>JALMGA010000008.1:25857155-26500040 GCA_023333525.1 Aspidoscelis tigris stejnegeri
TTTGAACTCGGATTGAGTGTTATGATATTCGTATGCTAACATTCGAACGAATACTAATGTTTCTGGACATTCGTACAAATAGTTCAGAGATCTGGGGAAATGTATCAGATACGTATCTATTCGTATCAGATATGTATCAAATGTTAGTATGAATACGTACACATAGATTTGTATTGAATAGTATTTTACCACGTTTGAATGCAATAGCCATAGAGGCTCAAGAAGTTCCTGTTCATGGTGGGAGGATATGTTGAGGAGGATCATAAAGCTTGCCATCAGTGGTTTATTTTGTGAAGGAACTGTAGGCCTCTTTTTCAGACCAACTCTGAATAATGAGAGCACGCAGGTCAGTAATAGCTATAGATGTCCAAAGAACCTGCCCTTAGTCACCAGTAACAGTCAGCAGCTTAGGGAATTTAGCAAGAAGGATAATGCACATGCCGTTAGCTGTAGAGGGTACAGCAGGAAAGGAGCCAGCCACCCATCAATCAAGTCCCTGGCAATAACACATCTGGTTTTGATTATGACTTAACATTATCAACTTAGGATCACTGTGCAGTATTGTAATGTGCACACAAGTCTGTGGATCTTGCGATCATAATTTGTTCCACAATTGATCTTCCAGCTCATGTTCATATATCTTATCGCAGGGTACACTAGTCTACGTCTCATCCCCTTGCTGTATAATGTGCATATTCTTTGTATTTTATCAACGAGTGAACTTTTCCCAGGTAACCCAAAATCCTGCGTAAGACTATCATTCAGGCTATTGGTATCTCTGGTAATGTGCCTTTGGAATTAAGCTATGACCTAGAAGCCAGTCTGTAAATACAGTACATCAGAATAACTCACCTGTAGGTATTATAATATATATATTACGTGTAATTTAGGCCAGCAGTGGTTTGCTTTAAAATATTTGCATGGTAACAATTTCAGGCTAAATGCTCACGCGGCACATTGCTTATGGGTGCAGTTATAACTGCAATCTTTCCCTTCTGCCGTTCCTGGAAATTCTAATTGTTGCTGTTACAAAGTGACGCTGGAAAGGAGGAGTCCCTGCTACTGGTGGATATAGGGAAAGCAGCACTGAAAGGAGTTTATGCTTTGTATGGACGAAAGGGTGTGGCTTAGTAACCAAATGATGGGAAAAGAAAAATGTTCTTTGTTCTGCAGTCAGGTGAAGCAGGTGGCTTTGCTAACTTAAGCTAGCGCTTGGAATTTAAATACAATTAAAAAGCTCTGAAGACATAACATAAGAAAGCTTTCTTGTTCTTCATTATATGAATCTGTCCTCTTGGAAAAAAAAGTAGCAATTGCAGTAACTGTTTATAGCTACAAGGTTTTTTTAAAAAGTGTTTCATCATTATTTTCTTAATAATTGCCTATTTTACACTTGCTGCTTCTGCATTTTTAGCACTCTGTTTTGTGTAATTTTTTTTAAAAATTGGCCTAAACCCTGGAGGTATGTGTTGGTGAATATAATGTGGAAAATGACATTTAATGTAAGGTCAAACAATGGAAAGTTAAAAAAAAAAAGTCAAATCAGGGACTGCTGGAAATTAATCTGAAAGCAGAAAATCTTGCTCCTTGGAGTAGAAGAGGCCCCTATACCCACTCATTCCCTCCAGCCCCAAACCCAAGAGATATGCATGCGCACTCTTCTCAATTTTCTTTGGCTTAAAAATGGGTTACATTCTATTTTGGGAAGAAAATCTAGGTAATAGAATAAAGTAAATGTTCATAGTGTAGTTAATGCATTAAAAAATCAGGTGTAAATCAGGTTTACACATTTTCTTTGTTTGCATAAAGGAAATTGAAGCACACATGCACAAACAATTGCAATGAGAAATGACCAATTTTCTCTAGTTCTTTGTTGGCAAAAACAAATACTGTAACAAGATTCTGTTATTTTATTGTTCAGCAATAAAGGCACATACCCAGTTTTTCTTACACTTTCCAGATCCTTTTTTTTAGAATGGAAAGCAGCAGATGCATTTTCAATAGAATCTTGGATTGACCCATCCAAAGAGTTGCTAGACATTACTGCACAGGCAATTCATAATTTCTTAGTCAAAAAGAACCTTTCAGATCAGTCACCTCCTGTTGAGAGCTAATTTTCCAGCAGTCAGGCTTTATCTGTATAAATAATTAGAGCAAGATGAAGACTATTGTGCTGAGGTTCTCTCTGTAATGCAGTTTATATATTCGATCCCTGTGATACTCGGTTTATGCAGAAAACTTAGTGGTATTTTTTGAAATCTGCGCAGAGGCACAGGGGCAACAAAGCAAAACCACTCTCCATTTATGTGCAAAGAAAGTGGCATTTCTTATGCATTTGTTAGAAGTAAGCAAACACTTGCATCTCAGACAGAAGGGCCCTAGCTGTTTTGATGGCTGATGCCAGGGCCTCCTACTCAGCTATGAATATATGTTGCAAAGGACATTGTCTTGACCACCTAGAAGCCTGTAGTTTTAACAACAGTAACAAAAGATTAAACACTTGACTTTTTCCCCCCCTTTGGCTAAAAAAAAAGGACCTTGTTGTCAATCTCTCTATTGAAAGCTAAATTTAACTGGGAATTATTTAACGTGATGCTGGAGAGATGGAAGGCACATATGTGCAGCAACTGAGTGAGAATTCAGCAGTGTGAAATACGATTTCACTGTATCTGCATCTCACTTGCTTTTGCAGAGCCTTAAAACAATGGGGCTGTATTGTTGATACAAGGTGCAAGGAAAATGTGCTAGTATATTAAGAGAGGTAGAAGACCAGTAATAATAGTGATAGCATTTTTTTGTGACTGTAGTAACTTTGCAGCAGTCTTAGGAAAAGGGTGTTGTGCCATCTGTGTGATGCTCTGTTAAAGTGTGCTTTCTCACTGGGTAAGGATCCAGATACCGTATGATCTCCTGTGCATCAGCAAAAATCAGAGAGCCAGAAGCTTTTTGTCACTGAGATGCTGTGCCCACTTTTTATTTATGCCGCAACAGATACCCCAATATTTCACTTAAGCAGCATGCAGATTTTCTAAGGAAGCAGTACTCTTAAGGCAATGTTGTGGAACATACACAATGTCATTTGTGTGAGAAAGTAGCCTGGTGGCAGGAGGTTTCTGGCATCTCTGGCAGTTGTTTCCTCCCTTGAATCAATTGCAAGCTATCCGATTTGTCTGGTGAAGGGTGGGTTCCAGCCGTGGATATGCAGATGGGGGAGGGAGGAGAAGAGCGATCTGATTACTCTGTTAGCCAAAGGGCCCTAGCTTGCTATTTTGTGGTTTGGTTGGGTTGGTTTTTTTTTTTTTAATGCACACACCCTTCTGAATTTCCATATTATAGGAAAGGGAAAGGCTTCTCTTCAATGTAATGGAACCATTAACATCTATTAATAATGCAGACAGGGTAAGTAGCTAGAGTTTGAGCTCCCAAGGGGCGGTGTGAAACAGATGTGCACTGCATCTTCCCGGATTTGATGGCTGCTGGGGTCGAGGGGGTCGCTGTGGTTCCTGTTTATTTCCTCTGGCAGTGGTTTTCTAATTTAAGCACCTCTGTCTCCTGGCTACAGTAGCTTGCTGTGATGCAGAGGGGGGAGGAGGAGGAGGAGGAGGAGAGCAATGGTGGTGTGCCGGCACTAAGCCTGGTGCCTGGAAAGGGCACTGCCACCAAGATCAGGAATGTTCAGCTCCCGGGCTGACTTTACTCTGCGTTTTCTTCACAGAGACGTTTGCTGTGGAAGCAGTGAGAGGCAGCCGTTTTCCTTTTGTCGCTGTTCTAAGAGGTAAGCACTTTTCTGCTCCTGACTTGGAATATTGCTGTGTTGTGCGTGCATGCACCTCGCTGAAGACGTGAGACCATGTTCATTCTAAGGGAGACAGTCCTGTACTGTTTGCTGCACAGCCTGAGGAAGAATTGGGAAAAGCAAGTGTAGCGTTTGGGTTTGAATTAAATGTCTCCTCTGCAGCAGTTCTGCATGGGCAGATACAGAGAGAGGATTCGTGTGCGCGTCCCCCTGCTCCTTTTAATTGTCTGGTATTAGGGAACGATGTCAGGTTGTTTAAAAAGAAAAGTTCCAAGAAATGTAATGGTCTGTTTGTCCTTCCTGACATCATCAACATGTTTAAGCAACGGCTTTTGTTCTAAGTGCTAGTTTCTAATACAGGACATATTTGGCAATTCAGTTTCTGCAATTCAGTTCGGCTTGACGGAAGGCAAGTAGCAGATGTAAATGACTATACTTGGACTCAGCTGGGTTGCAGCATTGTCTTATGAGCTCACAGGATAATGCAGAGGAATGCATTTCCGGATAGACTGTCAAGAGACCACGTTTTAAAGCACAGTTGCTGTCTTTATCATTTACTTAGTCCCTGTAGTAACAAAATAGTACTGGTGGAGTTCGAGAGGGTGCAGGACTATAGGTCAAACTATTTAAAATGAACCGAGTAATTTCTGTTCTTGTGCAAGTAACTAAACACTGTTTTTTGTTGTAGTTGCAAATATAATTGTATTTGTCCATGAGCACACACATTACACATTTCGTATAGCTAATACAAATACAGTATTTGCTTACTCCTCTGTGGCTTAGCATAATCTGTGCTTGTATTTAGGTCTAGAATTAGATATTGGATATTGAATAGTGAGAATGATAAGGACTTAAGTCTGTCTACCTTTCCCTGTCTCTCATATAAAACATGGTTAATGCTGCAATCCTGAGTTTCATTTTCAGAGGAGCAAGCTAAATGGGATGCTCTTCTCAGTGGACTTGGTTAGAATTGCAGTGTAACTAGAATTAGAAACATGCTGTTAGGAAGTTTTGAAATGTATTGTTGTCATTCGTTTACATTCATATACTATCTGTCCTTACAAGCTTTGTTGGGATATTCTGGATATATTGTGCTAGCAGAAATTATCCTTTCTCTTTGGTAAAAATGCATTCAGTTTCACTGTGAACTAAAAAGTTATTTTATTTTAATTTAAAGGGCTCTAGATTTGTATTAGGCACAGAGAACTTCTTATTCCCCCAAACTGTGTGGGCTTTGTTTAGTTTGCATGTCTGTCAAAGAGATGCATTCATGTCTGTAACATTCCAGTAAATTAGTTCGGGATTAGGGGTTTAACAAAAGAAAAGTTCCACTGTACAATGAAAGTAATATTTTTGAAAATATATAGGCAGTATTGTCATAAAAGGTGAAAACATCCAGACGCATGTTCAACAGTAAATTAATACTTGTTCTAAAATTACCAAAAAACTCCATGTTATGTATTTCATTGGCAACAAAATTAAATGCAGATTTAGAAATCTCATGTGGCTTTTATTGGAATTAATTGCTTTACACTTTTAACCTTGACTCGCAAGATCTATGAACTTTAGAATTTTACTTGTCTATTACTGTAACAAAATTACAAAGTTGAATAAATTATTTCTTTCATTTTGGGTAAGGGCAATAAAACAATTTATTTGTGAAATTCCAGTGATTGATGAAGGAAGGCTTTTTTTGCAAATATGAAAGGTGGAAAGTTGTTTTTCAAAGTTTGGCTTTCAGGTTTGTAGACTTTTATCTTGCAAACTGAAGTTAGCTCTTTATTTTCTCCTCATTTAATCTCTTATTCTATAATTATCTCATAATTTCTAATGCATTAATCATAGGTTTAAACATTTTTATGCTACAGAGGAGAACATGGTTCAGAACAAAAAAAATCAGATGAAACTACAAATTTCAGGACATAATATATAATTAATCTTCTTACCCTGCCTTTACATACCGATTCAGAAGCCATTCCAGCAGTTACGGATTCAGCACAGTATTGAAGCTGCTTTTTTAAAAAAAAATAATAATCATGGATGTGTTTTGTGGTAACACCCAATATACAGGCAAGGTAAATTTGTACAAAAACCATCTACAAAATAGAAGATAATTCCTAAAGACTAATATTGAGAGAAAAAGTTGTAAAAATAGCAGTGGTATTCTCACTGATCTAGCCATGCTTCTATTGTCACTGAAATATACAGACATTTTTGCAGAGAAGGTAACCAAATCAGAGAATTTCATATTACGCCTGTATGAGACCCCTATTCCTGGAAGCCTGTTCAATAAGGAAACAAAGGAAAGAATCGCTTTCCTTTGTTAATATCGTTTGTCATCTTTAACTCATTAGTTACTGACACTGTTGTTTAGTACAGTGAGCATTTTTATTGTTTTCATTCTGTAGGAGATGTGTACATGGTCATATCCGTTAGTACCTTCTGTAATAATAAATGCTTTGCAGAACAAAATCAGAAAGAAACCCCTCTGTAACACTTTCTGCACCATAGCGGGTCTGTTAAACGGATAGATACAGATTGTCATGTTTCATTTCTTGCTGTACAAAAATTCTTCATATGCTAGGAGGGAAGGGGACAAAAAGACAGCATTGTAGTGATATCAAGACAAGTTTCTGCACAGAAAGCTTCTGTAAGATTTACAACGGCAGTTTTTGAGAGGAGAGACTTTTTAAGTATAGTGAGGGATTGAAGTTGGTCACTGGAAGAAATTCTGCACAGTAGCTGTATAATTTGCAAGTAGTTTCCTGGTAACACCACCAGCTGATTTTTTTTAATGGAAGAATATATATATAAACGTACTTTCCAATTAACAGCTGTTTATGTGTTATTATAATAATAAACCTATTTGCAGATTTCTTTTTAGGATCACCCACAGAAACATATTTATGCGCGTGAACAATTCTGTTTGTAAAACCTCAAGATACCGTATATACAGCTTGGATGCTCATCCTATAAATGTTCCAATTAATTTTCCATCTGTCTGGAATACTACACTATCTTGTGAGGAATATGGGGAGGGGAATACCGAAATGCTTTGATTACATGCTTTCTGGGTGTATTAGGTTTTTCCCTTAATGGTGGGCAAAAACAGTATGATTCATAACCTCTTATGGACTTTCTTATTTCTTAAGGAGAATCAAAAGCATTTTTCCATTAGTATCTGTGGTCTAAAACTTAAGTACCCTAAAAAGGCACTTATCTCTCACTCCAAGCTATAATAAGTCATTGATATTGTCTGGGTGCATTTACCACCCAGCTGCAACATTGTCTGCCTCCAGATGGCAAGAAAAAAAATGTGGAAACTTGTTTAGATCCCGCAACTGTTTCTTACCATCTCTGACAGACGACAGGGAGATCCTGGGAGAAGCCTGGGCCCTCATCATTCTCATGCTAGCTCCTGGGATGCTTCCAATGAAGAACTGTGCAAGCACACAGAAATGTGCAAGCACCCGCATCAGTGCTTGTGCGGTGGATATTTTCATCTGGGTTTTGTCCCTGCACTTGCATGGTGGATATTTCCATTGGGAGAAAATCCCCCACCCCCAAAGCAAATGCCAGGCACAACTCGGGCCCTTTCTGCACTTGGCCTTATTCTGCAATATATCTCGGGATAGCTGCCTGCTGACCACAAGCTAATGCAGACTATGGCAGGGTTTACTTGGTGCCATCCATACTCTGGACAACCATGCAGATAGCAGGTCCCTATTCTGGGATATATTCCAGAATAAGGCCAAATCCAGAATGGCCCCCAGTTTCAGAGGTTTTTCCAGAATAGAATTATCCTGGAATCTTGTCTCTACACCCAGGACTATGTTGAAATTTCCATGGATACTTGTGTCACTTCCAATATAGTGCTAGGATATTCCCAAGTTTAGAGGCTGTCTGGATACAGACATTTACAGCTCAGACGTTGGCCAACCCTTGGTTGACCAAATAGACACCTCCATGGGATCTCTGTGCAGGTTTTTGGCAGAAAAGGTGAGGATCAAACCAGCGACCCTCTGCTTTTCCAGGCGGTTTTTTTCTGCCATTGAGCTACAGCCCCTCCTACCCACAAATCGGTTGCTTAAATTTTATTACTTAATCTCTCCTGTTTTGCTAATATTCTTTGGAGGTTTAATCTTTCAGTTCTTGCTATACCTAGGTTAAGAATGTTTAATGTGTTAAACTCTTTGAACACAACTCCCATCAGATATTGAATTTTGTTTGCCTTTTTTCTCCTGTGCACTTTGAGTGTTACATTTTAAAAGAGATCAGATACAGAAAAAAAGATCAGGTGAGGATCACACACTTGTTTTGCTGTTTCACCTCTGCTTGCCAAGAACTGTAGGGGGAAGCCTCCTAGTCATTAAAGTTTACTCACTGAGTACAACGCTGAAATGCTTCAGACATTACTTTCTACTAGAGGCTATCATATGCTTGGTTGAAAAGTTGCAAGCTAGCATAAGTGGTAGGTAGAGCTAATGGTGAGATAACGCTAAGGCTGCAATTCTGTGCAAGTGAGCCCATGTGAAACTGACCCTGCTGAACGCTGTAGGTTAAACATACGCTAGTTATTCCTGAATGGAAGCTTGTGTAAGAACAGGTGAGTAGACTGAATTTCTGACTTTGACTCTGCATTATCAGTGGAAGGGATATGTGCGAATATTCAAAACATTTGAAATTTGATCAAATTCAATCAAATTTGGACATTTGAATTCAAATCAAATGTCTCTAAATTAGAATGTAACATTCAAATGAATTTTTGAATCTTTTGCATTATTCGGACGTTCATACGTATATGTATCCATACGCGTTACATACGTATCTGTACACATCTTATTCGTATCTGTACGCATTCGTACGGGCACCTATAGGACAAAAATGGGATGGAAACAGGATGCATACGGATGCGTATCGACACATTCAGAGGTTGTCGACATTCAGATATCTTCAAATACGAATAAAAAATTTGTACGAATAGATTTGAATGTATTTGATTTGAATCAGATGTGAGTACATTTGAATTTTAAACATTCAAATCTATTAGAATCTTTGGATATTCGAATTGAATCGAACCCTGAAAATTACATTTGCGCACACCCTTAATCAGTGGTCTTCTTCATACAAAGAATCATAGTCGTAGGTTTCTTATGCAGGATCTCCATGGGGCTGAAATGCTGTCATAGAAGTCCTCAAAGGATACAGGAAGACGACTGTTTAGAGCAGGTGACCACCGGGGATGCGCACGAATATTCGTAGGCATTCGAAATCCTATCAAATTTCGACATTCAAACTTGAATAGAATGTCCCGAAACTCTAATGTAAACATTCACATTGAATTTTGGATCTATTCCTTTGAATGATCGGGGCATTCATGTGTGTATGGGTTCGTACACGATGCGTACTTGAAGATCTACATCTTTCCTGCATTTGTATGGATCCGTATGGGACGAAAACAGGTTGCATGCGGGATAACTGCGGGATGCGTACAGGTGTGTACAGATGTGGGGAAGATGCACACGTGAACATGTAGATATTCTTATGTGCATATTCAAATCAAATTCAAACAAATAGATTTGAATTTGGTAAATTTGAATTGAATCAGATTTTGGGGCATTTGATTCTATTTGAGTAGAATGTCAAAAAAACATTCGTGCTCATCTCTGGTGATTACAAGCTCGGGGGCTAGTCAGTAGTCTCTCTCTGTTCCTTGTAGCCTTCTTTCATCTGTTCTCTTTTTCCTCAGCAGCTTCCCTACTCAGACTGTTCTATTTTTCCCCTGCTTCCTCTGCAGTGTCGTTAACTGCCTTTTAAATGCAGATTTGCTGGTGTGATGCACTGTGATTTCTCTGCTTCCCTTTCCTACCACCAAAAGACTATACAGTTCAAATCGTGCGTGGGTCCTACCTGGCCCCTAGACACTAGTCATAAAGTCAAAATCCTTTCTGAAGTAGAACTGCAAGCTATAGCCATTTTCATTACTGCCACAGCATTTAATGTCTTATGTATAACTTCATACGTTATAGGGTGGAGGAAATTCAAATTGTGGGTATAGTGATTTACCATGGTTTTCTCCCTTTCACAGTAGCCTTTAATTACTCTTTGTCTGAAAGAAGCAGACATGTTTTATGCAAACCATGTCCTATGAACCTGAGTGGTCTCCATAGACAGTGTCAGGAATCACACCATGAGGCAGTATGGGTAAAAAGTGGCAAAGGTACTGCTCACATGCATGCCACTTGTCCTAGCCATCCATTTTCCTAGTGCTGATATTTCCAGCCAAGTCTGTTTCTTGAACACAGGAAATGGATTCAGACGTTGGCTATTTTCTGTGTTTGAGAAAACAGAATTGGTCTATTGGGCTTGAAGCAGGCAAACAGATATATTTGCTCCTTTGTCACTAAGATTGTTTTCTCGCATTCTTCTGCAGAAGTGCTACTAGTGGTGCTTCTTCCGGTGGGCTGTTTCTTCTGTGAGGATGGCATCATGCAGAGTCCACATTCTCTGAGAACTCTGATGGTGCTGTGTGGTACCAGTGGTTAAGCCAAGTTTAGAATTTAGAAGAAGAAGAGTTGGTTTTTCTATGCTGCTTTTCTCACTCATTTAAGGGGAGTCAAAGCAGCTGACAAAGCTTTTTTATTCTTCTCCCTACAACAGAACACCCTGTGAGGGCTCAGAAGAGAGCTGTGACTAGCCCAAGGTCATCCAGCTGGCTTCACAGCGGAGGGCGGAATCGAACCCAGTATTTCCAGATAAGAGTCCGGCTCCCTAACCGCTAGACCAAACTGGCTGAGCTATAATGCAACGCTGAGCCATAATAAAAAGTGAAAGGGAAACCTTGTAGCCGAAAAGTAGCTGGCAAGGATATTCACTCTGAGGGTTGTCTAGGCTCATTCCAGGCACAATAAGCTAACTTGCCATGATTTCTGAATATGTGAGTGGCATGACATTTAATAACTTGGGAATAAGTGTACAAATTGGTCCTTTGCTTGACTCTACATGTGTACCGTTTTTCATCATATAAGTGCCAAATGGTAAGTTATACGTGAATCAACCAATCACAACATGGGATGTCAGATGGCGTATTAACCTTCATTTACATGCCATGCACTGTTAACGTAGATGGCGTTGTGTAGAGTAATATGAGCAACAATGACAAAAAGCTCTTAAGTCAAAGCAGCAGTTAGGCTTCTAATTTTTACAGTGTGGAAGAGTACAACAAACAAAAGGCAGGAAGCCAAAGAGCTCTGTGTAGGAGTGTCTATTATTATGTGTTTTTAGATTTCTTTTTCTTAAGGGTTAAGGACTGTGGTACTTGAAGCAAATTCTTCATGTAGGCAACACATGTTCTGCCAACACATGGAATGATGTGCATTGAGCTATGACTCCCTACCAAGACCTTGAAGGACTGCCACCTTTGTGGACGTGTGGGGCCCATTTGCTACTTACCTGTAGAAAGAAAAAGAAGAGTGTGCAAATAAACAATCAGAGCATTAATCCCCCAATCCACCCCAGTTAATTCTGATCCTGCCATGGGTGGAGGGGAAGCCTGGTGTAGTGGTATGTCCCTGCAGGTTAGAAGGAATGTGAAGAAGAAGAGTTGGCTTTTCTACCTCGCTTTTCCTACCCATTTAAGGGGACTCAAAGTGGCTGGCAAACTTTCTGTTCTTGTCCCCATAACAGGCACCCTGTGAGGTAGGTGGGGCTGTGGTAGCTCAGAAACAGAGCTGTGACTAGCCCAAGGTCACCCAGATGGCTTTGTGGAGGAGCGTGGAATCAAACCCGGTATTCCCAGATAAGAGTCTGGCTCCTTAACCACGAGACCAAGCTTAAATGGTATGCGTGGCATGGACAACCTGCCCAATCTAGTACTGTGCAAGACAGTATTCTCTATAAGTAATGTGTTCCGTTTCTGTGATGCCTACGGGACAGTAAAGTTTCAGATTGTCCGTTTGATTGTAAGAACTAACTTCATGTTTGATTTCGTTCTGTGCACTGTTACATAAGAATCTGAGAAAATCAAGTAATGTACTGGCATAGACAATTACCAGCATCCATACAGGCCTTGTCTGATAAATATGAATGCCTTTCTGAGTTCAGAGTTGTCTCCTTTTTGCACTTGGTCTCAAAAGCCCCTCAGAGCCCATACTTTGTGGCCCTTGTATTTTCATTCCACTTCTAATCCAACTTTGCTAGCCTCAAACACTCATGGGAGGGGGAAGGAGCAGACGGGCATGTGAGCGATCCCACCTGTGAACCATCTCTAAGCCACCTCAGAGGTGCTTTTGTTAAAACTGTTATGTTAACGCACCTTAAATTCCATCAATATTTGGTTGTTATAAAATTTCTTGAGTGATTCTTGCCCCTAAGAAATGTGTAGAAACTAGAGCTTGTTCAAAAATAAGGAGTCTGAGTAACTGCTGGTGTGTATTTTTTCAGTGTTACTAAATTTGCACTGGCTTCTAATTAGGTTTTGAGCCCAGGGAAAAGTACGAATTGCAAAATCCTAAGTTTCCTGATCATGAGAGGTTGTGCTTGTCCCACTACCAAAAGAGACAGAATTTGTTGGTTGTGGGAAAGAATATCCTGGCTGTGGCAAATGGTCCAAGAGAGGTTGAACTGGATTGTTCTCTGTTACTGATACGTAGTTGATGAAGACTTCTCTGGTCCACCAGACTTTCCCCTCCTTTCTTTCTGTATTGCACGCTTTTTAGTTTTGGTTTATTTTTAAACCAAGGGCATGTATAGGTTGAGAACCAATCCAGCTGCTGTAGTAAAGGATCATAGAATTTGTGGTCCAAAGAAACAAAACCTTTACCAGATTCTGTGGTCAGATATAATGCCGTATATCATAATCAGCACAAGCTGGTCAAGGTTGAGGTATATGACTGTTGACTTAAAACACTCACTCACTCTTAGCGCAATTTGTGTACCTTTGAAAAATAAATGCCAGCTCAACTTTAATTTCATTTCAACTTAACGTGGCAGTTACATGAAAGAGTTGCTGGCTTCAAATCCCTACTCGTCCATGAGAGCTTTACGGGGTGACCTTGTGCCTGTCCTAACCTCTTCCCCTAACCCACCTCACAGGGTTTTGTGAGGATAAAATGGCGAGGAAGAAACCAGTGTGTACCACCATGGGCTCTTCAGACAAATGATGGGATACAAGTGCAATAAATGAATATTTTCTGGAAGTAAAAACTAGTGAGCATTATGGGATATGGTTCTGATCAGGCATGTTTAGAATTGTGCTGTATGATTCAGATATGAACAGAACTAAAAAAGGTGGGGGGGGGGCTTGGCTTGTTTGCTGACCTGGTAGGTTACAACCGTGGCCTTGAATGCCACTGCCTCCCTTACCCATGACTGCCTGTCTTCCGTGCCACCACGTCACCCCCTCCCTTCAAATCTTGACACTTGTGAGGCAGCACAGTAATCTCAGTGTGACAGCGTGACAAGGAAGTGGCACTGCACCCTTGAATAGTATGTTCTGCTGGGACCACAGGTCTCAGCACAAGAAGGCAACCAACCAGCCAGCGAATGCAGATGGGATTAATGGATTAGTAGTGCCGGCCAGCAGGCAGTGAAGCCCAAAGTGACCAGGGACATAGTCAGCGGTGCAGCCTGAAGAGGGAAGGAGCAGTGCAGCCCAGTAGGTAGGTATGGGGCAAGAGGGGCAACATCAGGAAAGGCAATGGCGTTGAGAGCTTAAGGAAGTTTGGCAGTCCAAGACAAACTGAATTCCCTTGAGATTCAGCTCACATATGTGCCAAACTTTAAATTTAACCCTACCTCAGCTCTCTAATGTGTCTTGTGAAAAGGGTGTGGGGGGATCATGGTGAGCCACTTTACTGTAACAGTAAATAATTAAAAAGCTATCAAGAGATCTTTCTTTGTCTCGTCTCATATCGTAGGCTGTTTCCCCAAACATGGAGAAGGACGCTTCTTCCACAGCATCTGAAGTTGCTTTTCTTAAATACAGCGTACTGTCCACATGTTATCAGATTCCTCTGCCTGTCAGATTGGGGTGAGGGAATCTCCAGCTGCATTTGATGGGCAGAAGAGGTTTGTTCCATCCTTGCATTAGGATCCACCATGCAGATTCTACCAGTAAGACATGAAATTAGTAGGTGTGCTGGAAACTTTTGAAAACGCATTTAAACTTTTGTGATTGGAAAATTTCTTAACTAATTTGATTTTCCGTAAAAATTCCAGAGTAATATACTACAGCAAATGCAAAGCATTAAACAGAAACGCATTACAAGATCAAGAAAATCTTTTCAAAAGAAATCTGTCTTTAATCTCAGAGAAGTGAGCAGTAAACTACACCACAGAGTTTTTTATTCTTCAGTTCTACCGTCCCCTGGCTTCTTTGCAGGTCAGATCTAGAAAAAGCAGCTTCCTCATTTGCAGCACAATGCTGTAGCTTGATTTATATTAGGCTATAGACTGAAAAAAGAAAAATGAACACAGCGATAAATACTAAGGGTATTTTTCCACTTAGAACTAGAGTACCCATTAAGGACCCATTAAAGGTCCTTAATGGGTACTCTAGTGCTAAGTGGAAAAACACCCTAACTTAAGATGAACCTGGAACCCCCCTAGGCAGTTAGTAGTACAGAAATTTTTTTAAAAAAATTGTCATAATCCGGCTGTAGTTTGGAGAGTTAAGAAAACATTAACATGCTTTTCTTGTTATATCCCTACCTTTGAAAAAAATTAACATTTGTCCAGTACAGTGGCAACTCTTAAAAACTGCCTTGCACATCCCTGGTAGCAGACCCTATGGTGTGCAGGAAGAAAATTTCCCCCATTTGATCTAATGCAAATTGAATGGGGAATATTCAGCTTTGTCTGAAACCCCCCTGTGAATGAAGGAGCGGGGGCCTTCAGCATCATGTGTGAAGGCAACACCCCCATTCACCTGCCACTGTCACCATCGCACACCCTTTGGAGGTCCAACTAGGCCTTCTAGAGGAGTTTGCAAACCTCTTTTGTCCAGGAATTGCCACATTTCCTGGATGGAGGAGGTGCACATGGACTTCCGGAAAGCCTGCTTGGGCCTTGAAGGACCACACAAATGACAATGGAGGATGCGGCCGCATTTGGGAGTAAGGATGGGCAGCTGGGAGGGGGACTGCAGGCAAGGGGTGGGGAGATCTAGCCTTCATCAAAGCTTCAACGAAGGTCAGATCTGTTGTAGGCCCCTTTCGATTCACCTGTGAATGTTGAAATTCATACAGATTCATATGAATTTTGAATTACACATTCCTAGCATGCACCCTCTCCCCCCCCCCCCCAGAACAGTGTTGGAGACTTGTCTTTTGATGCTTTTGAATATAAGAGCATAACTGAATTTGACCCATGGCTCACCTGGTCCAGCAGTCTCCTTTGACAGAGAATTGCCAGCTAGCAGGATGTGCACAAATGTTGTTTTTTTGTTTTTTGGTGTGTTTTTTTGTATTTGATTCATATCAAATGGAATGCAAGAACATTTTTATTCATTTGAATAGATCCCATTTGAATGTGGTAGGATTCATATTCAATAAGAATGTTCAGTCCCATACGGATGCATACAAGTACATACGTATCCCATGCAAATAGCATACAAATCCGCTATACAAATCCCATACGAAGCTTCATATGAATGTATCAAAACAATCAGTTTGAATTTGAATGTCCAAATTTGGCTAAATTCAGGAAAATTTCGAACATTACAAATATTCATGCATATCCCTAGGCAGATTGCTATGCTTGTTGCCTTGTTTGCGGTCTCTCTCCCACCATTTCTTGCTGCAATTCCGGGCTAGCCATTAATAGCCCTAACTTCCATCCATTGGAGAGCAACCAGGCTATGTTAAAGAGTCACCTTCTGGGTGACTTTCGTTCCTAGCCAGCAGACATCAATCCTCAACTTTTGACATAATGGGTCTTGGAACCTCGGAAAGGTCAGTTTTTCTAAGCACCTGACTTCCTTTTCTCAAGCCATGTTGGTCACCTGTTTGGTGAGAAAACTGTGTAATCAACAGGCAGGAGTTTCCCACCCCAGGAAGAGGCTAGCTGTTCCTATTTCTATATTAAAATACCCAAATTGCTAGATACCTTGAGGTCCAGGGAATTGTAACACCGCGTGCATTATGGTGCGTTAAACTTGATGCTTGGTTATTTGACTATTAATAACAGGTGAATGTGGACATTTCTTAGATGCATGCGGATCACATACCATTAATTATCCACAAAGATATTGTCGTAGTCATAAGATCCATTTATTGAATCTGTGTATTTGCGGCAATGCATGCAAGTTCTACTGCACAGCTATTTATTTCATATGCAGCGCTCTTCATTTTTGTCGTTCCCTGCTCCACCCACCTGCATTTTAAAGTGGCTTTTTCTTTTGTTAGTTCTATTGCTAAGATTTTTAATTATGCCACATGCAGCATAGTTTGGTTTCCGTGCAGTGAAATCTTCTGGCATTTTGAACACAAAGGAAAATGCATTTTGAAAAATATAGTGCTCTCAATATCCGATCAGCATGCTAAGTTGTTGTCTCTGCGTGGGAGGAACAAAGAAGAAAAAACTGAAATGATGTTAGCGCTGGCTTTCCTCATTCTCATCTACCTAGATGCAGTCTGAATATGCTAAAACCAAAGATACATGTCCAAAAAACTCAGGAAACCTAATACCCATAGGCAGGATCAGCACAATGCCACTTTAGGGCCATAGGAAGAGTGTGGGATAAGAGAACATAAGAGGTGTCCTGCTGGATCAGGCCACAGCCCATCTAGTCCAGCATCCTGTTGCACATCGTGGCCCATGGGCATCTCAAGGAGAGAGACGGGCAAACTTTCTCCTGCTCTCGAATCCCAGCAAATGGCATTAGAAGCATCCTGCTTGTCCCCACAGCCTGAAAGATATACTTAGGCATCCATTCTAGTAGCCATTGATACATCTATCAGGCTGGTTGCTGTTACCACCGCTTCTGGCAGCAAATTCCGTAGACCCATGATTCTCTGAGTGAAGAAGTACTTCCCCTTATGAGATCAGACTCTCCTACCCATCAGCTTCATAGTGTACCCCCTGGTTCTAGAGACATTTTCTCTGTCCACCTTTTCTATACCATGCATGGTTTTATATACTTCAATCCAGGTCCCTCCTTAAACACCGTCTTTTTGGCTGGAGAGGCCTAGATGTTGCAGTCTGATTTCATAAGGGAGTTGTTCCGGCCCCTTCATCATTCTGGTTGCACTTTTCTTCACCTTTTCCAGTTCCACAACATATTCTTTGAGGTGTGGTGACCATAATTGTACATGTGCTCCTCATGAGAACAGCGCACAGTAAGTGCTGCTAGTGGTGTTTTTTAACTAAAAACAGAAAAAGTCATTGCATGGCTCACCTCTGCCTCACTGCAGCCATCAACTTACCTGTTCCATTCTTCAGGGCAAATTACACGGCCCTGTTTTCTCAAACACAGAAAATAGCTGACTTCCTGGGCCCTTTCCTGTGTTAGAGAAAACATTCCTGGATCCTGGCTGGAAATATTGAAGGTAGGAAATGAAAGCTTGCATGACCCAGGAGGAGCAGCAGTCTAGTGAACAGCAACGTCATCTGTTGTGGTGGCTTTATTGGCATTTGACCTGTTTGGTTGCAGGATCCACTTACATAGTGATGCAACATGGGAGGATGTTCTTCCGTTGACCTGTGGTGGCAGCCTAATCCTGGGGACCTTTCTTCTTTCTCATCCAGGCAGGCATCACTGGGTGACCTTAGGCAAATCACAAACCCTCAGTCTCTCTTCCAATACTGCTGCTCCTGTAGTATGGCAAAGTTCACAGCAGAGCAAGAATTCAAACCTGGGACAATGATAAGTTCTAACCTTCTGGTCTTAACCACTGTTCTATGCTGGCTGACATCGCCCACAGTATTCCAAGCTTGTTTTCACACCTCTAAGGAGAGAATTCTGCTTTAAAAAACAGAAGTTGGAACAGTGCTGTTTTGCATTTAGTTGAATATTCAAACTCTCTTCCCTGAAACATTAGCAGCTTCCAAAACTGCAAACGTGGGGACTGACTAAAATGGCCCCTCACCCCAGCTTGTGAAAATCTTCTCATAATGCCAGTTTCTGCAAAAATAAAATGCAGCTGCAGATACAGATACAGAAAAGTCTTATTTCTATTTCACAAATAAATGATATCTGCAAATAAGGAAGCTGTAAGGTGGCAAGGGTTTGTGATAGTTTGTATGTATGCAAAGATAGAAGTACTCTTTATGAGAATGTTCTTTATTTAAGGATTTTGAGTGGGCAGTGGCTAGAGGTGATAGCTTTTTGGATAAGTCAGAACATTCAGACCCCCAGGAAAACCCATGGAGTGAAGAGGAATCCCAGGGTGAATCAGCCAGCCTTCTCGCTTAAAGATGTTTCTTCTGCTAGTGTGTACTTAAGACAAGGGAAGCCAACATGACTGCCCTGCAGGCAGGAGGTCAGAGGGCAGCAGAAGAGGGCAGAAGCTCATTAGATCATATTTTAATTTCCTGCTACTTCAAGGTACTCCTCCCGTACAGAAAAAAGGGAAATCACTTCCCTTTTGTGGTATTTTTCCTAGCTTGTTCTCCTTGCACAGTTCTTTGGCTCAGTGTTCCCTGGTACACAGATTCTAAAACAGACAGTATCATGTGGCACACTTTGTGATTCACTTCAATGGCAGTGAAAAAGGTTTGAGCCAAACCAAATGTTTCAGGTGCTGGTTGAACTGTAGAGGCTCATAGAAATGCATGTTGGAGCACATGGCTCCTATAAAACAATGTATACTTACTTCTTGTATTAGAAGAAGAGTTGGATTTTCGACTCTGCTTTTCTCACCGATTTAAGGGGACTCAAAGCGGCTGACAAAGCTTTCTATTCTTCTCCCCACAACAGAACACCCTGTGAGGTAGGTGGGGCTGTGAGAGCTCAGAAGAAAGTTGTGACTAGCCTAAGGTCACCCACCCAGCTGGCTTCATGGGGGAGGGTGGAATGGAACCCGGTATTCCCAGATAAGAGTCCTAACCACTAGACCAAACTGGCTCTCACATGATATTATTTATTTCCACAAACTACTACATAATGCAAAACAGTGTAAAGCCAGTGTTATTTGCGATCTTTGGCAAATTGGGTGTTAGTGGAAGAGTGGAGGCTCATTCTACCACCACCACTACCTCAGAAGTCAAATGACATCAAAGTCTGAGATTGCATTAAACAAGGGAAATCACATCCATGTAAAAGCAAACACTGTTACACAAGGAAAGTAACATTTTGCCAACTATGTAAACATGCTGTTGAAAACCACGTTAAACAAGGGATGACTGTAAGTAACACTCAGATAGCATGTTTCAGAATATAGGGTTTTTTCTTCTTCTTGATTGATCTATTTTCAGTGCCTGGTTTCTGTGAATCTGTTGGATCCTAACTTTTCAAGCTGTTAGGTTGTAAGGGACAACAAATAGCCAGCTCCTTGAAAGATGCTTTCAGGAAAAAGAGGAGGACACTAAAGAGATGCCCACCAAGAACAGGTGTATTCTCTGCTTCATAGTGCAGAGTGGACTGGATCAATTGCTGGTGGTGATAGCTATCCCGTAGTAGGTGCTGGGTACAGCCAGGCTCTTCCCATTTTCCTAGCAAAATGCACACAGACTTTGTGGTTTCTTTCCACCACCCACAACAAGACAGGTGAGGGGGTGCATCGTGATGGTGACAAAGACACTCCATCCCCAACTGTGTGACCTTGCTTGGAGATGAGAATTTTGTCATCATGTACTGCCCACTTCCACACACTAATTGGTAGTAAGTACTAGGTTCACACAGCCTGGTTTTTCTAATTTCCCCAAGAAGCTGTCAAAGATACCCAGACACTTTAGTTTTCTTTCCATCATCCATAAGGTAGATGATCCTACCTGGTACCTCCCTGGAGAGGTGGTTATAGTGATCTGTCTTGTTAAGAAATGTTTCATTTTGCCACTTTTGTGCTGCTACTAGTATGCTGCTAAAATCTGAAGAATTCTTGGATTGACTCTTAAAAATCAGTCATTTTCCATCCTATGTGGATTATATGTAGGGATACTCCAGGGTTTCCTACTGCATATCACTTTTGGGGGTGTCCAAGTCCTTCCCAGAAGACATGATGGGTATAGTTCAGCTCTTCCTTGTTTCCTTTGGCCAAGCCAGCTTAGACTACTATTTGCACTGGGTCTGGACTGCTACCTCAGTCAATATCGTGTGCTCAACTCTGAGCTGTATTTTATTCATTCATTTATTTAGGAGGTTAAAGCTGTTAGATCAGAGTTTGATTGGCCAGGCATTGACAAAGCCCTGACTTACGTGCTGTTGTAATCTAATATTTTTAATCATTCAAAAGTAAATAATTATTTACCAACTAGTCTCAAGGAATCCATGGAGGATCCAATATTTTCCATAGCATGGTGCATGTTTTTATAGGAATCCTAGTACTGAAAGAAGATAAGTGCTTAATTCACCAAGTGTCCATGACTAGAGAAAGTTTGGAAACTATTGTCCCATCTGTTTATCTTTTTCTTCAACCAGGATCAGTACGCTGTTTAATATCATAAAATCTCAACTTTACTGTTACATAGTTTTTAGAATGGCTTATGATATTCCTTTCAGTTGTAATAGTACTATCTACTTTAGAGGGAAAGGATTAGCACAACTTGTGAACAAGTTATTTTTTAAAAAGAGGTCCTTCCCTGAGCCACTTTGGTCTAGAAGTTAGGGAGCTGGACTCTTATCCAGGAATACGGGGTTGGATTCTGCCCTCCTCCATGAAACCAGCTAGGTCACCTTGGGCTCGTCACAGGTCTTCTGTGCTCTCACAGCCCCACCTACCTCACAGGATGTTCTGTTATGCGTAGAAGAAAAGAAGATTTGTCAGCTGCTTTGAGTCCCCTTAAATGGGTGAGAAAAGCAGGGTAGAAAAGCCAACTCTTCTTCTTCAACCACTGTCACAAATAGTTGCTATTAAAAGATGCTGAAAAAGTGGAGACCAGAGAAATGAGAACGCTAGTGGCCTAATCAAGTTGAATTCTTATGAGGCAGCATCTGTTCTGGCTTCTATGACAGGAAATAAAAATTTTGAGTGTATAAAAGCAAAATATGTCACATATTTTGAAATAATTGCTTCCTGTTGCTTTTCAGTCTGGTCAGAGTTCACTCCTGTACTTCTCCAAGAACTGTCCCTTTTTGCCTTCGTTGTGGAAAATGCATGCATTTAAGTGCTTTCCTGAACTGAGGTCACTATTTGCATACCATATAGAACAGTACCACCCACCCCCATCTCTTCCTGTCTTCAGATTGCATGTATTTTTAAAACTTGGGAAGAAGCTGTAAAACAATGTGCAATAGTTGTCTTTGAGCTTCTTGAGAAAGGAGTTTTGTTGCACAGGGTGTCACATGGCACTGTTTGCTTTACGAACCAGATGCTATGCATACATCAAAGTGAACATCCAGTCCAGTAGGCATACATAGGGTGTCTGAACCTAAGAGAGTAGCCTGCATTGTTACTACGCTTGATCTTAGTCAAAACAGCCAAGAAAGGATGCATTATTTTTCTTGCCTTTCAAATTAGCCATTAATTTGTGGGACCACCAATTCCCAGGTTTTCCTCTGTTTGACTAATCAAACATATAATGACATGCACATGTAAAAATTACTTATTCCATGGCTTCCATCCACAGAATTTGTCAATTTATTCTGTTTGGACGACAGTGTATGGAGAGAGCAATTTATCTTTTTCTTCTGCATTGATTCCAATGGAATCAACCAGTACTGCCCCTGGATGGAACTGTTCAATTTCTGTTCTCAGATTTCCTAGATATTTTTGGACTTACCTTTCTTGGCTCAATTGAGCAGGACCAGACCAGGCTGGAGTGATTGCAGCAGCTAAACTACTACTGTCCCGGAACAAGCCTTCCATATTTGACTTTTGGGTGGCAGCTCCAAGGCAGCCATTGCACCAGCCTGAAGATCTTCAGCGCCAGCTTCTGTGTAGGAACTAAAATTCCTAAGCTTGGAACCCCCAGAAGACCATTTCAGCTCTGCACTTTTGGTAATGCCAAAATGGCTTTCCTAGCTAAGCCAGTCCATGGACGTATGCTTCCTTCTAGCGTTTCAAAATATCCCCTTGCCTTGTGCTAGAGTACAAATGGAAGTGGGGTTTATTTTATTTTTTTATTTGTATTTTTATCCTGCTGTCCTTTTATTTATATCCTGACTTTTCCCCAATGGGATTCAAAGTGACATACAAGAATTAACAATCAAATACAATGCATAACATCCCATTCAATAAATAATACATGTTATATAAAACCTGAATATATAAAACTCATTCTGTGTGGAGGAGCCCTAGTAGTAAAAACCTCTGCTTGGGTGCTAGGGTCTGTACATATGGATGACACTTTTGCTCTTTTTCATTAAAATCTTCTATATTTTCTTCTACTGTAGGATCTGACAGGGAAATGAGAGGGAATGTCTGGGAAAAGGGAACACAGTCATTTATATTTATCCTTGTATTTCCTGTTAATTGAATCCAGCAATGTAAAATTCTGTTCCCTATAATTGTGCTATAATTAATTACTGCTTTTGCACAAATAAATTCAATACAACAATAGTAGAAGGCTTCTGTGTATGAACTAAAAAGTGTATTTTGCATTGGTAAAGGTTAAGGTCACAAGCATAAATGTATGATTAAAAAGCTTTTCCTGATAGTTCAAAAAGGCTTCCCCGTTCTGAGCATTTTAAAAATAAATTTTAATCCAAGGGCTTCATTTTTACAATATATTGGTTTTTGTATTTTGAAGAGGTAACTTCCTCCCCTTACTTTCACATACTTGAAATGCTTCTTTTGGCAATGTACATTTTACAATTTATACTCCTGATGCAGCGTTTCCCCTTTAGAACTGTTTTATTCATATGTAAATCTGTTCAGAATTCATATCAAGTTAAAACTCATGTCTTTAATTGCTAAAAAAAAAGGCACTCTTGCCTGTTTAATATAAAAAATTCAGGGGGCCCACACTTGATGAAAAGCTGGTATGCCTGATCATAGATACTGCCTTTCTCATTAAAAGGTTTTCCAAAGCAAATGCCCTTCAAAGTGTTTTCTGTTGCAAGTGTTTCAGCGGAAGCTGGTGGAAATGTTAGTCTAAAACTCCTGGGCTAAAGGTTAGGTAATCTTGTATTTGAAGAGATCCACACAAATGAAAATTGCGTATTTATTTTGAATCAAACTGGACACTTGTTGATTCGGCTCCATGGTGAACCATTGAATCAAACAAATGGTTGCTTATATTCCATTTCAAACTTATCTGAAAGCATGAACAAAGGGCAGAAACCAGCAATCGTTCGTGTTTGCAAATTGGGGACTGTTCAGCTTGATCAAATTTCTGGATATTTAAACAACCACATATGCAGCTTCAAACGCAAACTATTCAGTTGAATTTTTGAATACCAACCAAACTTTGCATATCTTTTTTTGTCTTCTGTTTATAATCCGCCTATAGATTTCAAAGCATTTTGGGTATTTAGGGAATAGGTTTTATTCCTTAAATAAAGGAATAAATAAAATTGTTATCACTTACTAGCCCCACTTTCTTTTCCTTCATCTCTTCTTCCTCCCTCCCTCCTTCTACAGGTGATACAATTAAAAAGATCATTACTGGGCGAAGGATCCTAATGTATATGCAGTCCTAAGGTTGTGGAATATTTGGGACCATAGTGTACTGGCATAGAGGCATAGTGTTTGCACGTTTAGTGTTCATCTCTTTTACATTAAAAGAAAGCAAAGAGAAAAGAGAAAAACAAAGCAGAAGAGGTTTGTGCTACCCGCTATGAGTGCTCTCTAGGGGTGGTTCTGCATTCTTCAGCTCTGTCCTTCTACTAGTGCCAACAGCATTTTACAGACTCAAATAAATATGGCCAACAAAAAGCAGGAAAAACGCTGTTTGGTTTTGAAAGCTGTGTGGGTTTAAATTGCTCTATAAAAGTTCATTTAATGGGTGGCACTGTCTTGGAGAATGGAGATGGCTTCAAAGTGGCATCATTTTAGGATGTGGTCATTCTTAACAAAAGGTTGCAAAATATTGTTTGTATTTTCTTCTTTTTGATGTTTTTTTCCCCTGAGTTTTTTTACCAAGTGACTGCCGTTGCTTTTTTAGCTGCTAAAGCTAGAGCAACGTAGAGTATGTTAAGATTTAATCCCTAAATCTTAATTTTACGCTGATTAGATTAGTTTGATAAAATGCTCGTTTGTTTGCTTTGTCTGTTTGCTTTGTAGTGATAAGAATGAATGGATAAATTTACAGTTGACAAGATCTCTGAAAGTTCTATCAATGTTTTAACCCTTGAAACTACATTGCCCTCTCGCTAAAATGGGAACACAGGTTTGTGCATGAATATTTGTAACATATTTGTAATATTTGTAACATATTTCAGACATTTGTACACAAATCGAATGTTACGATATTCATATACTAACATTAATACGAATACGAATGTTTTCGGACATTTGTACGAATAGTTTGGACATTCGTTAAATTGGGGGTGTGGAAAAGTGGAGCGCCAGTCACATCCGCAGTGGATCCAGATTGCATTTGACATGGATTGACAGCAGATTAAAGGTGGGTACAGGTTGGATTTGCCGTTTTCAGAGTGTGGATATGTTATGGATACATATCAGATATGTATTCATTTATATCCAATACGTATTGAATGTTTGTATGAATAGATTCATATCGAATAGAATTTTACCACATTCAGATGTCATCAATTTGTACCAATACGGATTTTCAAACATTCGATTCATTACAAATGCTTAGAGGAACAAGCCCAGTGTCAATACAGGTCATCTTGGGTGGTGGTTTTAAACAATGAACTGGCCAAGATCGGCCTCCCCTTACAATTTCTGAACGATTTGGGTCCCAGGGCAAAACAAGTCCTCAAGCAACGTACCTGTGATATCTATGCGCAACAGGACCTAGCAAGTATTGCTAGGGCGTCTGCTACAAAGTTTTTAGCCTTGCACAAACGAAACATTCACTTAGAACATTATCTGACGATCCCAGTCCCGCTTCTCTTAAGGAGAATATACACCAGAGCCAGGTTCGAACAACTTGACATCAGGATGCAAACTGGTCGCTTCTGTAACATTCCAAGATCTGAGAGACTCTGTGTTTGGGGTGACCAAATTGTCGAAGACATCGAACATTTTTTAATCGAATGCTCAGCCTATACTGACCTCCGTCGCAGATACCTGTACCCAATTACAGCTAATTTTAGCTCTCATGATAGAGAAGATCTTTTGAGATTCCTTTTGCAAGGTCTAGAAAGATCTACAATAATCAGAGTAAGCCTTTTTATTCTGAAAGCCACAAAGAAAAGAGCTTGCTTCTTGGAAAAAGAACTGCGAAAACAACAACCTATCTGCAAATAGAATGTCAGCTGACTTCCTTTATTCTGTTTTATAATGTTTTTTATTGTGTTTTTTTTCTTTTTACTGAATTTTGAAATGGTCATAAGATTGATCAAATAAAATTATTATTATTACTAACTTTGGGAGCAGCTCCACCTAACCAAGAGATGCCAATGATTCAGTCTCAGGCCGCTTGCAATGTCAGCTGCACTGTTCAGTTTATGCACAGATGTTTAAAATTCAGTTTACTGTCTTTTAAGCCCTTCTTTCCAGTATCCTTCTGTCAATTACATTCTTCCACAAACTGCTTGTCTTCAATCTGCCACTGTTGCTTTGGTTACATCATTGCGGTACCCGCTTTCTCCTTAATGATTGATTTTAGGAGTAGACTTTCAGTTCCTCATGCAGATTCCTTGGTTAAGCTAAGAAGCTAGTCTCCAGGGATCAAATGAACACTGTGGCAAAGTTGATTTTGCATTTTTTTAAACAAATGAACTGAAAACCTGTAGGTAGGTTTTTTTTGTAATTGTCAGTACACCCAATGTAGCATTCATTGTCTTAGGACTACAGAGGTGGGTTGACCCAGCCTGAAAAACCATGGATGTGGCTTTCCAGCCACCTTTAAATTTAACTTTGAGATTTGAAAATTATCTTCCTGAGATTTTATAAGAGGCTCTGCTTCTTAGAGGAAGCTTTGTAAAGGGCAGCAGAACTTAAGCACTGAGAACTTTCTCCCCTAGTTCTGTAACTTGCAATTAAAAGCCATATTATTGGTATGTTTACCGTGTCCCCCGCTTCCCCCCCCAAAAAAAAAGTGCACAAGGGCTCTTGGCAACTCTTTAACATGCACAGTTCTGGGCAGTGTACCTAAAAGAGTGCTATGGTAAGTATATTCTTTGAAAAGCAGCAGTGTTCTGTTTTATTTAGGATGTGCAGGTACGCAAACATCACAGCTGGGGAAGTTTTGTGTTCTGGCTGTGATGTTTCTACTTGTCAGTGTCTTTAGGGTCGGCTAGTCTCTGTGTCGGAAGTTGACTAGTCTCCGTGTCCATGAAAGCCCAAGGCCCAAAGCCAGTGATTTAGTGTAAGTCTGTAGCAGGATGAGTGCTCAAAAGGAGTGGAGGTGTGCAATGCCTGTGTCCTTTGAGTACTCTGTTAGTACAACAGGGGTACAGGGACATGTGATCTCTGCATTCGTAATACAGAACAGTACAATAAAGGCCTGTGCGGATCCTGCCCTTGTCACGTTAAATACTGTTACTGGATCAGGTCACATTACATGTGGCCGTCGTCTTCCCATCCCTAAAAAGACTGTGAATAGCAAACAGCTAAGAGTTAGAGGCAAAGCTCATTTAAAAGGATAAAGCATTAGTAGAAGTCAGTACCTATTTCTGGTTGATGTTCTTTCAGTTCTCTGTAGCTTTGCAGTGTTTGAGAGGAATACATAGTCGTAGCCTCTTAGCCTACAAATTGCAGACAGTATAGCAGTGAAATATGTAGCAGCCACCTTTTCCTTGAGCATTTGGGCAGTAGTGTGACCGGATCTGTGTTCAACACAGCTGAAATCCTCCATAGTGGAATATTTTGTGTGCTGCCTAAGACAGATGCCCCATAACCTTCCACATGAAAAGTAGCCCTGGCGCTGCCTTTCCTTTCCATTGACTTCTTATGATTTTTACGTGTCCTGATTATGTTAGTTAAGGATTCCGCTTTTAAGCTCCAGTTGTGCTTCAGGACTGCACATTTTGCAAGAGATTTGCTCCAAATAGATGGCAGCTGAACAATAAAATGTAGGACAAGAACTCCCCTTTCTTTTCTTATTAATAAAAAGCCCCTGTGTATTAGGAGAAAGTTAGGGGAAGGGAAATGACATTCATGATCCACTTTCTCGATAAGAGCAGATAATAGTTCTAGGGCACATACTGCTGGGAATGAAGGTGCTTAAGAGAAGCATTATGAGAGAAACCAGATGAGTTTTAATCAGCTCAGAACCACTGTGGAGTCCCATGAGAGAAAATGGGAACTAGAACTGGGCAGAACAAAAGCTCAGTCAATGAAAGCTGAACTCAAGAGCAAAAGATACAAGAGCTTCTTCTGTTATAGGAAAGTCAACATGGAAATAGTTTCCTTTTGAACATGCCTATACAGTAAAAGGAATATAGTTAGAATCACAATATATTTGGTTGTGACTGATTTAATAGATCACTGCTAGGCTCCTCCCAGATTAGCCGATTAAATCCGCAGTATTAAAAAAAAATCCACAGCTTGCCTGCTGCGAAGCGTAGGTCTGGCGTCCAGATTGCAGCAGTCGCCATATCTCCCTGCTGGGGGAGCTGCAAGACTCCCGTGTGATGCACACACTCACATGGGGAGAGGCGCGCGCCACGTGGGATGGGGCAGCCAATGGGAGGTGAGCTGCAGTCTCGGCTCTCATTGGCTCTTTTTGCTGTCCTGTCCAGACTGGTGGGAAGCTTCAGATTTAGTTAATGTTGGGCAGCTAGTGATGCTATGTCAACATTAAGTAAATTTGCAGTAGCGTCGCTATAAAGTGATGCCACTGCAAAGTATCAGCTGACATGTACGATGGCTCGATATTAGCTGCACGTTCCAATGTGCAGCATCAGGAAGTCTGGACACAGCCCTGGTTTCTTCCTCTAGCTTTATAATGTAATATTATAAAAATCTATTACATTATTTATTTATTGTTTAAAATATTTATATATCACTTAAATTGAAGCCATTGCTGATCAGTTGTGGTTGAGTTTCCCAAAATGGTATGTAATAATCATTTCTTATTATTATGAGTATTATTAATATTAGTATTTCCATCCTGCCCTATACCCGAAGGTCTCAGGGCAGGTGACATTTAAAATCAGACATACATCAAAACAACAACAGTATAAAGCTATCTCATGGTCTGGCAACCTTTTTTTGTGAATGCCTCTACTCGTCCGACTTCGATGATTCCCTTATCCACTTTATGGAATAGGGTTAATGATTGAATTATATGTATATATGCTTTTGTTTTATGATATTTGTATTATCTGATCTGTATTGTTTTTAAATTTTAAATTAAAAATTATTAAAAAAAACAAAAAGAAAAAAACCACAACAGTATATATTAAAACAGTAAGGCCCAGTTCCCATTGGCATTTTAAAATGGTTTAGAAACCATTTGGATTATCTGTGTCCCTATTACTAATCCGTTTCAGGGGTATGTTGAGGATTATTTGGCTAAAAATGGAATAAATAAACACCGGTTTTTTCAGGGTTTTCCCCCCCCCCCCCTTTTTGCTTTTAAAACACTTCTTCCTTATTGCTGTGGGAATGCTACAGCAGTATTGGGGCAAATATGTCATGAAACAGGTGGACTTTCACCCTGCGTAAGGACCAGCTCCTTGCCAGATTTGTTAAAGTTCTAGATCCATATTCAGCAGAGAAGTAAAGAGTTCAGCCTGATAAGATGTAGCAATTCACCCACTGCACACTTCATACTAATAACAAAGTTTCATTTTACACTTCCCCTTGCTTTCTCCTTGCCGGGAGGCACACACTGGAGGCACTTCTTTTGCCTTGCTGAGCCCTGGGAAGGAGAGAAACACCTCCCCTCATGCCCTGCTGATGACTGGGTGTGTGTATGTGCAGCCAGCCGGGTGAGCGCGCATGCAGCTCTCTCTCTGCTGCTGCTTTTTCACTTCTCTGCATTTGTGGAGAAGCGAAAAAGCACCAGTCCTGAGTTTACGTGTGTGTGTGTGTGTGTGTGTATACTAGTTGGTGCTTCTGGTAATGGGGAGGGGAGGAGATTGAAGGGGAAGAAGGTGTTGTGTGTGTGTGCGTGTGTATGCGCAGGACTGGCAGGACGTCTTTTGCAAAAGCATGAACCATTTTGGGTGGGGACAGCAGAGGGGTTGATAGCAATTTAAAGCGATTTAAAGCCACTGAAGTGGAGACTGCCAAAATCCATGTTTGAATTGCTTTTTTGTTTCATTTTTCAACCGTTTTAAGAGGCATGAGTGGGAACTGGACCAATCAGTGTCTGTAAAGTGGGAAGAGACAGTATATTCCCATTTAACCAAAGGCCAGGGCAAAGTGGTGCATCTTTACTGCTTTCCTAAACATATACAGTGAAGATGTAGTTCCACTAGTGTCAGGCAGGGCTAGCTGCCTGCCATAATATTTGAATGTAAGATGTTTGGCACCTGTGTGATTCAGTATATATGTATATAGTAGCTGCCTGTTGTTTGGAAGTGACAGTTGACTCCCCCCTCCCTGCTGGGGTCGAGTGATACATTTTGGCTCCAAGTTTAAACTGAGTTTTGAAAAATAGTTATTGTTGATTGGTTGAAGGCCAAACCCTGCCCAGCTATGAAATATATAAATATGCTGGGCTTTTTGTTCAAAGTTGCTTCCAACAAAACATGCCTTTATACTGAGCTGAAATAAATCACTGTTCATCTTTTTAAAGAAAGAGTCTCATGATTATTCTTTGCCAGCCTGACATGTTGTTGGAAGCCACTTTGGATCCCTTGCTGAGACAGCTGCCTTCTGAGGGGATCAACAGCATGACTGAATCTACAGCAGCAAGGGCCAAAATGTCCCCTGAACAGATCGCAGAGGACCAGATGGGCCAGCCCCGGACACGCAGACCCTCACCTTGGGACAGCCCAAGCAACCCGGCTTGGGAACCAATGAGAAGAAATCAAAAGGCTGAAATCACTGAACTCAGAGCAGAAAATGCAGATATGAGGCAGAAATTAGATGAGAAAGACCCCATCATACAACGCATGACTAAAGAGCCAAAAGAACTACGAGGTCCAGGAGACAGGCAACCCGCCCGAACTGAAGGCCCTGCCCAGCTACCAGCCACACCTGTGCTGACCCACCCGTTAAAGGGATGACTGGCCCTCAATCGAAGAACCGGGTTGCAGAGACTTCCCCATAAGATTTGCTGGTGAGCCCTCAAAACTGTCATTTTTTTCTGACCCAAGTGGCAGAATTTTTTTCAGAGTACGAGCACACCTTTACAACCGAGGCAGCCAAGGTCCGCTTCCTAAGTGCTCGGTTGGAGGGTGCCGCAGCTGACTGGGTTGTGGAGCTCCACAATGCTGATGGCCCAGAACTGAGATCACTCACCGCTCTCATCAACAGCCTCAGAGACCGTTTTGAGGACCTGTTCCGTCGGGATGAGGGCCTCTTCCAACTGCTGCAGCAGCGCTCCGGTTCCATGGCTGACTATGCCAGAAAGTTTCGGGAGCTGGTTGCTGCTGTCCCGGAATGGCCAGAAGTGGCCAGAGTGTTGCAGTTTCGTCAAGGCCTTCGCCCAGAGATTTTGGAATGTGCCATCCTGCGGGATGAGCCTGCCACCCTCCAAGGATGGGTCCACCTGGCTGGGGACATTGAAGCAAAGCTCTGAAGTGTAGAGCAAGGGGCAGAGCATCTGTATTTTGATGACAGCTCATTCCAAATCCACTTATGACCTCTTTCAGTTGCCATTATCGCTTTCCGAGATAGCCAATAATAAAGAATAATAAGCCAGAAGGCCATAAATTTTATACCCCCAATGTAAGCAACAGAATTTGCAGAAGCTAGTACATCTAGTTCATTCTTCTGTTTGGAGCCATGAGTGTTCTGAAGAAGTGCCTAAGCAGTACCTAGGAGATTTTCCCCCTCTTCAGGTAGCCAGTATTCAAACTAAAGAAACAAGGTGGTGGAAATCCAGCATAACATACAGTAGTCACAGATGACATAAGTGACAATGGGATAGGGACATCTCATTTTGACCTGCCAAATTGCATTGCTGGAGTGCTGCACTGATCTATCATTGATCCTATCTGTGATTGCTTTGTGCGTAGAATTAAGAACTGTGATGGTGGGTTCTGTGAAATCTATGACAAAAGAAGTCTTGTGCTTGACAGATAGCCCCAAATGGGTTGCTAGTGGCTTTAATTTCCCCCATCTTCAAGTTAGATCTAGCATTCCAGTCAGTGTATATACGGCAGGTGGAAGATGTGGGAAATATTGTTGCTTTCTTGTTGAAGTAAGTTTGAAGGGACAATCTTACTACGCCGGTTAGGTATAGTCCCATTGGGGGTACCAAACCTGAGCAAAAATGGACACACTTGTCATTCCTATAGTATTGTCAGAGTGTTTGGGAACTGGTGTTCTCTTGAGAGGTTTAGTTCACAGCATAGCTGTCTACTTCATTTGTTTTGTTTTTAAGAGTAGGAGCAAGTCCAAGAGGTTCTTAGTATTCATCATAGGAATCCTTTGAGCTGAATCTTCTTTCTGTAGATATTTTGCCACCAGGCTAGGTGGCATCATCAGGGCAAGAGGGTTTTCTTTTAAACCTCTGCTCGAATGTGACTCTCTCCCAGTTACACCAGCAACTGCCAGTAGTTGCGACCACTGTTCCCTCTAGACCCTTGATTCTTGATCTTGGGAGAAGAATCATAGAATCATAGAATGGTAGAGTTGGAGGGGACCTCCTGGGTCATCGAGTCCAACCCCCTGCTCAAGGCAGGATCTCCTAAACCATCTCAGACAGATGGCTGTCCAGTCTCTGCTTGAAGACCTCCATCGAAGGGGAACCAACCACCTCCCGTGGCAGCCTGTTCCACTGGTTGATCACTCTTACTGTTAGAAATTTTTTCCTAACATCTAAACTAAATCTTTTCCCCTGCAGTTTCACCCCAGACTTAAGGGAGCAGGCTTGATGGAGCCTTAGGGGATGCTCAATGATAGAGTATCTGCTTTGCATGCAGGAAATCCCAAGACTGTGCCTCCAAATCGCCAAGTACTGATAAGAAAATTCCTTGTCTGATACTCTGGAGAGCAGGTGCCATTCCGTGTAGTTGGCTTACGATCAAACGGTCTAAAGTAGTCAGTATAGAGCAGTTATCTATGTTCCGTGTTCCATGCCTTCCTCCTCTCCAGAGTGCATAGACATCTAGGCCACACGCTATAATGCAGGGAAATGAGCTATTCTGCCAACCGCTTTAGCAAATTGCTGTTCATTTAGATTGCTTTACTTGGTTTCCCCCCTCTCTTTGAAAGCACTTAATGGCTAATGCAGCCTACCAGGAGCATTAGTGAACATATATTGGCTAGAGACAACTTAGAAGGGGGTTGGAGAAAGTAACCATCAGTTCCAGTCCCACTTGTGTAGCAAGCGCTACCCTGGGGTTGCCTGAGAATCCTCACTCAGTTACATGGACTAATAGCTCACAGAAGGGTTGCATGCTTTGCGTGGGGAAAGTCCTGAGTCTGCTTTGCAGGATAAGAATAACTCTGTTGATCAGACTACTGGCTCATCTAATTCAGCAGACCGTTCTCACAATGGCAAACCACATGCCTCCAAGCACCATCATCATTATAGCACTTCCCCAGCTTGAGTTCTCAGCAACTGGCCTGTAAATATTTAAGTCTCTTGACAGTGGAAGCAGGACACAACCATTTTCACCAACAGTCCTGAATTTGACTTTTCAGATGTATTTAATCACCTTTGAAAGCTATCCACATTGATGGTCTTCACTATGTCCTATAGCAGCGCATCCCGTAATTTAGCTATTTGTTGTATGAATATAATGCTACATCTATGTGTGGGACATGAAGCGACGGTGGGATTGACCAGAGGATGTTTCTGTCATATGCAATCACTGATGTCATGGCTTAGAATTCAGCAGTTCTCAACCTTCCTAAAGCCGCGACCCCTTAATGGAGTTCCTCATGTTGTGGCGACCCCCAACCACGGTGGTGGAGCATCTGGGAGGTGAAAGGGAAGGGCAGTGGGAGGCTCATCGCGACCCCTCTTGAAAGGGTAATTTGACCCCCAAAGGGGTCCCAACCCCCAGGTTGAGAACCACTGGATTAGATTCATCTTGGAGATGGATCTTTTGTCTGGAAAGAATAGAGTTCTGAGCATTCCTTCACGTTGTTGAATGTAATGGGAATAGTATGGGCCAGTGCTCTCTTGGCACCTCTTCTTAGGACTCTTTTGCCGCCTCTAGTAAGTATGGTGGAGAAGCAGGAAGAAACTATGGCGAACATGGGTATTATAACCAACTGTGAGTATCTGGTTTCCAAAAACAACTCCATAAAAATAGTTTGTTTTCAACATTTGGTTTCTGAGAGGGGAAAAAAGGGCAAAACCTCACATTTGGGAAAGGGAGGAGGGGACAAAAAATACAGGTCAGAAACAACACAAGTATGTGTTTTCACAAAACAGCATGATCATTTGAAGAAGTGACATCATTTTGGAATGATGCATTCAGATAGTGAAATCTACAAAAGGGCTTTTTCTCAGGTGTTTGCTGTGTTTCTGGGATATTTGTGGACGAGATTTTTGATAGCACCTTCAGAAGAGGGCAGATTACCAGAAAGAGATACCTCACAGGAGTTATGGGTGGGTAGTGCCTAAGTAACACTGAGTGAGACCCTCAACTGAAATTTCAGAAGGCTGTGCTGCTTGTCAGCCAATATTCTAGTAGGTGGACCATATGAGCCAGCTTCCTAGGCTCGTGTGATTCTGCCGGGCTCTCTTAGTTGGAGACGAAGAAATTCTAAATAATAATCATCAGTCTAAAAGCCTGTTTATACTGGTCCCAGGAATTAAAACGTGCTAGGTTTACTAGTGAATTAGAGTATTGGGTGAGTGAATTAGAACATTGTTCATTTGACATCTGCTTTTATCACTTTTGTGCTGATTTTCCCTTTTAACATCTTTTGCAGGCGGGAAGAGTGTTAGGTTTCCTCACCTACTTTTTTCAGATGCTCTATTTTTTCCATGCATTTACTTAGGAAGTTAATTATTTTGTTCTTTTACAGTGACCTTGACTGTATTTTATGTCGGAAGGAAATGACATTTGGGTTTTCTAATTTAGAAGCACAAAATGGTCAAAAGAGACAAGACTAGTACCTGATTTGCTCTATGAAAAGAGACACTCATGTTAAATTATAGGCTGCTGAATCTGGAACCAAAGATAACATTCTTGGACCTCTGCATTAAGTATGATTAATAGGGCCAGAGAAATGTCATTTGGGTCACCTCATATATAAATATTTTATTTCCACTTTAAAAATTTTATAGTATTGCAGTGTGTTTTGTGTGCTTGTGTGTATGTGTGCGTGCGTGCATGAGAAAGAGAGGCAGAGGCAGACAGACAATAAATTGCTTTTTAAATTTAAACTCTGCAGTATTTTACTCACAGCTTCCAAGATCAGCTCTGGCAGTATATTAAAGGAACAGTTCCTATTTTCTCACATTCATTTTCATCTCGATATCCCTGTTATTGTTCAAGGGTTTATGAAATTTGCTCATGGTAAGCAAACTCATTGAAAAGCAGCTACATATGGCTATGTCTGTAAGAGAGAGAAAGTAGGTTGAACAGAAAGCAAGATAGTCTTTCTCCCTCTGCTCCAAAACTGCTGTGTGAATATCTACCTAGGTACCTATCGTAACGCACTGTATGAAGTGGCATTTTTTCCATTACATTTTCATTCCGTATGAAGGTTCCATAGGATATACTCAGAAGGTACATGCTTTAATCTGATCTAGAGGCTTTCTGCACTTGCTTCCCGGCAATCCTGATCAGCAGTTCTGGAACAAGCAATCTTTCCCAAGGCTGGAACAAATTGCTGTGGACTTCAACAATGTCACCTGCACAGTGATGGCCTGCTGCCACCCAGCTTCTGCAGTGGCCCTAAAGAGATGGTGTCTGTGAGCTGCAGCGGCCAGGAATAAAAGTGGGCTGCTGATAAACCAGAACACAGAGGCCTTTTGCACATCTATGTGATCCAGATTGCTGCCAGCTGGTATTCTGGTAGACCTGATAAATCAGGCCTACTGACTATCTGTGTAGTTGGCTTACGATCAAAAGGTCTAAAGTAGTCGGTATAGAGCAGTTATGTATGTTCCATGTTCAATGCCTCCCTCCTCTCCAGAACCTCCTGATCTGAATCACATTCTTTCTGGTACAGAAGAAGCAAACTAGCAGGGGTTGGAACCTCTCTAATCCACATCAGTGTGTAGACAAAAGAGGACTGCCAGTTAACTGCAAGAGGCCTTAGGTTTCAAGGTGTATGCCCAGCTTGTCGGAAGGACCCATGTGCAAAATTTCAACTCTTTCTAAATGGGGTTTTTAAACTTTTATCTTCCAGGTCAGGAATTACTACTTCCAAGTAAAGCGTCCAGCTGATTCTTCACCATGAATGGTCTAAAGGATTTTCCAAAAAAAAGAAAGGTGGGGCACCACTATTTTTCAATATCAGACTGCATGCAGTGTATCAATTAAGCTTCAGCAGGTATAATTTTTTTATTCGGCTATGAAACACATTGTAAAATTAATATGACTTGGGCCCCAAATATCTGAAGGAACGCCTCCTCCCATACCAACCTGCCCGTGCCCTAAGATCCGGGGGGGGGGGAGGCCCTTCTCGTTATTCCGCCACCCTCTATAGCAAGACTGGTGGGCACTCAAGAGAGGGCCTTCTCAGTAATGGCCCCCAGAATGTGGAATAGCCTCCCCATCGAGCTGTGTCAGGCCCTCTCACTGTATACGTTCAGGAGGGGGATAAAGATGCACCTTTTTGCTCTGGCCTTTGGCTAAATGTGGCACAGCTTTTCCCTACTGCACATACTATTGTCTTATACTGTTTTTATATATGGTTCTATTTTAAGTATTTTTGTCTTTTAAATATGCTGTTACCTGCCCTGAGACCCTAGGGTATAGGGCGGGATATAAATGTAAATAAATAAATAAAATATGCCCTGTATTTGGTGCAGGGCCCTTTGGGGGATGATGTAATTGCCGTGATCTGGTTTTTATTGAAACTGTGTTTTATATATGCAGACTTCTCTGAAAAGTGTTGTACAGCCATGAAGTACTGGATAAAATACAAATATTTAATCTTTTATAGCCTTTTGCATGTACTAATGACAAGTTAAAATTATGGAATAGTTTTTGTTTGTTTGCATTTCTGTCCCACAGTATACTCAAAAATATCAGGGTGGGTTACACAATAAAACAGCTGACATAAAATACTTCATTCAAAAACTACAAGCTGCACATAAGTGTTCTAATAATTTTTTGTTTAACAAGATAAAAAGGAAAATGGAAATAAAAAAATGAGGATCTGATCAGATGGATGCACTTAACAGTTTTAACCAGGATTTGATTCTCCCCCCCCCCCTTTGTTTTGCTATTTTCTGAACCTGTTTGGTCAAAAGAGGTCATGGTTAGGAGAGTTGCAGAAGTTCCACAAATTGTAAAAACAGCGAGAGGGAGTTGGGTTTTCACAATCATGCATGGATTTCAGACCTGTCCTGGGTTTAGGGATGATGTTATGTGACACAGAATGGGCAGTTTGGAAAAGAATGATCACAAGGCTCTTCCATGGTGTGTGTTTTTCACAGTGTGTGGATTAAAATGTGCAATCTTTCCATGTCTTCTGAGGAGACAGGCAGAGGTAGCCTTCTTTAGAAACAAACAGAATTCTGAAGTAGATTCAGGTAAATGAATATCTGCATCCTATTGGGCACTTAAGGCAGATGGGGAGGACTTTTCTTCCTGCTTCTGAGGAGTGACCAAGATTTCCCCCTCTGCCACTTCAGTCTGCATTTGCCTTTAGAAAAGACGGCAGCCATCACTGGTGTGGCAGGTAAGTGAAACACGTTGAATGAGGAACTTGATCCTTCTTGTGCCCATGGAGTGGAGTCTCCCTGCTAGGTGCATCAATTCCAAAGCCTTTTCTTTCGGTTGCCTATTCATCTGGGTACTAGGAATGTACACAAATATTCATAACATTAAAAATGCGGCCAAATTCAGACATTTGAACTCAAATCAAACGTTACAATATTCGTATGCTAACGTTTGAACTAATACGGATGTTTCCAGACATTCATATCAATAGTTCGGGCATTCGTTAAGCTGGGGAAACGTATGAGATACATATCGGTTCATCTGCAGATATTAGGGATGTGCACAAATATTTGAAAATTCAAAAATCCGATTTGAATTCGACGAGTGTCGACATTTGAATTCAAATCCGAATTCCTAACATTTGAATTTAGACATTCGAATGGATTTTGGATGTTCCTAAACATTCGTTCGAATGATTTGAAACAGTTGAATGTACAGATTCGTATGTGTTACATACATATCTGTACAAATATTATATGTATCTGTACACATTTGCGCTTATAATAAGGGATGAAAATGGAATGCATACGGGATAAAACGGGATGTATACAAAATGCGTACAGATACGTATAACACATACGAATTTTGTCGATATTCTTATCTTTAAATACGAACCTAACATTCGAACAAATTGATTTGAATGTTACGGATTCAAATCGTGTTTTTTTAACCTTTGGATTTTAAACATTTGAATCTTATCAAATGTTTTGACGTTCGATTCGACCCGAGTTCGAATGCAAAAAAAAAAAAAAACCATTTGTGCAAATCCCTAGCAGATATGCATCTGTTTGTATCAGGTACGTATCGAATGTTCGTACGAATACATTTGAATAGATTTGTATCCAATAGAATTTTAACACGTTTGAATGGGTTCTATTCGTACAAATATGGATTTTTGAACATTCGATTCTTTTCGAACCGAATGCCGAAAAAAATTATGCACACCCCTATGGGGTACTTGTATTTTCCTCTGCGGGATTGGACTGTGCTTGTCCTTCGAAAAGAGGGAAGCAAGAAAGGAAGCCAGGGGTGTTTTTCCACCACAGCCCTTGTCCAAATTCAAACAAAATTCAACCGAATTTCGAATGCTTTGAATATTCATGCACTTCCCTGCTAGGTGTAGGTTTCCCTTGAAAATGAGGACAAGAAAAATAACACAGAAAATATCTTGCTTTTTAAAAAGAATGTGAATCTAATTTGCCTGTATGTAACTGCACCCTTAAACAAAAAAGATGAAGCATTGAGAAGATTCAGGGGAACCTTTAGTGCTTATATATAAAAAGAGCTTTATAATTTTATATATTACATTCCTGTTAGATGGTTAATACTAGAATGTATTATTGGAGTAGAATCATCTTTTTGTGGAGGGTACAAGAATAAGCATGACTTAGTGATTTGGATATTATCCACCTTCAATTAGCTGTTCTCATTATTTGTTTTTGGAAACTGTTTCCTGGAAAAGCCTGCATTATTTAAAGAGATTAAAAATGCATGGCAGATTTACAGCACTGACTTTAATGGAGGCCTGGCCTTTTCTGCTGTGTTCTGGCGGTCTCTGGCTGTTTTTTTCCTGATTTTACATAGTGATGCACGTGGAATGTTATTTATGCTTTATTCCACCTCAGAAGCATGAAGAATGCAGGCATGATGACAGCCTCATAGTTAGATCATTTAAAAAAAACAAACAAGTTTACCTAGTAATATTTAGCTGCATATTATTACACTTAGCTATGGTGCTTTACCTATGAAGGAGCTGCCAAAAAAGCACACCTTTTATGCCAATAGTATAGTATAAATAAATAGTATAAATATTTCCTTAAAAAGATAAATGTTGCTCAGTCATGCACCTAAAAGGTTTGGTTTTATTCTGCCTTGTATTTATGACCTACAAGCCAGTGAGTGAATCTGTGCTTATATATACATATACACACACATGTATACATATCTATACATATACACATACACACACACACACACACATATGTATACACACATATGTATACACACATATGTACACACATACATATGTGCGTGCCTGTACATGTGCATGCGCTTCCATTTGCATGAATATTATTAAACTATCTGGGGACTCTTGACTTTAGCAGACTGTTAATAATGTTTGGAATATGCTATAGCCCATAGTGAGCAGATATAGGATAACTGACATTAGAAACAGCAATGATTTTGAGTGTGTGTGTGTGATTTTTTTCCCCACAGTTGTCACGACTGTGTTGCTTTTCTGTCAGCGGTGGCTCAGTTATGGCCCTTTACAAGTGAGAGAGCTACAGGTGTAAATCAACCCTGTCTAGCATTGTCTGGGCTTATTTTGTAATGAATGGTCTATTTGTTGCTGCTTCCCCAACGCCGGTGCCTGCCTTGATTGAAAGCAGTGCAGGCACCCGTGGCCGCAAGAAGTCATGGCTGTACTGAAGTATTTTGGGGAAATCAATGGAATTAATCATCAGCTTTCCATCTGATATTGAGTCAGCTCAGGTAGTGGAATGATAAATGACTTTATTATCTGTATGGAATCAACATGAGATGATAACGGAGGCTTGTTATTAAAAATACTTTCGATTTCTGTACGCCCAGCACTTGCATTTTTCAATATTGTTCTTCTTGCTCTCCTTCCCCATCTCCAGTTTTAGGCTTCTGGGGAGGAAAGAAAAAAGTGTTAACAATGAAACTGGAATCCAATGTAGTACACACACAAAAGATTACAGGTAACAGTGTTTTTCCCAGAACCCATTCAGCCATGTAACTCCTTTAATCAGGGTTGTGAGAGGCCAGGTACCATCCAAGGACCAAGAATGGGCAGAAAGCCCACTGATAAGAAATTCCTGACCCTACTGATCCTTCTTCTCCTTGTTGCAGTCTCTTTATTCACTCACTTTCTACCACAGGGAAGGAACATTTAGGGATTTTACTTTTAAAAATTGTGAGGAGCTTTGTTTCATGGTAATACAAGAAGGCATTGAGTGCTTGGAATTTGGTGATGTGTTGGAGGTTGAAATTACAGCATTTTAAGAAGATTCTTAGGTTCTTTCTGCAGTATGTCTTATTCTGCATTATATCCCAGAATAGTGACCTGCCGTCTGCATGCTACTGCAGACCACAGCAGGCCCCAGGCAGCCCAGTGCAGTATAGTCCTCATAGTTAGATTTAACTTGAACTTGCAGACATTACTTTCTTGGTATTCATTTCCCACCCCACCCCTGACTTCTGCAGCATTCCATTTTCTCTCTGCTCCCATCTTCCTTTTTAGACACCCCTGTTTTCTATTCTGGTGTCCAACCCCTACCTTTCTACTTGCTCCGCTTCCTGTGTAACTGTGAACCAATGTCTTGAAAAATACAAAGAGCTGAAAGTTCCTCCAGCTTCCTTCTTCAGTTGAACATACTTTTAAAAAGGAAAATGTTAATATCATGTCCCAGGGACTAGTAGCTCATAACCTCTGGGGAATATAGGTGATTTAGGGAACACCTTGGTGCCCACACGGTCCCATGGTCCTTTCTTTGGACCCTTATAACCCCAAGCCAATTCTACATCAGTATGTAGATATTTGATTCGAATAAAATCCTGAAAATTGCATTTTTGCACACCCCTCCTCCTGTGGTGTCCCAGAATGTGCACTACACGAGTTATCTAAAGGGAAATGAGAAAAAAGGATAGAATTGTTGGAAAATCAGGCTTGTGTGATTTTCCCAGAGTTTACAGTGTAAGACTCTGCAGTGATCCCAAAAAAGCACCGCTCAAAAGAATAGTGGAAATAAAAGTTAACTTTGGGCCTGTCCCCAAGCAATTTAAAGTCTGCTAAAAATCTTCTTTTGCCTCTGAGCGCCCCCATGCCAGGGTTTTTAACGAGCTTCCAGTGTTACAAAAGCAGGAAAACCCGCGACAAAATACGTGCCCATTAGAGAAGAGTTTCAACGCTCTTTCTGGAAGTCGCGGGTTTTCCTCGCAACATTTACCTTGGGGACGCTCCGTGGCAAAAGGGGCAGGGATTGCTGCCTGCACACGCAGCCATAAAGCATTCACACATCTCCCAGAAATGCTGCAGCTTCCCTTCCTTTCCTTTGTAAAGGTCAGAACTTTCAAAGAGCCAGAATTGCTCAGAATTGCGACATTGTTTATTAGGTGTGAAGTGGGTGATCTGTGAAAGTATTATGAGTAAATGAGTGCATGATCGCGCAGCCGATTGCTGCAGCCAAGCCATTTCGAACAGAGAACAGAGTGAAAGGAAGTGCTGAGAGTGAGATCTGGCTATTTTTCCTTTGAACAAGAGAGGGGGTGGGGAGAAAAAGATGCAGGGAAAGAAAACATGCTTCTGTGGGGATGGAAGGTGCGTTTTAAACACACGTTTTGCTGAGCCTCATGCGGACGCTTATTCCAGAAGTGCAGGGCACTTTTAAAGTCCGCTTGAATACAGTGACAGTAGAGGGAGACTAGAGAGGCAAATAAGTCTTTTGGGATTTCAGCCTTTACTTAAAACACAACAGGAACAACATGGTACAGACTGATCTGTTCTCAACCATCTTAATAGGAAGAAGTAAACTAACTGAAGTCCAAGCTCCACCTCCCCCCCCCCCAGCATGTTAGGCTGACTTCTCTCTGTCTCTCACACACATTTGAAATGCTGTATTTCCAACAAGAATGCTTGACAGTTTCAAATTAGAAATATAAATAAATACATTCTAGAAAGCAAGGTGCAAATTTTGTAAATGCTGACTAAAAGAGAACAGAAAAATCCATTAGAATTTGAGGAAGCTCAAATTTTAAAAAGCCAGGAAGCAATTATTCTGGATTTGTACAAGATGAAGTGTAACTGTCTGCTCTGAATGCTATAGAGCCATTGCAGTCCGACTAAAATCCATCTATTTGGTGGAACCATATCACTAATCAGGAGGGAAGCACAGTGACACTTTGGTCTAATGAAGTTTGTGTCATTTTAGCAAGATAAATTGCAGTGGTTCAACCAGGCACCATCCAGTTAACTCTCTGGCTGCACAGACAAGTCTGTAATGCTCTCTTTAATGCACAAAGAAGACAAAGATTTGCCACGTACTAAACCTTAAAATCACAGAGGGAGCAATGAGTCGTCACCTGTTGGGCCATTTTAATCGCTAACCTTTTGTAAGGCACATTTCCAAAACCAGCCAGTTCAGTTACTTTCTGGATTAATAGGAACAACTTTTGATTGATGCTGTAGTTCCACAGCATAAGCATCTGAGAGGACATGCCAGGAGTTCTCATTTCTTTAATCAAATGTTTAAGAATGTTTAGATTTAAGAATATAATAAAAGGTGTATAGACTGATTACAAAATGCAGCTGTGACTGAGGCCGCATTCCCATTACAAGCTTATACGGTTTCCCTAAACCGAAATAATAGAACTGGATGCAAACGTGAATTTGCCTGATCCCATTACTTTCAGCCTTAATCGCGTTCGATCCGGATTCTGAGGATCGTACGTGGTGTATGTGATTCAAGGGGGAAGAATAAGAGAATAGAAGAGCCCCCTTCACCTGTTCACCTCCACAGTCACAGCTTAAACATTCACACATCTCCCCGAACGTGCAGCTGCTTCCCTTCCTTTTCCCTTTCTAAAGGTCAGAACTTCAAAGAGGCAGAATTGTGCAGAATTGCAACATTGTTATCAGGTGTGAAGTGGTTGGATTGCTACAGTCACCAGTGCTGTAGGGGTGGATTTTTATCACTATCTTTGGAAGCAAGCTATTGGGGGAGGGAAACCCTAAACACACATTCTCATCCCTTAAAATGGTACTGTTCCCACAGTAAGAAATGCAAACTGTTTCAAGCGCACTAACCGGAGCGAGACCTGTTGAAATGAGTGTTAACATTTAACACACTTTGGGACGATTTAACATGAGGAAAGCGTGTTAAGCCAACCTGACATGGGGACTGCGAGGATCAAAACCGTTTCGAAACTGGATTTAGCTTGTAACGGGATCGCGGCCTGAGACTTCTTCAGTCTGTTTGTCACTCATTTTCCTTTCCAAAGGGCCTTCAGATAGCAGAATCACAATAAGATGTCCATCCTGGGGAAAACCAGTGGATTGACTAGTCTCTCTGTTTGCTCCAAGTGACAAAAAATGTTGCTTCACTGACACTATGCACTTTTATCCATCTTAAAGCACAAGCACCTATATTTTAAGAATAGTGCAAGCAAGGAGAATTAGTAAATGTCTCCCATTTGCTAGTTTTGTTCTGCTGATGTGATGTACTTTCTTTGTCACCACACAACCCTTTTTGAAACTGTACATAGATAGCCCTGGTGAGTGATAGGTACCAACAAGCCTAGGATGAGAGAGATGAAGGTGTGAAATAATCTCCAGTTCAAATAGTTATCTTCCATGAATGATGCTTTCTCAGATTTTATAATACGGGGAAACTTGTCATGACTTCCTACATAGGTATATCTGCTTATCAAATGACTCTGTGAAACATTGGTAGCTAATGGGTGGTGCTCCAGGTGTTCCTGATGTCTGGAGGGAAGAACTTTGTAGCTGTTAGTGTCATGGTGCGACAGTGCAGAACTTGAATCCCTGCTGGCTGATATCATGCAGTAGGAAATAAGAAAAAGTGAAAGATGGAGTTGTTAAAAGGAGACTTTCTCATGGGCCCCCATTCCTTTAACTATTGAGGGTGGTGACACAGCAAAGAAGGTACCACAAGGTTCTGTCCTGGGCCCAGTTATGTTTAATGTTTTTATAAACGATCTGGACGAGGGAGTTGAAGGGAAACTGATCAAATTTGCTGATGACACAAAGCTAGGGGGGATTGCAAAGACCAGAGAAGAGAGAGAGAGGATTCAAAAAGATTTAGAGAAACTCGAACAATGGGCTGCAACTAATAAAATGGTATTTAACAAAGAAAAATGCAAGGTTCTGCACCTGGGCAAGAAAAATGAAAAAAGCACATATACAATGGGAGGAATTCGGCTGAGCAGCAGCACATGTGAAAAAGACTTGGGTGTCCTGGTAGATCATCAACTGAACATGAGTCAACAGTGCGAGGCAGCTGCAAAAAAGGCAAACGCAATCCTGGGGTGTATTAGGAGAAGCATAGAGTCCAGATCACGTGAAGTTATTATCCCCCTCTACTCTACATTGGTCAGACCTCATCTGGAGTACTGTGTCCAGTTCTGGTCACCCCAGTTTAAAAAAGACGCTGACAAGCTGGAGCAGGTTCAAAGGAGAGCTACCAAGATGGTGAACGGTCTGCAAACCATGTCCTATGAGGAACGGCTTAAGGAACTAGGAATGTTTAGTCTAACAAAAAGAAGACTGAGAGGAGACATGATAGCTGTCTACAAATACCTCAAGGGTTGTCACAAGGCAGAGGGATCAGCCCTGTTCTCACTCTCTCAAGGAAGGACTAGAAACAATGGGGTGAAACTGCAGGGGAAAAGATTTAGTTTAGATGTTAGGAAAAAATTTCTAACAGTAAGAGTGATCAACCAGTGGAACAGGCTGCCACGGGAGGTGGTTGGTTCCCCTTCGATGGAGGTCTTCAAGCAGAGACTGGACAGCCATCTGTCTGAGATGGTTTAGGAGATCCTGCCTTGAGCAGGGGGTTGGACTCGATGACCCAGGAGGTCCCCTCCAACTCTACCATTCTATGATTCTATGATTCTATGATAAGGTCACCCTAGCACATCTTAAAGCACACCAAGGTCTATATGGGTGGAGGCATTCCTTTACGTATTTGGGGCCCAAGGCATTTGAGGTCTTAACAGCTTGAATGTGGTTTAGTGGCAACCTGGCAACCAGTGTAATTCTTTAAGTGCCCTCTGTCGTGGGAAGAGTAGTGTTATTTGTTAGGAAAGCTGCAAAATTCAACCTGTTTATTTTGAACAGTAAGGTATAGACTGTTTGGGGGAAGAAATATTTTAAACCTATGTTCTACACCTCCACTTTGTGGCATCTTTAATTTTTTTTTATTTATGCAGCATTAGTTTAGTTTGCTTTTATTTGATATGGTCACTGCTACATTCTGGAGCTACTGCAGCTTCTGAACCATCCTTGAGGGTTACCCCACATTACAGTAGTCCGTCTGATAACAAAACATAGGTTACTAGGGCAAACCACCCAGCATTGGAAGTAGGTACTCCTGGCCACTTCCTCTTTGTTTTCCCTAAGTAGACAAATGTTCTTCCAGAAGAAGCTTTGTTCTAGGGAGCTAGAACAAAATGTATGTGCTGATCATATTTTTAACTGAGCCACTGTATGCCATGATAGCACAGCAGCGCAAGAATGTTAGTGGTGGAGAAGTCACCAATGAACACAGCATTTCTCTGTAAGGTCAGTGTTTCTTAATCATTTGCCCCCCCCCCCCAATTGTGGCTTATGCAATATTCAGGAGTAAGGCAAAATAATATTAATCTTCCTCTGCTCAGGAACATGAGCTTCCTATTTTCTCATACAAATTGATTTGATCATCATTTTCCAGCTGAATCTTCAGTTTGGAATTTAGGCATCCATTAACTATTACCATTGTTTTATGGATTAATCAACAGACCATATCAAATAAAAGCAAACTAAACTAGTGCTGCATAAATAAAAAAATTTAAAGATGCCACAAACTGGAGGTGTAAAACATAGGTCTAAAAACCTGATATTTAAAAGATTTCTTCCCCCAAACAGTCTATACCTTATTGTTCAAAATAAACAGCTTGAATTTTGCAGCTTTCCCAACAAATAACACTTCTCTTCCCACGACAGAGGGCACTTTTTTTTTTTAAACACCATTTGCATTTTGCTGGAAGAGAGGTATCCATCAGATTTCCCTCTATTCACACAGTTCTTGGCTCACAAAGGATTGAAATGTGCATTAAAAATCTAAATTTAAACAATTAAATTTAAAGGATATAAAATTTGCATTCAAGGTGGATTTAAATGCAAATGTTCATACTACTTTACATAATTAATGCAGAAGTAGATAGGATGAATAATGTGTAAATGTGACATGAACCAGAAATAGACTGATTCATCTATCCTTATTTCATACAGCAGTCTCCGCAGGCAAAGAAAAAGAGTAATTATTCACTTCCTGATATAGCAGACCAGCAAATATACTAGGAGCCTTCCTTCTGAAATCTGGTGTGATCTAAGGGGTCCCCTGCTAGGCTTACTGGTCTGGTATAGCGGCAGTACAGAATCACCCAGGCTGAAGAAAAGATATTTCTTGGAGATATTCAAGCACTAATATCTACTGTGCCTTGCAAAGAGAAAAGGAAGTAGGTAGCTTTCAACAAGAGGTACAAAAGAAAATATATGCCACAAATTTTGAAGAAGTTCCTGTTTTCTAGTGTGTTTCCCATTATTCTTAGCCACAATACCATAAAGCATACCTAAGGATCATTGGAGCTAGGGCGGCCAGATGGAACAGAAGGAATTAGAATTTCAGCAGATGTAGCTCAACATGCAGGCAACACCTCTGAAGTTTGCTGTTCTATGTAGTTGTTAAACCATCTGACTAACTTAACGAGAGTCCTTTTCGCACAAGGGCCTCCGGAAGGCATGTAGGATGTCCTGGGATGGCGCATTCACTCTGCTGGGTTGGCGGTTCTGTTCTACACCCGGTTCAGGCCGTTTATGGTCGTCCCTGGCTGTCCCACATCTGTTCAGGAGAGAGAGCGTTCGCATGCTCCCTCCCTGAGAGCTGCGGGCCCCGCCTCCGCCTGCCCCTATTGGGCAGGCCGGTCATGTTCCTCCCCTGGGCTCCTGTGGGTTCTAGGGGACCGAATCAGGTCCCCTGGGGCCCACAGGAACCCCTCCGGCACCCTCCAGGTATGGGGCTACACAGGCACACATGCATGCAAGAGGCACTTACCTCGTGCTCACCGGGTTCCAAAGTGGCCGGTGGGCCAGTGGCGTTGTGCGCCCGTGGTACATGCTGGCTGCTCTGACTGGCTAAGAACTAAGCAAGAAAAGAGCTTCTAAAGCATACTGTAACGCTCAGAGTAAGCAGTGAATGTGCTAAAATATGGAGTTTAAATAGTAAATTCTTTCCATTTTGTTTAAGTGGCTGTGTAGCCAAACTCCTGTGGTGGTCAGAGTATAAAAGAAGCCTTTAGAATAGTCAAGACGGTTCACCTCTTCACTGGAACCTAACAGGCCCATAGGCAGAGAGGGGTCAGCCCCCACCTCAGTTTTTTTGCCCCCACCTCAAAATGTTTGTTCCACCAATGTAATTAACTCCAGTATTTAAAAAATTATGTACTGTTTTAATGCTGCCTTGATTTGCATTTTCTAGAATGAACTGATTTTGCGTACCCTGTGCTTGCAGGAAATAGTTCTTCCTTGTGATTTAAGATTTTTACAAACTTGTCAGCAGCACTGTGGAAGTTCCAATAGTATCCAGTAGTTGCACTGGGAAACTGGTGTCCTTGCATATTACAATGCTAGAAAATGATAAGCTTTGAATAATCTGACTCGTGGCAACCACAGATTCACCGGCATGCAATTGCCAAGTAAGAGTATCAGACTCTGCAAAATGGCCCTTGGCTTCCTAACAGAGGCAGCAGATTTGGGCTTCGAGAAAGCTATTGGGAATGAACTTTAGGCTTTAAAAACCTTGCAACTGATTCTTCAGTTAATTCTAAACTGTGAAGATAATTGAATTTTGAAAGCCATTGATGTTTATATTTATATTTGGTATTTAATGATGGTTCTAGTGAAAGCATCTCAGTTTTGCTGGAGAAAGATGAGCAACAAAACAATCAGCTGCACGTTTGTTCAGCTTATTTTGTTTAGTTGATCCATTTTTCAGCCATGGATCTCTTTGCTCTGTTGAACACATGGAAGGAGTTGAGGGTAACCACTTAACATGGTCAGAGCCTCCTTGAAGCTTTGGAAGGCTGTTGTTTATAAGAAGAGGCAGCTCGCTGTCATAAAGGCAAAGCAGATAGCATCCCTCCACACTTAGTTTCTCATAACTTTATTCTCTCTTTATCATACCTATTTCAGTTAAGGAGTGGCTAATTAAGTATAAATTTCATTTATTTTATAACATTTGCCCCAGGTTGGGTCAGAACATATGATAAAACCAAAAGACTAAAGCATTAAAACATAACCCGCCCAACCTCTCTTCCTCCCTGCCACCCTGGTCGGAGTACATTCAGAAGAAATATTTCAACCAGGTGCCAAAACCAGATAAAGTTGGTGTCTGGCATACCTCCACTGGGAGGCTGTTCCAAAGCTAGGGGGCCACCACCGAGAAAGCCTCTTGTGTGCTGCAGCCTCTTGTGCCTCTGAGGGTAGCAGAACTATAAGAAGATCCACACTTTGTGCGTGGGCAGATGTATGTGGGAAATTACTGTTTTTCATCTTAGTTTGCTCACAAGTGCATAGTGCCACCTATTCTAATTCTACGCCCAGGTACAACTTCCATTTAAATACCTTGCACTGGCATTTATGCATGTAAGGCTGCAGAAATATGGATAAATAGCCAGTTTCTTTTTCACCCTCACCGGCCCTCTCAAACATTGTAGCTGACCTATAAAACCTTCACATATTGTTATGCATAATATTTGCTGAACTGGCACTGTTCACGTACGGTCTAGTACTGATAGTACATGATACACTTTCGGGGGTTTACACATACCTTAGTGGTCCTACTGTTTCCTGGACTCACCTTTGTACTGTAAAACCTTCTGCTATAATATGTGGCTCATGCAATCAACAGAGCATTGCTTTCATGCAGCATAAATGGGACCTGAAGTATTTCAAATATAAACAATTATAGCAGAAATCTAATGATAAACACATATAAAAAAGATAAGACCTAGATTAAGACAGTGTTTAACTGGTACCACTTGGTAAACAACATTAACATTAAAGTAGATGTGTATTAACTGATGCAGCTCCATCCATCCATCCATCCATCCATCCATCCATCCAACTTTTTTGATAAAATCTGCTCATTTTTTCAGGTGTCAGTGGGTGCATCTATTTATGGATATTTATACAGCTTCAGGGTAAAAGGTTCTTCAAGGCTTCAGGGCATTATTATAGATGCAGGTCAAGTATTCTAACATACATTGGGTAATACATTTTCCCTCCTGGAAAAATGCTAATAGAAATATGATGGCAGGGCAGTTTTAAAGTCATTCCAGAGCAATATTATTTTTAAAAAGCTATGCCGTAAAGGTTTGATTCAGATCACATGATAGGGTCCAAGATCGCTCCCAACCCATCTCCATGCCATTCCTGGCAACGCGGGCTAGGTGTGGGTTGGCTGTGGATGGAGGTGTCCCCATGCAAACCGTGCCAAACGCTGGCACGGGAGGGCAGCATCACTTTGGGTACAGATTTTTGTTGAAGAACTTTCATTGGGTGCTGGTTATGTAAGAAGTATTTTTCATTTGCTTGCTCGATACACAACAGAAGAAGACAGTGTTTAATTGTTATAATAAATGAGATGTGCATTCAGGCCCACTTTTATGGATGTAGCATACCAAAACCAAATCCACAAACACAGAAAAAAGAATGCATGAATAAGAATTAAAGTGCCATGTGCAGGCCAAGGGAGTAGCCACAAGCATGCAGCCACAAGCCCATGTTAGGGTATTGCCAATCTACAACCCTTAAAAGTTGTATTAAAAGCAACGTGGGATTTCCCGCTCTGTCTTTAATGTTCCTGCATGCTGTCAGATGATTAGGTATCTGGCAGTGCTCCGCTGACATTGATTCAGCTTTCAAGAGCTTGTCAGAAGAAATGGGGTGAGGGGGGAAATTAAAAAAAAAAGGGTCAGGGGGCAGGTGTGGGGAATTCCCAGGAGCTAAATCTGACTCTGTTCCCAATGATGGGGAAATGGTGACTTTTGTTTAAGACCTGATAGTTCCCTGTTATTGTTTTAATACACACATTTGATTTTAAATGTTACCCATCCTGGGATGGATGGTATAGGGAGGGATGGATAGATGGACAGATAGATAGAATAAGTTGCATGCATTGGATGAGATTTGTTAGTGCTGATTGCGTTGTTTTTCCCCTGTAGCTTGGCATAGTCATCCCTCAAATTCCTGTTTTGAATATAGTACTTGCTTCTGGAAACTGTATGCTCCAACATTAGTTGCTTTATTGAATATTCCCCAAGCAAAGGTAAATTAAATATTTATTCAATTCGTTATTTCTTCACACATTTCCTACCTTCAAGGAATCTATGATGGAATGCAATTTTTTTTTCAACCCCTGGTTGTAATATCACAGGTCATAAAAGCAAGATTTGGTCATCTGATCGATCAGTGTGGTAGAAGCGAGCCTGAAGTGAAATGCAAGTACCGCTTGATTTCTCCAAATGGTATTAATCCTGTGGGTCAAAATGAAGTTCAGAAGTTATAAAAAGGTGATTTTCAACTGGAGCCTCATGCTTCCCCCTTGGCATTTCTTCCTATCAGTTGCCACCGGTATGAATGTAGCCATTGGATCCTTATAATGATGATGATAGGTTTTCCTTGCATACGAATGATGAAGTTAGGGCAGATTCTCATTGACCAGACTAGTAACATACCAGACTGGTCAGGTTGAAGTACAGTGGGAGTCATTTGTAGTGCTGAAATAGCTCTGTACCTGGCCAGCAGCACTCACAGTGCAAATGGCCACCCCGGATCTTGAGGGTAGGGATGCGCATGGATATTCAAAAATTTGAAAATCTGATTCGAATCCATTGAATGTTGACATTTGAATTCAAATCAGATTTTCAAAAATCCAAATCTACACATTCGGATGAATTTCGGATTTTTGAAAATCTGATACGGATTTTTGAATGAGTCGAATGAGTAGATTCGTATCTATTGTATACAAATATGTGCAGAAATTATACATATTTGTGCATATAATGGGATGCATAAGGGATAAATACATGTTTACGCAAATTTGTATATCGGATACAAATCTTATCGACGTTCGTATATCCAGATCCAGATGGGATTTTTGAAAGCACTGATCCGGATAATCCAGATCCAGATTGGATTTTTGAAAATCCGGATTTTTGAAATTCTAATCAAATTTAATTTTTGAATATTCGGTTCAACTTAAATTTGAATGCAAAAAATATATTCGTGCATACCCCTACATGGGGGCAACATCCCAACCGGCATGTGGTGTGAGGTCAAATGGTGCTATGACGATCTAGAGACTGTGAGTGACTGCGCAGCCACACTCATGCAGTCTATGCTCTCTTGCTTCACAGTACCTAGAAGAGGAGGAAACAAAGAAGAGTTGACTTCTTATACTCTGCTTTTCTCACCCTTTAAGGGGACTCAAAGCAGCTGAGAAACCTTCTATTCTTCATTTCTCAACAGACACCCTGTGAGGTAGGCGGGGCTGTGACAGCTCAAAAAGAGAGCTGTGACTAGCTCAAGGCTACCCAGCTGGCTTCGCATAGGAGTATAGAATCAACCTGGGAGACTACTAGACAAGGGTCTGCTACTCTAACCACAAGACCAAACTGGTTTGCCTGAGTAGTCCAGATGCTGCTTGTCAGCCAGTAGACTGGGTTTTAATTGTCCACAGCTGAATTGCTCTGGGGAGGGCTTAGGAGCCTCCAGGTGACCTTTGGCAGTGTCCACATGCAGATAAGTCTGACTATCGAGTCACTTGGAGCACTCTGGTGGTAAGTGTGAAAAGGTCCTTAGTACATGAAGGAGACCTCACATCTTATAACAAGTCTGGAGCAAATGTTTTTCCAGGTAGCCTTCTTACTGGAAGTCACTACAGTGTCTTCAGGTTATGATAACCTATAATGTGTTGATTTTAATATTTTTTACATTTAAAAGAGCTCTAGATTATGCCAAACCACAGCCTCTGGAGAACTTGGTAGGATTTGATCTTTCAAATAGCATGTACTGCGATATCTTCAAGAGAAAGAAGCAGGAAGTATTTAATAGAAATAGAAATATGTTTTAGAAATTTGTGTTAGAAGAAAATGTTTGCAGAATATGGACTGTGAATGCTTCTTAGTTCTGAAAACCAATTTGTGACATAGTCCAATATTCAGTGAATTAATTGACCATGAATTATTAATTTAAGCCCTACCAGAAGTTACATGTATTTTGAAATATTGCAATAAACTGGAATAAACAGCCCTGGGGGGAGATATAAATATTACATCCACAGAGAATAATGAGTTAGATTTTACTCTGTCCAGAAAAAATATTAAGATCAGCACAACGTTTAAAATAGCCTGCGAGCTTACTATGTTATTGTACGGCATCAGGATTGTTGAAATAGGCCGTTTGCTTAGGCCTGGTGAATTTTATAGTAACTTATGGCACCTTATACAATGTCAGAGCAAGTCAGCAAAGATGAGCCCTTCCCAAGTTGGTGTGCTTTTAATATCTAGGACTGTAACTCCCAACAGCCAGCACTGTTTTGTTACTTCAATAGTATTCTTCCAAATAAGTCTTCCCAGTAATTGTAAACTATATTCCATGCTTTACCAGGCACAGTTAAATACTAGTGATTGTTCCTGTTGCGGAAAAGTGTTGGCCAGTGGGTTATATATAGAAGATGCAGTTTGAGTAGTTCAGGAGGCAGGATCAGTTCAATAGTTTGTTGTGCCCTAGTCCAGTGATCTTCAGATGGTGGGTCTCCAGAGGGACCTTGACAACAATAGCCAGTGTTCAGCATTCTATGCCCGCCTTAGACGCAATTCTCCACGCAAAGTATACTTCCCCTATATACAGTTAATACAGAGAAAAATGCAGCTGGCATGAGTGGACAGAGCTGAACCTTGCTGTGTGTTCCAAATCATGTACATGTGTTCAGTTGCAGTGTATCTTCTGTTTCCCAGAAATAAGGTACAGATTGATCTACAAGATATTTCCAGATGTGTAACCCAGCAAAGATATGTGATACTAAAGCTGCATTGGGGATACTAAGCATTAAGGATGACAAACAGTCTGGTACTCTGATGGAAAGTGGGAATTCCACTCTCAGAGCGCCTTGTCCCTTTGATGTGACCACCAGTGGCTATTCATCTGGCCACACTACCTCAAGCAGCTGAAGCTGGGCAGTCACAAAAGTGCACGGAAGAGCTGTGAAGTATCATTGCTGGCTACCATGATTTCTTGACCCTGACCTAGAAAATGCCAGGTTGGTTTCACCTTCAGGAAAGCTAAGACTCACCAAGGTTGGGTCCTCTTCAGAAGCAGCTTCCTTCCACCTCCATGTGGAGGTACCCTAAGTTACACAAGAGAGCCCATATAGAGAATTCAGTGATCCAAAACAATTCCATCTTACAACCACTTCTAAGGGCCACCTTTTCACTAAACCCAGCGTCATCTGACAGTTTTCAAACTGGCTGGGACATCTGTACATCTGTTTTTATTTCCCCCCTTTCACCTTTGCCTTTGAGCTAAGGTCCTGCAATAACCTGTTTGCAATCAACTGTGCTGTGCGAAGCCACTGTGTACGTTTATTTGCTCAGCATGTCTGTTATGTGTTTTTGCTGCAAAGCATCCCAGAGTTGCCTGTGAAGATCTGTCATAAGTCAGTCTGTGCCCTCAGGCTTATATGATAAGATTGACAAGGGAAAAGGGAAACTTGCTCCAGTTCCAGCTCTTAACATTAAAGGCTCTTAAAAGCGCCAGCTAGGGTGGAAATAGTTCAGATGCCCCCTGATGGAGTGCATCACCTGATCTTGAAAAATAGCATAGTAAGAAGCAGAGTCCATGTGTCTCCTCTCAAATTCACATCCTTGTAAATTCACATGCATGGTTTGTGTACTGTGTGGCATTCTACACTTTGCAGCAGTAGTATGCATTGGAAAGTTCACTATGGGTGTTTTGCCACGGTCGCTTAGTACCCATTTTAACACCCATTAAGGACCCATTTAGGTGAGAGCTGGGTGACCCCATTTCCACCATGGCACCCATTAGGGACACATTTGTTTCTACTGTGCCTCGGGAAATGCGGATCATATGGGTACTTTTTGGCCTTTAATCCAGATTTTCTGTAGACTCCATTAATGGGGTCTACAATGGGGTCTTCAGCCAGAAAATCCAGATTAAAGGGAGCCTGTTTCCATGTTAGTTTGGCAATGGGGTCTAGAGGAGGCTAGGGGGAGGGCCCCCCAAAACCTAAGCTTCAAAGTCATTTTGAAGTCGTTTCAAAGTCTGTGCAAAATAGCTCCGGATTATTATTATAAACTTTTATAATAAGCTGTCACAATAAATGGTTGATGAAGAAATAGTAAAAGGAACCAGGGCAAGAACAAATATAAATCACACATGGTCCTTTATTTGGACCTCACCCCCAGGTGTCTTGGGTAGATTTTGCGGTCTTTGATGGGCACATTGTGCCACCAGAAGTGCATGTGTGATGTCCAAGACCTTTCCCGCAAATGCCTGTGGTGGTTAGTAGAAACTTGGCTTTAAGTAACTTTCTTCTCTACTACAGGTTCCATTTAAAAAGGCAGCTGAGAGGTGTTGCATCTCACCTCCAAATGGCATTAAGGCCCAGATATTGCACTTTGGAAGTGCCCTTTTTGGCGACTAATGTGGATTAGAGGCACTGGCACGTGGATGCTACCACCTCGTAAGACATTTTTGAGGCCCTTCTTTTAACTCTGTGTGGATGTAGCCATAATTAAGTTAAATAGGAATGGGGGAAAGCATATCATTCTTTTACAATAATATAGGAAGGAACTTTTAGTATCAATTCCGGTGACCCTTTTGAGAATTGTCCTGACTGTGACCATTTTAGAGCTTCACACTAGAGATGTGCAGAAATATTTAAAATATTTGTTATTCAGACAAATTCAGACATTAATATACTAATCAAATGTCCAGACATTCGGATTTCCAAATTTGAACAAATACAGATATCTCGAGTTATTCCGATGAATAATTCAGCCATTCGTATCTGTGCGGGTAGATACGCATCTGATATGTACCCATATGTATCTGGACAGGATGTGGACAGGATGTAGACAGCTACATACGAGATGCATATATACCCATACAGATATAAATGTCCAAATTATTCATAAGAATATATATGAATGTATTTGTATTGAATCGAATGTACGGGCATTGGTTTTTTCATTATTCAAATACATTCAGATTTTCAAATATTCGATTAGTTACAAATCAGATTTGAAAATTGTATTCATACACACCTGTACTTCACACTTAAGGGACACACACACACAAAAAAAAAACCACACCTATCTTTCTTGTAAGTACTTTTAAAAGGACTCTTGCTCCTTTCTGTCTATCCAGTAACAGCACTCTTAGCTGTATCATTATCAGCAGCATTGCTGGATCCAATATGCATCTGATTAGCCATCTGATAAATTTACACAACCTTTGTGAAGAGGCATTGCAGAAGGTGGCAACCCCACAATTACCATTTCTGCTTTGATTTAAGGTGCTTGGTCACACTCCAGAGAACAGAAATTCACAGTGTGTAATTTTCCGGGAGCCTCCTCCGCCCGCCTTTATTGTTTGGGGGCATCTTAGATTATTTTTACCCCTTGGGAAAGTAGCCTATAAATGTAAAAAAGGAATATATGTTCTTTTTCCAATCATGTTACCTTGCTATTTCCATTAGCACAGAAAGACCGTGTTTGTGTAGCAACTGCTCCATGCCAAAAATGGGCCAAAAACCTTGTCTGCTGTGGGGACGCACTGTGACTGCGTGCTTTACTGAGGAGACTGTGTCGTCTTCTTTCACAGCAGAGACTTCTATAAACTGCAAACGGGATGGTGCCCAAGTGCTTTCTGTGCCTAAATAGGGACAGCTGGTAACAGTTTATAACCAATTGGTGTTCAAAAGGAAGCCGTTTGTGCTGCGTCTTCTCCCTCCCTCCCCACTGCTTGGACAAGTTGCCCAAATATACTGATTACATGAAATACAGTATAGCTATTAACCAATAGAACCAAGTGCTTCTGTTGCTTAGTAACGTAACTCGAGTGGGAAAAAAGGAAATAAAAATAGAAAACATACATGCTTAGCACCTAGCATAAATATTGTATGTTGCAGCAGACAGAGCTCAAATTGTAAAGTTATTTTTAATGGTCAACCCCACAAAAACTCTATGGGAGGCAAAGAGAACTTCTTGTGCCTCTTGTTTGACTAAGGATATATGTTCAGGGCATGAAGCCTTCCTTCCAGTCTGCTGGTACAAGTGTAGGCATGCCATCACAGAAGATACGCGTATCCAATGAGAGAATAAATGGCTTCATTATTTTCAGAATGAATTTTGATTTAGTGCCAGAAGGCCTTGTATAACTTTAACCTCATTGTAGTTAATAGGAATAATGCAAACATCTGTTCAACTCAACTGTAATATCTGTCTAGCTATGTATCTGTCTGTGCGTACAGACACACACAGGGACAGATGGATGGACACTCACCCACGCTTTCTTTGGTATGATTAAAACACAAATATACTGTGCAACCAACAGTGTTGGCTCTCCTGTTTAGAAAGCAAGACACCTTCCTTAGGTGACTGATTTTGGGACTTCACGAAAGAGCAATAAAATGTTAGCAAAATGCTAGTTGCTTGATCTTTTTTTCACTGTCATTAGTCGGGGGGGGGGGGGTAATGTTTCAGGTGCCAGGATGGTCTGGCCAACTTTGGGACTTATGTACTTGCCTGAGAAGAGGAAACTCAAGTCTGTAATAAGAGAGGAAAAAGAGAGAGGAAAAATACTTCCACAGCCACCCAGTGGCTCAATGGGTTGATGCAGCAAATAATATAACATCTCTGTGCATCAGCCCAGGAGTTCAGATCTCCTCAAGGGATAAGACCCCAGGCTACGGACACCTGATAAGTCGCAATAATGACAAAGCTGGTCATGTCCTGCCTTGGCTGGTGGTGGTTCTATAATGTATAGTTAAGAGGAAATATTGTTGCAGCCCCCTAAGTCTTAGGAAGCAAACTATTACTGAGCTAACATGGCTGCATTGTAAAGCCACTGGCTCAAGCACATATTTGTTAATAAAGCCTCTGCTCTTCTTCTGGGGCTCATTTTGTATAAACGTTTGCTTTTTCTTGTACTGTCCTCTGTAGTAAAGATGTGTCAAATAGGTCAGTTGGCTTGTGGTCTCCCTTGAAGCAGCCAGTTAGCATCAAACCAAACATTTGGTTATTTGAATATCCAAAGATTAGATTGAACTGAACCAGTCCTCTGCTTGCAGATATGAACTATTCAATTGAATAGTTTGTATCCGTTGTGGTTTTGCTCTTGAGCAGGACTTTTTTTAATGGGGAAAAACCATCAGACAAACCAGAGGAAAAGGAGGCTTCCTTTTTGCTCACACATTTAGTTCCTCCACAAATGTCCTCCTCAGATATCTGTCAGATTGTTTTCATCTGTGCGTATGCAATAAGGTTTTACTGCTTGCAATACCCGGGATGAGTGAGCTTTTTGTACAACTCAACTTGCTCACTTGCTGGATTGTGGTGTTTTAGTGGAACTTTTATGTGTGTAATGTAGGTCCCTGATTGATCCCTTGGGGTTTATAGCTGTTTTAAGGGTTAATCTTGGCTACCAGAGAGAAAGGTGGCAGAAACATTATATCCATAGTACTATGCAACTTTACGGCTTGGCAACAAAGATCTGTAGATGGCTTGACGGTGAGCGTGTGCAGCGGTGACAGGCTGAACAGGTATGTGGAATTCACCCAATGCCTGTGACTGTAAGAGTGTGGTGAATCATTTATGCAAGCATGTGTGCAAACAGTGAATCTGCCTTATGATTATTTTGTTTATACAGACACATCAGAGTGGATGTCTTTCCCAGAGTTTTGTAAACAACAGGAAAATAGCTGTGTTAATGAGAATTGGAGACAGCTGAAATTGGCATTACTGACTTGGGCCCTGGGAATGCTTTCTCTCATAGAGACTTGCCTAAGTATTAAGATCAAAGGGTTTGTTTGTTTATTGTATTTCTATACTGCCCTATACCCAAAGGTCTCAGGGTGGGTAATGACATATAAAATCAGACATATATTAAAACAACAGTTTATACTAAAACAATAACTGCGTCTGTAATGTGGGAAGAGACAGAATACTCTCATTTAGCCAAAGGCCAGTGTAAAGAGATGTGCCTTCACCACCTACCTAAACATTTACAGTGAAGGAGCCTGATGCACCTCAAGGGGGAGACTCTTCCATAGCCTAGGTGCTATCACTGAGAAGGCCTTCTCCTGGGTGCCCACCGCTTTTACTACTGAGGGTGGCAGGACAACCAGGAAGGCTTCCCTTCCAGATCTTAATTTGTAGGTCTTCGTGTAGTTTGCCTCTTTCAGATGTGCAAGGAGTGATGACATGTGAAGGGCCTTTTCTGTGATGGCCCCTAGACTTTGAAACAGTCTCCCTCTGGAGGTATGTCAGGTGCCAACTCTGTATGTCTTTAAGTACCCAGTTAAAACATAACTCTTTGCCTAGGCCGGTGATGGCCAACCCATGACACGCGTGTCACAGGTGAAACACCAAGCCCTTTTGGGTGACACACCTCGTCACCCTGGCACCTGGGTGTGTAGTGCTTGCTTGTTCTTGAAGTGTACAAAATACCAACTTTCAATTGAAGATTTGTACAAAAGTCACTAATGTAAAGAATTATTTGTTTTTGCTTTTCATAAAACACATATATCAAAAATATAACTTTTTTACTAGAGCTACAAATATCACAAAATTATGGATATTTCTAGATGTGACACAGCACCCGAGTTAAGCTAGTTTTTTTTGTGAATTTTGACACACCGAGCTCAAAAGGTTCGCCATCACTGGCCTAAGCCCTTGATGCTTAACTTTCCTCAAGTGTTGTCCTGGAAAGGAGAGGGGTTTATATTTTAACGTATAGGCATGTCCCTGTATTTGTTGATTCACTATCTGCTAATCCGCCCAACCACGGTTGACTGCAGAGGAAAATAAAAAGGACATGTCCCTGTATCCCCTGATTTACTACCCATTCATCCACTCAACCATGGTCGACCAAAATGTTTACACAGTACAGTAAATGTGTTGGTACTGTCTGTGTTTTTTGTTATTCATGGTAGGAGCTGGAATGTATACCCCCACAGATACAGGGGCATGCCTGTATATTTTATATTCTTTTATGGATTCTTTCCTTTAATGGGTGAAGGGTAGGATATAAATACTCAAATAAATAAAAGTACTGGAAATGACTGTATGTTTCTTCAGTTCTAAAATTTGATTTTACAACTTTACCATGACTTGCCCTAGGCTCAGAAAAAAGGAGATGGCAGAGAAGTGGACAGAACTTCAATTGTTTTTTGATAAGTTTGAACAGAGAAAACTTGATGCTGCTGGATCCTTTTTGCTAATGGTGGTGCCCTGCAATCTTAGAACCTGAGGTCGTAAATGCAAGTAACGATGCTAGCAGCTTGCAGACTTCTGCAAAGATTTCTGGCTAGCAGGTTGAGTTGATTGCTGGGCATATATTTGATCTAGAAGTTAAATCTGGAAAAGAACTGAGCCCAGTGAATCTGTCTCTGGTTCTGGTTGTGAACATTTTGTGGATGCTCTAGATTTCTATGGCTGATCTCACTTCATTTGGGTGATGGGTACACCCCAAGAAGAGCTGCAGGGTTTCAGATTTGCGTTTAATAGGAAACAGTTTCCTGCCCCAAATGGTCTAGCTCAGGGGTAGGCAAACCACGGCTCGGGAGCCACATGCGGCTCTTTGGCCCCTTGAATGTGGCTCTTCCAGCTTAGGAGCACCCTAATTAAGTTAATAACAATGTACCTACCTATATAGTTTAAGTTTAAAAACTTTGGCTCTCAAAAGAAATTTTAATCGTTGTACTGTTGATATTCGGCTCTTTTGACTAATGAGTTTGCCGACCACTGGTCTAGCTCCTCTCTCCTGCTGTTAGCTGTATGGATTGAAACAGAAGGATAGGGCATCACAAGCAGAAGCCAAGATTGTTCTTTAGAATCCCATAGTTATAGGGTACATCCCCATGGTCCTCCATTACTTTGGGGTGGATTCGGGGCAGCCTTAATGCGAATCGTAGTGTGCATTAAGAAGTCCCCATGGTAATCAAGGACAGCGCGAGTTCAAGCCAAACCTGCCTGTCCCCATGAAAACTACGGTAAACCCCTGCATCGGGAAGCCGCAGTTTTCTCCCCCCCTCCCCCCAGGTGCAAGAATGCCCCCCTTGCCTGATTGCGCAATCTGGCAGGCATGCCTGGGTAAGGGCTTGATTTAGCACAAGGGTGCCTGACAGCTTTCCTGCACTCAGCTGATCAGCTGTCAGACATAGGTATAGGGACTGTCAAGCACACGAGTGGAGCTCTGGTAAAATAATTAAAACACAGCTGCGGCTTCAATCAGTGAGCTTCTTTCCCTTCCTGTTATGCCCCCTTGTTACGCGGTGTGTGGCTTTTGGAGGTGCAGAAGGGAACCCGGCTCATTGAAGCCGTGGCTGTTTCAGTTGTTTTACCGGAGCTCCACTCCTGTGGTTGACAGCCCCTTTACCCATCTGACAGCTGATCAGCTGAGTGCAGGGAAGCTGTCAGGCTCTTGTTTGCTAAAGAAAGCCCTTACCCAGGCGTGCCTGCCCAATGGTGTGATGAGGCAAGGGGGAACAGTTGCGATCGCAGCACCCACGGCGGGGACAGCGAAACCCTGCCTGCTGATGCTGTGATTGGCAGTAACCCAGAAGCGTCCCCCATGCCCCCAGGATAACCTGTTCTTGCCTCCTAATTTGGGGTGAGAACAGTTAGAAAGGGGGGGTTGCTTCAGGTTTTTGCCTTTTGTGCCACAGGTAGCCTGGATTAAGGACTGCTCATGGGGACCCTCCGAGGCGAACTCAGATTCGCCTCAGAGTATTCTGACCATGGGAATGCACCCTTAGTCAAATGCCACCTGTATGCAACCATGTGGGCTTCATCCTGCAAGCATGCGCAAAGTTCACATTCCCATGGGACTGGGAACAGAATTATCTCCTCTCAGCTTGATACTTCTCACATATGTCAAAACAGCTTCACTGCTGTCTTTTTTCTCTGTCCCTGACCCAGCACCGCCACTAGCTTGTTTTACAAAAGGTGAAGTGAGTCTGAGCCAGTGATGGGCAATCTTTTGAGCTTGGTACGTCAAAATTCGCCAAAAAACTGAGCATAACTCGGGGGGGGGGGGTGTCACTTCGAGGAAAAAACCATAATTTCACGATATTTATAGTTTAAATAACAAAAATGTATAATTGTAATATATAACTGTATTTAATAAACCAAAAACCATAAACCGAAGCCGCCGTTGATGCGGGACAAGGTCCGGCTGAGGGGACGACGGCGGCTGGGGGCGGCCATATCGGCTGCCCCATGTCCCACAAGGCTAATGCAGAGTATACCTTGAGAAGCTTAGGCAACGTGATGGAGGAGAAGCGCCACTGACAGCAGGCGACAGCGGGCCCGCCTGAGGGCTCCTCGGAGAGCAGAGCCTCATCGCCACCTCCGTGTCCTGCTTGAGCCTCAACAGCCAGGTGTTGTTGGGCGGCTGCTGCACAGACCTGGAGCGAACGGCTCGGCAGCAGTTCCAGCGGGATGAGACGCCTGGCTTCGTCTATATAGACGAGCCAAGGATGAAACATCCTTCTCGGCATGCGGCCCCATACTTCTCTGTATGGGGCCACATGTGGCTGTGTGTCACCAAAAATGACTACACGTGTCAGTGCTGACACGCGTGTCATAGGTTCGCCGTCACTGGTCTAGGCAATGTTTTTCTTTGGTTCTCTAGTTCCTGTGCTGCTGAAGAACTAGCACTCATCTGAGCCCATGAGACACCTCAGCAATAGTAAGGGCCGTTTCTTGTCCCTCAACTGAATTCTCCTGTGCCCCTTGAACCAAGGGACCGGCATGGCCAAAGTCAGTGTATGGTTTAAACCACGTACACAGTCACTGATGCTCTTTTGAGGTCTTCAGGACTATCAGGATGGTGGCAAAGGCCCAAGGTTCTAATTCAGACCTTCCGTCGGTTTCTGCAAAATCCCATTTTGATCCTTGTGCAGATCAAAATGCAATTTAAGGGTGTCTTCCAATCAGACGGAGACTTTCTTTTGCTCTCAAGAAATGCTTCTGTGGGCTGCTCCAAAGCCCACGCATATCGGCCTTAAAAAAAAAAAGTCATTCAGCAGCAGTTCTAAAATTGAACTTAAAATAAGCAAGCCATGTTGAAAGTGCATTCATGAAGTGTTTTTATGTAGATTCTTCAAAAAGTACACCAAATTGCTTTAAAGTGCACAGTAAAGGTATCAACCAGAATCCAGTTTCACCCCCCTGAGTGATTCATTGAATCCTGGGTGAGAGACATTTTCTTTAGACAGCTTGTCTGGAGTCATTCTCCTCAGGCAGTTTTAATAAGCAATCTATTGCTGTAGTGGTACGAGCGTATAGTGTTTTCAGAGATGCAAGTATATTTCATTGCTGAGAATGGGCAGAGGAGAAATGGACCATTATTTGCTTCTCTTGTACTGGTAGTGGAACTCTAAATATGCAAAACCTAATAAAAGCAGAGGAAGAGTGTTACAGTAGGGGGATTCCACCAGTTTTTAACTCCCCCTCTAGATTTTTAAACTGTGCATTCTGAAGTTTAGTATGCATCCTTTGGCAAAATGTTTTGGTGCCTTTGAATAATATACTTTTGCAATTAAGAACTGCAGGATCTATCTCCCCCCCACCCCCAGTACTCTGGTGGTTATAAATGAAGCTATTACTGTTGTCCAGTGAGATATATGATTGTGTGTGATGGCTGGGAAAAGAAAGGACATCTCCACCTACTGCTGAAAAATTCCACCAGAATTAAAGGGAGAAAAGTTCTTTTAGAACACAGTTTTAATTGATTTGTATAACAATAAAGATGTAGTCAGTTGAAGCTATTTTAGATTGTGTGCTATCGTCTACTTGTCACTAAAACAAATGTGTCAAATGTAGAATGAATTTGCACTGGTAGTATATTTTTAACTATAATTTGTTTTTAAAAGAACTGAACAAATAAGTAAGATACCATTCCGGTTCCGTATTTATTGTTTCATTATCTGTGCTATTTGTGTTTTGCAGCAAGCACATTTACTGTTGAGATCCCTGCTTGTCATTTTGTTGTTGGATTCTAATAGGAGTGTCTTCTTAACTTGGAAAATGTATTCAAACTGCATTAATGCAACACTGAACATTGAGAGGGTAAACCCTACATTCCCTTACACAGCAACATAAAAAGAGACTGTCATGATGGTCTCCAACTAGATGCTTTTGGGAAACCCAAAAGCAGGAATACCACAGCATTTCCTCCATTTATATTCTCAGCTGCTGGTCTTCAGAGGCACACCAAGGGCCATTTTGCACTTACCTAGTAATTCAGAGTAAGGAGCTCCAAAGTCCAAATGTGCATTGGACTAGTGGTAATTCGGATCAAGTCCATGTTAAAGTCTCAGTAGTCAGGAATAGCGGTGGGTCAGATTAATCAGTATCACAACCGTACTAGTGCCATCTGATCTAGAACAAGAACAGGAAAGAGCATCAAGGAACATGCACCATTAAGGTGGCCCTATGAAGACACCTTTGCAGTCCTTCCAAAACAGTTTTATGTGTTGACAGCAGTGGCAGCTTTTCTGTGCCTGTGAATGCATCTCATGTCCGCAGCAATGGTGTCTTCACATTTCTTGTGAAGACATCCTGCTCTTGCTACCTGGATACAGGTGCATCAGATGTGGGAGGTGGTTTCCCATTCACTATTTCAGAACACCAGTTGCATGTCTGCGTTGCATCTCCCTTTAGAATGTATTTTCCACCATCCAGCCCATTTAATGCAGATGTCTTCTGCTGATGATTATCTGGATCAGGCTAATCCTGATTCGGTGTTATATATTAGCACAGTAAGTGCAGAAAGAGCCCTACTCTGGTAACAAAGGCAGAACAATCAAACCATCAGCAACCCATGGTAGCCCTTCCTTCTTGTATTTCTTCTGTCTTCTTCTAAGCCATCTGGATGGAAAAGATGCATGCATTTTTATGCAGTTCTCTGTAATCTGAGCAGGCTTTAATAAGCCTGTTAACATCTTGGCGAACAAGTATTCTGTGAAGACTCCTACTGATTTTACTTTGTTCATTGGAACCAGATTTAACAAGCCAAACTGAGCAAGTTTCGCCACAAGTTTCCTATTCAATCAGTAGGGCTTAACTTTCACTAGATTATGCTATAAGGCTCCCCTCTTCCACTGTGGTCGTTAAGACTTGCTAGCAGGATGTCTTAACATTTTTTCTAAAAAGAAGAGAGTTTTGAATCATGACACAGTTTTCCCCAGCCTTGCATTAGCTCTTCTGTTGAGGCAGAGAACCCGAAGTGCAGTTATGCGCACATACTGTACTAACAAGCATGCTGCTTAGGGTCCTTAAATTTTGAGCAGCAGATTCATTCTGCTTGTCACCCTGTGGTTAGAGGAAGGCGTAAAACAATGGCTTTTAATGAGCCCTGTTCTGTGGGATGAGTCAATGGTGCAGCAAGAGGTAAAGCACCACTTGATGCCATCTGATCACGCATCTGTTCTTCGGCTAGAAAGGAAATGTCAGCACGGAAAAATCTGCTGACATAGCCACAGATGACAATGTCAGTGTGGAGCAGAAGTGGCAGGGAAATGAACATGTTGTTGCAATTAGCCTATACAGAAAGACTTTCTGTGCACAGACTCCTCTGTTCAAGCAACTGCACGCGACACATATACGTACATGCCCCAATTATGTATGTATTTTTTTTAAAGAAAGCAGAGAAGTTCAAAGCACGTACAACAGCTTTTATCTACAAGCACGGCTTCATTCATTCCAATTAAATGTATAGATTTATTAACAAAAGACTCCAGGATATTCAGATTGGAGAAGAAAGAAGAGATTGAATCAAATAGATTAGAAGTGACAAACCTGCTCCAGTTTTATTTCTTCGCTGCTGCTGCTGCTGCTGCTGCTGCTCTTTAAAAAATAAAGATTACTAAAATTATATTCAAATAATAGGATTCTTCATTCACAACAAAGCAAAAGGGAAGCACTTTTTTTCTGTGAAATGACAGTACAAGCATGGTAGAATTAATGGAGAAAGTGGATAGGCTACAAGCCCTTCTTCCAACCCCATCAACCCTAAACTGACAGGTACTAATAGATCATTCTGCCATCATTTGTGTGGCAGAATGGTGTCATGATCTAAACCTTGGCCTCCTCCAAACACAGATATAAAACAGCACCCTGACATTGTCCTTACCATTTTCCCACTAGACTTACACAAGGCTTCCCAGCATAAATTCACTTTTGGACAAGGACCATATGGTGTTACTTCACTGGAAACACCCAGAAGGTTGCCATGAACCTACTACTATCTTTCTTCCTGAGTGTTTTTCTCACATCCATGACAAGCCCCTGGAAGTTCTCACTAAGTCAGATTCCACATGGACATCACCAGAAATGTTGCTAAGCAAAACTATTCCAGGAAACCCAGTGCTGTTGCTGGTTTTCCTAGAATAGCATTCAAATGGGTTTTCACAGTTCTTACCAGCACTGCACTGGGACAACCAAATGGATGTGTAGCAATCCTATAAGATTTTGCTGTTATCCTTGAGTCTGGAAGTAGTCCGTTTCAAGTGTTTTGTAGGAATTTTGTTCATGCTTTACTGAAAACAGGGGCATTACCTGAATAATGTCTGGCAAAGTTTGCACAAGACTTCAGATTGTCATTGGGTAAAGTGGGTTCAAAATTAGCATGAATTTCTTGTTTTTCCTCCCATGGAATAAAGGTTGTGTGGATTTAAACAAAACTTCAGTCGTGTTGGCTGCATTTTGAATTGGCTGCTGAATGTACCCGGATATTAATAATAGCCTAAGGGTGTGTCCCCAAGCAATTTAAAGTGTGCTAAAAATGTTCTTTTCCTCTGAGCGCCCCCATGCCAGGGTTTTGAACAAGGTTAAAGCACTACAAAAGCAGGAAAACCCACGACAAAGTACATGCCCTTTAAAGAAGAGTTTCATCGCTCTTTTTGGAAGTCGCGGGTTTTCCTCACAGCATTTACCTTGGGGATGCTTCGTGGCAAAAGGGGCAGGGATTGCTGCCTGCACACACAGCCATAAAGCATTCACACATCTCCCAGAAATGCTGCAGCTTCCCTTCCTTCCCTTTTTAAAGCACAGAATTTTCAAAGAGCCAGAATTGTGGAGAATTACAACATTGTTATCAGGCGTGAAGTGGGTGTATTTAAAGTCACCGCTGCTCTACCAGGTGGATTTAGACAGTGATCTGTGAAAGTGCTAAGAGTGAATGAGCAAACGATCGCCCGGCCGATGGCTGCAGCTGGCATGGGAAGCCATTTCAGGGGACGGAGATCTGGGAGACGAACAGAGAACTGATGGCTATTTTCCCTTTGAACAAGAGAGGGGGCGGGGAGAAAAAGATGCAGGGAAAGAAAACAAGCTTCCATAGGGATGGAAGGTGCATTTTAAACGTGCGTTTTGCTGAGCCTCATGCGGATGCTTATTCTGGAAGTGCATGGCACTTTTAAGGTCCGCTTGAATAGAGTGACGGCAGAGGGAACCCAAAGAGGCAAATAGGTCTTTTGGGGATGCAGCCTGTGACCTCATTCAGTGCTCAAATTTACTACTCTACATCAGCTCCTTCTTTTATTTCTTAGTCCCATTTTTTGTCCTTCATCGATTCCCTTCACTGAGTCCATTATCTCAGTGTGAGTTACAATACAGACAGGAGTAAAATCAAATGAGCACAACATAAAGACAAAATAGTAGGCCCTTGGTTAAGTTTTAATCCTAGTAGCAATCAGCAGTATAGAAGAAAGAGAACTTGAAAATTTAAAGCCAGCATCATAACACTTTCCTGAAAAGGTCTGTAAAAAGAAGTTTGGCTAATGAAAAATAGCAATTAACAGCCTATATCTAGTATGACATACAAGTCATTTATCCACGAACTCAGATCAGCTTAGAGCACCAAGGATTAAAAAACTCCAAAACCGTGGAATCATAGAAATCAGGCCAAGCGCCCTACTCCCTGCAAGAATTTAAATCAAAAGATCTCGAACAGGTAGCTGTTAATCCTCCATTTAAACTGATCTAGTGAGGAAGAGGCAGCCTGTTCTCTGGGTGGTTGGATGCACTACCTAAATGGACCGTTCCATAAGGATTTTTCTTTCCCTTAATATTCCGTGATAATCTCCCTTTTGGTAACTTAAACCTACCATTCCACGTCCTGCATTCTGGGATAATAGTGAGCAAGTTCTGATCCTCGTGACATCCTTTGAGGAATCTGAAGATACCATATCCTCCTAATTTTTTTTATTTTTTTATCCAGGCCAAATACACATAGTTCTCTCAGTCCTTTAGGACTTTGGTTCCACCCTGTTGGTCATCTGTGTTGCACCTGCTGTAAATTGGGTTAAACTACAACAGATTGCTGTAGAATGAATATAAATATAAATTATTAACATTACTGTAATCAGCCCTATTGCTTGATTTCTTCTTCTTTTGGCTTACTAAACAGAAGATTTCTTGAATAGAAATTCCAGATTTTTGTTAATGATGCCTAATTTCTCACACACTCACATCAAATGGTATAATAATCTTTTCCCAGCATTAAATCTACCTGTATTACTAAATGTGCAGATGGTTATTTGAGGGTATGTTGTCTAAGACCAGATATATAATTAACTGAAATACCTTCCTCAGCTAATTTAGCAAAAATAAAAATAAAAAAAATAGGTGACAAATAATTGCCACCTTTTGCTCCCCTTTACCCACCCAAACTTCAGAAAATAAGTAATCTTTTATTGTAGCTGCTAGCAATTATTTTCCTCTAGAAGTTTCCTTGAAGGTTTGATTTAACTTAACTTGACATTTGTACTGAATGTAGAATGTAGCCATCCTTATTAGGTTTCCCTTATTAAACCCATCACAGTATTGTGGGCCTACTGCAGCTATATATATCAGTTTTACCCTCACAAACTTCTCGTTTTAATGAAAAGGAAAGCTTTGGAAAATTACAAAAGTAATGTACTGAATGTACTGTTAGTTATTCTGAGTTTGTGCTTATATGAAATGGAAGATTTTAACTTGCTAAATCAGATGATATTTTCCCATAATTTTTGAAGAATGTTTTGTGGGGAATAATGACTTACTAATTAATAAAAATCCTCAGAACATTTACTCAGAAAAAAAGCCATATAATTCAGTGACGCTTGCTTTCAAATTAAGATGATAAAGGATTGCAACCTAAGTTGGGTAATGTACATCACTTTAGGAGAGATTCAGTCCCAACACATGCCAGGTTCAGTCCTAACATCTCCCTGGAAGAAGCCAGAGGCCAACAACTTCATTACTATCACTGCCTCCAGATGGTGCATTTTGCATGTGTGTCTTGCCGTTTCTCCAAGGAGCTGAAGGCAATAACTGTTATTTCCCCTTCCACCATTTTACACAATCATCTTACTGCCTGTGACATGGGTTACAGTGACAGACTATGGGTAATCTAAAGTGAGCTGCTGTGGCTGAATGGAGGTTTGGAATGTGGTGCCCCATCTCTTAATCATGCATTCTAGCCATTCCCCATCCTGACTCTTTTTGTGACAAATGTGAGGAATAAGTTGAAGTCTCCAGGTCCAAATTACTTATATTCAAAGGCCGATTTGCACTTCGGCCCATAGAATGCAATTAGGTAGCATTTGGGTAGGTGCATCTGTACCTTTAGGAGGCATTTACAGTCTAGAAACAACCCCTGCCTGCCCAGAGGTTGCTTAATTGCATACTAGCTGTAGTGCATGACATCATGCACCACAAGCAAACTAACCCTAACCTAAGCCTTACCTTTAGCATCCAGTCGGCAACCATCTGCACTTCTGCCAGCTGAGGAGGTCATCTGCAGTCCCACACAAGTGTGCTGGGACCTCAGATGACCCTCTGATGTGATTGTGGCTGCACAAAGCATCAGCATCGCCGTAGCAATGGCGCTGGTCCATGCACCATCACACAGGGCACTGCACTCAAGATGGTGGCACCCAGGAGTCAATCGGATACATGACTGATTGCGCAGGGGCTGGGCTGTCACTGACTAGCACCCTCAAGTGCAAGCGCTAGTCAATGTTAGTAGTTTCTCACACACCTTTCCCATCCAGAGGATGGGAAGGGAAGTGCAATATCACCCATAGTGTACAGAACAGCCAGAGCCTTTATATTTTAGCTTCAGTGACTGCTGCTTAACCAAATACATTATAATCCACTTAGCATTTCTGCACAAACTAGTCTCTGAAGGTATATAGATAAAACTGGATAAGCCACAGCCTGGACACACAGTTCCAGAATTTGTTTTGAATTAGAAGGGATAAGTATGATGGAATGATACAACTGCGGAGAGCAATTTAGCACGCTGCATCCAACTGCCTACTTTAAGAAGGATGGAAGCATTTGCAACAACTGACTATCAAAATCTTTGCGTGAACACCTACTGTGAAGGAGATACCAGAGCTCCGAGTTCTCTCTGTGCTGTTGAACTGTGTTGGGTAGTCGTTTTCTTTGATATCCAACTGCATTGTACATCTAATCCATTATTCCATGTCCTGAATTCTGAAATGATAAAAAACAAGGACATGACCTCCTTCTCCATGATACCCTTTCAAATACTTGAACAGTACTGTGATACTGATCTTCGTATTGCCCAGTTCTCTCTTCTCAATACTGAAACATACCTAGTTCTTTCAGTCTCTCTTCATAGGACTTGGCTTCCAAACTGCTGATTGTTTTCCTTGCCCACTCTAAATCTATTAATTCATCTGAATTGTTTTTGCAGGTGCCCAGAGCTGGTCTTGTTGGCCAGACGAGGGTCTAACCAGTCCTAAGTAGAACTGCATGTTTCTCTTGATGGAAAAGGGAAAAACCTTCGCCTTTTTTTGCTGCCATGTTCAGTTTGTGGTCAGTTCCATAATTCTTTTCAAACGTATGAGCGACCCCTGTCCCCCGCTGCCTATGTCTGTGCATTTATTATTTTTATTTCATTTATTTATTTGTATTTTTATCCTGCCCTATACCCGAAGCTCTCAGGGTGGATTAGGTATTTTGAACAGCATGATTGCTACAACTTGTGAATATGATCCTCTTGACGGTACTCTTCTGCAAGTGATTAATGAGTTCACAATCTATTAAGTAACATGATTTTAAAAGAAAGGCTGCGTCCAGATCTTGCTTTTCTGTCCAGCTATGTTTCGATATTCTGGAATAAAGCATGGAGTATTCTTATTCTCCTTATTTGGATATTCCAGAATATAGGATGGATATTCTGGAATATCCATGCTTTATTCCAGAATATCTAAATATAGAGGAATAAGAGTGACATGTGGATGCCATGAGATATAAAATTAGGCAGGACTTGGGCAGAATTTGCACTGGGCTTTGCTTTGGCCAAGGAGCAGAGTGGTGAGCTGTCTACTTACTCCCTGTGTTAACATTTAGGCGGTGGCACGTGTTCCTCTGTGCCAAAGTTTCTGTCCAAGGTTACTGTATGAACCACTGGAAATGCCCCCCCCCCACTCCGGCCATTGAATCTCTTTGCATAATAGTACCAGGCTGCAGCACAAAAGGTAGTCTGGTCATGCAGGTATTGTCCTTCTGCATGCCAGGATCAAGCCTCACCCGTTTCATCATCACCCCTCTACCATCTTGTTTGACAGTTGGTATGAGATGTGTGTGCTGATATGCTTTCAGCAGACATGGCACTATGCATTCTAGCCAAACAACTCCGCTTTGGTCTCATCTGTCCAAAGAACATTGCTCCAGAAATCTTGTGGTTTGTTGAGATGCAACTTTGCCAACTTTAAGCCATGCTGCCATGTTCTTTTTAGAAAGGAGAGGCTTCCTCCAGGCAACCTTTCCAAACAAGCCATACTTGTTCAGTCTTTTTCTAATTGTACTGTCATGAACTTTAACATTTAACATGCTAACTGAGGCTTGTGGAGTCTTAACTGTAGGCCTTGGGTTTTTTGCAGTTCCTCTGAGCACTGCACAGAGCACTTGGGGTGAATTTACTGGGATGTCCACTCCGCAGAGGATTGTGAACTGTCTTGAATGTTTTCCACTTGTGAGTAATCTTTCTGCTGAATGAGGGAGTTCCAATTGTTTGGAAACGTCTTTATAACCCTTCCGAAATTGATGGGCAGCAACAATTGCTTCTCTGACATCATTGCTGATATCTTTCTTCTTTGGCATTGTGTTAACACACATGAAATGGTCTAGACCAGCAGTCTGCCAGAACCACTGCTTTTATAGAGGTGGCCATACTTGCTGATGATCAGAATCAAGGGCATTTGATTAGCTGCACCTGGCTGCTACTGACCCACTTAATTTTTATGGAAGCCATAAGAGTGTGATTAATTTTGCCTATATTCCTTCTACATTTTGGCCTAGTTTTTGTTACATAAATAAAGGCGAGTTGTAATTTGTCATGTGTTATTGTTTATCCAAGTTGTATATATCCAGTTTTTAGACCTTCTAAGCACCAGATGTTTTTCATTATGTCTTGGTGCGTAAAGCCATAGAATTCAAAGAGGGTGTACTTCGTTTCTCTCATGACTGTAGCTATGCATGCTGCTGTCACCATCAAAAGTGTTGTTAAAAACTGATACATCCTGTGGGTGGTAGAACAATACAGCATCCTAGTTTGCTCAAAGTTCTGAAGATTAAAGCCTATTCCTAAATGAAGAGGCTAGCATTATTTCTTAAATAAAATAGAGTGAATTGACAATTTGGCTATTGAATGGCCTTTTAACCACAGGTCCCTGTTGCTTGAGAATGTGGTTACTATCAACTGGTCCCTTACAATTTCAAACACACCACTTACTTGGCAGGGAGTGGGAACATGATGTATGCCAGTTTCCCATTTATTTCTTTAATGCGGTGATGGCCAACCTATGACACGCGTGTCACAGGTGACACGCCAAGCCCTTTTGGGTGACACACATGGTCACCCTGGCACCTGGGTGTGTAGTGCTTGCTTGTTCTTGAAGTGTACAAATACCAACTTTCAATTGAAGATTTGTACAAAAGTCACTAATGTAAATAATTATTTGTTTTTGCTTTTAATAAAATACATATATCAAAAATATTAACTTTTTTACTAGAGCTACAAATATTCCAAAATTATGGATATTTCTAGATGTGACACAGCACCCGAGTTAAGCTAGGTTTTCTTGCAAATTTTGACACACCGAGCTCAAAAGGTTCGCCATCGCTGCTTTAATGCCTTCATATATACATGAAGACAATTATGGCTTTTCGCTTTGCTAAAGTCCATAACATATATCTTTTTGCCAGCCTTCCTATCTCACTGGCATTTGTTCTCAGTTTCCTACAGCACATACCCAGAACAAAGGGGAGATACCCACACTTGCTCTTACGCCTGTTCTCTTCTCAAACACAATGAAACAAAAGATGCCTGCTCGAGATCTCTGAAATATTTGGGAAGTTCCCTCCCCCCCGTTTTTTTTAATTACAGCTGATGTTGTAGGAAATGAATACAGGAAATGAACACATTGCCATGTCTTTTATAATGCTGCTCAAAACTGGCTGTCAAAATTCCCCATCAAGAAATATTGTAACCTAGCAATTATGCGCATCTATTAGCTAAGCACACATTTTCTTTCCAGAATGCATTGTGATTCTTACCGTTCAAAGGACGTACATATCTCATATTGGTGACTGGTGGAGGGCTGCTAATACATCTCCACAAGGCAGATTTTTTATTCCTGATAACTATTTAAAAGAAGGAATATTTGGGATGTTTTACAGTCAGTATCAAAAGCCAGAGATTTTTGGTGATTCTTTGTCATCCATCAAAGCCCATATATATGAAATAGAAAACCATGTAATTTAAGAGTTACTAAAGAAATCTGGGGTGGAAGCAATAAACTAACAAACTTGCTACCCGTTGCTAAATACACTTTGCTTCAGCCCGCATATGTGTAGCTAAAGTGGATTGCTCACCATGACCCCTGGGAACAAAATTTAGGTAGCTGTGATGTTGCAAATAATTATAAAGTCTGAAGCACCATGTCTTGGGTTCTCACTGCTTTTTTCCATTGCCTTCCAAATTGTGAACGGTTCTTCCTCGCTCACTCACTGTTCTTATGTGTGTTGGCTAGTTTATCTTGCTTTTTGTTCCAGATTGCTTCAAGATTTTTGGATGGAAGTGATATACAAATATACCACATAAAATATAAAATGTACTTACTCTAGCTGTGAGCTTTCTTCATCATCAGAACTCCTCAGAAATTTCACTGACTGCTTCTAAGAGGCCTCCTTTGGCGATCGTGCCAACAGCCCATTCCATTTCATCATTTTATATAGGGACTAGGGACGTCTCTAGATAAATTATTTGAAACGTTCAAAATTCAATCTAATTTGTTTGAATTTGGACATTAGAATTTGAATTGAATCTCTGTAAATTTGGATTTAAGCATTTGAACGAATTTTGACCCTATTCATGTGAATTATTTGGACATTCATATGTGTATGGGTATGTACACGATCCGTACTTGCCTGTACACATCTTTCCCGTTTCCATATGCATTTGTATGGAACCATAGGGGATAAACACGGAATGTGTACGGATGCGTACGGGCACATACGAATGTTGTCTACATTCGTATGTGCAAATACAGATTGAAAATTCACACGGATGGATTCTAATGTATTCTATTTGAATCAAATCGAAATCCTGAAAATTGCATTCGTGCACACCCCTAATAAGGACCCTGTTATTAATAGGATATATTCATCATGCCAACTGGAAAGTCTCTTAGGCTGCCTCCAGACAGTGAAAGGAAAATTCAGGATCTTGCCACATCTGCCAGAAAGCAGGGCAAGCACAGGTGCTTACTTGCCTGAATACTTGCTCCCATGTTGGGAAGGTAGCTTCTTCTGGGCATTTCAATGGCACAGATTACACAGATGATGTAATGGGAATAGGCAGAGTGATGCTCCACTGAAATCTAGTAGTCAGTTTGCAAAAGTGCACAACAGAAATATAGTTCAGCAAAATCAAAATAAGGCCTCCACCTGGAGCCTTGACTTGTCTGTTGCCACCCTTTCAAGAATGTTCAATGACCTGTTACTGATTTCTAAATAAGGAAGGTGGAACTTCTGAACATGAGGGCAGGCTCTCTCGCCCTGGGTGGCAGGAGGGTCCCATTGAGGACAGATTAATCCTCTGTCACTGTATCATCCCCATAAATCCACAAAAAAAATGGAAGTGGTTAAAGAAGAAGCATTGGCTTTTCTAATCTGCTCTTCTCACCCATTTAAGGGGATGCAAAGTGGTTGAAAAAGCTTTCTGTTCTTCTCCCCACAACACAACAGCCTGTGAGGTAGGCGGGGCTGTGAGAGCTCAGAAGAGAGCTAGCCCAAGGTCGCCCAGCTGGCTTCATGGGGAGTGCGGAATCAAACCCAGTATTCCCAGACAAGAGTCTCGCTCCTAAACCACTAGATCAAACTGGCTCACAAAAGTTATGTTATAGACTAAAATTTGTCTTGCACCTGAATATATCATGCATCTGAACATAATGTAAAACTAGAGAGGAGGAACTCATTTTTTATTTTTGGCTTATAAGTATTTTAGTCCAACTATACCTACAAATCCTGCTGTTTTGCTGATAGCCAAAAGAGAAAAAGACCGATGCAGTTGAAACTAAAGACTGACAAATGTGTTATTGTTCATGACATTTCATATAATACTTATTGTCCCTGGATTGTACAGCAAACTGCAAATGGTGAAAAGGATTGTAAATGAACTATAGCACAAAGCTAGATACAGAAGATAAAACAACACTTTATTGTTAATCATTCTGAAACCATAAACCCTGCTTCCTGCAAGCTTCCTCTGCCAGATGCTTAATTGTGTGGCAGTTTGAATGTATGTTCTTATAGCGTTTAAAAGCTGCAACTGTGTTTTGCCAATGACCATCAAGAACTTGAGGCCTGAGGTCAAACTGGTAGTCTAAAGAAAATCTCTGAAGGACTTGCATTGTTCGTTCTTTTGTTAAACAAACGGCACTTTGCTGCTTTAAATGTGGTTTATTTCTAAGCCTGATACAGAGCAACAAGAAAGAGCGGTGTGGGTGGGTGAGAGAGAGAGAGAGAGAGAGAGAGAGACCTCCCTGGGAATGGGCATAGTTGCTGGGTTTTTTCTGGCTGTGGTCACAGTTAAACTTTAATCTAGTTTCAGTCCACTTTCAGAGTGAGAGAATACATCAGCAAATGAGCTGTTTTCTTTCATTATTAAATAACTCAAAAAATTCATCTTTTGGATAATTAATGTGGAAAGAAAATTACTGGCCATTTTGCTGATGTGTTCTCTCGCTTTGAAGCCTTAATGTTTATCCCACTTGTTTGTGGGTCCACTAGTTTACACTCTATTCACCAAAACCAGTTGTCAACACAAAGGCGTCACACCCTCCTCGACTGTGGACATATTTTCACTTTTAAACCTTCTTCAGTTCATCTTTAGATCTGACTGCGTACACCTTTTCATTTCTGTCCGTTTTATTTGTGGACTTTCCATTCAGGGAAGTCCGAATGGAGGGTGGAAAGTCCACAAATAAAACAGAAATGAAAAGGTGTGAGCCCTTCAGACCTGAAGATGGGCTGAAGAAGGTTTAAAGTGAAGGTGTGATTACAGCCCTTCTTTCTCATCTGGGCTAAGGACCAACAACAGTACAAGTTAGACTGAGAAGTCGTGACTGGCTCAGGGTCACCCAGTAAGTTTTCATGGCAGAGCAGGGATTCAGATTCATGGCTTCTACCCGGTACTCTTAACCACTGCACTAGGCTGGCTCCCATGGTATTCTAACAAAATACCTAGTTTGGGTTAGCTTACCAAAATACCTTTTTCTAGTCTGCCTGCGTAGCCAGGAACTGAAAACTGAATGTGCAGTACTGTCTAGCCTTTAGTCTCCCGTGTGCCTGTTTAAACGGCTTTCCTAGTGCAAAATTCACAGGAAATAGATTCACAAATAGCATAGGTCATTTGTATAGTATGCGAATCAGAGTAGTGCAACAGGACTCAATCAATCTTGTTACCTTTGATAATTGTCCGTGGTTGATCTCTAATATCCTTCTCTTTCAGAAACTGAAATGTAAAGAACACAATTACAATTTCCCCTATATCTCAGCTAAAGCCAAAGAACACTGCTCTTTTTACAGTCTGGTCAAATCTGTCAAGCTCAATTTTGCTAACTGAAGAATGCCCTGCCTGTATGGACTCTGACTGAGGCATATATTTTGGAACAATCGTTCATAGTGAAATTATACCAGCCCATATCTATGCCATCTTTGTTCCCTTCTTCTGAATGGCGGAAAGCAAGCAAATACATACAGGCGTCCACAGTCTTAGATGGTACACATGTCGAGTTTTGTCTTTGGCAGCAGAGTGTTTTGACTGCCCTTTAGTAGTGTTTAGAGATGGTACAAAGAAATGTGCTGATATCCCTGTCCATTAGTACTACGGAGTACGCGCATACTGAAACAGTGTGCACTCTGAAATGGTGTGTAGGCTAAACTCTTGTAAAACTTGCTGGGTGATTCTGCTTTATGATTTCACTGGTGCTGATAATTCTCATGGAACAATTCATGCTGATTCTTTCATTACTTCTTAATTACAAAAATACAGAGAGACTTTATTCTCAGCTGGCAAAAATCCCTCTTCCTTAAAATATGATTGGCACTGATGCTGGCGATGCTCATTTATCCTGACAGTCCTTGGGACAAGGGGAAATACCTTGTCAGATTCAGCTAATTGTTACTGGCAGGGTCCTGCTAAGGGTAGAATAGACAGCTGTCTAGGAGAGCAACATGGGAGACCCACTGAGTGCAGATTAAGACAGGTGCCACACAACAGCGGAACCTGTGCTACAAATGAGGATCTCTCTCTGAGCATGCTTGCCAGTGTTCTGGTCAGAAGGAACATGGAACAGGTGAACCTTTCTTTCCTAGTTCAGTATTCTCACCCAGGATCCTTTTGGTGAGCACGAGAAGTAGATGTAGAAGTCGAATGTTTTTCCTGTACTTGCTGATACGGTGTACACCAGACCACTGAGGACAGCTGTCAAAGCTCGCTGCAATGATATATCTTTATAGTACTCAGTGGAATATTAAGGGTGCAGCGAATACGCCCAGGGCACATGACCATGCAGATTATGCACCCTAAGAGGATTCTTTGGCCTACATAAATGTGCAGCCATTGCAGTCTGCAGATCTGGCCTAAGATAAGTTCAGATCATAACAAGCATAATTAAAAATGTAATTTCAGCAGCCCACCAAACTGGAAACACCCAAGCCAACTTGGCAAGTGGGGCTTTTTTTTTTAAGCCCACCTACTAGGACCGCATGCCTGATTGGTCACTGGCTGGCAGCATTTTGGTCCCATGCTATGTTCGGTTACATTTCCTTCCTCTTATGTTCCCTCCCAGTGTGACTGAGAGTATGAGGAAGACACCCATTACCAGGTGGTAGGATGCATATAGAGCAGTGGTTCTCAACCTGGGGGTTGGGACCCCTTTGAGGGTCGAACTACCCTTTCAGAGGGGTTGCGACAAGTCTCCCGCTGCCCTTCCCTCCCACCTCCCAGCTGCACCGCCCCTGTGGTCGGGGGGTCTTCACAACACGAGGAACTGCTGCATTAAGGAGTCACAGCATTAGGAAGGTTGAAAACCGCTGATATAGAGGTAAAATGTCTGGTGTCTCTGACTTCCATGATCCCAGGAGGTGTCTGTCCCTTTATTTTATTTATTTATTTATTTATTTATTTATTTATTTATTTATTTATTTATTTATTTATTTATTTCTATTTCTATCCCGCCCCATACCCAAAGGTCTCTGGGCGGGTAACAACAAATCAATAGCAGTTAAAACCATATTAAAAACAAGACACAGGTAAACATATTAAAACTGAATAATTAAAACAAGGTATTAAAAACAGGGCACAGATTGAGCTATGGTATATAATTAAAAGTTCTGATATAAGCCCTACATCTAAGGATCTATTACTAAAACTGTGACCAAGGGAGGAATGAGTCTCCGATTGCACCATTATTTGGTGACCTATGGATAGGTGGCTGTTAGTAATGGTTATCATTTGCCTAATTTCCCGATATGCTCATTCTATAATTGGATAAGTGGAAATCTAAGCTTTCCTTCTGTTTTATATTAGTAAAGTAAGATGCAACAGACAAAAGATGACTTCAGGAAGATATGGAACTCAAATGTGATGAAATCCATGCAAAAATGCAAGTTTTTTTGGTCCCGGTGCTACAAAGACTAGATCTAAGGTTGTCTAGTCTCAAACCCTAAGCCATTGAAGGGTGAGAGAAAGAATCTTAAACCAGGTTTCTTAATTATATTCTAGAAGAGTCTGTCGTTTCAGCCTATTTGCCTGCATCAATAGTCTGGAGAAAAGGCCACTGACATCTGATTATACACACTCTGCTGCATAGGAGCACTGATTAACAGATGCAGAAAGATTCAAAGCTCTGATTTGTTACGTGGTTGAGTTACTTCTCTCAACAATGAACAGGCAGTCTTTTTAAAATAATTGTGACTGTTTACAAAACAGTACCCAACCCTTTCATAGGTATCCGCAAGAGGTTTTGCCAACAAAGATGGCTGGAATCTGGTTTTCTTACATATATAGGGATAGCATTTTATTTGTTCCAGTCCGTTTCTGTAGAATAAAACACCATCATCACTGTATTTTAATGTTATGTACATCCATATAACATTAATTATGTAAAAAGGAAAGAGAGAAAATTATATAACACCTTTTAAAAATCTGCTACCTTTATCATAGAGTAAAAAAATTAAATTAATATTCTGAATGTCTGTTTCATGAACTTTTGCAGACATATGCTTACTTTATATGTGATTATCTAGCATTACTAAACTACATTTTCAAAAAAATGTATATATTATAGTTAGTACAAAAGTTGTTTGTATTCTGACTATGAAACATTTTCCTGAAACTGTTAACACCGAAGCACCTTTAATGTGTTAGAATAAAAATACTTTAAAGCTGTGTTCCCACTAGGACTTTTTAGAGTGTTCAGAACGGTTTGAAAACACTGTCTGCACTGAAAAGTGGCTTTCTGAGTCAAAAAGAGGAGTAATTGGTGCACGGTGACCTGAGCCACTGCAGGGGCAGAATGTCGGGTGCCCGCATGCAAGCGAGCGCCCCTCTGGCCGTGGTGAGGTCGGGCTGAAGGACTGGCAGGAGGGGGAGACCCACCGTCAAAGGTGACTCGGCCAAACTACCCGCTTAGAAGGAGCACTTGAGGAGGAAAGGCTCAAAGGGAGACCAACTGGCCTCCAGCCGTGGAAGCCCTGAGTCAATGGGAGATAAAGACTTCAAATCTGCGGGCGCAGAATCAGACCAAAACCTGGTAGAAACTGACTGTCCCTCCCTGTTCCTGCCGGCACCCTATCAAGCAGAGAGGGGGCGGGGAGAAAAAGATGCAGGCAAACAAAACACACTTCCTTGGGGACGGTATGTGCGTTTAAAATGTGTGTTTTACCAAACCTCATGGGGATGCTTATTCCGGAATTGAATGGCACTTTTAAAGTCTGTTGGAATAGAGGGACAACAGAGAGGCAAATAAGTTGCTTGGGGACATGGCCTTATTGTTTTAATATGTGATTTTAAATGTTGTTACCTGTCCTGAGCTTCAGGTATAGGGCAAGATAGAAATTTTATGTATGTATGTATGTATGTATGGATGGATGTATGGATGTATGTATGTATGGATGGATGGATGGATGGATGGATGGATGGATGGATGGATGGATGTGTGTGTGTGTGTGTGTGTGTGTGTGTATGTATGTATGTATGTATGTATGTATGTATGTATGTATGTATGTATGTATGTATGTATGTATGTATGTATGTATGTATTTCAGGGATCAGAGGGAATTTAAAGCCCATTCTGCATTGGGCCTTATTCTGGAATACATCCTGGAATAGAGACCAGAGCCCTTTCTGCACTAGCTCTTGTTCCAGAGTATATCTTGGGACAGGGGTCTGTTGTCCATATGCCAATGCAGACTATGGAAGGCTTCAGCAGTGGTCTACCATAGTCTGTACTACCATGCAAATAACAAGTCCCTGTTCTGAGATATGTTCCAGAATAAGGCCAAGTGCAGAAAGGCCCCTGCTGTCTGCATGCCAATAGCCTGGAAGTAAGATTCATTGAACTCAGAGGAGTTAGTTTTGAGGAAAAACCAGAACTATGCTGAATCCAGTCTTTCTATATGTCTTACAGTTATTTTGTTCCTTCCTGCTACTGCTTCCTTGAGGGAAAAAACAATTTGTTTAATCATGAACTGTTTGTTTGGGTTTTTTTTTTTGGTGAATCAGCAAATGGGGCACTGATGTATTATGCGTCAGAGCTCCATTTGCTGCCGTTTCCTGACTTGAAAGAAGACTAGCAAATCACCAGTGAGCTCCTCCTCCTTGCACCCACATGTCAGTAATAAATGCAGCAGCACCCCCCGCACGCACGCACGCACGCACGCACGCACGCGCACACACACACACACACACATATACCTCCCCACCCTGGTGCTCCTCATAAATTGTGGCAAAATTCCTGAACACAGGTGTTCAGATTTTCCCTTCCAGTTACGTAAAATTGCTTGCTTTCCTTATTTGTATCCTAAATATTGCCAGTCCCCTTTGTTTTTAACCACTTTTACCCAGTATTATCAAGAAAGATCATTTGTATATAAATAAATGAAAAAAAATATTACTACTACTTTAAAAAAAAATGATTTATATTCCCCAGATGCCTAATTTTAAATATTTGTACCTGTGCAATTATCTTTGAACTGCTCGTGAGTTTTATTCCTTATGTATCTGGAAAGCAAATATTTTTCAAGAGATTCTCCAATTAGCATTTGGTTATATTTGTTCAAATTATTTGGTTTGCCTCTGTGTAATGTGTGGCAGGAACAGATCAAGATCTTTCCAGCTAAAAGCCAAATTGCTTGTCTTATTGCAGAATAAATCAAAACAGAGCCCTTAACCTTTCTGTGATCAACTGAAGAGCTTCTTGCTGTTAATTTGGGAACAATTCCAACTTCCTTATAAAAAATACCATATTTTTTTAAAAGTGATAATTCCAACTATGGATTAACTGACATAAAAACATCTAACTATTTCCTATAAAATTAGGATTATCCACACATGAGTGACATGTGTAGATTAAAAATATAATTATTCCTACTGCATTACTTGCTTGTTTCCTTCCTGGCTTCCCTTTCTTCTCAAAGATTGCAGACAAATATAGCAAGCGATCAATTGAGAGATGTTGTGACTTTACCGGATTAATTACAAACACAGGGATGCTGTGTATGATTGATCTTGTAGAAGGAAATGCAGTAGGAAACTAATGCTTCATTTTATCCAGTAAGCAAAGTTCAAAGTTGTTTACATTCTGCCAGGTAAGCACAGCTGTCTAAAGATGTGAAGACGAATGGACCGTTCTGTCAGCATAAATTCACACCAAGGTAGCGCGGCAAGCCCTCTCAATGGACTTCCAACAAGCCACGAAGCTATAGGGCAAGAATTGCTAATTTAGCAAATAGCTTAATTGTTCTACATTATAATTAGCCCAGGATGCATGCAAAGTCAATATGGTTAGGTGGTTGGCAAATGCAACATATTTTCTTTTATTATGGTCATTTAGAAGCACGGAGATGAGAGGTGGATTTGAACTGACAGCTTGACACGACCGTCACTTTGTAGTGCTTCGCCGTTTGCTTTCCTTTTATTAAATTCCCCTGGCGTCTCGGAAAACAATGCATTGATCTGCCTGAAACTAGCACTGCGTGGCTGATGCTAGCAGATGAAGATCATACCTTATCTTCTTTTCGTAAAATATTTTAGACAACTATGTGGGTCTGGTCTGGTCTATTTGTGTCATTTGTAGCTGGCCACGTAACACCTGGCATCAAACATTTCTAAAAGATCTTGAACAGTTGAATGTAAAATGGGACAAAGCTGCAAACCTGATTGCTGACCTGAATTGCTGGAATGATGACCTTGTCTGTTATGCTGCTTAGCATGAGAGGAGCTAACTAACTAACTAACTAACTAGGTAGTGGGACAATGTCCCCTCTACCACCTATTTAAAATAAAACTAGAAGCAAAATGTGTCACGGTGAAGTGCTTCATCAAACAATGGGTTTTTTCCAAAGCTCTGAAGAATCCTTTGCCCCAACCTTCCCTTCCACCTCCCCTTTCCCATTCTCTCTGTTTTCCAGTAATCACTCTGAGCTTGTCTAGTAGCTACAGAATACAATCTTCAGAAGACTGCTTTGGGAAATAATGCCCCTTTGAGCCTTTTGTACATTTGCGTACCTAAAAGTTGCTCCAGCTAATGTTTTTTTCTTGTTTCTTAGTCATCTTTTTGTTTTGTTACAGTCCTGATGAATTGTAGCAGAACCCATCTGAGACTGCATCTGCGCATGGAAAACGGGTTGACATAGAGGTGACCAGAATGTTCTTCTTTCATTCCTTACATTGGTCCTGGGGCTGTGAGTCAACATCTTTTCCCAAAAAGAGGGATGAAGGGGACTCTTTAAGGCAGTGTCCACATCAAAGGGAGCATGAAGCACTATCAGGCACTTTTCTGAAGGTGGACATATTTATTTGTTTGTTTGTTTGTTTGTTTGTTTGTTTATATTTCTATCCTGCACTATACCCAAAGGTTCGTTTCTTATTGCTGGAATTTCCCTATTCTCTTTACTTTGAAGTTTTTCTTCATTGATGACAAACTGGAAGATGGTAGAGATGGTCAGCTGGCATCTACTCAGCGCCACCTTGCTCAGCCTCAGGACCAGACATTTCCTCAACTGGTGGATTGGCTGTCATAGTCTCTTTGCCATCTTGTGATGGGAGCAGTTGGAGGAGGGAGGGGCAGTGCTGGGAGCAAGATGGCAGAGCCCAGCCTGCTGCCTCTTCTCCACCCCTCTCAGGCAAGATGGTTCTCAGCCTTGTGATGATGGCAGTTGGAAGAGGGAGGGGCACTGCTGGGATGTTGTGGAGAACCAAGGACAAAGAAAGCATCAGGAACGTAAGCTGCCCTTTAAAAGCAAGTTTCAAACAGCATTGCCTCATTCCTAAGAGGGAAGAATGGTTATAAGCTAAAAAGCTTTCTCAGGTGACATTGGATGAGTGGGTCTTACAGACGTTCAGCCAAAGCCCCATAGGCAAATAAAAAGGTCCAAATGAGGACAACAAGAAAATTGCAACAACAAAAAAATCAACTACCATAAATAAAATGTAATAGCAGAGTCTAAAAGGAAAAATCTTGATGCATTGACTTATTCCTGAGAAAGCAATGGAATAAATGCAGGGCTGTGGCGCGGAGTAGGAGTCAGAAGCGATTACTGGATTACTGGAATCAGTAAAAATGTACCAACTCTAACTAAATGGAAAACGTTAATATAATGCATTAAATATTTGTCCTGTGAAGTTGCCATTATTAGTGGATGTATCAAGAGGAAGTGATGTCCCTTGGGATCCGAGTTAAAAGTTGCTTAGAAGCGCATGCCTCCCTCTCCCTCCCCCCATTAAATAGTCATGCTGCATGACGCTAATAGGAATTAATGTACTTTGCAGCATATAAGATGCCCCCACATATTAGTCTAATTACAAATAGAGGAGTCAGAGCCCACCGGCCATAAACAGAGGGCTTGAAACCTCAGTTGAAAGTCTTGTGTACGGACTTTACAGCCCTGGTTGAAAGCAGAAAGGAACGAGGTAGTTTTATTACAGCGATGCTGGAAGGGAGTCAAAGGAGATCTGGAAGAGGAACAGGAGGAGTATGAAAAGGGTCTGAAAACAAACCAGTCCTTCTGGCAATTTAAGCAAATCTTTTGAAATCATCATGAGAAAACCATGATTGTTACAAAAAGAGCAGCCTGAAATTGCTATTAGGAATAATAATGGAATAAGTTTTATTTGGAAATTCAGGGACAGAAATAATTAGAACATTGCCCATTATAGGTTCTACCTAGCATTTTAATATATTTTAAATAATTAGGTGGATATAATCATGCTTTGTGTGTTCAGGAACACACTTTTGGATAGATTTGAACAGGCACTTCCAAAATATGGTTATTAGCAAGTACTATTCTGATTGGGTAGATTTCAGAAGCTGCTAACTAGTTCATGCTGGAAACAGAATACTGATCTACATAGAGAATCATGTGAATCCATACCCTCTAAATAGATGCTAATTGCTCTCATAGACATTCTTTGTGCTCCAGCGAAGAAAATACTGGGCCAGTGGATGGAATACCAGTTTATCCGTCTATGAAATTCCAGTTTATCCATTTGCCATTTTATTCTTACAACTTTCTGAAGCAGATGTTCACCCTGTGGTACTTTTTATGACTGAATGGGGATTTCTACCTGATCCAGGTTCATTTATTTATCTATTTTTTTACATTCTACTTTTGAATTCTGTTCTAATTCCTCTTTCTCGAAACATCTCTGAAGGATATTTGTACAAGAAGAATCCCCCCTCCCCTCCTCCACCACCCACTCACATTTTGTCGCCACCACACCCTGCCTCAGATGCTCAAGCTAGTCCTACTGGAGGTGTGTGCATGGCTGGAATGGCTGCATGATTTCTTAGGAATCCTGAAGAATCTCACAAGATTACCCACAATTCCTGAATCAGGCAGCCATTTCTGCCATGCGTGCACAAGCCTCCAGAAGGGCTGGCGTGAGCCACCGAGGTGGGGCAGTGTGGTGGTGGTGGCAGCAGATGAGGGGGGCGAGTGGGGGGATAGGGCAGGAAGGGTGGCTGTGGGGAGATGCAGGGTGGGGGTGAGCAGGGGTTCCCCTGGCCCTCTGGAGCACGTGTGGGCAGGTGCCCTCTGGCCCACACCTCCAGCATTCCAGCCAAGTCAAATATATTTTAATTCATACTCAAAGCTGATGAATATATTGGACACATTCCTAAACAATATTCATTATAGACACACTTTCTTTTTTATCCAAAACCAGGAAAATGCATCTATTCTGTGAGCCACTATGATTTTAATATGCCATACCTCTTGGAAATCAAGGCACCTGACAATCTTGTGTAACTTCCTATTTTAAAGAAAAATACAATGTGCAGTAACTAGAGAACAGTTAACCAGATCTGTTTCTGCTCAGCAGATATAAATAAGGTTGGACAATAAGAAACAGAAGGTGGACTTTCAGCCTGTTCCCATTATAAACTTAATATGGTTTGGAAATGGTTTCGGTCCTCACAGTCCCCACGTCAGATTGGCTTAACAGGCTTTCCGCGTGTTAAATCACCCCAAAGCGTTGTAAATAAAACACTCATTTCAACAGGTCTCGCTCCTGTTCTTGCATTTTAAACGGTTTACATTTCTTATTGTGGGAACGGTACCGTTTTAGTGGGATGAGAATGCGTGTTTAGGGTTTCCCTCCCCCAATAACACTCTAGGAACTCCCCGCCCTTGTCACGTCAAAACTTTTGTGGCAGGAGGAACCCCAATCAGAGAGAGGGGGTAGGCACCATGACTGGCAATGGGCGGGGGGGAAAAGATAAGCTTTCCCAAATGAAGTTTTCAAGCGCTTTCAGAATTGGGATTGAACACGATTAAAGTTGAAAGTAATGGGATCAGGCAAATTCGTGGTTGCATCCGGTTCTTTTATTTCGGTTTAGGAAAACCGTTTTAAGCTTGTAATGGGAACGGGGCCATAAGTCGGGAAAGTTGCTCTTTCTATGGAAGACAACTGACATCAGTTTCAGATGATATGGACTTGAGTAGGAGCTTCATGTGGGGAACATGGAGATAGAGGAGTAGGAACCAGAGTGGCCCAGAATGAGGAGACTCTGCAGCTTAACCTGGGCTGTGGTCACACTTAAGGTTTAATCCAGCTTCAGTCCACTTTCAGAGTGTGAGAATATATCAGCAACGTGACAAGCTGTTTTCGTTCAGTGTTAAATAACTCAGAAAATTATTTGGAATAGATAATGTGGAAAGAAAATTACTGGTCACTTTGCTGATGTGTTCTCTTGCTCTGAAGGTGGACTGAAGCTGGATTAAACCTTCGGTGTGACCACAGCCTTGGAGGCGCTGGACTTGACTTCAGACAAGTCCATCTTGGACAAGAGTAATATTCACATCCAAGTTATCTTGTAGGACGGTGATGGCCAACCTATGACACGCGTGTCACAAGTGACACGCCAAGCCCTTTTGGGTGACACACATGGTCGCCCTGGCACCTGGGTGTGTAGTGCTTGCTTGTTCTTGAAGTGTACGAAATACCAACTTTCAGCTGAAGATTCAGCAACAAAATTCACTAATGTAAAGAATTATTTGTTTTTGCTTTTAATAAAATACATATATCAAAAATATAACTTTTTTACTAGAGCTACAAAATTATGGATATTTCTAGATGTGACACAGCACCCGAGTTAAGCTAGGTTTTCTTGTGAATTTTGACACACCGAGCTCAAAAGGTTCGCCATCACTGTTGTAGGATGTTTCGGTATGGGAGATCTTGAAATGGGCAATGACTTCGATAGAGATATGGACAGTTCCATGCGGAGTTCAGGCTGGTGGCTTCATTTAAGAGTTTCAGCAGCAGTCCTTCTGCACTTTACCTTAAATGAGAGCATCTGTTGTTTAGTAGAAGCTGTAGTGCCATTAGGACTTCTGAGAACAGAAAAGGAAATACTGGCACAACAGCCGCCTGTTTTGTACAGTGGGTGTCTGGTGACAGCAGAACAGGGCGAAAAGAATAATAAAAGATTACCAAGGACAGAGAGATATTGGGAAATTATTCCCATAATTACTGGTGCATTAGGTGGGATAACAGCTTGGGGAAAATTTTACAAGAATTAAATCTGATGGCTACATCAATTGCAGGTTTACTGAGTGGGGGACACTTTCCTAGACACCTGTTATATTTTACAGTATTATTTAGATACAAAAATGCTTTGTATCTAAATAATACCCTGAGTGAGAAAGGATACCCTGACTGATCCTGGGTTTAGATATCACAAAAGGCTCAGAGAGACAGTGTATGGCCCCTATGGCCCCAACTCTCCCCTAATCCACCTTTCCTGCCAGAGAATGTCCATGAGAGAGGGAGGGGCAGGCTGGTGTGTGACTATTCCCACCTCAAACCCTTCTGTAAGCCACCTCAGAAACTTTATCCATTACTTATTCCACGTTATTTGGATAATCCAGAATAAAGTATGGGTAATCTGGAGTATAGTAGTTCTATGTCTTTTACTCCAGATTATCCAAATAATGCGTAATAAATAGATGCTGTCAGGATGAAGCTAGAGATGCTTTTTTTTGCCATATCTGCTCACAGCCTGAAATAATTGTGACAAGGTCATCCCTTATTCTCTGTTCAGCTGAGACAATTAGGAGGCATCCTAGACTTATAGCTATCTGAAAGTTTGTACTTTTCTTTGGCTTTTAGGGTAAACTTAATTCATTAAACATTTGGAAACTAAGTTTGTCAGTCACTACATTCCAGTCATTACTCTCAGTCTTAGAAGATACCAAGTGTGTGTAGGAAGCCTGGAATGAAAGTGCTAAAAAATTCAGTGTGCCAGTTCGAAAAATCACCATCTGCTACTGGCTAACAGAAGAATGGGAGCATTTTGCTTCACATCACATACGAGGAAAATTAGTGCAGGATTTACATCATCACATTTTCCAGAATTGTTCATGTCGTAAGATCAGACTCCACCTGAGAAGTCAAGGAAGTACAAAAGCAAGAATTCACTATGAAATTGCTGAATTTGAATGTGTCAGGAAGCTTGATTCTAGTCAGCTGGCAATGAATCAAACCATGGCTGCATTCCCAAAAGACTTATTTGCCTCTCTAGTCTCCCTCTACTGTCACTCTATTCAAGCGGACTTTAAAAGTGCTATGCACTTCCGGAATAAGCGTCCGCATGAGGCTCAGCAAAACACGCGTTTAAAATGCACCTTCCGTCCCCACAGAAGTATGTTTTCTTTCCCTGCATCTTTTTCTCCCTGCCCCCTCTCTTGTTCAAAGGAAAAATAGCCATCAGTTCTCTGTTCATCTCCCAGATCTCCGTCCCCTGAAATGGCTTCCCGTGCCAGCTGCAGCCATCGGCCGGGCGATCGTTTGCTCATTCACTCTTAGCACTTTCACAGAACACTGTCTAAATCCACCTGGTAGAGCAGCGGTGACTTTAAATACACCCATTTCACACCTGATAACAATGTTGCAATTCTCCACAATTGTGGCTCTTTGAAAATTCTGTGCTTTAAAAAGGGAAGGAAGGGAAGCTGCAGCATTTCTGGGAGATGTGTGAATGCTTTATGGCTGTGTGTGCAGGCAGCAATCCCCACCCCTTTTGCCACAGAGCGTCCCCAAGGTAAATGCTGCGAGGAAAACCCGCGACTTCCAAAAAGAGCGATGAAACTCTTCTTTAAAGGACAGGTATTTTGTCGCGGGTTTTCCTGCTTTTGTAGTGCTGGAAGCTCATTCAAAATCCTGGCATGGGGGCGCACAGAGGCAAAAGAAGATTTTTAGCACACTTTAAATTGCTTGGGGATGCACCCCTAGAGTTTTTTCCCCCTGTTCCAGGAATTACTCTTTCACTTAATTGCTATTATGAATGGGGTCATTCTTACCACACATGTGTTTTGAGTTCTAAAATTTTAATTCAGCAGTGAGCTTTGCCCTGGGATACCTTATCTTACAATTAAAGCAAAAAAAAAAAAAAAGGTGGGAGACTATTGCAGTTCTATTTTCTCACTGTAATTTTTCATGCCGGCTTTTATCCAAGACACCTTACATTCATGTTTTAGGAAAATATGATTAACACAGTATTGAGACTCCTTCCACACTTAATATTGCCCAAACTAATCTAATCAGCATGTCAGAAGAATCAAGCTGCATATGTGTTACAAGGCAAATGCCAAAGAAAACCAGGTATGAGCTACTTTCTGCTGGTTTAAGATTTTCTGGATTCTTCAGGTGCTGGAAGAGGCTTTAATGCTTCCAACAACACATTTAGAGTGTGAACTGTGAGATTTTAATTTTCTCTGCAACATGACTAAGGCTGCGTCCCCAAAAGACCTATTTGCTTCTCTACTGTCCCTCTACTGTCCCTCTATTCAAGCAGACTTTAAAAGTGCCGTGCAAATCAGGAATAAGCGTTCGCATGAGGCTCAGCAAAATGCGTGTTTTTAGCGCACCTTCCATCCCCATGGGAGCTGTGTTTTCTTTCCGCACATCTTTTTCTCCCCACTCCTACTCTTGTTGATAGGGTGCCAGCGGGAACAGGAAGAAACCCCCAACAGGTCCAAAGAAAAATAGCCATCGGTTCTCTGTTCATCTCCCAGATCTTCCGCCCCCCTCTCTCTCCCCCTCTCTCCTCCCTGTCCTTGGGCTCTTGCTGCAGAAGCTGTATGACGATGGCTGCAAGAGGTTTTTACCTGTACAGCGCACGATCGCTCATTCACTCTCACCACTTTCCCCTGTAATTGCTGTCAAAATCCCCAATTCTGACTCTTTAGTTCTGAGCTTTAGAAAGGGAAGCTGCTTGTGTTATTGCTGTGTGTGTAGGCGGCAATCCCCACCCCTTTTGCCACGGAGCATCCCCAAGGTAAATGTTGCGAGGAAAACCCGCAACTTCCAAAAAGAGTGCTGAAAGTCTTATTTAAAGGGCACTTTTTTTGTTGCAGGTTTTCCTTGTTTTGTAGCTCTGGAAGCTCGTAAAAAACCCTGGCATGGGGGCGCTCAGAGGCAAAAGAGGATTTTTAGCAGACTTTAAATTGCTTGGGGACAGGGCCTAACAAGTTGTGGAAGGAGTTTGAGTGGGTAGTTTTAGAGAGTAAACACTTTTTTGCACTGTAGAATACTTTAAGAGCAAAACAACATGGAGTCATGGTTTAAATCTAACAACACTTTTTTCTTTGTGATAGGCATGTGAATGAAGAAGGACAACCATGCCGCTGAAGAAGAAGCAGTGTGGAGATTCAGAATACTTGGCTTGGTGTAGCAGCTGGTGTTGTGAATCAGGCCGCTGCCAAATACAGAACGGCTACTTCACAACACCAGGGTTGCCCCTTGCCACCGTCAACTACCTCAAGAAATCTACTTGCATCAGGATAGGACATCATTACATCGGGATGGACACCATTAAATATTGCTATTTGCTTTTGATTTCTGTTAAAAATATTAATACACATTCCTTTTTCTGTATCTATCCTTAATACTTTAATCCTGAAATAACACTGAAGCAGTATTATGTATAGAAGTTGAACTCCTTCACCTATTACCGTTTGTCGCAAATATCACAACCCAGTCTGGTTCACAGTGTCCTGCCTGAGTATTCCAAATATGAATCCCTAAGCTGTCTAGATGAGCTGTGACTGGGGTTCAGGGAAGTGTTGTTCTCAGACTTGTAAAACCTGGGGCCAAACCTAGTGGTGGGAAAAGTTATTGACACGTATTTTGTCCACCTATTCCATTCAACACCAAATTGGGTCTAGTGGTTAGAAAGCCAGACTCTCTATTCTGGCAGTACCAGGTTTGATTCCGCCCTCTCCCACGAAGCCAGTTGGGTGACCTTGGGCTAGTCACAGCTCTCTTCTGAGTTCTCACAACCCCACCTAACACACAGGGTGTTCTGTTGTGGGGAGAAGATAGAAAGCTTTGTCAGCCGCTTTGAGTCCCCTTAAATGGGTGAGAAAAGCAGGGTAGAAAAGCCAACACTACTTCTTCTAAAAACTAAAGATTTTCAGCAACAGCAGATTTTTTTATATCTCTGAAATTAGTACCATTTGTGGTATTTGTTAACATCCATATTTTTCTGTTCCATATTTGTATAGTTTGTTTCAAATATGCATCTCGTTCTAGGTATACTTTTTTGCATCTATGTGGGATTGTTTTACATTCACTGTTTCGTTGTAATAGCTGAAATGAAGTTTGGGATTAGTTTGACTAATACTGCTGTACATTTATACTGTGGCATCAGAAAGTCACAAACTGTACACATGCCCAGTTATTACTGTGGGTTCTGGAGTGATGGTGTGATTGTGGAACCCAAAGGGTGGGATCCCCGGAAGACATCTTGTTTACCTGAATGCCTCGTAATTTATACCATGGATTATACTTGGCCATCAACCCCTTTCTCCTCTCCTTTGTCCATAACCAGATGTTTGTCTACAGCTTCTCTCAAGGTGTAAAACTGTGTACCCGAATGAGTCTTCAAATCAACATAATCGCATTAGACTTGGAGCAGGAAAACTTCAAATGCATAATCAAGCACTGAACCATAGAATGCAAATAGGGGACCGTCAAATCCCACCTGGACTGGACAGATGCCTTTTATTTTCTGTTCTTGGGGTAATCTGGAGTAATCAAAACCTACTGTAAAGACTAGGGCCCTTTCTGCACTGGGCCTTATTCTGGATTACATACCAGAATAGGACCCTGCCATCTATATGCTGGTATAGACTGCAGCAGGTACAGACTGCAGCCATAGTCTTCAGCAGCAGGTGGATGTCGGGGCCCTGTGGCAGGATTAAACATGGAATAAGGCCCAGTGCAGGAAGGGCCCTTGTATAAGAGCACTGCCTTAGAATACACATGGGGTATAATAGGAGCACGGTGGCACCGTTTTGTATGTTCCTGCAAAGGCCTCCACTTCATGCTTTCCAGTGGAGGGACAACAAACAACTCCTTGTGTGTGCATGCATGCACGGGCACCCAACTTTGCTTAAATCCTGTATCAGAGAGACACCCATGACATCGCTTTACTGCTAAGGCTGAGCATCTGTGGCTAGTAAGCTGTGTGGTGCCCCAACCGAGGAACCATCGCTGCTTTGGCTGGCTTGGCACCTGTATTGCACACCTGCAGTGCTCTGCATGGATTGCCCAAGGGGTATAAGTGATTACTTCCAGTTCTCTGCAGCTGCCAAGACTTTTCATCATCTTTCACCAGAGAGAAGTTTGATTCCTCTGATCCAAAAGCCTCTCTGCTAGATTGCCTGAGCTGCACAGCCTTCTTGAGGCAGTACTGTGTGAATGTGTGTAGGTGCCCTACAAAATCTTCCTGACCTTTGGACATTGTCCCAAACAGAGCACCCCAGGGAGCCAGTGTAGCCCCCCCCTTCTCTCTATTATTTCTTTACCCTTTTTCAAATTGTTAGCATTTTATTGTTTAAAGGAAAAAAGGGAAAGGGAGGCATGGTCAGGCCCTCTGACTGATTGGGTCTAATTCATTGAAAGTGGGACTTGAATGGGGAAATCATGAGAAGAAATTATCAAGTGTGAAAGGGGAGAGTAAATAGCCCTTTCTGCCACCTATGCCCAGTTGTTTTTAGGGACATTTCTAGCTTAACTGTGGAATGGAATTCTACAGCTCTGCATAGCAATGCATCAAATCCCAGCTCTCTGCTCTCCCTCCAAATGTACTGCAGCCATTGCTCTTCTTGCTAGAGAAGCAAGCATTATATGTAAGCACCTGTCATTCAAGTTGCTTGCTGTTTGTAACTAAATTTCCAAAGTTCTGCTTTGTTACAACAAATAAAATTTCCTGTTTGGAATAATAATAACAACAGTGTGACTGTCAAACCAAACCTCCCATTTTAAGATCGCTTGCCTCTGGGCATGCACGGAGAATCAGAGCACTTCTCATAACAAGACTTCTGTTTATTTTTTTGCAACAAATCTTAATGCAATATAAAAATTACACAATGTAATGTAACATATGAAACTATGAAATGTAAAATAACTTAAAAGAGCATATGTGAAAACAGAATTTAAAACAAAACAAAGTCTTTTGTACCCATTTAGGTTTCCAGGACTCGTACCCCAGCAACCCATTTTCCATGACTCATACCCCAGCAACTGGAATGATTAAACATGAGAGGAAATGTTTCCCTAGGTCAAAACAGTAGTTTACACTGGGATTCTGGCTGCTGGAGCTGCTACTGGAAGTCTAGCAGAGTACTATGAGCCTGATAGTAATCTTTATGTTGGCCTGTTGGTACTACTCAGGTAGATCCTATGCAGGACTTAGAATATTGTGCTGGTCTTTCTTAGGCCGGGGCCATCAAACCCATAATATCTTGGCTACTGGGAACAGTTAACTTCCCACACTCATACAGAAGTATTGAACACCAGCGAGGAGTCGTGACTCATAAAGGGCATGTCCCCATGGACATTTTGGCTCGAACCAAAATTGGGTTCAGGAAGGCGCGTCCCCATGCATTTTAGATTTGGTCCAATTTCTGTGGACCAAATCATCCAAACCAGGACCAGATGTGGTACCGAAAAAGACAAGTCTTGTCATGGTTTGGTGCCCTGGCACGCATTGCTTTGCAAGCTGAGCCTGCACATGGTGATGGTCCTGGGCTATTTGGGAATGAGATTGGCACTCGTGTCGTTGGGAGGTAGGGTTTCATGTCCTGTGCATTGGAGATCGCAACCACTGAGATTTTGGGGGAGTAAATGGTGTTAAAGCTGAAATGATGAATCAAATGGCCTTTGCTGCCCCATGAGACTCTCTTATACAAGCTTTCTACCCCACTTTTACACGGCAACTATTCCACACCCCTTTCCCGATCGCCAAGGCAGGCATGATGATGGCTTGATTTTCCACTTGCCAGGTATTCTTGTAGCAGCTTTGCTCAAACAGCTGGGTTTTTTAAAATTATTCCCTTAACAATAGAAACATTGCAATGCAATCTGCAACAAGACCTCAACAAAAGCTCTTTCCTTCCACATGTTGCAGTCTCTGTCTATACTGGATCTGTATTTCGGGAGGGGAAGGCTCCACTGGTGGTCCGGAGAAATTTTGTGGAACTTCCATGAATATATTCTTAGCATGGCACTTGATTTATGTCTCACTATGAAGGCCCAATTATTTTGACTAGAAACAGATTTATGGGCTAAGCGGCAACACCCTAATCCACAGCTTGTTGATTTAATTTGATTGTGTTGGAGATTCTTTACCAGGGCCCCTTTCTATCAGTCTGATTAAGGACCTGTAATTCTCCTCAACTGATGCTGATGCTGATGGAGGAAGAAAAAGCGGGGGGGGGGATTCATTGTGTGGGTCCATGGGCAGGATAGTTGCCTTACAGCAACCACTTTGTGCAAATCAAGTTCCAACTCACTTTCTGTTGTCTGACATTAAAAGATGTCAGGTTGAAGTTATTTTTCAGCATCCCTTCAGAGAGGTAGGTACCACAGCAAGTTAAGTTGAGGCCAGGCTAGAATACAGAGCAGGCCAACGGTCTGATTCAGTAAATGTCAGCTCTAGGCATCTAAAGTATAAGCAAACATTCAAGTTCCTCGATCAAAAAAGCAAAAGACAGTGAAATTTATTTCTGTCCTCTGGTGGCATCTAATGTGGCTCCCTATTTTAAACTAAGGAGAGTCCTCTCTTGCCTAAACCCATCTAAATTACCCTGAGTTTTTTCTTTGGAGAAGGTCCTAGAAAGGATATATAAATGTTACCAAAATTGAATGAATTGCCTTCCTTCCTTCTTTCCTTCCTTCCCTATAAACAATTAGAATGGCCACAGTTTCTTTTAGCTGCCTTTTAGCTGCCTCAATAGCTCAAAACAAAGGACGGAAAAATTCATAGTAAATCCTGAACCGCAACTCCTCCCTTCTCTTTGATATCAGAAGGCAGGTGTGTAACACGATAGCAAGTGCACCATTTCTGACAGGCAAGAAACAGGAAGGAATGCATAATTGAGGTCAACCACAAGACAGAGAGAACATATTATTGCTGCTTCTGTATACGGGGCCTTCAAATGGCAGAGATAATGTCATCCAAATGCACAATGGTGCTTTCAGCAGAATGGCAGTGATAAAACCAGGAGGAGACCCAAGTGAAAATATAATAAATAAATGGAGCAGACTGTTTATTTCCCCAGAGAAGGACTGTGATTAAATGGTCTGCCTTCTGCTTCAATAAAAATAAGGTGTGTGTTTTTCTTTTTTAAAGTGTATTTTCTTGAAGAGCTGATGTTGGCTTTGTCCATCAAAACATTCATGCCTATATTTGCTTACTCAGTTGAAAAAAATGTGAGATAATTTTGCTTCCATTCATTTCCCAAATTAAGTGGGCACAACGTGGAGGGCTTTAGGCTTGTGTTCTATGCACATGATTAAAACAAACATTACTGAATACTCCAGGGCATTTCTTCTGATTAAAGATGCGCAGGTTTCTTTGTTATATTGCACTATTTGTTCACACTGCCATTGTTGCTCAGTTGTATGACTTTGACAATATGAGCCACTGCAACATCAACAGTCTTAATTGTAGAAATGAATTTGAACCATGCAAAGCTATACAAATACTGCACAAGATGCAGTGGTCAAGTGCACACATTATTTGTTTGTTTGTTTGTTTGTTTATATTTCTATCCCGCACTATACCCAAAGGTCTCAGGGTAGGTAACAACCTTTAAAACAATAAATTACAAACAATATATATTAAAAACAATAATATACATAAAGACACTTAAAAGATCCAACATACTTAAAAGGAGTATACTAAACATTAAAATAATAGAGGAGGAAAATATAGTTACATTGCACTATATTCATGTGCAGTCTGACAAAATATGACAACGAGATTGACACAACCTTTGCACAAGAAATGTAGAGTAAACCAATGTATACCCAGTGAAACTTGCTTCAAAGCAAGTGTGTAAAAGACTACACTCTAATTCTTCCTGTGTTAATATTTGCTTCCCCATTCAGTTTGGTCTGCTTAATAATGACATTCATTTGACAGAGAAAATTTATTTTCCACCATTTTAAAGAACCTTTTTTTTTCCGAAGTTGAAAACTGCGTAGGAAACAAGGAAACAGTAAAGCAAAATGACCTGCCTCATCTAGACCTATAGTAGTTTCCAAACATGCAAAACATGCAAAAGGGGCAAATCGTGAGCATCCCCAGAGCTTAGTGAGCAGTTGGGTCTCAACCCAGTTGGCCAACAGAACCCACCCTCTGAGACATCCTTTTGGCACCGCGCCCAGTGTGCCAAGGATGACTGGGACCACTTTCACTGGTTTTCGCCAGAGTTGCTGTAGTTCAGTTCTCAGATCTTCATATCTAGTGAGCTTCTCCAACTGTTTCTCCTCTATTCTGCTGTCACCTGGAATAGCAAGGTCGATGATCCACACCTTCTCTTTCTCAACAATTGTAATATCAGGAGTGTTCTGCTCCAATTTTCAGTCATTCTGAAGCCTGAAGTCCCAAAGTAGTTTTGCCTGTTCATTTTCAACAACTTTTTCTGGCTTGTGATCCCACCAGTTCTTTGCCATTGGCAGATGATACTTTTGGCACAAGTTCCAGTGGATCATTTGTGCTACAGCATTGTTAGCTTGCCCATCTCTGCCAAGTCCATCAGCTTGTGCGATCTTCTGGCAGTAACTGAGTATATGGTCGATTGTTTCATCTTCTTTGCAGAGTTGGCACTTTGGATCTTCTGATTTTTCAATTCTGGCTTTGATGGCATTTGTTCTTATTGCTTGTTCTTGTGCAGCAAGAATCGGTCCTTCTGTTTCCTTTTTCAATGTTCCATTCGTAAGCCAAGACCAGGTCTTTTCCATGTCCACTTTGCCTTCGATGTTCTCCAAGAACTGTCCATGTAGTGTTTTATTGCGCCAGCTGTCAGTTTGGCGTTGAATTGCAGTTTTCCGGTACTGGTTCTTGGTTTGCTGCACTTTGAGAAGCTTCTGGTTGTTGACTTCAATCAAAGCTGATTCTTTGCTTTCTGCCACATAATCTGCTAATGCATGCTTCTCTTCTTCCACTGTTTGCTTCATTTGCAAAAGTCCTCTACCGCCTGCTTTCCTGGGCAAGTACAGCCTGTCAACATCACTACGAGGATGTAGTGCATGGTGGATCATCATCAGTTTTCTGGTTTTTCTGTCTAAGTTGTCCAGCTCCTGCTGAGTCCAGTTCACAATTCCTGCAGTGTATCTAATGACTGGTATGGCCCAGGTGTTTATGGCCTTAATGGTGTTACCACCATTCAGTTTACTTTTCAAGATTTTTCTAGTCCTTTGGATGTACTCTTTACTGACCACAGATTTCACATGGCCATGCTTAATGTTATCCAGTTGCAGGATGCCCAGGTGTTTGTAGGCTTCTGACTGGTGGGACCTGATGACTTGACCATTTGGCATTTCAATGCCTTCACTTTCAGTAATCTTCCCCTTCTTCAGTGCCACTGTGGCACATTTGCCCAGGCCAAACTCCATACTGATGTCGCTGCTGAATATTTGCACTGTGTTGGTCAGTGACTGGATCTCAATTTCAGATTTTCCATAAAGCTTCAAGTCATCCATGTACAGTAGATGTGAAATTTTCTGTGAATTCCTGGCAGTTTGATAGCCCAGGTTTGTTTTCTGTAGGATTACTACTACTACTACTACTACTACTACTACTACTACTACTACTACTACTACTACTACTACTACTACTACTACTACTACTACTACTACTACTACTACTACTACTACTACTACTACTACCACCACCACCACCACCACCAATTAGGAGGCAGTATTTCGAGGACAACCATCCTCTCATTTGGAGCTATGGATGGCACCTATTTGTCTCCAAAATCCTTAGCCCTAATATCTGCACAATTGCTGGTATGACATGGATATTATACCATTACTTCTGTATACCCTGCAGTTCTAATGCTCCACAGCCATTCTTGACTCGAGTCAGCTTTACTAGGAGAATAAACAATCTGTATAATTCCTGATGGGTAACTGGAATTCAGAGTTTAGCCATAGATTCACACCTTTGCTATAATTCTCCAAGGCAATTTATTAGGCTGAAATCAAAACAACATTTTATTTAGTCTTTCATTTATGTGTGAAATTTGTCCTGTCTTTCTCCTGTAGAGCTGAAGGCATCAAATCACACATTATGTAAACTGTCCTGAAGAATTCTTAACCAGCATGTTCCTTATCTGAAATATTTAATAGTTACTATTTTTAAGACGGAATGATACAGATCTCTTGAAATTAAAAAATCCTACCAAATGACAGAGTTTGCAAATATTATGATCCCATCACTGCTGAGGTGCAAGTTCCCAAAGTTATATGAACAATACAAACAGTACTGCTTTATATCAGGAAGGTCGGCACCCAGTGACCGGCCTCAGCCGGTTAGTAAACTGTCAGTCAAATGCAGAAAGCTGATAGAGACAGAAAGATGGATTACATACGCAAGGAGTTCTGAGTGACTCCAGTGGGAGCCTTTCCAGACAAAGCAAGGTTCTAAAGGCATTTTATGCTCATCATGTTCTTGGAAGGATTCCATGTTGCACAGAAGATTGCATTTACCTTGACTCTAGAAATGATGCCCAAAAGTCACTTTAAAACCAAGTCCAGCATTTCAAGACTTGATATGTTGCATGTTTCACAGCAGCAGATTCTTACAAACAATTTCAAACCAACATTTACAATCTCTTCCCCCCCTTCCTTTACTGACAAAAAATTACATCCAGCATACATCACAAAGGTACATCCAAGTAAAAATAATTCTACATAACTTTCACTTAACTAACATGCTGTGTGCTGGCATAGGGGATAAATGTTGTCAAGTCCATCTCAAAGAATACTTAGTACTACTTATTAGGCACTGTGGATAATAGGTTGGGGAGTATAAATTCTCTGTTTTTGTATATGGTGACAGCAGCTAGATTATTATATGCACAGAAATGGAAGGAAGAAGAGATACCTACAGCGGAGGAATGGCTAATTAAGCTGATGGACTTGGCGGAGATGGGCAAGCTAACAAACCTATTAAAGGACAAAACAACAGATAAATTTATGGAAAATCGGTCACCATTTATTAACTAGCTCCAAGAATTAGAAGTAATGACTGATGGTTTTGATTAAAAATAAAGAGCAAACTGAAAACCACAAAGAGACATTTAAGTAGAGCAAAGAAACAATGTGTAGAAAAGAAGTCCAAAGAACGGAGGGAGTCAAGAAGAAATTTTTCAAGCAATGTAACAATTTGATACAAGAAAAGATTGTAAGAAGTTCTTTTTTTCTTCTTTTAGGTTTGGAAAAAAATTCAATAAATTAAAAAAATATATAAAAATACTTAGTACTACTAATACATTTTTGGGATCTAACAGCTCGCTCCAGATATCTACTACCCCTATACGAATTCGCTCTCCCAAATATATGCTGCGCCGTTCCCTAAAAAGGTCAAAATTAAACAAATCAATTACACAAGCATACCATTGCCCAATCATCCATTTGGTTTTATCTTTCCACCCAATCACTATCACCTGCTGTGCAGCCCAAATTCATATACAAACCAAATCTTTATCCTTTAATGCAACATCCTGGCCCGAAAACACCCTCAAGAGACACAATTCTAGGTAGGTGGATAAATTCCCACGTAACATAAAAACATTTACAAACTCAAGAACTAGATAAGTTTGTGAAAGACACGGCTATCAGTAGCTACCAGCCCTGAAGACAGTATGACTTTGGTTTTTTCCATCCTGTTGTGGGATTAGCAAACCATCCCATGCTGGGACAGATTGACGCTGGAGCTAGACGGGGCTGTTCACATTCTTGTCCATCCCCAACCGTTGTCACTGAAGAGCTGAAGGAGGCAGCACCTTCAAAAATGTGGAACAAGCTACCACCATGGGCCACGAGGATGCACAAAATGGGGAAAGAGTGTTGAGAAGATTTATTATGTGATAACACAGCAGAGCTGCTCTTGGCAAAATGCACAGCGTAACAGTGTTAGATCACTGGAACCACAAGCAGAGAATGACAGAGACTTGACTGCATTCCAAGTTGAAGGTACTTTATTGCTTAGTGAATGCAAGTAAGAACTATATAAATGCAAGACACAGACTGCATGGATATATATGAAATAAAATATAGGTATACAACTTAACTCTAATATAGATATTTAGATATAGCCTCTTACATCTTGGCTAATATAGAAGCAGGTACAAGAAGCAGACCTTACAGCCCTTAGCATAGCAAGCTATACGGCCTAACTGGATATGCCGTATTCTGCAGATTACATATTGCCTACTGCATATAGCTCATAGGATATAGCTTCATATAACAATGGATACATAGAGGCAATTATACTTGTGTGAGGGTCACGCCATCATAGGAAGAGGCAGGATAATGCTTATGCCCATACATGGTCAATCCGGTTCCTACAAGTAAACATGGTAGCTTCTCATGACACTAATTTTGTCCCACACAGAAATAGCCTTTATTATGGTTGGGTTACTTAACATGATAACTCAGCTGGTTAGCTTGTTATTGTGTTCTGTAGGGCTGATTCTCAAAACAAAATTATTTGCTCCTGCAACTCTGACAAAGAGCCCATATCTACTGGCAGCTCTGATTGAACAACACTGTCAGAGCACTGCTTTGAATAATTTATAAAAGTTCAGACATTTAATTTCTTCACTAAAGCCTTGGGTGCTAAATCCAATTTGCTGACTAACATATAAATAACACATTTAGTTATTTTCTTACATTTTAACTGTTCTTAATTATTCTACTGTATCTTGTATCATTTATTTATCGTAAATCTTTGTCTTTTTATTGTGTTCTCAACCTAATACAGGAAGATAGAATCATTCTGCAAGTCTTCAGAAACTTTAAATAAAATCTGGGGAACAAGTAAGTGCATGTGCTTAGTTCAGATTCAAATATGTTGCACATTGCATCAATCAAATAGGCTTCAAATCAAAGGAAAAAAACAAATATTGTATAAATTATAAATACAACACTTTTTTTCAAAGCAGTATGGTTGTGGCAAACAACACACAGGTGTGTTTGTTGCTTCTTTAATAGCTGTGATTCTAATATTGCCTTCCTAGGCACAAGCAGAAAAAAACCTACTTCTCTGTGCTCATGATTAGCATTACATTGCACGTTTCTTCCCCCCCCCCTCCTTTGAAAGAAGTTTATAGCGTTGCTATAAAATCTACAAGTTTTAAAGTCACAAACTCTTTCAAACTCCTTGTGGTTTAATCTATTCAATGAGTAATCAGACAAGGGATTAATGTATTCAAACTCTCTCTGCCTAAGTGGAAAATTAATCATAACAAGAATAAATCTACATTTTAAAATATTTTTTCTCTTAGCTACCAAGGCTGCAAATCAGTTTTACCTTCATGTTAGCTGATATGTTTGTTTTTACTGAATTTTATACTGTAAATGAAATACTGTAAGTAAAGTAAAAATCAATAATCCATTAAAAAGAAATTGTGAAATGTTTAAAGAGTATTTTAGGACAAGGATAATTATTAAGAATTTATACAAGTTACTCTCTCTCTCCTTTTAATATAAAAAGCTGATATATAGTATGAAAAAAATGAGACCAGTTGTGAAGTGTCTATAGCAGGTGTTTCCTGCTGAATGGGGAAGGACAAAGAACAGAAATCTAATTTTCAAAGTTTATAACCTAGGGGTGTTATTCTGTCACTTCTGATGCCATCTGCACTAAAACGTAGTTGAACTGTATTGCAAGGGATGCTAAGATGCATTCCTACACAAATGAAACATATTAATGGCAGCCCTTCCGGCAAAGCAAATGCTAAGAGCGTAGCCTTCAAAGGGTTTGTGAGTGATTCTTACCCCGCTGTCTTCATCCTTAATTTGCCTCCACTGTGGGGAGCAATTAAAAATAAATGGTAGCTTACTGAGCTGCTGGAAGGGATGTTTTTTCATCTTTGAACATGAACATCTCTACAGAGGTCCACTGTCTATCCCAGATATGAGCAATTAAAGTATATAATTATACTTTCTGCTGAAATTATTCCAAATTCAGGAGGACAGTTTAAAATAAAGGTTAGATAACTTCAAATGTTAGATTCAGATGTTAAGACTCAGAATACTTGCCAAATGAATCACAATTAAATCCCACTGTGCAGACATTGGTAACTATCTATTATTTCCTGTTTATTCCTACTTATTTCTAGGATTTATTTCTAAATATCTGCATCTGGCCTTATGGCCAAGGTTCTCAGGGCAGGCCACATCACTCAATAAAAACCTGAATAAAACCAATAAGCAAACCTTTTTCCAACTGTAAAAATTTTAAGATCTCAAGGGCATGCATACTGATGACAGCAGGTAATAGAAGCATTGGATTTTCTACCCTGTTCTACTGCAGATCAGTTTTAAATTTCAAACAATGGTTTTATTATTTGTACGTTTCTAAGTCCTGTTCTGAAATCTTAGGATGAATGGTGAATTATAAATAATAAATAATAAACATATTATTATTGTAGCTCAGTGGTGGAGCAAATTGCTTGGAAAACAGAAGGTTGTTATAGGGTGTTTTTCCACTGTCACTAGAAGTACCCATTAAGTACCCATTAATGGGTACTTAATGGGTACTTTTAGGGTGTTTTTCCAGTCAGAAAGGACCCATTTTTGCACCTATGAAGGACCCATTTGGGTGTGAGCTGGATGATCCCATTTCCACCACGGCACCCATTTGGGACCTGATTGTTTCAAATGCTGCTGGGGAAATCTGGATCAAATGGGTACTTTCTGGCCTTTAATCTGGATTTTCTGTAGAAGGGGTCTACAATGGGGTCTTCAGGCAGAAAATCTGGATTAAAGGGAGCCAGTTTCCACGCTTGTGTGGCAATGGGGTATAGAGGAGGCTAGGGGGAGGGGGCACCCATGGGGGGGGAAGCCCTAAAACCTAAGCTTCGAAGGCATTTTGAAGTCATTTCGAAGTCACTTCGAAGTCCGTGCAAAATAGCTCTGGAGCGTCTTTGAAGTCTGTGCTGATCTTCAGAAAGAACTTCAAAGTGACTCTGAAGTCACTTTGAAGTTCACTCCGAAGATCAGCACAGACTTCAATGGAGCTGCTTTGCACAGACTTTGAAGTGACTTTGAAATGACTCTGAAATTACTTCGAAGCCACATCGGAGACTGTACCCCCTGTCTCCCCAAACACCTGGGGTGACAAGCAGACCCCTCATGAGTAGATCCGGATTTCCAAATGGGTGCTCCGGTGTTTCCACGGCAGGGAGGCTATTGGGTGCTAGACCACCCATGGAAACACATTGGGTACTTCCCTTAATCCGGATCTATTAGATCTGGATTAAGGAATGTACCCATTCCTTAGATCCGGATCTTTTTAGATCTGGATTAAAGGAGCGTGGTGGAAAAACACCCTTAGTGACAGTGGAAAAACACCCATAGATTCAGTCTCCAGCCTCTTCCCAAAGTAGGCAATGGCAAACCACTTCTCTATCTCTGCCAAGAAAACTGCATAGAGGTGTCCATACAGTCCATGCAATTTTCAGATTCGATTCTAATAGAATATTCATTGGTTCGAATCTGAACGAACAGAGAAAAAAATGAATGTATTCAAATTTGAATCCTATTCGAATACATTCATATCTATTTGTACGAATATTCAATTCATATTTGAAGATACAAATGTCGACAACATTCCTATGTGTCTGTATGCATCTGTACACATCCCATTTTTATCCTGTATGCATCCTGTTTTTGGCCCGTACGTATCCACACAAATGTGTACGGATACGAACAAGATGTGTATGGATACGTGTGTAATTCGTACGTATCCGTACACATAAGAATGTCCAAATAACTTGTACAAATGGTTCAAAAGATTCAAAATTAATTCGAATGTTAAAAAAACCAATGTATAGACGTTTGATTTGAATGTCCGAATTCAAACGAATTCAATCAAATTTTGAATGTTTTGAATATTCTTGCACATCCTTAGACACAACTCAGTGGTACCCATCATCAACAACAAATTATTTTAAATTCCCGGAAGTAGCTAAATAATACTGGAGAAGATTCCATGAGCTATATGCACCCATTTTTCCTATTCTGTTACTAATAGCAAAAGGATTAATCATTCTTCAGGAATAAAGAAAAAAAAATCCTGGAATGATATCTGTGAAGGAATTGTCTGTAAGTTATCACAATCATAATGACTAAAAGAAAAAAACCACAAAAGAACAAAAAAAGATTCCCACCCCCATATTCATTCGGATTATATGAACCTTTAATTTAAACAAAATATTGGAGAAAAAAATACTAAGCTGAAACTTTCAGCATTTCTTCTCAGAAATAAGTTCAAAGAATTCAGAATATTCAGAATTCAGATTCCAGAATCCACTTTTCCAGTTGACAGAATTCAGAGTAAGGCTTTAATTTTGGCCTGAACTAATAAGGTGTTTGGGATTTATAAATCTGAAGTTGTTCTCACTTTTTAAGGACTTTTTGGAATATGGAAGAGATGCTATTATTTTAGCATCAAGGCACCTCTGACAGGACAGTGATGAGACATTTCCCTGAAAGATGCAAAAGATTATTAGTTTCCAAAGAAATTTAATTTCCCTATTATTATTATTATTATTATTATTATTATTATTATTATTATTATTATTATTATTATTATTATTATTATTATTATTATTATTATTATTATTATTATTATTATTATTATTATTATTATTATTATTATTATATCCAATATGCTTGCATACAGGAGTATATGGCATTCCAGAGCAATGCCACCTAGTGGCAGATGAAGTGTGGAAGAATTTTTTTACAATGCAGCAATACTAATGCAGCAACGCAAAGCAGGAATGTGCACAAATGTGTTTTTTCATTCTATTCATATCGAATTGAATACAAAAAAAATCTGTATTCATTCGAATAGATCCCTTTTGAATGTGGTAGGATTCAAATTCAATATGAATGTTCAATATGAACTTGCATACGAATCCCATACGAATCCCATATGAAGCTTCTTACGAATATATCAAAACATCCTATGGTGTATCCGGCTTACGCCACAAAATGCGAGGGCTCCAGGAAATGGGAAGCAACAGCAGATTGCTGCAGCTCCTGAATGTCAGCTGTTACGAAAGTTTTCCAGTTATCTGACCGGCCCAGATAACCAGGGGTTAAGCCATGTGTCTGGCCTGACCCTGAGCAGCTAGAAAATGGGGGAAGGGAAGAGAAGAGGCAGGAGGCAGAGATTGGCTGGAAGAGAGCGATTCATTTCTCTGCAGAGCTTTAAATAGCCCGCCACAAGAAGGCGGGGAAGGAAGTGACCACAGGAGAAAATCCAGGGAGGCGATAGGTGAAGCTGTGTCAGGTGAGCAGGTCAGAAGTCCTTCTGATGTCACATCCTGTGACGGGAGGCGGAGAGGATCCTCAAACAGGAAAGGAGGCTTGTTCTCTATGCAGGCCATGCGGCCAGACTCCATTATGCCCCAAAGCTAAGAGTCCAGAACGCTACTGGGGCTGAGTGTGTACTACAATCCCATGAGACAGGAAAGCAGCGACACCTATTTTTCTCTGAGGCTTGAGAAACGGAAGGTTGAAGCCAGGGGAAAACCTGTGCAGCCTTTGCAGTTACCACAACATCCCAAGCGTGGACTGTAGAGGGCCTCTTCAGAACAAAGCCTGAACAATGTACTATACAAGGGTGTCTTCGTATATGTATACAATACTGTATACACATATTTACAGATTTATGTGTCCTGGCTAGGAAGACAAAGAAAAGGAACTGTAGTAGTTTTATTTATGGTCATCATAGACCCATAAATAAATACAAAGTTAAAGCAATGATGTTAAAACAACAAATTTAAATCAGATATAAATAAGGAGTGTAAGTTAAAATTTCAGTAGTGTCTTCTCATCTTAATGGTTAATGAGTGGAATTTGGCCATTGCTGAAATTATAGATTTGTGTCCTCTAAAAAAATTACTAAATTACCCTGGTAGAAGTTTAATGACAGGTCAGATAAGTTTATCATGATGACCATTATAAAAGGAACATGTAGCAGAAGAACACGCTCAGGCACCTCAGGTTCCTGCTTGCCTGGGCAGACTCTTAAATTCATAGATAGGACATTAATGCTTAATGTAACTCAAACTGTTTACATTGAGACTACATACTTATTTGTTCAAATGTTATAGATCTTTATAAAACAGATCTATATGAGGTCTGTGGTGATCTGACTTTTCAGTGTTTATACCATGTCTCCATTTGGAAGGGGTCATGAGGTATTTCTGTTCCTCTAACTCAGTTAAAGGCTGGGGTTCTTCAGAATATCCAGAATATCTATGCTTTATTCCAGAATTTCCAAATATAGTGGAATAAGTAAGCGACATCTGGATGCAGCCTCAGACTTAAAGAATTTTCAAGCAAAAAAATGGGTCAAAATATTCTCTAAACTGAAGACTTCTCACTCTTTTGTTGCTCATTGGCTTCCTTGGAACGGAATTTTTAACTCCGTTAAACAAGACTCTTGTGTCAACAACAAACAGGATAAAAGAACAATTTACCAAAATATGCATTTCAATGAAACAATTAAAATTACAGACTCCTTGAGAAATTTAGATGGCCTGTGTTGACCACTTTGTAAATTCCTGCCCTAGATTCTTAAAAGTAAACCTCCTCAAAATAATATCAATGACAGTCTCTGGAGGTGGACGTGTGAGTGACACTAGTAGCTTGAATGTCTGGGGCTATGCAGTTGAGTTTTGGAGATGGTTGCAAGCCTAGATTCTTTGAGGGCTGCTGCTGTCACATGGCCCAAGATCTGCTGAGATTAGCTGTATCATTACTAAATCTGGACTGCAATGGAGAGCTGTCAGGCCCCAGATATTAAGGCACTCACATGACCATCCAAAGAGATCTGGTGCTTCTGAGCCAGGCCGCACTGATCATTGACTTTCCCCCTTTTCTCAACACCTTCCACCTCTTCCTTTATGGTTGCTGATGTGGAAGCATGAACAAAAAAGAAACAGAGCCTCTTGCTCTCATGTTAGCAAGTGCTTTTTAGCAGTGGTTCATCTAACCCGGTGATGGCCAACCTATGACACGCGTGTCACAGGTGACACGCCAGGCCCTTTTAGGTGACACACCTGGTCACCCTGGCACCTGGGCATGTAGTGCTTGCTTGTTCTTGAAGTGTACGAAATACCAACTTTCAATTGAAGATTTAACAAATGTAAAGAATTATTCATTTTTGCTTTTAATAAAATACATATATCAAAAATATAACTTTCTTACTAGACCTACAAATATCACAAAATTATTGATATTTCTGGAAGTGACACAGCACCTGAGTTAAGCTAGGTTTTCTTGTGAATTTTGACACACCAAGCTCAAAAGGTTAGCCATCACTGATCTAACCCCTGTGGCTCACCATACAATCCATGGTTTGCTCAGTGCAGATTCACATTATGTTTTTTGGGAACCACATCCACATTATGTAAGGGAAGACAATGGACAGAATGGACAGTCCAGATGGTACAAGACAAATTTCAGCTGTACAGTATTTAATAAAAGCTGGATCCATATTTCAGTATTTTCTGCACTGATTTGAAGTATTGTGTATTATTTACCATGCATTTTATTGTAAAAACACATGGATCCACTGAAATCTAGGTCTTAGTTTCGTGGTTTTCCATCATGAGGCAAAGGTGCTGGATTTATGACATTTTACACATTGATGAAGAACTGTGATTTTACAATTTTTGTATATTTCCATAGTAGCATAGTGCAGTCCTGGAATTATGATTTCTATAGTCCAAGCTGTCCAAAGGAATACTGAGCTGTGATTTCACAGGGAGGTGTGATCTTTTTCTTGCTAAATCTTTATGCACTAACAGGAGACTCATGACAGCTATGTGGTTTGATGAGAAGTTAAAGATAGCTTTTACACTGCATACTTAATCTACAGGATCTGTGGTTTCTTGGCTCACTCTTTGCCCATCGATGAGGCGGCATTCGGACACAGTAACAAAAGCAACTTGAAAGTGCCTTAGAGAGCATAGCATATGGCATTTGGCTTCTTTAGGGATGTGTCCATTTTTAAAAAAATTCATTTGTATCAAATTGAATGCAAGAAAATTTGTATTCATTTGAATAGATCCCCTTCGAATGTGGTAGGATTACTTTGTCACAATTTCTAGCAGACCTAGCAGACCGTCCAGTGCCTGCCCTCCAAAAAGTAGCTGGGCACTTTTAGGTTGCTGGAAGTGTGCACTAGGCCGAGTGAGTACTACAGGTCTAAAGCAATAAACTGGTAACAAGTGTTGTAATAGTAAACCAAAACAAGTTTATTAAGAATAACAATTAGAAAGGTAAGAGAGTAAATAGAAAGTTCAGATAAAGCAAGAGAAAGATCAAAAGTCTCTTAGTTTAGCAAGCTTCAAGCAAAACAGCTTTCTTAGCTTAAAAGTAACCAGTAGCTTCTAAGCAGATAATCCTGTCCACTTCCCTCTTTGGCTTGCTCTACCCAAAAGCTAAAGCCTCTCCCAAGTTTAGCAACACAATCCCGTTTTCAGCAAGGCTTTGCCTTTCCTTGCTAGGCTGTGGGTTCCAGCTTCTGGTCTGTTCTTCTGCAAAGCTCCTTCAGGGACACCCACTCACAGTTGCCTCCTTGAGCTTTCCCTCCCAAATAACAAGACCAGTCTGATCAGTTCCCTATCAAAGAAAAGATCCCTTGGTCAGTTTCTGGCAGCATTTCCTCTGGAGACAGATCTCCACCATCAGCCCCCTTCAAAAATTGCCCAGCAAAAAGACCCAGTCTGCTGCCTTCTCAGTCTATTGTATCCTTCTCACCCTAGCATCCCGATTGGCTGTTACTACTGGCAACCGAGGGAAACTCCTCCTGCTTGTCAATCAAGCCCCCAGGTCCCTGGGCAGCTTTTCTCTCCAAACTGCCAGCAGCCAATCAATGCAGAAGGGCCCGGGCAATGTTTCCTGCCTTTTCTGCTATTTGCAGCCTAGGCTTGCAAATGCGGTTTGCAGGGGTTTGCATAGGCAGAAAGCAATGCATAATGCAAAGAACCAAAGCACCATCACTGCAGCCTGCAGCCTGAAACTGTCACAATATTCGATAAGAAAGTTCAATCCCATACAAAACCCATAAGAATGCATACAAATAGCGTGCAGATCTCATACAAAGGCATACAAATAGTGTATGGATCTCAAACAAGGGCATACAAATAGCATAGGAATCCCATACAAAGCTTCATACAAATGTATCAGAACATTTGATTCAAACTCGAATGTCAGTCTTTGAATGTGCCAACATTTGATTCAAATTCAAATGTCTGAATTCGGCCAAATTTCTGTTATGAATATTTTTGCACAACCCTAGTTCTTCTTATCCCATCTCTGGTCTTATCATTTTTAGCCTAAAATATTCATGTGAGGGAAACTAACATATAAACAATCCCAGCTGCAAACCATCTCTAAGCTACTTTGTGTGAATGTAGCATGTTTGACTAACAGGAAGCATAATTTCTGTGGTTCAGCCTCTACTCATGGATAAGACGTGTATAATTGCAAGAATCAGGATGATTCCTTCCAAATATCACAGTAAATCATGATCAGGGATATGCCAGATTTCTGGTTTTGCATCAGGACGGCATAGTAAGTGGTCATGTCAGAATTCTTATCTGTTGGCGGATCTGTGTTGCTTCAAAAGCTTGGCTATTTTCAATCCACATATTCTTTGGTTTGTGATTTACAGTATTTGAAAGGTGTGTGCAGACATGGCATGAACTTAAGAGAAGATTCCTTTTAAAAGCTGTATATATGCATGAGGTTATGGATTCTACGTCTCCCCTCGATTTAGAACATGAAATGTTATATGCAAGACTTTTGTAACTCTGGCTGTGCCTGTACCAGTAGTTAGGAGTGAAAGACCTTGCAAAACCAAACCAAAATGAAAAAGATCTACACCCTGGTTTAGTTCTTTGTCATGGAAGCATCTAACACCGGCCACCATATTTCTCTCCTCAGCTCAAGTCTGCAGGTACAGAAATGACTTCAGATTTAAATTTTAAGGAACTTCTGTGTAAAATCTGTGGATCTAGGTATGACTGCTGAAAATCTGCGATTTTTCTTTGTTTGTACAGACAAAAATGTTAAGTTGTCAATGGTTTTTGAATGATTCCTGTAACAATTATGGAGATTCATGCCCCTGTCTATATGGGACATTGTCCCCTTAGGAAAGGGTCTAGGGGCCTCCCTTTTGCATGCCAGTGCTGGAACCTCTCCCTCCTAATCTGCGTACAAGAGTTGGCTTTTCTACCCTACTTTTCTCACCTATTTAAGGGGACTCAAAGCGGCTGACAAAAGCTTTGTATTCTTCTCCCTACAACAGAACACCCTGCATACATGGGGCTGTGAGAGCGAGCTGCGACTAGCCCAAGGTCACCCCATTGGCTTCACAGGAGAGTGTGAAATCAAACCCAGTATTCCCAGAATAAGAGTCTGGCTCCCTAACCACTAGACCAAACTGGCTCATAGGATGGAGCATAAACCGGCTGCAGGCACTCAAAATGGCACCCTGGCCCAGTTTGCCAGTAGACTTCAATGACAAGGTCTACCACCATGCTAAGGCCCTGGTCTGGTATACTGGGCACGTTCCCTTATGTATGTTCCTGGAAAACACCTCAGTGGTTCAATCCGGACCCTAATTTCAGAGACTCCAAGGGCAGAGATGGAGGTTTCCTCATTAATTACCCACTCATTCTCCTTTCCAGTTGAGGAAATAGATCCGCTTTCCCCGCCAGCAGCCACTACAGCTGTGGTCACGCCTTAGATTTAACCCAGCTTCAGTCCAGTTTCAGAGCGAGAGAACACCAGAAATTTTCTTTACGCATTATCCATTCCAAAGGTGGATTTCCTGAGTTATTTAAACACCGAAAAGAAGCAGCTTGTCACTTTGCTTTGTGTATTCTCTCGCTCTGAAAGCGGTCCGAAGCTGGGACTAAACCTAAAGCGTGACCACAGCCTACGAGACACGAAAGTCTGCGGCACCTGCTCGCGGTGAACTTTCCTACACGCCATTTTGTGCCTTATTCGCCGCCCTTTCCCCCTCGTTGATCTTGCCCAATTCGTGCAAGAGGCGAACCGAGTTTCCCCCCTGCGAACTGCAGAAGGGGCTAGCCCTCAATGGAAACCAAAGGAACCAAGGTGAACTCCTGTCCCCAGCACTTATTTCCCTTAAAAAAGTCCCTTTCACGCACACGTCTAAAGGGGTGAGGAGCCCCACAGCCCTGAGGGGACAGAAGGGAGCCGCGTCCCTTCAGCGACCCCGGCGCCCACGTCGCAGATAGTCGCCCGCCCGCCCGCCCGGCTTCGGCCACCTCAGCGCCTGCGCGCACCTGTCCTGTCCAGTCCGCCTCCCCCCCCGCCCGCGTCCTGCTCATAGCGTGCTCGGGAGGGCGGCCTCGGGTCCTTGAGAGCGTGTGAGTGAGTTGTGCGAGGAGGCGGGCTGCCGGCGTTGTTGGGGCTTTGCGGGCGAGGGGGGGCGGGCGTTTGTGTCGGACGGGCCCGGGGAAACGGGTGGCGGGCGTGCTGTTCGCGCGCCTTGTGGTGGCGTGTGTGTGGCTGCTACTGCGTCTCAAGTCGACGGCGAGTCCCGTCCAGCAGGGAGACGGTAGCAGAGAGACAGCGGGAATGAGGGCGTGGGGCGAGGAGGAGGAGGAGGAGGAGGGTAGTTGTGGGGTGGACTGAGGTACTCCAGAGGACAGGGGTCAGCGGGGCGAGCTTCCCCACCTGCTGCTGGGGTCGTTTTGCAAGATTTCTGTTGCTTAGCCAGGGCTGCTGCTCCCCACAAACGCCCTCTGAGGTTGCTATAGAGCTCCGAAATTCCTAAAAAATTCATAGGTTAAAGATCCTACGAACGTAGGTAATTGGTTTGAGGGCAGGCTAAAAACCTCTCCCATGCTTTTTTGTATGGTCTGACTTATCCTAGGAATACATGCAACTTGGTGGATTTCTCTACTTTATATAGGGCGGCAGGCCCTCCTCCTGTTTAATTCTTTCAAGTGCTTTTTTTTCCCTTCCCTAAAACAAAACGAAAGTGGTTTGAGGAAAAGATTTTCAGACATTATAGTGCAAAAGAGAACCTACCCCTGGCATTCAGAACTTAAGCCTCCTGAGAAAAGGAGAAAACTTATATTTTTTTTACTAAGGTCACAGCTGCAAAATCTTGAGATTTTGTGCACAGCTGCAGAACCTTGGGATTTTGTGCACACCTTGAGATTTTGTGCACACATACACACCTGCAAAGTTGAGGGAGTTTTCTGTACCGCACCTGTGAAGTGGTAATAATTAGAGGGAATAAGAGAGTTTAGCACAGTATTCCAGGATGAAGTTAATAAAATCACAGGAAATAGAGAAACCCTTGCGCAAAAGAAGGGAGAAGTCTAAAGTGACACAAACTCTCAAACAATCTTGCACGGGTTTAGAGGCACTAAAACAAAAAAAGGAGCGCTTGAAGCATGTAATGAATCCGGAAGATCAAACATCTGAAAGAACTGCAGAAGGAAGATGGCATAATATGGTAACCCGATCTCTGAAATCAAAGATGCATAAAAATGGTGAAAAGCTGCGCAGGAAGCCAGCGGAGCCTCTTAGAGTGATTCTTGAGGGTAGGCAAAGGATCTCAAACAAAGTGGTTATGAAGCAAATAGTGGATTGTGGTGCCATAGACAACCCATTGATTACCAGGATAAAGCATTGTAATAAGGAAAGAGATGACAAGGATGAAATTGTGACTTCAGTTGAACTAAAAAGAAAGATCAAAATCTCTAGTAAGAATGCTAATTCCCTATCTGTTTATCTTTAGATTTTTATTTTTAACTAACATCCCATATGACTTGACTCACAGAGTTGATATTTTTGAGAAACTATAAAAACTAGCTGCAGTGAGTTCATGTATCAGAAGTTGGGGGGGTCCTTAATTAGAACAATTCATAGGCTTTCATAGCTTCATGAGTGTGTGTTGTTCATTATACCTTGTGTAATTAGCTGAAATTTAATTGTCAAGTTCAGGCAGTGGTTGAGCATTCAGGTAGTGATTGGGAAAATAATTTGGTCGTTTTTCAAATTTAGCATGTGTTCTAAATATGTTTTGTAGCAACAAATATACAGTATTGCTTTGCAATTTATAACTAATCTTGAAACAATAGCTTTATAAAACTATTTAGCATGTTCGTCAGTGGCTATTTTTGGCAAACTCCTGTATTCTAAGCCATAATTCTTTTTCAAACTAGGAGAAGAAAGACCCAGAGGTTCAAACGTTCAGCATGGAAATCGTCCAAGGAATACAGCTGAAGATGGCAGTGTACAGAGTCTACTAAAGCAGTCTGTATATTTTGCAGTACCTAAATTAGATGAGACTGAAAACAAGGATTGCTTTAGCCATTGTTTCACAAGAGAGGTTAAAGCATGTTGTAATGATTTCTCTGTTCCTGCTACAAATACTTATTGTTCACAACTTGGTGAAATAAGAAGAAATCCGGTAGTGAAACTGCTTGACTGCTGTTATATTAGGGCATTGTTAAAACCTGCGGGTTCTGATACAGTTCAGTGGTATAAAGTTCATTCTCAATCACTGGATGTTGTTCTTGATCAGAATAAGGTACAGTCGTATTCCCACAGGGGAATGGGACAAAATGATCTAAGTAGTAGTCCTGGCATAGTGCAGACTCAAACATCACTCCCTCAAAAAAGTGGTTTAGTTGAAAATGAAATATGCCAAAATTGTAAGAACTCCTTTGGATGCCAGAATGGAATACAATTGAGGGACAGTGTGAATTTTGAACAACTGAGCAAAGAGATAAAAACTACTGGAAATCTGGAAAAGTCACTAGCCCAGGATATCTCAGATATGAACTATGGACGACAACTAGAGGATGAAACTTCAATGCTATTGAAAAACTTAAATTATAATGAAACTCCATCTATATCCTTACTTGATTGTGTGGTTTTACCACTACAGCAGCCTGCTCAGAAGTTTCAAAATCAGTTTGATAACTTGTCTAGCAAGGAAAAGGTGAATGAAGTGTACAGTCAAAATGGTACTGGGGTTCTTAAAGAAAAGGATGGTGTGTCAAATGACACAGGCTTACAGATTGACTTCAGTAATAAATTGGATAATAATTCCATAGGGGGCACATTGGTTTGTCATGAAATTGCCAGCTGCAGCAGTGTTGTTGACAGCTGTGTGAAAAGAAAGAGAAAAGCTAAAGAAAAACCAGTAAGTAAATATGTGAGAAGGCTACAGCAGAACAGCTGTCAAAGAACTGTACCAATTTCTGGCAAACATGTTTGGCCCCGTGATTCATGTGCTAGAACCTCATTGTGGTTTTGTAAGAATTTTACATCTAAGTCAGAAAGAGAACTTTTAAATGATGCAGATTTGGTAGTTAATTCTAGCCATGCAGAGCTGTGTAAACCACTGACTGGTACCAGCAGTAATTTGACAGATAAAGTAGTGAAGTATAAGACAGAATTTAATGATAAAAGCCCAGAATCTGTATTTCTTGTAAGCAAGCCTGTTGTGGCTGTAAGTAATGAAAAGAGAACTTCAGAGCATTTGGAAGAAAGAACTGAACAGTACTTATCATCTGAGATTAAAAACAACAAGAAATCAAAAATGTGTTTGAATTCATCAGCAAATAATTCTAAAACTGAAGGAATTATTGCAAAAAGAATTAGCTCCAGTGATATCCAGAATGATTTGTTTGCAGATAACAAAAAGGGGCATCATCAGAAAACTGTAAAACAAGTCAAACTAAAAACACTTACAGGGAACCTAACAAATTTTAAAATTCCCTTGCTAAAGCACAAAAATGAGTGCAGATATGCAAAACGCACTAGTCCATTAGAAGAAGAGACCTGCAGTGCCCTGGATGGTCTTGACCATTCAACTTTGGAAAACAAAGTCAACACTACAGATGTTTCTCGTAATTCTAGCTATCTGTTCAAGTTTGAGGAAATAAATGGAACTGCCCTACCGAAATACTCAGACCAATCTGATCATCACACTTTTGAAAACGCATATAAGAAAATAAATAATTGTAGTAGAGGTGTAGGAATTTCCAATGAGAGTGATCAGGAACTGGTTTCCTTGAAAAGTCCTAACACTTCAACTATTAACTGCATAGAAAAGCCAACCCTTGATTCTGTTGTGGCATCAGAAAACAGTGAAGATAATTACAGCAGTCACTTTGAACAGGACAATGCTGACTTACATCCAGATGTTCTTAAGGCCTATGAAGATGATGTTCTTGTGATTGATGTAATTCGGGATGACCCTGAACTGTTTGGAGATACCGAAGGACAAGAATCTGTGGAGAGAAATGAGCATTGTGTTGGTACCAGTAGTTTCTCAAAAGAAAACTTGAAACAATATTCCCCACAATCTCGGGAGAGTGGGCATTTGAAATGTCCTAGGTAAGCATGATTTCTTTTAATGTGTATTGGGTATATAGAATTATTGCATGTTTATATTTCCTGTGGAAGGAATAGAAGACCACAGCTAATGGAAGTTTAATCCCTCAAGTTGTCCCATTCCTCTGTCAAGCCCTTGGTGCTTGAGCATTCTTTGAGGAAGCTTTGTAAGCCTTGAAGAGGCAAGGCTCCTTCCTAATCAGAGGCTCTTCTAACGAAGGTTCCAGGTAGTTCTCCTGACTGTTTTCTTCAGATGACTAAGCAAATAGGGGCAAGGTTTCAGGTGTTTCTGCCATGTTGGGAAGCCTGTGTGTGGGACATTTGGGTACTCAAAATAGTTCATCATGGCTTGATTCAGAACAGGTACCATTGATACATTCCTGTCAAGCCAAAAAAACTGCAGAGCTGCAGAGCAAATGCTATCCAAACACTGGAAGTCCATGTTTATTTAATATTTGTTATAGTTCCCCAAAGAGACATTTGAAGGGTGATTTTGCATTTGCAAAAACAAGCGGGATATAAAGTAACACCACTGTCCAAAAATTCTGTACTTTTTCACCTGTTACTAGTGCTGGTTAACAGGATTTTTAACTGCTTATTTTGAACTACCTGGAGACCCCTGTGACTGAAATCCATTTCTATTTACTTTATTTCTCTTGAGTACTAACTCAGTGAAGAATGGAAACTTCAGCTCCACTGGAAATTTGAAGCGTTGGTCTAAGAGTTTCTAAGAACATTTTAAAAATAGAATTTTCATCTTTTTTCCTAATATTCAGTGGTTAAGAATTTGTCTTGGCTAAATACTGTTGCGATAGCCTGACTTCCTGTACCATCTGAGGCCTACTGTAGGCATGGCATTACTTAGTAAGTTTGTATGTACTACTCAGTACACACAAGAAGGAAGGCTGTTAGCATAGATGCTTACTGCCTGTCATGTTGTATAGTCACATTAAATGGGTCAGATTAGCTTTGTTGTATTTATTAATCACTTTTCTTGGACTCAAGGTAATTTACAGTTAAGACTGTCAAACAAATTTGCAGTAAATAAAGCAGTGTATGCACCGGTCTGGCCTTGCCACATCTGCTTTTCTTACATTTCAGTCCTTTTCATAAAGTTGTAACTAAAGATTCTTTTGAAGTGTATAATAACTTTGAAGAAATCAAGCATTATTTTATTTATAATGCTGTCTTTCATTCTGGGTGTGTCCAGACTTGTGCAGTCAGGGTATGGGCATCGCACCTGATACTGCGTAGCAGCAGCGCATTATGCCACTGCTGTTTTGAATTTACTTACTGCAGGACAATGAGCGTTCGCTCCGCAGTATCAGGTAAATTTGAATGTTCCCGCCAGTCCAGACAGAATGGTGAGAACAGCGAATTGGCTTCCCCATTCCAAGTGACGTGCGCCTTACCACATGGGCCACGGAAGTATTGCAGCTGCCGAGAAGGAAGCTGTGGGGAGGCTCCTGGAATCCAGATGGTACATCATGGCTTTGCAGCAGCTAAGCTGTGCTTTTTCTCTTAACAGCGGATTTTATTCCGCTAATCTGGATACTGTCTCTGATATACCTGGGTGACTAACATGCACTTAAATGCAACCTTTAGAAACAAAACTTGTATGCATTTTCATTCTCAGGATAGTTTGTGAGAAGAAGCTAGCATGTAAGTTTAAATGTTCAAAATCATTATCATCTATTTATTGTTTTTTTAATATGTAACATTCCATCTGAAGATTCCAGAAGAGTTCACAAAATTGTGTGTAACGTGAGAATTGATTTATTTGCTCTCAGGATATTACCAAAGGTATAGGTGGAGTTGTACATCTTAATTAGTTGATGAGAAACAGATAGCTGTGTTATCTGACACATTTAGTCAGGCATTTAACAACTTGCAGGATGACAACAGTAAGAGACCCAAACTTTCCACAAAAGTATTCCTAAGGCAGTGATGGCCAACCTATGACACAGGTGTCACAGGTGACACGCCAAGCCCTTTTGGGTGACACACCTGGGCACTTGGACATTTTTCAGTTGAAGATTTAGCAAACAAAAGTCAGCAACAAAAGTCACTAATGTAAAGAATTATTTATTTTTGCTTTTAATACATATATCAAAAATATAACTTTTTTACTAGAGCTACAAATATCACAAAATTATGGATATTTCTAGATGTGACACAGCACCCGAGTTAAGCTAGGTTTTTTTGTGAATTTTGACACACCGAGCTCAAAAGGTTCACCATCACTATCCTAAGGGATGGAGGGTAAAATCATGATGGTTGTTAGCTTTAAGACACTTAGTCTCTGTATTTAATAAGCAGCTTTTTCTCATATATGGAGCATAGGAAGCCAGAACGGAGACTTTGAGACCATATTCCAGGCTCTAAATAGTATCAGCTTTAAGCTTATGGGAGCTGATATTGTAAAAATAGAGTTTTATTTGAGAATAAAATATTTATTAAAATAATAAGATCTGGATGACTCTACCAGGAGTCCCCAACCTTTTTTGCATGAGGGACCGGCTTCCTTTTCCATGGTGTGGTGGGGGCAGGGCAGGGGCGTGGCAGCTTGTTGCGGCAGCGCCATGGACCAGCAAAAAAAAAAGAAAAAAGAACCACCTACGGCCCGGTGCTGGTCCGCGGACCAGTGGTTGGGGACCCCTGGATTATACATTCTGGGAAATACCTAGTTGCCTTTGAAATACTAAACTGGTGAGGACTGGCCATTCAGAAAACACTGGCTGTTCAGGCATAGATTATTCACCAGCATAACTTAACTGGATTGTTCTTAGTCAGAGAAGAATTTGCTACACAATTGTTTCTTCTCACATCTTAACAGTTATCCTAAGTTCAAAAGACGTAGAAAATTCCTTGACCATCTGTACGATTGGAGCAACCCTGAACCCAGGTTTTCAGTCTTTTCTTCTCCTGTGGTTTAACAGACTTCCTTCCAGTCACTTATTCTTATCCCCCAACTATTTGCTTTTCACATAGTTGTCTACTGTTCTGACTGGTTGAAAAGTTATAAATAGCTAAGTTCTCCAGAAAAATGCAACTAATTCTGTGATATCTCTTTTAGTTTAGTTCTTTACAAAGAAACTAAGGAAGATGCTATAGCTGTAAAAGGTAGAATAATTGCTGATATATTTTAGATCCCATATCAGAAATAAAGTGTAAGATAAAAAAATTACAAAGACAAAGCAATTCAGGTTGTTAAAGAGTAGTTCTGGAAGATGGTTTAGACTATGTTATATTTTACACAGATTAAAAGTAGCTCTGGTTTAGCGGGGGAAATTTTAATCTATGTTCTTTAAAATCTTACATACAGAGAACCTCGCATTGAGGACTGTGGAACGTTGAAGTCTGACATAGAGATCTGTGGTTCAGAGGCAAAAGGTAAAAAAAGAAGATTTTGAAAATGCAAAAGCTGGGTACATGAAATTTAAAAGTGTGTTCGAAGATTGTGTGATTGTTCTTATTCCTACAGAAGTCCTTTGCACTTGTGAGGACTATGATCTGTGATCTAGATTGCAAGATCTATCCTAAGTAACAGCTATGGCCATGGTCACACCTTCATTTTAAACCATTCTAAAGCATTCAGGACAGTCCAAAGGAGGGTGGAAAGTCCACAAATAAAACAGCTAGAAATGAAAAAGTGTGAGCAGTCAGACCTGAAGATGGACCGAAGAAAGTTTAAAGTGAAGGTGTGACCTCAGCCTATATGATTTCACCTGTTCAGTTTAATCTCCCTCTTCATCCCCCCCCAGCTGATTGTGTTTTTAACAAGGAGCCTTGGATTTATTTTTATTGATTGTCAAAGAGTTTGGCTTACAGTAACTGCTAAACATTTTAATACTCCCCTTAGGCCTAATTCCATAGTGTGACCAGGAAGATTATAGCTTCAGCATATAGAAGGGCATGGATATCCCAACCCAGATGGAAGTTGCTAACCAGTAATACTTCCATTAACTCATTTACTTAAAAAGTAAGGACACTTGTATATTAGGGGGTTTCTTAGCCACACCGTTAAACACCTGTACAGATCCTTAGGCCTGTGATGAGTAGGGATGTGCACAGATGTTCGAAAATCTTATCCAAATTCGACGAATATCAACATTCAAATTCTAATCGGATTTTCGAAAATCTGAATTTCCGAATTCTAATGAATTTTGAATTTTCAGTATTTCCCAGAATGTATAGTCATCCAATAAGAACATGGGCAGATAGCTCCATGTTAACAAATACGGAACAAGCCTTTGTGGCCCCAAAACTACCAAAAGTAAAATTTACCAAATCATTGTACTTATGCTTCACACACAGTTTTGGAAGTGCTTTGAAGTGAGTATGGTATCTTCCATCCTTTGTTACATCTCCAGATGCTTTTGCAGATTTGTTTATATGCAAGTCATCAGTGGTAACTACTACTTTGGTGCAGAGTTTACTATGAGAAGGAGCATGGAAACATTCTGTTTCCAATTTCCTCAGTATCCATGCATTTCATCAAAAACAAAGCCGTTTGGAACAAGTTGGGAGGTTTTTTCCCCAAATGTCTCCTGTCTCTGCAGCAGAGTTCAGTGTTCCCACCCTGCAGACAGACTTTTTCTCTGTTTTCTCAATGACACTTTGATAAATTCTGGTGAAATTATGCATTAAGTTTGCAAATTAAGCATTTTGCTCTTGGCTTTGGTGTAATTCAGCAATTAGTGCATGCTTTTTCCCCAGTGGATGAAGTTAAACCAGAACCGCCAAGTGGAATCAGTTCTGCAGGAGGTGTGACAAACAAGACGGTAATGAACTACACTTATTTATTGTGTGTGGGTGTTTTAAAACTCAGTAATAAAGGGCACCTAGAAAAAGGGAAGCAATATGTAACTTGTTTTAAAAAGCAATCATAATGTAACAAATACTGGGAAAGCAGTAAGATGGGAAACAGTATTCTACTCAGTTTATTTAGGTATTGTAGAATAGAAAATAATACCTAAGGAGAACGTATTTCCTCAGCTATCCCTTTTTTCATGCTGTATGTCTGCATCATGCATGGAAGAAATTAACTGCCATGTGTGACGGTTTCTGGGTACAGGCTGCAAACTGCTTTGCTTTCTGTCTTTGCAGGCTTCTAGCAAGCTGCATTAGACACCCTCTGTGCGAACAGCTTTTGCAAACCCTGGGTTTGGGGCTGCAAAAAGGGCGGGAAATCCTGTGTGGGCCCTGCTGCAAGGATTGGCTACAGCTGGTATTTGGAGGGAAAAGCTGTCCGGGGATCTGAGTGCTGGAGGGGCTAGAGAAGGAACTCCAACCAATCAAGCCGGAGGGGCAGCAACCTCTATTAGGACTCTCCAGCAGCATTTTATTTCAGCAGTTTTCCCCAAGAGGTTACAGCCAATCAGGGTCAGAGAAATGGGTATAAATAAACACAGAAGACAGCAGACTGGGTCTTCGTGCTGGGAGAAGAGCTGAGGGAAACAGAAGAGAGCTGAATCCTGAAGGAGCTGGACCAGTAGTTGACCAGGAGTCTTTTGGCTGGAAGATCTTGGAGGAAGACTTCACTAGCAACTGACCAGACTGGATGATCGGTCAAGCAAGGACGGGACGTGCCTTGTGATCATCTAGGGCCACATTCTGGTACACTGGCTTGGCTTGAGCTGTGGCAGAGCAAGTCAGAGGGGGAGGAACTTGGAGAGGTTGTCTTAAAAAAGGAACTATTTTCCTTTAGGGTAGCTCCTTTAGGGTAGCTCCTTTAGGGTAGCTCCTAACCTTAAGAGACTTATTGAGTTAAACCAACAAATACCTGAACCTTATTTTCCTTTCTAGTATTGCTTGTGTATAATAATAAACTTGTTTTAGTTTACTGTTCAAAACGCTTGCTACCCGTGTTTTGTGTCCACACTGTAGTATTCACTCGGCCGTTGCACGAACTCAGCATCCTAACAGGGCCGAGCTACTCCTAGAGAGGGCAGGCACTAACTGGAACGCTGGGAAATGTGACACCATGTATCATAGGCTAGGGTCAAACAGCTGATCTTTTAACATGAGCAAAAGAGCCTCAGGCCTGAAGCATTTAATTTTTATTTATTTTTTATTTACATTAATAATCGTGTGCTGAAAGAATTTTTTTGGGTGTTCTCTCGCTCTGAAAGTGTGACCACAGCCTGTGAAATGAAACTGAAAATTTAACTTAGTTTTAACCTTTATTTTACAGCAAAAGATTTGGGAGATCACAGCCTTTAAAAAAGGGATGGCAATACATAAAACGTATGTATTAGTTCAAATGGGTATACTTTAATTAGTTTTAATTATATGGAGAAATTATTTAACTTTCAGACAAGAAGAGGATGAGTTTGTAATTGCCACCACCACTGCCTTTTTTTGCAGTGACGTTGGCAACTAGCAGTAAGTAACTGTCTACTAGGAGTAGATAACTGCATCTCCTGGGCCCACTGAAAATGTCTGTGACCAAATTGATCATAACCATGAGTTATGTGTTTTGTGCGCTTCAGCATCTGAAATGCTGATTGAGAAGGACAATTTTTTGCTCAGTATGACAGTATTCTGTGTGTCCTCCCCTTCCGTTTGCATACCCAGCACCTTGGTCCCAGCTTAGTAGTTAAGTTTCCTTGGCCTCTTGGTAATCAACGAAGAGTAGCTTGTTACCCAACTATGAGCCTCCTTCACGAGAGGGTGATGTACGGTTAGAGCAAATACATTTTTATGCTAATTTATCAACATTGTTTATAAGTATATGTCATTAACTGCATGATTATCTTCCCCGCTTGGAATTTAGTGAGAGTCCCCAGTGTACTGAATCAGTGAGCTGTGGTAGTTGGCTGGAATTACCAGTTCTCTCTAAGATGGGAATTGCTTTGCAACAGCACACCAAAACAGTGAAACCATGGATGAATGGTATCGTATAAATAGTACCTACTTTTTATTATAGTGTTGCTGTTTTGTGTCCATATTAAGTTCTAGTTTTGAGTTGGCAGAGTTTGGTTGGTGGGAGCAAACTCTGGTCTTATTTAGTCATATTATTTTTTTTCCTCTTATTTCTTGGCTCATAACATACCTGTATGATTGGATGAACTGTTATTGCTGCTACAATAGCTTGCCTGAAAACCATAGTTGAATTATGCTTATTATGAACCAAGATACATTCCTTAAGCCAGTCATGGCCAACCTATGACACACGTGTCACAGGTGACATGCCAAGCCCTTCTGGGTGACACACGTGGGTCACCCTGGCACCTGGGCATGTAGTGCTTGCTTGTTCTTCTAGTGTACGAAATACCAACTTTCAGTTGAAGATTTAGCAAATATAAAGAATTATTTGTTTTTGCTTTTAGTAAAACATATCAAATATATAACTTTTTTACTAGAGCTACAAATATCACAATATAATGGATATTTCTAGATGTGACACAGCACCCGAGTTAAGCTAGGTTTTCTTGCGAATTTTGACACACTGAGCTCAAAAGGCTCATCATCACTGCCTTAAGCTATGGATTGTAAATTAACTAAGATATGCGTTGAGTTTGGAGACTTGAATGTTCCTTAACAGATTATATAAAGTATTTTTAAAAAGCAAGCAACAACAGCAAAAAATACTTGAACAATATCAAAGTGTGATTTTCCCCCCCAGTATCCTATTGAACACAAAACTTCTATAACCAACCTGAGGGTTCCCAGATAGTTGCTGCTGGTTGGAACTCAACACAATAACTGGTGGAATATATGAACAATTTTTTGTTTAAAAGGCAGCACGTTTTGGATTTTACCATGTTATAATTATCTGTTGAACTTCAGAGTTCTTCTGGGCCCTCAACCTGAAAATTGAATTGGTGCTTTAACATTTATTGTTCTTTCTAAATGTTTTTTTAAAAATTATGAAACATGGGTGTTTATTAAAATTATGGTATTGTTCCCTGTTAAAAGTTGAAACACTTTATTTGGAGACCCACAGTTTCCTACTGCAAGAACAGTATTACATCTGTCCCAGCCAGCCTGATTTCTCAATGGTGTCTTTAAAGATGGCACTTGGAATTCTCTTTGGAGCAGGGTGGATTTGATTTAAATCATGGTTTAAATCACTAGTCAGTAAGGCTTGATTTAAATCATAGTTTCTACATAGTTTCTTGCTACTTCAATATGCAAGTAGATGAAGATTTTTAGAATAACAACTTTTCATATTAGTTTTTTTATCCCCAGTTTAATAGGTTAATCATTCATATTTGGACACAACTTTTCTGTTGGACTTAGGAAGGAGAAAAATAATCATTACCTTAATAATAACAATTTAAATAGATTTATTCAACAGAAACAAAAACGTTACAGCATGTATTATTTGCTTAAACAAATATCCATGTTTGTTAACTAATTTGGCTAAGCTATATATATTAATATATATATATTAAGAAACTTAGACTGTCAGCTGAGCCTATGCATGAAAAACAAATATAGGTAGAGAAACTGCCCAATAATCTTACAAAAACCTCTGGAAGAACATGACATTGTGAATGGATTAATTACCACAAAAAATTAAACATATACAGCCTTGTTCTACATAATTAAAAAATTAATCTTTATTTCACGATGGAATAACCTTTGGATGGTAATATATTTTCCTCAAAAAGCATTTTATTTATTTTAAAAAAATCCAATTTAAATAAAAAAATCTGATTTTTATTTTTTTTAAAAAAATCATTGATTTTTACCCACCCTGCTTTGGAGAGACACTGGCTGTTGTGAACCATCCATTGTTGTCCCTGTCCACCATGAGTTTATGGAAGCAGATTCCATACTTTTGCTGCATACCATGTGGAGAAATGCTTCCTTTTGCTCATCTAAAATGTTGCCTCTAATTAATGCCTGAATATACAGGGAGCAGGCAAAAGCACTTACCTGTTTGGATGCTGCTTCCATGGTGGTGTAATGCACCCATCCAGATATTTTGGTGATGCAAAATACCTAGAGGTGCACAATTGCTGCTCTGTACACATTCAAAACTGGCATGTTAGTGCTGGTTTGGTCCTGCTCGTGCTCAGTAGCCATTCCTAAGATGACGGATCGCATCAGCAGGTGTCTTAATCAGGCAAGTCCTCTCACTTTTTACTTAAAACCTGCGTTTTGGAGTTGATTTTCCCATAATAACGTTGTTGTGGGATATTGTCTCGGCATCAGTGGACTTTGTTAGCATTGGCACAGAAACATGTGGCAGTCCCAACAAAATCCTGAGATGATCCCAGGTTTTACAGCCTGTCCAGATGCAGCCTAAATTGATACTACATACTACATTATTTTCCACTATATTTTGCATGTATTCTTTTCCCTTTACGCCATGGGCCTGTAGAGCAGCTTACCAGAGGGAAGAAGTGGTTTATTCAAAACTGTTTCTCAAAGATGGTCATCTAGTTTGAGAAATCAGTGTAGTATCTTGTGACATTGGTAAAATATTAAATATTCCTATTATTAATAGTTCATAAAAGTAAAATATAAAAATTAAAATAAACATTTTAGCTGTTGGTACGTAGCAGTTTTACACACATAGCGTGTTGAATTTTAGATTTCAGGTTCTCAAGGAAGGGCCCTGTTTCACAAGCGTATCCTGGCAGTTACGAGTCTTTGGCGCCGGTAAGTTCTTGAGGTATATAAAAGTCATTGCTAAACTAGGATGGCCTTTAAGTGTTCAACAAATATTCCTAATACTACTGACATGACAGATCATTAAAATCTATGTCTGCTACAATGAATAGTTTGTACTTATAAGAATAATGTTTTAGCTTTCTTATAAATATTAATAGAGAGACTTTAATATACCTGTATTTTCCGGTGTATAAGATGACTGGCCGTATAAGACGACCCCCAACTTTCCTGTTAAAATATAGAGTTTGGGGTATACTCGCCATATAAGAAGATGATACCCAGTGTATAAGATGACCCCCGACTTTTTTTTTAAAATATCTTTATTGAATTTTAATACATATTATTAATAATCAGCAATATTAACAAATCCTTCTTTAAACAATGTGCATTTCACCCGTAATTCTACTCCCCCCCACCCCCCACCCCCATCCTATAGTGAACTCCAAAGTTTGATTTTAAAATGAGATGTTTCCAATCCCGACTTTTGAGAAGATTTTCCTGGGTTAAAAAGTAGTCTTATACGCCAGAAAATACAGTAACAATCTTCACATTGGATGTTTCCCAACCAGTGATTGTCACTTATTCTCCTACAGTGGATGGGAAGTAGGAGAGGTTCTACAGCTGTCAGAGTTTTAATTGAAATAACTAGATTGTAATGATCTCTTTCATCTGCCCTTTTTTTTTAATTGAATTTTTTTTCTAGTCTTTTTTACATATCTGTTTGGCAGGAGCAGAAATTAGTTCAGCAGAGAAAGAGGAAATATGGAGGACTAATGTTATTTCATCCCTTGGAGTTCTAGCTCAAAAACTCTTTTGCATTATATTGCCGACTAATTCAGCTCTTTTGGATTATATTGCAGAGTAAGTTAGGATTGACTGTACCACTTGGATATTGCAGAAAATATTTCAATACATTAAAGGGTTGCGATAGAATGCATTGCCGATATTCACATGTTCTTTCACCTGGAAATGATAAGGTATGGTTTTTCTCCTCTCCATAAAATTCTTCGCTTGCATTGCCACATAAAAGGGCACACAATGGAGACATTTTACCAGATTTTTAGAATATGATTTTATGAACAGTAGGTGATACCAGAGTCCTTTTCCCTTGACCTGATTCCATTGCTGATTTGATTTAAAGCAGATAACTGAATTATTTCCTTTTCTGCCGGACGCAATATTAAATGCCAGTTTCACCATCTTTTTTTATGTCAGACATTAGCATTGTCTAATGCAACCTTGATACGTACTCAGAAATATATTCTTTAAGATGCATACATGCTGTGCCTTATAAAGCAGTTACTCTGAATGCTCAAATTACATTTTTATAGAAGGCACTAGGCTTGTTTGATGCCAAAACATCCCTGCTTGCTTCTCAGAGCTTTGCTGCATAGAAGGAAGAAACCTTCCATGACCAATCAGATCAAGGTCCCCACCATCATGGAACTGAACCCCTGCAGTGACCTTAAGGCAGAGAGACCTTCTCAAGTCCCTCCTTGCCTGGTATTTTTGACAACCATCATTAAGGCAGGACAGAGGCCTCCAGAGCTTTGGCATGGTGTTTTACTTTCCCATTTCCAAATGCTGCCCAACAAGACAAAAATGGAAGGGAGAGATTTGGACTCCTCAGCTGCTTTCACTCAAGATAGCTTCCTCTCTTAACTAGCAAAATTGTGGGGGGATGCTTTGTTTGTTTGTTCTTTTTTCTATCCCACTTTATACCTGAAGGTCTTGGGTACAATAAAATATTTAAAAAGGTAAAACATAACTAAAACAATGTCATTGGGAGGGGCTTGCTCTTCCCTCAGCCAGAGGCCTTGGTAAGGAACTGCATCTTCACCAATTCTGTGTATATACAGTGAGGATGCCTAGCACACCATGGTGGGAAGTCTGTTCCATAGCCTGGGGGCTATCACTGAGAAGACCCGCTCACATATCTCCACATCCTTAAGTGCTGAAGGAGTTGGCACTGCCAAGAGGGCCTCACTGGTAGATCTTAGGGCATGGGGTCTGATTTAGTGTCTTCCAGGCATCTTGTTCTGAGCATTTCATTCTGAGTAGCGTGCAAGGTATAGCTGCGTAATTAGGAAGTATATGTCCTGCTTGAGTAGTTGGTCGTTTTGTAGAGTGCTTAATGTAACTAGTTTGTGTTGGGATCTTAACAGTGAGAGTAGAGGGATAATATTGGTCTTCCTGTATGGCCCTCTAGTGGCACAGTGGTACCAGGTACTAGGCTAGACTATAGTGTTTTGGTTTCAATCCCTTACTCTGCCATAGAACCTTGCTGTGTGTTCAAAAAGCTGTTCTGGACTTTGTTTGGAGTTGACTACTGGATCAGAAAAAATCTAAAATATTTATTGCTGTGGAAGTCGAGGAATAAAAGTTAAAATATTTATTGCAATAAAGTCTAGGAATAAAAAGAGGGAAGGAAAGATTGCTCAGGAAAGTTCTGACTGTTCCCGTCATCATCTTGGCTCTCCCCTCCCCCCAAAGTCAAAAAGTCAATGAAGGAAGGAAGTAGGAATTGTAGCGTGAAATTGGGCCCAGAGAGATTCTTTTTGCCAAAATGGAGACCAGAGAAAGGACATAATTGATCCCCCTGGAAAGGTAGGAACTTGACAACAAAATCAAATCCTCTACCTTTCAGAAGAAGGTTTCATATAAAAGGCTGTTCATAACGTTAATGAGAAAACTTCTAGTGTTTCCTTTACCACTCATGTGCTTGGCAGTGCCTCTTGGAGGGATGGAGTTCTGACCAAGATGGTCATAGAGGCAAGCATAGTGGTTTATTCTTTGAAAGACTCAAGGCAAGGACTAATACCAAGTCAAAAGGCAAGGCCCAGAATTGTCAAGTCTCTATTTTGAACTTACTCTTTTTTAGAAATGGTCGGCAAATTTGAGATCTAGAATCACCTTCCAGTATTCTTTTTTCTTGATGATCGTAAACGAAATAGTGTAAAACCATTCTATTCATTGATGAGATTCTGTCCCTTTCCAAGAGCTTGGCATACCATTTGATGGTTGCTCTTGCAAACAGAGAGGCACTTGACAAAGTACAGGCTGCTAACAGTTGTGCCTCAAAAATCCTTCAGACTGTCACCTTTGGTTTACTGTCCAGGTGATCTTTAATAGCAGAAGGTACAGCTAATTTAGAAATTATATCTGTCATGGGCACCTCAACAAATGAGATGGGCCAGATACCGGGTTCTGTAGATTCCTCCCCCAAGAGCTTCTAAGAGAATTGTGAAAGATACATCAGTTTAGATGAGGCATCCCATTCTTTAAATCCCATATTTTGTAGTTTGTTAGGGATGGAAACCAATGAAGACAATTTGATGATGCTAAGAGGAGATTCACTGCTCCTGCCACACATTCATCTGGAGTGCTAAGCTTCTGGTGAATGGCTATAACTGCAAGGAGTTTGGCCAAAGATGTAAGGAATTCTTCAGTCTTAACCGGTCAAGGAGAAGACTGCTGACAAAATTTTTCCTTGTCAGATTCCTCAGTTTCCTCAGTCTCTATGTCAGTAGAACACTAAGGGGGTGGCTGGCTTGTTGGTGTACAGTCAGATATAGATTTGAGTTTGAAGAGACAGGTTTCATAAAAGCCTTGATTGAGGAAAGTTTACCTCTCATTTTCTTTACTAAAAGGAGAAACAGCCTATTCTGAAATAGGAGCTTTCAGAGAATTACCAGTTGGGCTTTAAAAAGCATTACAAAACACCATAGTGTCAGCGTTGGGTTTCATTAAGAACTTAAAGTGGAAGGGAAAGATTATTCCCCCCGCCTTGCCTTGCTGACACATTTTTGCAGGTAATGGCAGTGTGACATTACTAACATGTTTTGCAAAGTCCTGTGAGAAAGCAATTGGAAATCCACCTAGGGAAGAAAGCATAAATTCCTAGACCAAATTGTGGACCTCTGGGTATTGCTAAGCTATGACTCCCGTCATCCTTTGACTTCTGCCAGACTGGCTGGGGATAGAAAGAGTTTTAGTGGAAGGCTAGTTTTGCCTCCTCTGGTCTAGAACATGAAAGAAGCTTTGAATGATTACCAAGATATCAAAAATATTAACATATCAGACATTCACTTTGCCTTCTAGTCAAAGAAAATGGGGGAGACATGAAAATTACTTTATGCTGTGATTTGTTCTTTGTAGTAAGTGCTAATGGTAGCCTTTATGGTCCACCTGCAAAATCCTCAGCTCAGCTTTTGTTCATACAGAGTTTGAAAGAAGAAAGGAGAGACTCATTTTTCCTTCCTGTTATATTTTTCAAGTAAGCAGCACTAACATACTGCTTTCATCTTAGCAGAGGCACAGCACAAGAGCAAATGATTTTTCCATTTCTTAAGTCTGCTATGCCACCAAATACCTGCAAGAGATAGATATGAGGCCATCACAGGAAACAGGTTTAGCTAGTAGTGGTAAACTAAGCAAAATTTCATCAGTAAGAATAGTAAACAATAGTATTTGTTTTTATTGTCCAAATTTATCTTTTGTTTTATGCATTGATTTTTCAGTTATGTTAGTTTGGCATTACATTCTTGGGAGTATAAGTAACTGTAGTTTTTTATATTTTATACACTTGCAAAAGATTTTTGGTTTATTTTCTAGATTTTCAATGAAGTACTTACAAAATATATAAATATTGGGGAAGCAGTTTTGTTGCAACGTGCAGGTATGCTATTATATAATCAACTTATAAAATAGACAGAGAACTGCATATACTGTTTTACATGGCTTATGTCTAGAAGACCACAACACATCTTGTGAATGTCTCAGTTATGTAGCACAGATATTGGCTGATAACATACCATATCTTTTAAACTTACCTCTTAGCAGGTAGGTAATTAGTATTGAAATATATTCATCTTGCTTCTTCTGTTTACTCATCCTTATGATCCAGGAAAGATGACAGAATTAAAAAGAAATAAGTTTCATGAGCCACACCTTACACAAAGAACAGCATTATTAATAGGCAGAACATAAATTAGTGTATAGTGGAATTAACTGAGGCCAGACATATTGGAATGAACTTTAAGAAAGAGAAACTGTGCAGTGTATTAATCCACACTTGGAGGAGAAATTATCAGAGAATAAATATTTGTCAGCAAATAGTCTGTTTCATCTCTGTTGGAATAGAGCCCCTTAGTTCTGGCACTTCCTTAGTAGGAGACAGGAAATCTTCATTTGTATTTAGCATATTGTTCCATTTTGCCAAACCAGAGGAGATACAAGGACTCCCTTAAAAAGTCCCTGAGCCTTGGCCATATTAATCACAATCAGTGGTCCACTCTGGCCTCAAACCAAGAGGCATGGAAACACTCCATCCATAATGGTGCTAGCTCCCTTGAGAGTGCTTGTAGAACCAGTCTTGAGAAAGACAATGCAGGAAGAACCGTGCCTTTACAGTACCACTCTGGGAGACTTTTCTGTATACCTTCTGCAACCAGACTTATCTATCCCGCATTGGGCTTTTTAGCCATCAGTGCACATCTTTGTTTGCGAAACCAAGCCATGATGATGATTATTCCATTCGCTGTTCCTTCCCACTGTCTTCTCAGTAACCTGATCTGGCAAAGTTCTACTAGGTGCTTTTGGTAACTTTTAGATTGTGTTATCTATCAGCAATTGCTGTTTCCAACAGATTGCACTAGTAAGTTCTCCATCAGTGTCAACACTACTTTGGATATTTGGGATCCTGGTAATTTTAATCTGTATATGCTAATATATGGCTTATTGGGCTCCAGAGTTTTCTTGTGTCTAAATGATTTGTTAGGATATTATCTGCTATCCCATATTTGTTTTACTTTAACACACTAATAGAAAGCTTTATCTGGGATTCAGATCTTCAAAATAGCTCTTCTGTCGACAGGAGTGCTCTGTTTTCCTGATTCTTGACTCCACCTTTCCCTCCCAAAAAATATTGCTAGAATTTGTATGTTTCAGGTAAAGCTCCATGTGGTCAGATTTATTACTTGCTGTTTCATTGCTCTGAGCTACTGAATACTGAAGTGGCTCAGAAATTAAAATGGCCATACCCCCTCAGGCCCAGTGAAGGCCAAAATTAAGCAGGTAGGCCAGAGAATACAAACTATGGTAGGCATTCTTCTATTGGATATACTAGGAAGATGATAGGCATTCTTATATTGGAACAACAGCACTACAGAATTAATGTTTACATTAAAAATGTTAAGGAAGGCATTGTTGTACATTTTTGGCCGGTGGGGGGACCAGTAAATATATCCAGAGCATTGTAAAGTAGAGCTCCTTGTAACATCACATGGAGAAAAATAATTTCAGTGTTCACAGTAAAATTGATTTTCTTCTAAGATTTTTGCACATTATTTACCTGCTTGTTTCTTGTAAATTCTGTGTATTCCTATGAGAGGCTTGACTTTACTTACTTGCAAGTAGCAAAACATGTTTGTGGGTTAGCACAACCCTGCTTTTTGGAGGAGTGTTGACTTTGGCTTTCTGTTTGCTTTCTCTGCTGCTGCAGTGCCTTCCTCTGAAAGGCTTTTCTTTCAATCCCTGTTGCTTCCCTGTAAGCATCCATACCTTTTCTACCATCCTTTTGACCTTGCTTTTTCAACTGCTTCTCTTGCCACCTATAACATGGGGACCTTTCTTGCTTTTCCCCTTCTCCACATTCCCCTAAAGCCTTGTTCTCTCAATCCTAATATTCATAAATTGAATATTTTAAGAGTTAGCTAGAACCCAGCCAGGGGTTTACTGTGTATGTGTTGGTGTTTTAAGTACTACATTACTTGAACATTTTAATAATTCGGCTCTTAAATCTCCTATTTTCTTCAGTTCAGATATTTACAGATTATTATCAGCAGGATTCCTTTGGGCTATACTTGAATTTACAAATGTTAAATGACCTGCTGACAGCTCTGCTCCAGTCCTGTCTAATGAAAGAATTATTCCACGTACTCCATATTAGCCTAATGATTAAAATACTGGTAAGTCACTTTATTGGTATGTTTAACACCGTGTTTGTGTCAGGACATATTCACATGTGAAATGTACTGGCAGGACCAGAGGCCGTCACAAGCTGAACAAGGGCAGCTGCATAGGAATCCGTTATCCTGTTTTCCACTGCTATGTAGACATAATAACACAGCAGTACTGTGAGAAGTAATTTTTGTTATGAGAAAGAGGTCAGTGTGACACCAAGAACAGTTCTACAGTAGGATTGGTTTAAAAAGCTATATAGGTGTGCGATTTGTTAATGGTTAGATGCATAATGTCTCTGGTTTGACTAATTTTCTTGAGTAATTTGCCCAGAACGTATTGTGGCTTTACTATTGTGTGAATAGTATTGACAGGATGTGTAACTATATGCAGCAATTAGGTGGGTTGATGAAGAAGTGCAAGCAAGAGAGAAAGAACTCTATTTTGGGGGTGGGACATAGCACACAGATTTCCATGCTCAGGAATTCTGCTCAAACAAAACCTCACAATAAAAAACCAGTACATCGGTCTGAATTTGCATTAGGTGTGCACATTACTTTCTTCCTCATTTGAAAAGACATTTCCGTGCCAAATATAATCACATATTACAATGCATGTAAAATCCGCCATCTATTTCTGATACAATCCAAACAACGAGAATGGTGGGCACGATTGGAACTAGAGTTACCAGAAATACAATCTTATAATCCATTATTTTCAGATACAAATACTTTACCAAAAAAAAAAAAAAATTCTCCTTATTTATTAAGTAACTTAATGGTCTGGAAAAAAGTAAGAACTAAGTTGCTTCCATATTTATCCAAAAATATGCCTCTCCAATATGTAACTGAGCTTCATTCTATAGTATCAGAAGAAAAATGGAATGCACTTAAGCAACAAGGGCTTCATAATATAAAAGATTTTTTTAACCCCCAAACATCCCAAATAAAAGAAGAGATTATAGACTCAGTTCTTGACCCCAAGTCAGATATGTGGTTTCTAAATAGAAAAGACATTTCCGGAACCTGTCAGGGAAAGCACTTAGCTCAGTCCTATTCCAGAGTAGCAGTCACATAGCCGAATAATGTCACCTCCAAACTTTAGCAGCTTAAACTGCTATATGGTAATATTCTGGAGTATAGCACCTCTGGAATTATTGCCTTGCTGGCCAGACAGCAGAGCAAAAGTGTGGGGTAAGCAGAATCACTTATCAGTGTGGACACTGGTTCCCGCAGCACACAAATCCAACTATTTTGATGATACGAAATACCTGGAAGTGCGCGATCACACCTGCATTACCATCGTTTTCATCGTTGGCCCCACACATGTGCTGTGATTATTCCCAAGATGGCAGCTCATGTAAGCAAGTTCTGGAGGCAGCCTAAATGTCAGCTTTGAGGTCGTCGGTGAGAACTAGCTAATTCATTTTGCAGTGAAGTTGTTGTTAAGTATTGCAAACTTCATCTAGATGCATTTACCTTCTAATTTTAAGGCATTGACTTTCATTTAGCCAGCTGAAGATATTTTCTGCACACTGTTTGAGCAAGTGGCTTCTAAAGATTTAAGAAATGTAGTGCCTGATCTAATCAAGGTATCTTGTAAGGTATGACTAAACTTGTTTGTTTCTATTCTAAATTCTGTTTTTTATTGGTCCGGAATATTTTGTGATAGTTTGTTTCTTTCCTGGGCCACTCTGTTTTTAATATGTTTTAAGTGTAGTTTTTGTTTTTATGCTTCGTTTTCGTGTTTTGTATAACTTGGGGTAAGCAGTATAAAAATTGTCTGTAATAAAAGAAATCATGTGAATCGTGATTCTTATTTCATCTCATAAAATTGTAGATGGGTGGGCTAAGCTAAAATTCCTTTGTCTTATATAGCTAGTTTAATTTTTATATGACCCAGTTTGGTCTAGTGGTTAGGGAACTGGATTCCTCTCTAGGAATACCGGGTTTGATTCTGCACTCTTCCATGAATCCAGCTGGGCGACCTTAGGCTAGTCACAGCTCTCTTCTGAGCTCGCAGCCCCGTCTACCTCACAGGGTGTTCTGTTGTGGGGAGAAGAACAGAAAGCATTGTCAGCTGATTTGAGTCCTCTTAAATGGATGAGAAAAGCGGGGTAGAAAAGTCAACGCTTCTTCTTCTGGTTGTTTGTTGATAGTGTTTGTTCCGCCCTTAGGTAGAAGGGCATTATATATAACAACATTAACAACAATAATGTTTATCTTGGAGTTTCCAAACCAGACAAAAATGATACTATAATGAACGTATTTGTTTAGAAGAAGAAGAAGAAGAGTTGGCTTTTCTACTCTGCTTTTCTCACTCATTTAAGGGGACTCAAAACAACTGACAAACTTTCTGTTCTCTCCACAGCAGAACATCCCATGAGGTGGGTGGGGCTGTGAGAGCTTAGAAGCGGGCTGTGACTAGCCCAAGGCCACCCAGATGGCTTCGTGGAGGACTGCGGAATCAAACCTTAAATAATGTTTACTTTCTAAAATATCACTAAATTCTAATATAACAGTTATGTACAGTTTCAGATTTAAATGCGTATTTATTCATGGAGAGCATTTTCCTGGGAGGTGTGATTCAACCCTTGTGTTTTATCAGCTTGTCAGGATCCCATAAACAATTACTTTCTTATTCTTCAGTGGTTTGAGTTGTTACTTGATACTTGGATGCATGATTTGTAGTGGCATATGTTCTTTACAGTTTGTTAAACCAAATGGGGAAGTTGCTTTTTCAAGTACACAATGCGCTAATTCTAACCTTATGTATTTTGGACTAAGAATTCTGTAAGTTATTTTGATCAGTGTATTGTGTCAGATTGCCCCAACCCTATGTATGAGGGATGGGTGAAAAATGTTCATCACTTTTGTAATTCGTCCAAGCAGGTGTTCTCAGTAACACATGGAGTGAGGTGTCATCAATATGCAGATGATACCCAGCTCTATCTCTCTGTACCATCTGAATCAGGAGAGGTGGTTGAAGTGCTTGACAGGTGCTTGGAGGCGGTAATGGGCTGGATGAGGGTCAGTACATTGAAACGGAATCCAGACAAGACAGAGGTGCTGTGTGTTACAGGCTCTCGGGTCCAAGTAGTTGGGAGATACCCTGTCCTTGACGGGGTTGCAATACCTGGGAAGGGACAGGTGCAAAATTTGGGAGTACTCCTGGACTCTGCGCTAAAACTTGAAGCTCAGGTGGTGACCATGGCCAGGAGTGCCTTCTCCCCACTACGGTTGGTGCGTCAACTGAAACCTTTTTGGACAGAGATGACCTGTCCACAGTTATCCACGCTCTAGTAACCTCCAGATTGGACTATTGTGACGGGGCTTCCCTTGAAGATGGTTTGGAAGTTGCAGCTGGTGCAAAATGCAGCCACCAGAGTGCTGACCGGAACAGCCAGCCAGACACATATCATACGCTGGTTCTAAAAGAATTGCACTGGCTGCCGATTCACTGCCGAGCCCAATTCAAGGCCCTAAATGACTTGGGCCCCAGGTATCTAAAGGAGCGCCTTCCCCCATATCGACCTGCCCGCGTCTTAACCAGGAGGGCCTCCCCTCCAGACCTTATCCCACTGCCTTCAGCAGCTAGGCAGGTGGGCACCCGAGAGAGGGCCTTCTCGGTAGTGGCCCCCAGGCTGTGGAATGGTCTCCCCCTGGAGGTGCATCAGGCCCCTTCTCTGTTTATGTTCAGGAAGGCAGTGAAGACGTACCTCTTCACGCAGGCCTTTGGTTAAATGTTCCCTACCCTTCCCCCATTGCAAACACTACTGTTTTTTAAACTGTTTTTGTATCTTTTTTTAAAAAAATATTATTATTATGCTGGATTTTTAAAGCTTGTACTGATTTTAGTATTGTTTGATACAGTTTTGATATGTTTGTTTTTAAATATTGTGAGCCACCCAGAGACCCTTGGGTATGGGGTGGGATATAAATATGAATGAATGAAGGTAGGTAGGTAGGTAGGTAGGTAGGTAGGTAGGTAGGTAGGTAGGTAGGTAGGTCAAATATGAGTGGGCCAGAGCCAAAAATGGGGGATTATCTTTCTGCAGAAGTGGGCAAATTGCTCTTTTTGGAGATAAAAACCGATCACTCACACAGGCTTCAAAATCATGAGAACTCAAATCAGTTTACTGCCTTTTCCAGCTTTGTATGTCTACACAGCTGGACTCAAGTTGCAGAATATACATTTCGTAGTACTGCTTCCCTCATACAAATTATGATTATTTCTGGTACCGTAGTTTAGGACATTATGATGAGTGTATTTCTTCAGAGATTTGCTTTTGCTTCTCATCTCAAATAGCTTGTTGATGCTGGAATGGTCCTTGAATATGAATCTGTCAAGCAGATCACCATGTTCTTAAACCAATTAAAAGTTCCCAGCCAGGAAATGAGTGCCCTGCTGAGCAGGTATGTATGTTTCTTATACTATACGTCAGCCATATGTGCCATTGAAACTTGCAGTAAATATTGCATTGTATGTGCTACGAAAGATCGTGGCTGGTTACTTCGGCATGATGAGATTTGGCTTTGTGTTATATTTATTTATATATTTATGTAATACATTGTATGGTATTTCATTGTTTTTTCGTTTGTTTGGGATGTTGTTTTTGAAGACTCTTGAACCATGTTTAGGCTTTCTAAAAATGGCTGTATCACTGGTAAATGACTTCGTTGAACCTATGCCCAATCTTGGCCTAGTATACAATTTAATTTTGAAAGCACTATGCTCACACGTGCTTAGTGAATGAATAATTTTAATGCAGAACAAATGATGCAGTACTTCAGGAATGAATAAGCAACGGAAGTAAGAATAGTGAAGCCCTAGAAATCAATAATGAAATAGAATTCTTGAGGAAAGGTGACATTTAAGGATTCCTAGATAACTTGAAAATAGTACCTTATCACATATATATCTACCAGTGTCCTGATAACTTCGTGAAAATCGTTACCGCTAATGTCCAGTTCTGCAAAGTAAAGGGAAGGGAATATTTTGAGCAGTGGTACCAAAATTGTAGGGTTTCATGTGTTTTCGTTACAGTTGTTTAGTAGTAGGTAAACAACCTAAATAATGTACTTCATTTGACATTTTTGTATTCTTGCTTCCCTTGTGTTTTTGCTGGCTGCAAACAGCAAAAGCAGGGCTGTATGTGCGCTATTGAGGTTGATGTAGAAATGAAAGGGATAATAATGTAGGAAATTGTTGCTTTGAGTTAAAATTTTCAAATGATTTCAGAAACAGATATACAGTACTTAAAACTTGTTCTTAAGATTTCAGGCAAGACATTTCCGCAAGTCCAGCCTTAATGACTTTGATTCAACAATAGTTGAATTTCAGGTACATTGATTTCGTTACTGTTTTGAAAATAGGATTGAGAAATCTGCTGGGATCAGCAAGCTTTCCCTGTATTACATAAGAGTTGAGGAAATATCAGGAAAGAATCACAGGAGGGTCAGAATGGATTTTCTCATGCTCACAAGCCATATCAATCCAAGCCCTTACTTTAGTTAACATCTCTACATTTTTCATGGTGATGGCCCCTACCCTTGCTGCCTAACCCATCTGACTGCTGGGTCCATAAAAATCATGGTTCTAGGAGTCCTATATTACATTACATTACTATATTAGATATCCTTCTTATTGCAAGCAGTTCTGAGATGATTTTAGAAGTATATTACAAGACCACCACTGGCCCAGGCAGGACATGACCGGTTTCACAGTAGTTGCTGCTCATCAGGTGCCTGCAGCCTGTAATTGGAGTTCTACTTTCCCTTATGGGGATTCGAACTCATGGGCTGTTACACACACATTAGATTTTAGAAGTATTTTAAATAAGAATCTGTATAGCTCAGTTTTTGTGCCAACATAAATTTACAATCTGTGCTATTATAAGTTTATATTAGCTATGTGTTTACAGATAGAAGAAGTCTTAAGGAACAGATCCTGTGATAAAGCGGGACTTTTATTATATTAGCGTTTTGCTGGGCTGGTTGTGTTTGTGTGTATATGTAGGGAGGTTTCTAGGCATGTGCACACAGATCTCTTGAAAGAAATGCAGAATTAACACAGAAACCTAAAATATTTTTGATATTTCACTTCATAGTTTGTCCTATATTATAAGCCAGGTGGAAACCTGATGGTCATTAGGTAGGTAATATAACGGGCAGAGAAGTACCAGGCTGGTTGTAGGGCCAAGCTAACTGGCAGAAACAGGTCTAAGACACAGGTGATATGAACCAGGCATTTGGGGGCCTTAGTAATTGCTTTTGACACTGCTTTTGTTTGAGGCAGTAGGGTGTGTGAGAGCTGAATAAGAGGAGTGGATATTATTCTGGGATGTTCTAGGTTAGTCTGTGCCAGGTGACTGCCACATATTCTTCACCAGGCCTGCCACTGAGAGGTATGGTTGGCTCAGTCAGTGGGACTGGAGAGAGGGGTGCTGGATGGATCGTAGGTTCTTTGTGTCATAGGGTTGACATTGTGGCCAGCATACCTGGCTTCCCCTTGTCGCAGCTTCTCAGCATGGCTCTGAAGAGGAGAAGCCAGCCATGGGCATCCAATAGCAGGCCTCTTCACATGTCTGTGTTTAGACAAAGCAGGACAACCCATCTGCCCCATGGTGGGTGAAAATTCCATCCCTGGGAAAGCATTTACCAGTGGTGGGTTGGAATGATGTGATTGTCTCTGTTGTACTGCAGAGAACCATACTGCTAGCAGCTGACTGCAGTCTTTTCCCAAGAATATCTTCTGTTTCTTCTGCCTTCTTGCCTTCTCTGGACCTGCAAGACAGAGCCACATCAGCACATAATGTAACTATGTGTGGGTCTGCCCCCTCAGGTCCAGAGAAGGATGGGGTAGGTATACCAAGATAAGGGCTGTACCCAGCTCCTAGGGACCAGTAAAGACACCCCAGTGCACCAATAAAACTGCCCCAAAGGAAAAGGATGCATAAGTGTTCTGCAGCAACATTCTACATGTTGTTAATGTTTAAGATGTTTAAGGCAATAGGTTTGAGTTACAGATTTTTAGTGATTTCAGATTGGACTGCATTTTAGAGGAATAGCTCTGAATAATATTTCAGCAAAATTCATTATCTGGAGAATAATTTAAAGACTTGCTTGCAGATAAAGTCCCCCTTATTCAAATGAGATATGTGTCTTTAAAATAGAAATGTAGCTAAACAGAAAGTATATCATGGCCATATTAACAATTTTATGTTTTTTTGAACAGCATTGTAAAGAAAATGGTGACTGGGCTAAACTGGGAATTTTGTATGTTAATGTGAGGAAAGCATCTGAAAATTATGATGAACTTGAAAAGTATTCCCTATGCATTGCGGACCTTCTAATCAGTTCTGTGCAGGAAGAAAGATCAGAAGTTCCTTTTTGTGAATTTGCAGCTGCAGGTAAAACTTGTAGAATATTTCCAATTATTCTGGAATTACCTGTGAGAATTTTTAAAAAAATTAAAGTTAAGAGTACTAGTGTAATCCAATAATCAGTTTCCTAATTTAAATTTTGTAGCTACTAAAAATACTTTACTGTCTGGAATTACAAAGAGTTAACTTTAGAAGATTGGCTGATTGTTCTTGAGTAGTAATATCTCCCTGCCCTTTCTGGCCTGTTTTTTGAATAAGTAAATATGTTTGGTTCAGTACTAAACTGAGGAGGCATTCAAATTATACAGTTTGCTTGGTTTGGTCTCCCATTCTACCTTTGCACACTTCTGAAACCTAGTAGGCCTTCCAGAAGTGGTCCTTAAAGTGTGTTATGCATGCCCCCACTTTATGGAAATCGTTAGACATGATCAATCTCTTCAGCCAGGTCTCCCATGAAACTATTGGAAGGCATAAATTTGTTTTTCCAGTAGTCTCCTGGAAGACCTTCCTCCCCCACCCCAAGAATGGTGTTGGTTAGTCCTGGAAAGGTGACCACAACCCTTTCTGCACTGGGGCTTATTCTGGATTATATTCTAAAATAAGAACCTGTTATCCATGTGCTAGTGCAGATTATGGCAGGTCCTAGGTTGTAGTCTGTACTAAACGTGGATGGCAGGTCCCTATTCTGGGATGTAAACCAGAATTAGACCCAGTGCAGAAAGGTCCCAAGTTAGCTAGGCTTTTGTTGCTGTTCTTCATGTGGTGTGGTAAACAGGATGTCAGATTGAGATCTCATTCTTTTACTAAAGAGATAGTTGCATGCATATTGTGTGTTTTCTCCTCTGGTATTCTCTTCCATTGGTGCTTTCCTGCTTGTGTTCTTAAGCTCCTTTATTTTGAAGGATGTTAGGGAGCATTCTGAACACTGCTGGTGGATCTAGGGAAGTGATTCTCAACCTGTGGGTCGTGACCCCTTTGGGGTTTGAACTACCCTTTCAGAGGGGTTGCGACGAGTCTCCCACCTTCCTGCCCCATCCTCACCCAAGCTGCCCCTCCCCCCTATAGTTTGGGGTCTCCACAACATGAGGAACTGTGTTAAGGGGTCGTGGCATTAGAAGGGTTGAGAACTGCTGATCTGGGGAGAAAAGGGGTGTTCTTAACATAAGCTTCCTGTTTTACATTTGGCCCCTGTATAATCCAACTCAAGATATCCCAGGTTCTGAAGTATCCTGTGTGAGCTGTATGTGTCACTTTGAGAGCTTCTATCGCCATCATGTATAACCCCCCAGTTAATGGCTAGCAGTAGTTTGTCTTCCTATTCTCTACCACAGGGTATTTTTTTGGAGGGAATATGATGCTCGCCCTCTTGAAACATGTGTCTAGAGAAGATATCAAAGGCAAGATTCACTCCCCCTAGTAAAATAAAATCGCTCTGGTTCATTCCTATGAAGAGTGATAGAAACATCTCCTCCCAAGGAGCAACAGTAAAACAGTTTTATTAAACATGATACAGGAAAAACAGAGACATAGCAATAGTGAAGGTAGCCGACAAAATGTTTCTAAGTGCTAACCTTGGAGCAGTGGTTCTCAAACTGTGGTCCTTCAGATGTTCCCTGAGCAACAATTCTGTGCCAGCCCTAGTCAGACTGGCATAAGTTGTAGTGAGTTGTTAATACTGCCTTGGTGCAGAATTTCCCAAAGTTTCATACAGTGTGCAAAATGATTTAATGTAGTATGCAAATTTTTTGCAAATGAAGTCTGGGAAATGTTGCCCTAGTAGTACTTAGGCTGCATCCCCAAGCAACTTATTTGTCTCTCTAGTTTCCCTCTACTGTCCCTCTATTCCAATGGACTTTAAAAGTGCCGTTCAGTTCTGGAATAAGAGTCTGCATGAGGCTCGGCAAAACACATGTTTAAAACGCACCTACCATCCCCGCATCTTTTTCTCCCCACCCCCTCCCTGGTTGATAGGGTGCCAGCGGAAACGGGGAAGGACTGCTGTCTGTGCAGCCACAACCAGGACAACCCCGACAAGTCTAAAAGAAAAATTGCCATCTGTCCATCTCTCCCACACACACACACAAAGGCAGCCGGGCTGCAGCCAGCGCTCAGGCGGAAACAATTCATTAGGCTATGGCTTCCCGTGCTGGCAAAGGCAGTGGCTGCAGCCATCAACCATGCAATCATTTGCTCATTCACTCTCAACACTTTCACTCTGATCACTCTGGGCTCTGATTGGGAAGCGAAAAATAGAGAAATAGCCATAGGTATTTACAAGTTCTCTGTTCGTCTCCCCTGCCCTTTGCTTCCAAAAGTAGTGATTTCACTGTCAAAATCCACCTGGTACAGCAGTCATTACACCGTAGCAATCCACCCACTTCACACCTGATAACAATGTTGCAATTCTGGCTCTTTAAAAGTTCTGACCTTTAGAAAGGGAAAAGGAAAGGAAGCTGCTGCAGTTCTGGGAGATGTGTGAATGTTTAAGGCTATGTGTGTGCAGGCGGGCAGCAGAAGCAGAGCCAGGGTGCTTTTTTCACCAATCCCCGCCCCTTTTGCCACGGAGTGTCTCCATGCACAATGTTGCTTGGAATACCTGCGGCTTCCAAAAAGTGTGCTGGTAGTCTTCTTTAAAGGGCAGTCTTTTTACCGTGCATTTTCCTCCTTTTGTGCTGCTGGAAGCTTGGAGAAAAGCCAGGCACGGGGGCGCTCAGAGGCAAAAGAACCTTTTAAACAGACTTTTTATTGCTTGGGGATGGGACCTAAGATGACTTTCCATAGGTTTTCCCAGCAGTTCTGTTGCAACTAGCAAATAACGCAAATCTTTATGAATTCTGGGGAGCTATTTTTCTTTCTAGCTGTCATTTTCGTGCTACTCATAAGGAACATGCTGTCTCAAGGGATAAGGTGGGAAGAGGAGAGAACTTCATGTGTTCATTGTGTCATATTCTTAGCCTGCATACCCTCATTTTTTTTTTACCCTCTGCAAGTTTCATGACCAATCCAGGTTTGACAAACCTTGCTGAGATCTTGCAGAGGCTGGTGAGATGCATTTGAGTAGCAACTTGATATTTTGCTACCCCTATAATATATATTTTCTTAAGGCGCTGGGGACAAGAAGTAGGGAAACAGAAATGATGTAATAAGCTGTGACATATTAAAATACTAGAAACAAAAATTCTCAGTAAGAAGAAAAAATATTTTTGTACCATAGGTATGCGAGATGCAAAGATCTTTGCGCTGTCTCCCACAGAAGTAAATAAAGTGCCCACTTTTCATCTAAAGCTAACCATTTCTGTTTTGTTGGCACAAGCGGAGCACTGGTTATGTTAATCCCTACTTAAAAGAACCGCAAACCAGGATATTACAATCTATGGTTTCTTACTTCTGTCAGTGTATCCAAAGTAGTATTTTTAATGCATTACTCTTAAGTGTCCTGAATTTTAAAAAGATGTATTATCAGAAAAGCACTTGAAATTCGTTGACTGGATTTTTTAAGGACATGCTGGATACATTGAGTACAAACTTTTCTCCCTTGCCCTACCTGGGCATAAATAGTAACTAAAGAAATTTAATTTAAATATACACTATGGAAAAACCCTAATTTATGAATTACCCTGACTGACTAATCAAGTAGTATCTGAAGTTACCAGGAAATATTTAGTTTGCTCTCCAGACGCTTCTCTGAATGTTTTGTGCAGTTCATATATATGTATAAGATGTACAATTTTTTCCCTTGTGAGAGCTTATGTAAGTGTTCCTTATTTGCAAATTTACCTAAAGAAAATCACTAGCAGCCCTGATCCAATTAGATAAATCAAGAGATCTAAAGCAGTACTTGCTAATGTTGCTATTTCTCTTCTCTAGTTAACACTGATATAAGTTGCAGAAGGAAACACACCATTTTATTGGGAAGGATTGGTATCAGTGTTATGTTTTCATATCACAAGAATGAGCAATGGTTAAAGGTACTGTTCTGGATTATATTATATTGAAACATACTGGAGTGTTGCAATTTATATTAAAATTAAAAGTATTTAATATATCAAATTGATACAGTAAACATTGGGGGAATTAGATCAGCAGAACAACACACTTCATACAAAACATAAAATTTAGTATTATAAACTAGCAGAAATTCTTTATTGAAATTGATGGTGTGATCATAACAGGGCTTTTTAAAATTATCCCTATAAGACCATCACTACCCACACAAAGGGGTTTTTTTCCCACTGAGCTCCTTTAATCCAGATCTAAGATCCGGATCTAAGGAATGGGTACTTCCCTTAATCCGGATCTAGTAGATCCGGATTAAGGGAAGTAACCAATGTGTTTCCATGGGTGGTCTAGCACCCAATAGCAATGGGTGCTGGCCTGCCTGCTGTGGAAACGCCGGATCACCCATGTGCAAATCCGAATCTACCCACGAGGGGTCTGCCTGTTACCCCAGGTGTTTTGGGGGACAGTGGTTGCAAGTGTAGACGCTCCGGAGAATCTTTGAAGATTCTCTGGACCAGCTCCGGAGAATCTCCAGAGTGATCTGCTGCTAACCTCAAACATCCTCTGGAGCCTTTGACAGCGGCATTGCTCTCGCAAGGGGGTTTTCTCCGAAGCCAGTTTTGGAGGGACTTCGAAGTCTTGAGTTTGGGGCACCCCCCAATGGGTGCCCCCCCCAAGCCTCCTCTAGACCCCATTACACAATTGTAGTGGAAACAGGCTTCCTATAATCCGGATTGATGGCTGAAGACCCCATTGTAGACCCCTTTAAAGGGGTCTACAGGAAATCCGGATTATTGGTCCTGAAGGACCCATATGATCCGGATTTCCCTAGCTGTGGTGGAAACAGATGTGCCTCTAACGGAGTCTGTAGTGGAAATGGGGTCATCCGGCTCTGAGCCAAATGGGTCCTTAATGGGTGCTTCAATGGGTATTTAGTGCTAGTGGGAAAACACCTAAAAGTCCCTTCCAAATTGTTCAAATATATGACTGAAAACCTACTTTTTATTTTGCCACACTGCAGCTTGCATTCAACACCTGCCCTGACTACAAGTGCTAATTACTGATCGGTCACTTGTTGGGAACCCCCTAGTTTCCTGCCCAACCCAGCTTAAAGGTCTATGAAATCCCAAATGTCAAAATTACAACTTTTCTAAGGCTTCAAGACAAGGAAAGACGAACGCAGGGGAAAATCACTGCCACTATAGGACTCAAATTTTCCCAGAGTGCACCTCTTTCAGTGTGTCTGCACATGGCCTAGGGTGCAAACAGGCACTGTCTATGCATGGCATGCAGGGGGGGAATGGGTCATGACACTGCATCCTTTTCTTGCTGTAATGGGGGAAAGAGGGAAGACACGGGGTAATCCACAGAAGGAAAGGGTTTGGCAGGGCAGACAGAACAAAAATGTCTGGTTTGTATGGTTTGGGAATTGAAGCTTAAACAAAATGGCTTAACTGTCAAGATGAGTGTGCTCTTATCCATCCTGGAGACGATATGTGATAAGGAACAAGTATTTGTGGTTGCTCAGCTGGGTGGTTCAGTTGATTTTTTGAAGAGAAAGCTATGAAAGCGAAGGGTTGAGGGTGGGGGTTAAGGCACCTTAATTGATTCAGTTTAAGGGTAATAGTCATATGTGAGAGACTTCTGTGTGGGTTTCCAGACACAGTGAAGATGAAATGGAAAGGAAATTAGGTAGTCAGGCTTGAGATCTGTTGGATCAGGATGGAACAGCCTTTCAGTGATGGGTAGGTGATTCAAGAAGAAGAAACTTAAGGACGAGCAGTTGAAATGCTCATGATTACTGTTGTATCCAGATCACACAACCTAATTTTGTTCAGGGATGCCTGAGGTTCAGTTTGATGTGAACCAAACCCCCATTTTTGGTTTCATGCAAATCTGGAATCCGCATCAGTGCTTCAGAGGGGCAAATCTGTAATCAGCATCAGCTGTTTGGTAGGGGAAGAGCAATAGAGAAGCATTGTCTTCCCACCACTTATATGGTGGGTGTGTTTATTAGAATTACTTCAGAAAAGAGAGGGAAAAACAGCCAATCAGCTCTTATTGGCGGCCCAGAGAATGCACCAAAAATTGAAAGGACCTGGTTTGTTGAATTTGAAACGTTCTGACAAAGCAGGACCTGGTTTGTTCCAAAGTGAGAATAAGCCTTTTCTGACAGGGCATTTTCTTTCAAGTCTGGAATACTTGACAGATCTTGTTTTGAGAGTAAAGTGTTTCAAGTGGAAATACCTTGCACGTCTCTATTCCTTGTCTGCATAGTAGAAGAAGGTGTCTGTTGTTGAAGGTGTGGTGATCTAATGACTTGTTTGAGCACTTATGAGGTAAGCAGGGTTGTCTAAAATATAGCTTTCTGTGTCTTGGCTAGCTCTTGGAAAACAGAGGTTTATATATGGAGATGGCAGACTTCTGCAGTCTCTGCATTTTTAGTAGGAACGTTGCAGTGTGCAGTGTTCATTATAATTGCAGTGCATGGTAGCATGGTTTGAAAATGGACTGCATGGGCAGCTCTATGCAGTTTTGTTGGTTTGGGATTGAACCAGCAACCCTGGGATACTATGGCACACACAGGGGATTATATAAGTTTAAAGTAGAAGGAAAGGGATTAACTTTACTGTGAAATTCATCTTTAAAATTTCTAGAAGGAACGGTGATGTGAGTAACACCGTTCCTTTCCTACTCTTTGAGTCAGCTGTTGCTTACAGTATCTGGTCTCTTGTCTCTCCCAGTGATTCTGTGCTCAAAATGTAGGTTAATTTTTTACTAAGTTCATAACTCCTAGGCTAATTCATTACTGATTTCACTGCTCAGAAACAAGAGGAATGCTTGTTAAACCTGTTGTCATTTTTTAGAATGAAGGTAGTTCTTGCAATTAGGCATGCAGTGGATTTTGGGAGTCCTAAAGCATTGGAATCCCAACCCTCTGGATGCAGTAAGGCACTGTCCATAGTTTTCGCTAGAAGCAAAAGAGCATTCCTGTTGTTACTGCCTATTATTTTCAAACCTTTTTTCTCCAAAGTCTGAACAACTTGATAAGCATGTTATTAATGATAATTCTCAGAATGGCTTTTTCTCATTGTGTCACAGGCCAAGAAAGTTCTGGATATGCTTCATGCTTTAAAGATACCTTTCACGCTTATGAATGGGCTTCCTGGGCAGGAGAAATTGGCAACAAGATGCCAAATTGTTAATATTGCTGTGGAAATCTTTCTCAAATGTGGACACTTAGATGGAGCATTATCAGTACTGAGAGGTAAATTTCTGTTACCAAAAATGAAAAAGGCTTAAAACCACACAAGTATGTATATCAATTTATGGACTTCAGTATATGCAGAAAAAAGGCCTGTAGAGTGAAGCAAGATAAATTAGGTTCAAATTTTCTAATTATAATTTTATTTACAGTCCTAGTCTTGAAAAGTAAGCCACATTGAGCAAAAGTTTTTAAAAAGTTAATAGAAGCAACTGTTGAAGGATGTTTTCAAGGGAAGCCGGTCTCTCGCCTCCGTTGCTGGCTTGGGTTTTCAAAGAGGCAAATACCAAGAGCAGCTAATGATACATGAATTTCGCTGTGCTTCAAAGGCAACAGAGAAAGCTGCTAACAATTGGATGGATACACTGCTTTCCTATCAGCTGATTTTTACAGGCAGGCTTTTTTTTTTCTAACTCTCCAGGGCTTCAGCTAAAATGAAGGCTGCTTTGAATGGAGGAAGTGCACTGGGTGGGAATGGGGATTTAGAAGTCCTGGGAATGGCTATATTCAGATTTTCTCTTGTGAGTGGGAACGTCTATATTTGGATTAATCTGCAGGGACTCTATTTTGGATTAAAAAATAGTATTTTTTAGTCCAGATTTTTTAAAAAGAGGACCAAATATGCTAAGTGGGAACGCACCCTTAATCTCTTATTTTTGGGTGTGATTGGGGAAGAGAACTAAAGGGGCTGAACCATTCTATAGTGGGTAGATACTGCATGAATTTGCCTTCCCTTTTGCCCTATATGATTACATGCTGTTGAGTCACAGAACTTTTATCCTGTCAGAGCACAGGGGTTCTTGTGATGGTGGAGAGGGATGGAGATTTAAAAAGCCTTGTAAAGGAGTCTCAGGATGGGAACAGGAAGCTGTGAGCATAGTGACCCAAACTAAGGAAAAACAGGAAGGATTATCAGGTGTTGCGTATGGTCGAAGTTAGTCTGTTTTGGGTCCCGTTTCTTAATAAGATTGGCGATTTCAACAAGGTATAACCGGTTACCACGGCCTAACTTGTTTCAGTAGCATCTGTCAGAGAAATAGGACATGTTGACTTGTGCCTTTGTAAAGAAGGTTGTGCCTAATTTGATGGATGTAGTACAGGACTGGAGATCAGTAGAAAGTTGTTAATCAAATCCTATAAATCTTCTTTTGCCGTTTACTAGTAACTTGTGTAATGTGCAATTTTAAACTTCAGTATTATTCTTTCCAGAGTCAGACTGGGTGATAAGTACAGACTCATGGCCTTGTGATAGAATGGATGTCCTCAATCGGCATAACCTGCTATGCACAATAGCAAATGAGTACATTATCAAGGATTATTTCAAAGAAGCATTTGAAGTTTTGAAAAATCTACCAGGCTTTCAGAATTCCTGTGGTAAGTTCTTTCTTCACCCAGACAGCACTTACTTATTCCACTTTATTTGGATAATCCAAAGCAAAGCACATCCAGAAACATTTTATTGCAGATTATCCATTCTTTATTCTGGATTGTCCAGATAATGCAGAATAAGTATGAATAAGTAAGTATAAGATATCGTACTTGTCTATCACTGTTGTGAGGAATGAAAATAGGATGCTTATATTTAAATACCACTCATTTAATTGAATTATTTGGATGCTTGACTGATCATTAAAATAGGAAATTTAAATAATATCCATTAACTATATAGATGTAAAACAAATACAACAACAAAAATCAGACTAAGTCTTCCAAGGAGGAAAAAAAATAAAATTAAACCATCATCATAGATGTACCATTAAAAATAAAGCTTCATAGCCAACAAAGGACTTGTAGGAAGGATCTCCAGTAGTTTATGACCAAATAATTTCAGCATAGCACTTTGGAATTAGACCTGCAAGTGGATTATGATCCATATGTCCAGGACAGGATTTGTAAGTTGTTTCTTTAACAGGCAGTAATTTCTTTATAAAATACAGTATTTTCCTCCCTTCACAGTTCATGTGCCTGTGACATATATAAAATGACAATGAGAGTTATTACTAATTATATGCATTTGAGAAATTTGTCATTTAAGGTTGTTTTTAAAGGACAGTTGATGCTTATGCAAGAAACAGTTATTCTTAAAGTTCAGTGGTGGCTGATGTGGGTGAGCAGAGCACAGTCAGAATCCCTGGGTCTAACTCCTTTGGGTTTCAATTTGGTTTAGTGATTAGGGAGCCAGATTGTTAACCTGGGAACACCGGGTTCAATTCTGCCCTCCCCCACAATGTCAGCTGGGTGATCTTGGGCTAGTCACAGCTTTCCTCAGAGCTCTCACAGCCCCACCTACTTCACAGGATGTTCTGTTGTGGGAAGAAGAACAGACAGCTTTGTCAACAGCTTTGGGTCCCCTTAAATGGGTGAGAAAATTGGGGTAGAAAAGCCAGCTCTTCTTCAGAGGAAGCCCATGAACCTGCTTCCAGCAGGAGAGTCTTCTGACTGCTCTCACTGCACCAGCCACCACTGTTTAAGGAGAGGAGCTGTTGCATCCTAACTTGAACTGTGTTTTATTTATTTATTCATGAATGAAAGGAAGGAAGGAAGAAACTGTATGCAAACAGTATGCGTTTTGAAACATTTTAGCTGTTTTTTCACCACTACATAGTTGAAGAAAATCTGTCTTTTCTTCTACAGGTACTCTGGATGTATCTCAGTATAACTTTTTGTTTAATAAACTGTTAGGTGCTTCTTCACAAAACAAGCACCTTGGAATTTCATCTAGCATAGTTGAGTTTATGATTGCAAAGAAGATCCCTATTGATATTAAATTACTTAGGGAATTAATCACAGCACTGGGAAGAAGCGGTTCATGGATCAAAGCCAGGGAACATTATAAAAGTAAGCTTCCTTTAAAATAATGTCTGCTATATTACACGTTTAGGGGAGAGAATTATTTAGAAACATTTAACTTGGTGCAATAATTTTTTGCAGTATTAGTTTCTGGTAGACTTTTGGAGATAATTTACAAAAGACAACTTTGGATTATTTTAATCAAAGCAAGGTTTGGTGTCTTCTCTCTCTTTTCTTTTGATAAGGATACCAAAAGCATGAATTGCAGTTAAGTGCGGAACAGGTCAATAATATCAGAACAAATTCCTTCACAGTGAAACCCTCAAATGAAGCAAATGTTTGCCTACATGCTAACTTTGTGGATGGAGTCACAAATGAACCTAGTTTTATTGGTTCTGCATTGTATTTTATTTTGTTTATAGTGTTACCTTTTAGATGTTGTAACTTTTAATTTTGTCTTCAGTTCTTTAATGTGTGATGGCCAGTGGTTAAAATTGCCTAGCATAGTAACTCAGCCACATTTTACTGTCACTATTCAGGTGCTTTATTGCTTGGTTGCTATCCACCACTGGCAGGAAATCCTTACCGTAAACTTCTAGATATTCCTTCTTACATGACTGAGATTGAAATGCTGTTCGCGATTGAAGTCTTCTTGGTTTCAAATTATACTAGTGTTCAGAGTCCTGGAGCTTCTAATCAGATACTTCAGATAGTACTAAAAAGGTTAGTACATAATCTAAACGTGTAAGGTGTCTCTTAGAAATACTCTTTTATTTGTCATCATCTTCATGGAAAAGAATAGTATGATAAATATTTTTCTCAAGGATTATGTAATGTTTGGTTCTGTAATGTTTCAGTCAGCAAAACAGAAGTAACAGGAATCTGTGAATTAAAAAGTTTGTTAATATTTACCAAACCTGGAAGCAGTTACTTTGAGAAGAAAACCCATGCATTTCTTGACTTAATTTATGAAATCCTAACCTGAGCATATTCCTATCTGCTGTACAAAATGTTCAGGAGTCCCTACTTGTTGGAAGAACTTACTTCGGTGCCACTGGTTGTATTTATTTAACAGCATTTATATTTTTCTTTCCTGCCTTCTTTTTTCTCTCCCTAACAGCCCTGTGTAACAGGTAGACTAATTTCTCAGGGAGCTTTTGTGTGTGAGTAGCAATTTGAACTGAGAGACTTCAGGTTATCCTCTTATACTGCTCTGAACTGTGCAGTCTCATCCAGTTGGAGATGTCTCCTGCTGACTACCATGTACAAATTCATACATGATATCAAACCTATACCTCTCTACTATTGTGCTGTAGCAATAGATTAGTACTAAAATAGTATTTAGGAGAACTCTTTAGGAAAACATCAGCTCAGTGATAAATGAAGCATTCCTTTATGTAACGTCTTCTGTTATGTGACATCAGATACCATTTGTTTCTAGTTGGAAAGATCATGTCAGATGCAAAGGCAATATCACTGTAAATTATTACGCTGTTGGTCAAGATGTTGAATGTAATTTTTTTTCATAAAATTATTTTGCAGATGTGAAGACAGCACTATACAAAACAAAGTTGGCTATCAAAAAGCTGTGGAAAGGCTCATTCAAGCCACTCAGATATCTAATCCCAAACTTCTCATAAAGCATTTGACCGTAAATTTTAACATGGAACAAGTTTATAGTTTGGAATATGCTTCGGTACTCAAATGGTTAAAAGAGAACAGAAAATGGGCAGAAAAAGTCTAGTATCCTTCGTTGTTCATAAGAGTTTTGTTACAGTGAATTGCTGTTCAAAATAATAAAGATTGTTCCTCTTATGTCTATATTTTTCACTGTTTACAGTTTGGTATTCTCATTTATACAGAGAATTACACAGGAATCATACAGGTAACACAAAGAAACATAGATTATACATGAAATGATTTGAAGCCTAGCTGCATTGTCCTACCTTCCTAATACTAACATTTGAGAATCATCAACATGCTGCTTTTCACATCAGTTTGTCAGTTCCTGTTTTTTCTTAATTGAATATAAATTTCCCAGTTTCTGCAGAAAATAAGCAGCAGTTTTCCATTCACTTCTCTCAGGACACATTCTTACCTGAAGGAAAGTTTATATGAGCTTGGAAATCAGTTCTGGGAGTTAACTGGATAGCTTTTTAGGTTAGTGATTATCTTTAGGGCCCAGCTGCACCTAAGCTTTAATCCTTTTGTCTGTCAGGGTGACAGAAATACATCAAGGATAATCAATTTTCCTCCTATGTTATCTAACCCAAAGATAGATTTTCTGGGTTAGATGATGTGGAAGGGAAATAGGTCAACCCCCCACCCTCCCCCAAAATATAAGCAAATGCTTGTGGAATGCATGTACTAATCAGAGTTGAAAAAGAATGCTTTGGCTCCAGTAGCATGGGAGCATTAAAGTGTTTTGCTTCCTATGGTTCTCATAGCTGCCACACCAGCAGTGGTTCAGGCCACCATCTTCTGCTATCCTTATGGCAAACATCACAGAGATGCCAGGAAAAAAATCTTTGGTATTCCTCAGAAGGGGGCAGACAGTGCCCTCCCTGTCTGTCTAACTGCCTGAGAGAATATGGGTATTTGTGTAACTAAATTTACTCCACAGGTTTTTTAAAGGCAACCTTTGCCTGCCTCCTCAGAAGACATGGAAAGACAACCACTGTCTTGTCTAAAACCCAAGACAACTGTGAATTTTACGCATAAACAAGCAGTCACCATCCTGAAAACTTGAGCCTTGCATCATCTTACAGCATATGAAAACTTCCATACTCATGGTGATCTATCTGATAAGACTATTATAAAGGATTACAGCACATATCTATGGTAATGCATTGCACATCTAATGTAGTAAACTTGTGTACGAAAGCTCTTGCCGCACTCCTCGTTAGTCTTTAAGGTCCTACTAAAACCCCTTTTTCTTTGGACTTATTTATTTGCATTTTTGTCCCACCCTGTACACAAGGATCTCAAGGTGGGTTACAACATATAAAATGAACACATTAAAACAAATAACTTTTTGGACTAACGTGGCTACATCTTTGAATTCTTCTATGGTAATGATGTTTGAATATTTTATACTGCTTATGTTAAGGCACAGTCTTTAAAAATTGCAATAGATCTGTGTCACTGGAGTAAAATCTGTCTCCATGCCATTTTTTAACTCCATTTATGCAATCCGACTATAGATTAAACCCACTGTAGATATACGGGGAAGGAAGAAGCAATATTTTGTTTGATTAAAAATACAAAATACTGGATTATTTTTACTGTCCTTTTTTTAATGCAGAAATCATGACCCAACCAGACGAATTTAACTGGTTTTATATTCCCAGAGCTTATTTTTTTCTGTCTAAGGGTTTGTTCTGTTCTAATGTCAAGAACTAGATTTTTTGACTGGAGAATATTGACTGCTTTGTGTGGGTTAAATTTATGAGTAGAATGTCTTTGGAGGTGAGATGTCTGTAAGTTTACTTTGTAACAGTGGTAGGTCTAGATCACTTTCTGAGCCTATTTGGGTATCAACCACAAACCTTGAAAAATTTAAATGGGATCAAGGACGCCTGGATTCAGTGAGCATCTTTACATTTAGTATGGAGTTGATAGCCCACACAAATGATGTTGCTCTGTGGTGTAAGCAAAGCAATAGGGAAGAAGTTAAAATGAGACGTGGGAAAAGCTGGAAGGAAAGGAGTGGAGCCTGGATGGCTAACCTGTAGCTCTATGAATGATATCTCCTTGGCCATGTTGGATGTTAATTGTCAAGTGTAGTCCTGCGTTTCTGGGAACTGAATAGTTTGCAATTTCTGCATTAAAGGAATGGGTGTAACAATTGGTCTGTGGCAAAAGTAATACTTGTTTTATTAATAGGCACAGTTATCAAGGGTTGATTGGGAATGTCGAAGAGGATTGTTTAGTTACCTCATACAAGTATCGGCCTTCACCTTATTACTACTATATCATTTGATCTATGAGGGCTATTTAAGCGGATTTCACTTTCACGGTATTTTGTAGCTGTTGTCTAAAATGTTAAATGTTGTACAGCAGTATAAGAAGCCTATGGAGTTTGGTGTGGGAAGTAGGAGTGTTCAAAATTATTATTTAAGAATTGGCTTTTCTACCCCGCTCTTCTCACCCATCTGAGGGGACTCAAAGCGGCTGACAAACCTTCTTTTCTCCCCACAACAGCACCCTGTGAGGTGGGTGGGGCTGTGAGAGCTCAGCAGAGAGCTGTGACTAGCCCAAGGTCACCCAGCTGGCTTCCTGGAGGAGTGTGGAATCAAACCTGGTATTCCCAGATAAGAGTCAGGCTCCTTAACCACTAGACCAAACTGGCCCATACGTTGCAGGTTAGGACTAAAATAATGCAGAAGTACAATAATAAACATGAGGTTTAGCTCCCTAACGACTAGACCAAACTGATCAAGCCATGGTTTGCAGTGCATCTCCACTGTTTGACAGCAGGAGGCAATAGACCACTAGACCAAACTGTTCATAATCACTTCAAAGAATTTTGTGGTGCTTCCTTTTCTGTTCCCTTTTATTGGCAGGAGTCTGTGGGTGTGATTTCTGAATAAAATGCCTTGGCACATCTATATCGTTGCAAAAGAGTATTTTTCAACTTAGATAATGTGAAGGTTGAAGGTTGTGTTAAAAATTATATATATATGCACACACACACACATATATATATATTTACACACATATATATGTGTGTGTGTGTGTATTTCCAATTTGTTTCAGGATGTAGGTACGCTTTCAAATATAAATGTCACCCAGCCGGACTTAAGGGTAGGCAACCATAGGCTAGCCAGTGCAGCCACACTGCCTCTGCAGCCACCAGTCCTGGCAAAACGACAAGGGATCAATCGGCTCCTTTGATCGCCTTATCTGACCGACCGACCGGCAGCCGCCACAGTTCACTTAGGAAAAAACAACCAAAGTCGCGGCCGCGCGTCGCCGGATCTCCCCGCCCATGCGCAGTGTATGATAGCGCGCGCGCGCTCTTTAAGGTGCGCGAGGAGGAGGCCAAAGGGATTCCCGGCTCAAGTCCGGGTATCAGGGCGGGGGCGGAGCTTGCCTGTCGAGCGAAGCCGCGGAGTGGCGGCGCGCAAGGGAGCGAGGGAGCGAGCTGCGTTGTAGTTGGCGGAGAGGCGGGCAGAGCGAGGTGATGACGTAGGGCTTCTGCCCCGCCCCTTGTGGGCGCCCCCTCCACCTCCCTCCGAACTCAGGTGCCTGACGACGCGGCTGTGGCGGCCGTCCGAGACAGCCACAAATGGAGCGGGGGAGCCCGCTAACCGTCACCGCCGCCGCCGCGCTTTCCCTTACCAGCTGAGGCGATAGGGGTCGAGTCCTGTGAAGGGGCAGCGGAGGCAGGACTACCAGGCAGGTGGGCGATTGGTGCTGTGGGGTGACAACCTAGTGGCCGGCGGGCGGGCGACCACCAAGGGCGCGCTCCGGGCGTCCGTCTCGCTTAGGGGGAACGGAGGTTTGGAAGCGGCGCCTTTTTACCTACTGGCAAACGGCGGCCTCTGCCACTGGCTCCGGCCGACGGGTCTCTATGGCCCCCGAAGAGCCCCTTGGAGTCCGACGAACGAGGCTTTCGGGCTCCTCTTCGCATTACGACCTGTTAAAGGGAACGAGTGTAGCGGGCCTGTGAGGCAAGTGCTCAGATTTCCAGAGTATCCACGCTTTAACGCGGGCTATCCAAATATAGCGGAATAAATAAGCGACGTCTGGATGCGGCCCCTCCACACACCACAGCGGAGTCCTCTGGGCGACCTTGGCCCTCTCAGACCCAAAAAGCCAGCTTGGTTCTGAAGGCAAAGTGGAGGAGAGAAGATGGATTAAGAAGAAGAGTTGGCTTTTCCACCCCGCTTTTCTCACCCATTTAAGGGCACTCAAAGCGGCTGACAAACCTTCTGTTCTTCTCCCCACAACCGAACACCCTGTGAGGTAGGTGAGGCTGTGAGAGCTCTGAAGAGAGCTCTGAGTAGCCCAGGATCACCCAGCTGGCTTCATGGGGGAGGGCGGAATCGAACCCGGTATTCCCAGATAAGAGTTGGGCTCCCTAACCACTAGACCAAACTGGCTCAGCATTAATTCCCCATCCTGAATTCTTTGGGAGAAAGTTGGGATGTAAACACAGTACTTTGTAACACCAGAAGCAACTCATGGCAAACCACTTCTGTACACCTGCCAAGAAAACTGCTTAGAGGTGCCCATGTGGTGGACCAATACCTAACAGCGACCAGAATCCACAGAGAGAGCAGTCAATGGAAGTGCAGGATACAAAGGTTCTTAATAAATTACATGGCTGGGTTTATCCTTGAAGATACAGCTGTTTGTGGGAGGTGGTAGACCAGTGGAGCAAGTGTTATATGGCAAGCAGTGTTTGTATTAAGGTGTGTGGGTCATTGTTGCAGTACAGTTTAAAAGGGCCAGCTACACCTGAGTTTTAATATATCTTTAAAGTGACAGAAAATGGCCACACAGTCATTTTCTACAGTGTCTAACCCAAAGGTGGACTTTCTGGATTAGGTAACCTGGAAAAAACTGCTTCTGCCTTTGCTGATGAATCTTCTTCCTCTAAAAATAAATTGAAAGTGGGTTAAAAAGTAGGGGTAAGGACAAGCCCCAAGTAACTGAGTAGCTAACCAGACTGCTAAGCCTTTGCTTATCTGAATCTTTTGTGCTGGCAGCTTTGTTTTAAAAAGATAAAAATAATAAGCAAATATGTTTAGGTCTAAGTCTTAGGTAGGCTGAAAGTAAGTTCTGTTTATGCAGAATGGGCTTGTTGTAAGTATCATAACGGCTGAGTTGTAAGAGTATTCACAAGCATAACCGCAGTTGCTTAGCTTGGCACTGATCATCATTATCTTTATTAGTTTGAGATTGAAGAGGGTAATAAATGATTAACTCTTTGAAAATAAACTATATGGAAATAGACCAAAGTAGCAAGCAGAGGATGCAGTTTCCTCAAAGTAATTGCGTAATGGTAAGGAGCATATAGGAATTTTGATTCTGCAGACATGGGTCTTGTTCTTCAGTATAATATATAGGTTTTATTGTCTAATGCTCCTGCTGTGTTAAAATGTAACTTTTTGGGGGGTGCTGTTGTGCCATCATTGCCATTGGAGTGAACTCTGGGGTTAGGAGTGCCTATTACGAGCCTCAGCTGTGTGGGCAGAGATAGCCTGGTTGCTGTTGTCTATCCACTGATAATTTCAAATTTAGATTGTAGTGCAGTCTGTGTGGGGTGGGACTGCCCTTGTACCTGGCCAGAAGCTGCAACCAATGCAAAATGCAGTAGCCATGTTGTTGAGTTGGGTGCCTCACTATGCACATTTCATATTTGTGCTTAACCACTTGCATTGATTCAGGGCTTTATCTTTAACATGCAATGCCTTTAACAATTTGGGACCAGCTAACTTAGCAGACCATCTCTCTCAGTATAGACCTGTGAGATCATTCTGTAGGTACCACAGATTGCATTACCATGTGGACAACAGAGTCCTATCCTGAGATATATTCCAGAATAAGGCCAAGTGCAGAAAGGTCCACAGTTAACTCTATGCTCACCTTTTTCAATTTTAGACCACAGTTATTTTTTTTAAATTTGCTTATTTGTATTTCCCCTTATAAAAAGTGCTCAGAATATTCAAATTCAACAAAACAAAGAAGATGACTGCAGATTTTTCTCTTAGCTGAAGGCAAGGGTAGAGTGGTGCATCTTCAGTAATTGTCAAAGAATGTCTTCATACACAGGCCCTTTCTGCACTGGGCTTTACTTTCGGATTATATCCCGGAATGGGGACCTGCCATCCATATACTGATACAGACTATGGAAGGCCTTGGGCAGAGCCTGCCATAGCATGCATTAACATGCAGATGGCAGGACTCTGTTCCAGGATATAATCCAGAATAAGACCAAGTGCAGAAAGGCCCACAGTTAAAACACAGCTCTTCTGAGACAACTCAGAGGTGATTTGCTGGTCCTGCTTTTTCTAAGGTGTTTTTGAGTCACTTTTATGCTACAAGTAAATGCAGACCTAGCCTGTATAGCAGCAGTGCTTGATACACATCATAGGAAAGGTCAAAATGGGAACTAGCATAGAAATAGCTTTCTCAGGAGCCCCAGCACCTCAGGCTATTGAACACTGTCAGGGAGCTTTGCCTATGATGTTCACATGGTAATAGATCTATACAGGACAATGAAGATCTTTTAGATATTTGGGATCCAACCCATTTAAGCCTTTGTAGATCAGTATCCTAAAATGTTAGTGAATTGACAAATCATTTATGATTGGCGTAATGTACATCCGGTACGCGATCCTGAAATAGGAGCCCTGGACAACCACTTCTGGGTTAACCTCAAGTGACATAAATGAATCCAGGAGTGCACCAAAATATGCCATTGGCATTTTCAAGTCAATGCAGCTGATTACACATAGGGCACCTTCCTATTTCTCATGAGACACACTTCTGTCGCTGCTCAACTACAGGTATGTTTGGATGAAGCTGATTATCTAGATCCATTTCAATCTGGCTTCAGACCCGGTCGTGGCACAGAAACCGTCTTGGTCGCCCTGGTTGATGACCTACTCCGGGAGAGAGACAAAGGGAATGCCACCCTGTTGGTTCTCCTGGACCTTTCAGCGGCTTTTGATACCATTGACCATGGTATCCTTCTGGAAAGGCTGCGGAGCTTAGGAGTTGGAGGCAGTGCTTGGCACTGGTTCCGCTCTTATCTCAGCAGCCGATTCCAGATAGTGGCTGTGGGAGATACGGTTTCGACACCCTGGGAACTCACTTGTGGGGTTCCTCAGGGGTCGATCTTATCTCCCATGCTCTTTAACATCTATATGAAGCCGCTGGGAGAGGTCATTAGGAGTTTTGGAGTGAGGTGTCATCAATATGCTGATGATACCCAACTCTATCTCTCTGTTCCATCTGAATCAGGAGAGGCGGTGGAAGTGCTTGACAGGTGTCTGGAGGCAACAATGGGCTGGATGAGGGCCAATAAACTGAAGCTGAATCCAGACAAGACAGAGGTGCTGTGTATTACAGGGTCTCGGATCCGCGTAGTTGGGAGATACCCTGTCCTCGATGGGGTGGCTATGCCCTGGAAGGGACAGGTGCGTAATTTGGGGGTACTCCTGGACTCTGCGCTAACACTTGAAGCTCAGGTGAAGGCCGTGGCCAGGAGTGCCTACTCCCAACTACGGCTTGTACGTCAGCTTAAGCCATTCCTGGATAGAGACGACCTGGCCACAGTGATCCACGCTCTGGTAACCTCTAGATTGGACTATTGCAACGCGCTCTACATGGGGCTACCCTTGAAGACGGTCCGGAAGTTGCAGTTAGTGCAAAATGCAGCGGCCAGGGTGCTGACTGGAACAACTAGCTGGACACATATTACGCCAGTTTTAAAAGAATTGCACTGGCTGCCAATTCGCTACCGGGCCCAATTCAAGGTGTTAATTCTGACCTATAAGGCCCTAAATGACTTGGGCCCCAGATATCTAAAGGAACGCCTTCTCCCATACCGTCCTGCCCGTGCCTTAAGATCTGAAGAAGATGCCCTACTGGTTGTTCCACCACCTCCGATAGTGAGGTTGGTCGGCACCCGGGGGAGAGCATTTTCTGTGGCAGCCCCTAGATTGTGGAATAGTCTTCCCTCCTGGGTGCGCCATGCCCCTTCCCTGTTGTCATTTAGGAGGGCTGTAAAGGCATATCTTTTTGCCTTAGCCTTTGGCCAAGGTTGACTCATTCCTCCCTTGGTCACAGTTTTAGTAATAGATCCCTAGATGTAGGGCTTATATCAGAACTTTTAATTATATACCATAGCTCAATCTGTGCCCTGTTTTTAATACCTTGTTTTAATTATTCAGTTTTAATATGTTTACCTGTGTCTTGTTTTTAATATGGTTTTAACTGCTATTGATTGTTGTTACCCGCCCAGAGACCTTCGGGTATGGGGCGGGATAGAAATAGAAATAAATAAATAAATAAATAAATAAATAAATAAATAAATAAATGAAGCTTAACTTATTGGTCCACTTCCAAATCTTTGTCACATTCAGGCAGTAGTAGAGGACCTAGCCTGAGGTTCTTTCAGCACCTACTGGTAGCGTGGGATAGGAACAGGTCCAGTAGCCTTGTATCTTCATGAGAGTTCTCACCCCTTTCTAGCATACTGGGTCTATGTGGACTGGGCAATAGATCAGGATAGGGCACCCAAAATGACACCTTATTCCATTCTGCTGGTATATCTCAACAGTGTGGTATATCAACGAGCTATTGGGGCTGGCCCAGAACAAAGTTCGCTGATGATACTAAATTATTTAGGGTAGTAAAATCTGAAAGAGATTGCCAAGAGCTCCAGAGGGATCTCTTAGCATTGGGTGAATGGGCAACCAAGTGGCAAATGTGCTTTAATCTTCACAAGTGCAAAGTAAAGCACATCAGGGCCAAGAATCCAAATTATGTCTATAAACTGATGGGGTCTGAGCTTTCTGCAACACACCAGGAAAGAGATCTCGGGGTTTTGGTGGACAGTTCAATGAAGGGTGCGGCAGCAGTGAAAAAAGCTAATTTGATGCTGGGAATAATTAGGAAGGGAATAGAAAATAAGTCAGCAAGTGTCATTTTACCTCTTTATAAATCTACGGTGAGGCCACATTTGGAATATTCTGGTCACCACACCTCAAAAAGGTTATTGTGGAATTGGAAAAGGTGCAGAAAAGGACAACCGGAATGATTAAGGGTCTGGAACACCTCCCTTACGAAACCAGGCTGCAACGTCTAGGCCTTTTCAGTCTGGCAAGATGGCATTTAAGAGGGGACCTGATTGAAGTATATAAAATTATGCATGGTATAGAAAAGGTGAATAGAGAAAAATTCTTTTCTCTATCACACAATACTAGAACCAGGGGGCACTCTATGAAGATGATAGGTAGGAGAGTGGGATCTGACAAAGGGAAGTATTTCTTCACGCAGAGGGTCATCGGCTTATGGAATATGCTGCCAGAAGAGGTGGTGAAAGCTACCAGTCTAGATGGCTTTAAGGTAGGGTTAGAAAATTGAAGGAATAACAGATGTATCAATGGCTACTAGAATGAATGCCTAGGTGCATCTTTCAGGCTGCGGGGTGGGGGGACTGGGGTACTTCTAAGGCCATTTGCTGGGATTCTAGAGCAGGAATAGGTTTGTCCTTGTCTCTGCTTGAGATGCCCATGAGCATTTGGTGTGCCACTGTGTGCCACAGGATGCTGGACTAAATGGGCTGTGGCCTGATCCAGCAGGGCTTATCTTATGTTCTTATGTTCAGTAGGATCTGTGTGGAAAGACACATGACCCACTGTTCCAGGATACAAAAGGGTAGCACAAGAGGAAGCACTACCAGAAGTGGCACCTCCGCCAAAAAGGGTCATCCTGGGTACTCTGAAGAATTAGTGGTAGTAGTAGAAGAAGAAGAAGAAGTAATAGTAGTAGTAGTGTTGGCTTTTCTACCCCGCTTTTCTCACCCATCTGAGGGGGCTCAAAGCGGCTGACAAAGCTTTCTATTCTTCTCCCCACAACAGACAACCTGTGAGGTAGGTGGGTCTATGAGAGCTCAGAGGAGAGCTCTGACAAGCCCAAGGTCACCCAGCTGGCTTCATGGAGGAGTATGGAATCAAACCCAGTATTCCCAGATAAGAGTCTGGCTCCCTAACCACTAGACCAAACTGCCTCAGCAAGGAATGAAAAGTTTCTAGATTTTGGAGGCTAGCTGCCAGCTGCAAGCCTTTAGAGTCAGTTCCCAAGGCTGAACGAACATGAGCCACCCAACTTTCAGATGGTCCTTACATCACACTGTGCTTTGACTACTCTAGTGTCAAGCTAAAAAAAAATGTCATCCTTTAATTCAGATGGAATGGAACCTTAAAAGTTCAATTTGTTAGTAACAATGTAGTACTGATATTTTCTGAGCATTTGAGTTAGTTTGGACATACCAGCAAGGTCAGTCATAAGCCAAAAACAATCTGGCTAAGTTTACAGAACTTATGGAATTTCAGTATCCCAATGTTGACATTGCCTGTATTATAGCTAATGCTTGATTATGATTTCAAATAAATTGAATTAGGTACAAACTGTCCAGTTTATTTATGTTACATTTATGTTTTACCTTTCTTCTGAAGAACTAAATGTAACATCCTATTTTTACCTACATTTTATCTTCACAACTTCCTCATGAGGTAGAATAAACAGAAAGGCACAGACTGCCACAATGTGATTCAGTTTGTATATTCTTTGTTTTCTTTCTTCTGTGGTGGTTTTTGCAGATTGTTTTGCTTAGAGCTGTTCTGGAAATGTCTAAACTGCCACCCATTAACCATCCCAGTTAGAACTGCCAGCTTCATAGTACCAGAATTAATGGATTTGAGCATGGCTCGTTGCAAATGCTTATTAGATAATCATCATAATGAATACAGTCCTCTTTCATTGAGAGTTGAAGCAGCTTTTGAATTAATTTAGAGGTATTATTTTTAATTAGTGTATTCATGTATTTTGTGACATTTTTGAAATAGATTAAGGCTATGTCTCTTTGTGGGTCCATTATGTTGCATTTCAAAATACATTTTTCCCTCTCCCCTAGAATTTTAATTTCAAATGAAATAAGTGTGATAAAAAGCTGAAATATTACACTACTGTAGGGTCAGTCTCATCTTCCTGTTAAAATTATGTTGATGGAACTCCTGCAATTTACAAATAATATAAACCTGATAATGCATGTATTTGTAACCATATCTTCCAAAATGCATGGACACATTTTATTTTGCATAGTTATTATGCTACAAGTGACCTTAAGAAATTTGTTTTCACTGCTGTTTAGAAATAATGGTTCATACACAAATTCAGTGGAAAGAATTGCATACTGAATTCTGTTAAAAATATGAGCAAAACCAAAAGTCACAATATTTAAATGGACTAATAACTATATTTCTTATGCTTTAGAAATTTGGAAACAATTCGGAATCAGCATTGAGAATCAGGATTAAGCTCTGAGATGTTTTACCACTGGGGCACTGTGAGAAGGTAAGGTGGTTCCTGTTTTGTACCAAGGGCATTGCTATGAAACTTTGGTGTAGTAAGGCCTCTGCCTCTCGGGAACACAGCCTGAACAAAGGACTTGTCCACAAACTTCTTAAGTTCTCAAAGACTTTACTTCTTCCAAACACAAATAAACAAGAACTTAAACCCATCAAATAGTCTTAAATACTTGCTTTGTTTTATCTTGTAGCTTGCTTTCTCTTCTTTGTTGATTAACTTTCTGTTGTAGACTATCTCTGTTTTCTGTAAGTTGATTCCTATACTTTTGTGGATCAAGGCCTGTATTTTGTCAAAGGAAACTGCAGATCTGAGCTGACTGAAAGCTTACTACACAACTAACTAGAACTGGCTGGAGAGGCAGTATAGGACCCTAGAGTTTCCCCACAATCCTTTTGTTTCTTAAAGATGCAGATCTCAATTTCCCATCCTGCTCTAATACATAGAAAAGACTATTATAACCTCAACTAAATATATGTCTCAAGAACGTCAAAGATGCTCTGGAGGCATGACAGTTCCATTCCTAAACTTCCAAAAGATTTAGTGAAAAAAGTTGAACTTGAGGCAGAAATATTTTTACAGAACATATACTGCAGAGCCTATGCAGTATACTGGGAGCTGGGAATATACTGACTGGAAGGCATGTGGAGAAGAAAACTTGTAAATCTGATCAGGCATGAGTTAGAGCCCTTTATTGGGTCCACTCATTGTCAATGAAGAAGGCGAAGCAAAGTTCCTTCTCCATAGCATCTTCTTGGAGTCCCCCAGCAGAGCTGTTTTGTGTAGTACAGAGCTTTTAAGTTCTGGCCCTGAGCAACATACAGGAGGAACATTGACATCTTGCTGTGGAGCTTTCACTCAACACTTTGAGGATAAAGTTGTTCACATTCACTGTCACTGAGACCTCTCAGTAGCTTTCAGTAGCACTGATCATTATATTGTCCTAGAAAGATTTTCAGAGTTAGGTGTTAGAGGCACAGTTAGACAGGGATTCCATTCCTACGAGGATGGTTGATTCTAGAAGGTGGTGCTGGAGAAATATTGCTCAATCCCTTGGCAGATTTGCTGTGGAGTTCCATAGGGCTCTGTTATTTTCTCCATAGTGTTTAACATCTGCATGAAACCACTGACGGAGGTCAACTGAAGCTTTGCCTAGCAGTGCCATCGATACCTCTTTTTCATTGGACCAAAGGAAGTCAGAAGATGTCCTAAATTAGAGGTCAGGTGTGACAATGGATTGAATGAAGGTGAACAAACAAACTCAGAAGTACTATTGATTGTGACTCATCTGTCAAAGTAGTTGATACTCCACTTGCCTTAGATGGAGTTGCATTGCCCCTAGTTAAGTTCCAGTATAGCTAGGATAGTCCGAATTATCAGGAAATAAGCGCTGAAAATGATTTCAGATCCTTCTTCCTGTTACCTTAAAACACCGACTTAAGATGGACTGGCTCATTCCCATTGTCAATTCCTCCATGCTTGGCACAAGAGAAACCCCCTCCCCTCCCCCAAACCCCCTCAATTGGACACTGGTCTGCATGTCATACCATTACTTCATTGGGGCGGGAAATCCAAACCCCACCCTCTATATAAACCTGCTCCAGATCAGACCATGAAGTCCTTTGGCTGCAGTTTTCATTCACTACTTGTCCCCCCACCCATCTTGCATCCACCATGGCTCAGCTTTTTATCCCATGTTAACAAGGCAGTAAAGACCACTCTCCCTTTTTTCTTTTAATGGTGGATTTGCACTAGATCGTGACAGCAGAGCAGCACAAAATGATGGAGAGTGCCGCAAAAGGGGGGAAGGAGTGAAGAAGAGGTAGGAGGAGGAAGGAAGGTGAATGAAAGAAGAAGTGATTGTGGAAGAAAGTAAGGTGGGGCAGGCAGGCTGTTATTAAAATCAGACACTTTCACTTTTAACATTGTCTGATCGCTGCCAGCGAGTCCCTCTTCCTCTCTAACTATGCTTAATAAAATCAGACAGTTCTATGCCAGTTACATTGTCTGATCTCTTGTTACAGTGTGTGCCTGAGCTATTGTGGCTTCCCATTCTGCAAAATTAAAGGGAAATTCCCCCTTTAAAAGCGAGACCCCTTTTAATCAGAATATGGATACTCTACGTTTTGGGACCTTTAATCTGCAGAAACTGCGGGTTCCTTACAACCTGTTGGAATGGGAGAAACTCAAGCCGGTTTCAAGGCTGATTATATTCTGTGTTGGAATGTGCCCCCTATGGGACCAGATTCACAGCTGGGGTGTGCTCATTGACCTAATTCTGTCACTCAAAGTGCAAGTGGTTTCTGTTGGCTGTAGTGCCTTCTGTCAGTTGCAGCTGATACTGTAACTGCGTTCTTACCTGGACAGGGATAGCTTTGCCACAATTACTTATTTTCTGGTAACTTCTTATGTTGGGTTGCCTTCAAAAACAGTTCAAAAACTCGAGCTGGTCCAGAACAGGCTGCTAATGGGAATTGGGTGTTTAGGACACCTCTTGCAACTCCATAAATTGCACTGGTTCTCAGTTTGTTTCCAGGGCTGATTGAATCTTTAAAGCCCTAAATTGCTTAGGACCAGGTTACCTGAAGGAGACATTGTAAACAATACGTCTCTAGTTATCACCGTAGCTCAGCAAATGAAGCCTTGTTGTCTGTGCTCCAGCCAACTGAAATAAAATGGGTAGCCATAAGAGAAAGGGCCTTCTCAGTTGTGGCATCAGTGCTCTGAAATTGCCAGGCTAGAGAGGTACACCAGCCTTGTAAGCCTTTAGACACCTAATAAAGACCTTTTTATTCATCCAGGCACTTTAGACATCTGCCTGGCTATTCTGGTTTTAGGTTGTATTTTTATTTTAAATAATATGTTTTAACTACATTGTTTTATATAGTATTGTTTCATATATATAGGTGGGATTGTATATTTTAATTTTTCTCTATTAGGAGTCACCCAGAGAATATTACTCATTTGGCAGGGAGTGTCAGGATCCGCCATAGTAAAGGCCCTGTCATTCATCCTTGCAAGTTTCCCTTATGCAAGTAGATTATGCCATCTTGGGGTTCCAGAACTGTTTGCAACTTACATTCTAAGGGGAGTCTGAAATTTAAATAATCTCACCCCAATCAACTTAGGGTTTTAACAGGCCAAGACATCACTTTGACTTGTGCCTAGGAACATACTGTCAGCTGTATTTTTCTTGTGGGAGAAAGAGGTGCATCACCTATATTATCTGGGAGTGAGGGGAGAAAAAAAGGAAATGCCACCACTTACCGAGCCAAATTTATTGTTTTGAATGTTTATAGGATAAATTATAGTATTCAGTCTTTACTGCTGTATAATTTCTGGTTTTCTATTAGCAGAGTAATTTCATCCCCACTAGTCTGGCAGCAGTATTTATAGCATCAGTTGTGTTTCTCTTATTCTTGTATAAATATATCTCACTGTAACTTATGTCCTCTATTTCTAGGGTGTTGATTTCCAACTTAGAGCATTCTTCCTCTGTCTTTCCCAATGCAGAATTTGAATGTTTAACTGCAAGGATTCTTCATTTCATTTATGAAAAGCCATTTTCAACTGTTCTCAAAGTGCAGCAGGGAACCTTAACAGCATTTTAATTTGCTCAAGAACAGCTCTATTGTTCCTGTTATTTTTTCCCTTTAGTGCATTTTCTCATGCTTGGAGACTTGATGTGTTTATATCAAGTTCAAAATAAACCTTTTTTCAACTCAGTGGGATTTTCATCCCTGTAAGCATGCATAGTATCCCAGAGAAAGTTTCCCCAATTTAGCTATTTCTAAATGAGCTTGAGTGCTTTATATGAGTTAATGTGTTTAGCCTTTAGAAGAAGAAGAGCTGGTTTCTATACCCCACTTTTCTCACTATTTTAAGGGGACTCAAAGTGGCTGACAAAGCTTCCCACTCTCCTCCCCACAACAGAACACCCTGTGAGGTAGGTGGGGGCTGTAAGAGCTCGGAAAGAGAGCTGTGACTAGCCCAAGGTCACCCAGCTGGCTTTGTGGAGGAGTGCAGACTACCAGATAAGAGTCCAGCACTCTAATCACAAGACTAAACTATCACCACAGTTGGATAGAGGACAGTCAGTCTTTTAGGTAAAAATCCAGGCCAAGAGATGCAGATGTGGTCAGCTATGTGTGTTGGTTTCTCATGTGCAAGAAGTAATTTCAGTGTGAATCTTCATTTTTTTCCTCAAAGATTGGCCAAGTCACATCTCCTAGATAACAAAGGGTGTTTTTTCCACTGCAGCCCTTAGATCCAGATCCAAGAAGATCCAGATCTAAGGAATGGGTACATTCCTTAATCTGGATCTAGTAGATCCGGATTAAGGAAAACACGCAATGTGTTTCCACAGGAGGTGTAGCACCCATTAGCAATGGGTGCTAACACCCCTGCTGTGGAAACAGCTTTGCACCCATGTGGGGAATCCAGATTGACCCCCAGGTGTTTCGGGGGGGGGGGGGCAGTCTTCGAAGCCACTTCGAAGTCTGTGCAAAATAGCTCCGGAGTGCCTTTGAAGTCTGTGCTGATCTTCGGAGCGAACTTCGAAATGATTTTGGAGTCACTTCGGAGTCACTCCAACGTTCACTCTGAAGATCAGCACAGACTTCAAAGGCACTCTGGAGCTATTTTGCACAGACTTCGAAATGACTTTGAAATGACTTCGAAGTGGCTTCAAAGTGATTTCGGAACCTAGGTTTAGGGGGGCTCCAATGGGTGCATCCCCTCCCCCTAGCCTCCTTTGGACCCCATTTAATCCGGATTTTCTGGCAGAAGACCCCATTGTAGACCCCATTAAGGGGGTCTACAGAAAATCCGGATTAAAGGCCAAAATGTACCCATTAGATCCGGATTTCCCCCACAGCAGTGAAAACAATTGGGTCCCAAATGGGTGCCGTGGTGGAAATGGGATCATCCGGCTCACACCCAAATGGCTCCTAAATGGGTGCAAAAATGGGTACTTTTTGACAGTGGAAAAACACCCAAAGATGATCTCGAAAAGCAAGAAGGGGTCAGATCTTGGTTAGTGTTTAGATGGGAAACCACTAGGAAATTTCAGGACTGTAGGCTTCATTGGGAAGTTGGAGAAACACCCAGGAAAACTGCATGCATGTAATCTCTAGCAGATCTGCTATTGTTACATTTACCATTTCTACTGGAAGAAATTTAAAGCTTGTGTCAAGTAGAAAGCTTTGCACATTTATATTCCCATCAGTTTATTTTATCATCTTGTAGATCTCATTTAATTCTGTTTATAAATGCTTTTTTGTAACTTCTATAGTTTTTTAAAAGAATAAGAACTCTGGGTTTTTTATGGTTATTTATACTATCTTTTAAAAAAGAATTTTGAAATAATTCACTAGATGATAAAACATTAAGACTATACGTGCCTACAAATATATGATTAATGGACCAAATGAACATTAGAAGGCAGGATAAAAGTATTCAAAGGCCTTGGTGTAAAACGTGTTTTTGTACTTATAAAAAATTAGAAACTTAAGGATTCTTATTATACCAAGAACCTGTACAATTATGTGGTCTGAGGCTGTGAAGTGAGGTAGGACAGAGGTGAGGCAGGAAGGCAGAAATAAGCAGAGATTTCAAGGCATGCTGTAGAATATGTAACCCAGAGTATTTTCAAAGTGTTTGTTTGAAACCTTTGTACTTCCTTCTGAATTTCTTTTGAACTTTCTTAATTATCTCAGCCACACCTCACTACCCAAGAGTGAGGGTAATCAAGAGAGATACAGGAAGCAGCTTTCCTTCTCTCTCGCTGCGTCCAGACAGGGGCTAAAATGAGGGATTATTTTGGAGTTAAATTGAAATTGTGTAGCAATCCCAACACAGTCCTGTGATATAGTATTCTATTCCAAGAAAATCCAACTCTTACTGCAGATTTCCTCAAAATAGCAATATGGCCAAGCTTACATGTGGGATCCATCTAGAAGAAAATGGCCCCTACAGATGCACAGGACCAAACTGGGGCAAAATTTGTCCCCACACAAGTGTGTCCTTCAGGGTAGTTTGAGAAAAATCTACACAGGTCAGTGCAGACATTTACCTCATGATGTCGCACTGCCATTTGCCCTGCAACAAACTCTCACGTTTTCCTCTCAGTGTCTAGAGGCAGCGTCTATCTGTCTCTTTCTCTCTCACTGTCACATGTACATTGAAAGCAGAGTGGAAATGTTGCATTATTCTTACCCGAAATGACCCCCTGCAGTAGGGACATGGCTCTCTCAGTGCGGTCCTTGTGCTTTGCCCCAATACAGCATGGCTTCCTGGCATGGCAGTCTTTGTCAAGCCCTTTCATGCAGTCGCCCCTCATGTCTCTTACCCTAGTAGCTTTGCTTGTGACCCATGACAGTAGTAGATGTCAAAGAGAGATGGTGCACAAGCTGAAATAAAATGGCAGTTATTGTGGCACATAACCAATCCCAGGCATTCCCCAATACTTCAGAGATCTTTGACACATCTGCATAGCTGCTATCCACTCATGCTTTCTTCTCCCGCTGCCTTCAATGTGAAGACCTCAATTGCCATGGCAACTCACTAAAAAGAGTGACAGGGCACCTGGGCTCACTTACCTATCACTTTCTCTCACAAATGGGTGTTTTGTTTTTGTTTCTGCATGAATCTAAGATGGTTTCTCTCCTGAATATGCACCCAGCCTGAGAACAACTGTGGCAATTTCTTCCTTTGTAAGAAATACTGTACTTCAGCTGGGCCTTGAGTTAAAGCCATGGATCCCAGCTATTCTCATTATTGTACATCTGAATATAAAGTGCTTTAATACACAGTGGTCAGCACAATAGTCATAACAAAATATTCTGACTCCTTTATCTTTTAACAGTCTTAGGACTAGTAGCTGGGCCATAAATTGATGCTTTAGTTAGCTGTGATCTGTTACAACATTCAGCTTATGCTTCATTTCTTATTTCTTAGGTTGTGTCCCACGAAACCACTGTTGCAGATGGTTATTCAGGGAAGGAGTTTGTCAGCAGCTGATGCTATCAATGCTCTGCGACCCTTCTACTTTGCAGTGCATCCAGATTTCTTCGGGCAGCATCCCAGAGAAAGGGTAAAAACATTTTTACTCCAATACAGTAGTTTGGGTTGCAATTATATACAAGTACCTTGGAGAGGAAGCATCTTTTAATTCATCAAAACTCCTGAATGCATACATTTGTTCTATTAATTAGTAAACAACAGAGCCCATCACGTAAGAATTTTTGAAAATATTTTGAACCATGTATGGAATAATATAATTTCATTCTGTCCTAAGTGATAAAATTTACCACACCCTCTGCTGCACCAATGATGAGTTCTCCTCCTTCCCTGCTTAGCTGCCCCCCCCCTGCCCATGGAAAGGGTGTTTGCCTCCTTCACTCACTAAAGTTAAAGGGTAGGGGTGTGGTGTGTGGGCAGTGGCAAGGTGACTAGGGGGCATGTACTCAAATACAGTCAAAATTGTGGAGAAGTCACAATTGCCTTGACCCGTAACTACCTAAAAGGTTGACAAGTAAAGCAAATAAAAATAACAGCAGATCCTTCAAGTCTGGAACACATTTGCTAGGTGGTTGAATACATAAAACAATTAATTACCTCTGGGTGGTCAGAGTAGTTCCCAAGTTGTACTGGAAGAAAGATGAAGGAATTATGCCTCAATGTAAGATTAACCTGTTGCAAAAATAATGTGTATCTCTACACAGAAAGCAATTCTATTTTTTTCTTTAGAACAAAAGCATATTAAATTGGTTGAGTAATAAGCTGAAGTTTGTTCAGTTATTTGAACTAGATTTCCATCACTGAAAAATCATTTGGTTATTTGAACAAGAGTTCTACCACTGAGACAGCGCTACAAGGATTATGCTTGGTTTATGTGGCAAATTGATTGATTTAGAAGAATATATTGAAATTAGAAAGTTTGGCACCACTGTGTTCTTGCATATTTCAGTGGCAGATTCAACTGATTTTACTAAAACAATGTTGTTACATAGGATATGCATTTGGACTGTATCAAATCTGTAAGGCATTCCTCATAGCTCTTAAAAATAAGTAACAGTTACATTAATACCACACATTGTCTCAGGTTACACAATATTATATAGCAGACATGTGAGGTAGGTTACACTTGATGACATGTAAAGTTACCCAGTGACTGTCTTGGAAAAGTAGGATTTTTTGAAATTGGCTAATCAGAGGCTGTTGGACTACAGCTATCACCCTTTGTTACTTTTGGCCAAATTGGCTGGAGATGATGCAGGTGATGTATCCATCAGCACCAAATACACTTCTTCACAATGAAATGGATGAGAGCACACTGAGAGTGTGTGATTGTTTTATTAATTAAATATTTATCTGCAATGTTCTTCTGTTCAAACATATACATCTTTGCTTTAAAATAAGCAGTATTCACAACAAACAACTTTTGTACATCTGCGTGTTTTCATGTTGTTGTTTTCAGGAAATCAATGAAAATTCTTTGAAGAGATTAAATGGGTATTTGGAGAACCTCCAGAAGCCAGGATCTAAGACCTTTAAACCAACTGAGCTTACTTTTTATGTACGAGAAAGGGAACAAAACTCTTCTAATGACCAAGAACCATTTGCTGCTTCAGGTATTTTTAACAGGCCATTGTTTTTTCTTCCAGACTTATGCAATTATTCTCTTTTCAACCATATAGTTCTTTAATGACTGATAACCAATGTAATAAACACGGCCAGAAACCTCTCAGAAAGTGAGTGCTATCCTTAGAGTCGTAAGGGGTTGTGATATGCAAGAGGGCCTCAGACTTTTGAACAGCCTCCCAGCAGTGACTCACCAGGTAACAATAGTATATGCTTTTCAGTGCCTGGCGAAAACATACCTCTTTACTCAGGCCTTCAATGGATTGCTTTTCTGTAGTCTGCTGGGGGTGGGCGGGCTGTATTTTGTTCTGTGTTTTAATTATGTTTTAATTGTTATAATTGTTATTGCTGGTTGTTAAAACCCACCCTAGGGCCTTCAGGTGAAGGGCAGGATATAAATACTAAAAATTAAATGAATGAAATAGAAAGATTCTTGATGGAAATGAAATCATCTAGTGACAATGAAGTAACAGGCTTATCATTATAACTGACTGAAGTTAACTAAGAGATTAATCCAAGCTATAATTTACACTATCTTTATTAGGCTCAGCACAAGAGCTATTTAAACACACTCTTTTAATTGTCTGGCTTTGTATATTGTAGGATTTAGAGCTGTCCATTTCACTTTGCACACTAGAGACCTGCTAAGCACCGTGATAGACATTCTAAAATCCTGTAGCTTATCCACTGAACATGTGCAGAGCTTGAATGTTGGTGCAGATACTCACTCTAATCAGAAAACAGAGAGGACATTCCACAGGCCTATCAAATGGGACAAGACATACTACTCTTTCACTGGATTCAAAGACCCAGAAGAAGAACTTGAACAGGCTCAGAGGATGGAAACTAGCCTGAGGTATTTGACATGTGCAGTGTAAAGCAGATTCACAAGATTAGTAGGAACGTGTCATTGTATACCCTAAATTACAGTAATTTCCTATTGTACTAACCAGCAATCTTACCCAGAAAAACTGTTGTTTTTTTTGGCCTCTAATCAGTAGATGTCCAGAATTGAAATCAGAAAATGTTTAGTTTGGAAATTCTTTCTGGCATGTACTGTATTTTCTGGTGTATAAGACTACTTTTTAACCCAGGAAAATCTTCTCAAAAGTCGGGGGTCGGCTTATACTCCGGGTGTCGTCTTCTTATATGACGAGTATATCCCAAACTCTATATTTTAACAGGAAAGTTGGGGGTCGTCTTATACGGCCAGTCATCTTATACACCGGAAAATACGGTATCTATAACCAATATGAGAATGTGCAGCTTAGATTGTGGATTCTTAAAACTTAATGGATTACTTGGCAACTTAACTATGTGTCCAAAGTAACATATGGATGGCAGAGTGGGTGCAAATGAGAAAATACGTCATGTGCAGTGCCCTTTCCGGCCTTCAAATTCTGAACAAGAAAATCAAAGTTGTATAGGCTTCTAAATAAGTCCTAAAGTGTTTAAAGAGTCGTGTTCTGTGGATTTCTAGTAGTGACAGTTGCCTTAATTTGAGTATTGTAGTGGGGCAAATAGTCCTGAAAACAGGCCAAGCACAGAAGTTATATAATCTAGCAATCAAGCAGAAAATAATTCCTATTCATCACAAAATGTGCAAGCGGCAAAAATAGTTTTCTTTTTTTCCTTGGTTGCAATGCAGTTCATTTACTTCAGGCTTTTTCACAACAGGATTGGATGCGTAATAACAGAGTAGCATAACATAACAAAATATGCTACAGATGATATTAAGATCGGAACTGCCTTTCCCCAGTCCCAGACTTTGTGTCTACTAACAATGTCTCTGTGTGCTGAAACTGAATAAGTACAGTTTATTATGAAGAGATACAATACACTTTCTTATCTGTTTTTATTATGATTTCATTGTGACTCAACCTGAGACCTTCAGATATAGGGTGGGATAGAAATTTAAACAAATAAGTAATATACATTGATGATATGAGATAATGAAATTAGTTTCTTCATATTGCATTTCTAAAATGTAGAATTAAAGATAATTCTACAACTTAAAAGCTAATGAAATGCATTTGAGTTTAAATTAATCTTCTCCTGACTGTGACTTGCTTCTCTAAGAACTAAGAATATATCCAGAAATTTGTGCAGAGAATTTTAAGTTGTCAGCCACACACCTACATTTTGTAGAGTTGTTTGGAACAGATAGTTCATATCTGACTGACAAATTCAGAAACAGGAATGTTTCCATTTAGTGAACACTGTAAGGAAGGGGAAATATGTTCCCAGCAATAGATGAATGAAAACAACAGCAACTTTTAAAGAGTTAAACTATTGATGGTTTTGGTTGTGTTCAAATACAGTACAACTGACTTCCCAGCTTGGAATCCATACATAAGATAAAAACACCACCAAAGGACAGAATCCATATACAAGATAAAAACACCACCAGGTCTAGAGATACAAGAGATAATTGCAAATGAGTGGGAGGGGGGGTCTAATATAGCCCAGTAAGGATTTGGCTAATCCAGTGGTTTTTGATTGATGTCAGTGTTTAAATGACCCCCCCCCCCCCAAAAGCATGAGAAGATAAAAAATGAGTGGAGAATTTTTCAAGATTGAATATTGATTAAATCTGTTTTTCAGTCCTTGAGAAGAGTTGTGATGGTTTGCAAACCCTTTGATGTATTTGAACACTTTAATTGTAATCTCTAAACAGCAATTTTTGCTGAGTTTTTCTGTTGCTAGTTTTAAAATGTCTTGATGATCTTCCCCCACCCACTTAGCTCCTGGTTAGTCAGTAATGAAAAGAGAGCAGGAAGAAAACTGAAGAATAGCCTACCACTCAGAAAAGAACTAGATCGTTTGAAAGGTGAACTCTGTCATCAGCTGCAGCTCTCCGATATCAGGTAACCAATTAACTTAACCGACTGAAAAAAGAATATTTTGTGTCAGTCTCAGGGTGAAGAGAGCAGCTCCATTGGGATTAAATAGACCCTTAAACACACGGATTTTAAAGGCACTTTTAAAAGCGTGTTTTGAGGCTATCCAAAAAAAAAAATGAGAAGGTTAGTTTGCTTCAGTTAAAAAGAACTATTCCAATCACCTTGCCAGAAGTTTCTTGTTTAATTACATGTACTTTGCTTTTGGTGTAATATTTACAATTCCAGTTAAAGTACTTTAAGAATGTATGTTCCCATTTTCTTACTAGTTTATGTTAACCACTGGACAACTAATTTGCTTCAATGTTAGATCCTTGGTGTGATTTTGTATGAAAACAGCCTTTTCCTCAAGCAGATCTTTCCATCATTTGTACCAAGATATTGTGATGTTTAAAATAAGTAAAACAGTTCTGTGGTTCTGTGCCTTTTGTTTAAGGTGGCAAAGAAGTTGGGGTATTGCCCATCGCTGTAGTCAGCTGCACAGTCTGAGTCGGTTAGTTCAGCAGAGCCCAGAAGCACCAAGAAATGCAAAAGGTACCCTTCGCGATTTTGTTTTTCTTTCACTTTGTCAGCAATAGCCTAGTCTTTGGAGAACTTGCTTGAAAATAGTTCAGAATGTGAAACAAATTAACCAACAAACGCAGAATGTTAGCAGAGCTTGATTCTCTGAGGGTCTCCTTTAAACCGGGACTGCTAGGGTTAATGCTCCAGCATTCCACTGGACCAACCAAAGAGCTATAAAGCTCCAAAGCTGTGCCGGTTATTTCATTTGTTGCTCCTCTGGGCACACTACATGGCATCAGCTGCTGGGATCTCTTGGTCCCCAAAGAAGAAAGATCTTTGCTCCAACAATTAACTTATGTTTTTCTTATGAGCCCAGTCACACTGCTGTAAATTATTTCAGTTCTTCAGGTTTATCAGGCTATTTTCTGTTACAATCCCTGTAATGTCTACAAGTACTTATTCGATATTACTATGACAGTGTCCCATGGACATTAAATATAGGGATGGTGGCCAGACTTTGCATTGTGAACACTGGCCCTGCCCAAATTTCACTCAGACCTACCTGGGTCTGGGGAATGTGCCAGTGGTCCCATCTGGGACCACTCACTTTGCTGTTGCAACAACCATGCACGCTGGGCTATTCCTGTGCCAATGGGTGATGTGGCCAACCCCATGCAGCCTTCACAAGAAAGAAGTGTGAAGGCTGCACATGGGATTGTATTAGGAGCACCTTCAGTGCTCATAGTGAAAATGTGGAACAGGTTTTACTGCTCCTCAGCTACCGAAGATCAGGACATTCTCGGAGGGTCTCCTGTAAACCAGGACAGAGTGGGTTAATGTGCCCGTGTTCCCCTCTGGACCAACCATTTAATGGAAGCATTAGAATCCTTCCACGTCAGCTGGCTCAGTCTTTTTGTTTGTCGTTCCTCGGAGCGGCCGTTTTCAGCGTTTTCCTCTGGTTTTGGATTTGCCTTGAAGGCTTTATGGAAAAGAGGCCTTGAAGGAGACCATCCTCACAAAATCTAAGATATCTGTGAGAATTGGGGCAAATAACATTGTGTAAATAAGCCGTTTTGAACTTGCATTATGTAATGAGTTCCTTAATGTTCAGCAATTTAAGATGGAATGTTTGTCATCTATAAGAAATGCCATAAATAAACTGGATTTTTTAGCCTCCTTGGAGCTGGAGGAAGAAGAAGAGTTGTCTTTTCTACCCCGCTTTTTCTCAAGGGGACTCAAAGTGGCTGACAAAGCTTTCTATTCTTCTCCCCACACCAGACACCCTGTGAGGTAGGTGGGGCTGTGAGAGCTCAGAGGAGAGCTGTGATTAGCCCAAGGTCACCCAGCTGGCTTTATGGGGGAGGGCAGAATAGAACCTCATATTCCCAGATAAGAGTCTGGCTCCTTAACCACTAGACCAAACTGGCTCACAGTTAAGGAAGCTTATTCACACATTGGTATTCACCCCAATTCTCACAAATATCTTAGATTATGCCAACTGCAGCGCATCAAGAGTGACATCTGCGCAGAAGGCCAACATTCGCCAAACATCTGCCAACAGACTCCTCCGACAGACCCTCATCTGCACATATAGCCTCCAACCATTTTAACCCTGCTCTCGCCCTCAGGGAGGCAGATGAACAAACCCTAACCCCAAGCCAATTAGCCTCAAACAAGCGCTTAAGTAAACTAAGAGGGTCAACGGGGCATCCACCACAGGCACAGACCAAATAGACAGCCCCGCCTCTGCCGCTGCACACAACTGTCTAGCGATCAAAGGCCATTTTTTAGCGGCACAAGGCATTTCCCAATGAGCCAAGAGCAGGTTTTTAAACAAAACTAGCACCGGCAAAACCTTTGCTTGAAAAGGCTGCTGCTAAAGGGGAAGGATTCTCCACAGGTGCTGTAATATTTAACAGGGCCACTACACCATCCACCATAAACAGTAACTCCTCCAAGATGAAAAGCTGAGGAGTTTTCTGACCCATAGGACTCTGGAAGAAATTGTAGTCCCCATCATCCTGTGAGTCCACATCCTCAATTTCACCTTCCTCACAATCTCCTTGGACAGGCTCACTCTCCTCCAAAGGCATCAACCCCTTTACCCCGGTTACTGCCTTAGTCCTATCCTTTTTCGGCTTTCCCTTAACCTTCATTGGGGACTCGCCAAAATCAGACTCAGAAGTAGCCGAAGAAGAGGACTGCCTCTTCCTTTTCTTATGTTTCTTCTTCTTCTCCTGTTTAAGCAGCACCTTGACCACCTCCGTAATCATTGATAACTGAGACTGTGGCAACAGTAGAGTATCAGCGACCTATTCTCCAGAACAGACAACTCCAAAGCATACCCTCTTGAGACTACCTCCAACACCCTGGTGTCCTCAACATCTAAACACCAAGCATCCTTAAATAACATCAAATGACCTCTGAACTCTTTAGACTCTGGAGGTCTGAGCTGCAGGCTTCTGCTGCTGTTGATTGAGACTTCAATTGTTTACCTCTGGACCAGGCTTCCCTGTTCCTGTCCCTTGTATTAAAACCCGTTATATTCTGAAAGGGACAAAAAAACTGATGCCTACCTCCAGGGATGCATCCATTCTTTGTTGGAGCATTCCCGAGGGCCAAGTTTGAAAAGGCCTATTGTTATTTATTATTTGTTTTTCAATTCAAGATTAAAGCAACTCTTTAAATAATAAAAAAACTCATTTAATTCTTAAGTAAATATGTCACCCTTCACCAAAAGGTCTGAGTGGGTCACAACAGTCAAAAATAATATATATATAAAGTTAAAACATGTTTAAAATATAACTCTCCCCCCTGCCCATGTTGAGTGCAGAGTCTGGGCTGGACAAAATGGAGAAGACGTTCAGGCAGGTACTGTACACTGTAGGTCCTCAAAGGCAAAGACACGCACATTGAATTGAACACAGGAATGTTCAGACACTGGAGGAGAGATGGCCTACAGAACCTACCTTGCACATATGGAGGAAGCACGAGAACTTTATCTGAGGGATAAGATCTCAAAACAAGCACACATGCCGAGACAATTATTTGCAACGTTAAATAACTTATTAGGATCTGAGAATGATGAATCTAATCAAACACCCTCCCCTCCTATCACAGCAAACCACATGGCGAGGTTCTTTAAGCAAAAAGTACAGGGAATTGTGGATTCAATTCAAATACAAAGCAACTCGTCCTCGGATCCGCAACAAGATTTTCCATCATGTTATAAGGTGCCTCCAACGAGTTCCACATTAACATTTCACTTCTCACAAGTAACCATGGGAGACATAGAAAGTACAATCGCCATCTCACGTCCAACGACCTGTCCGTCTGATCCCTTTCCTTCTTCCCTGTATCCGATCCTGGCACCATTGTTCTTGCCATTCATTACACACCTCGTGAACTGCTCCCTGAGAGAAGGAATTTTCCCAAACTGCTTCAAACATGCAACGGTTCGTCCCATCCTAAAAAAGCCTAACCTAGATGCTTCTGTTTGCATGAACTTTAGACCAGTATCCTTATTACCTTACTTATCAAAGATACTGGAAAGAGTGGTCCTGTCCCAGCTGTCCTCTTACCTTGTTCTACAAGAGGCATTCGATCCCTTTCAGTCAGGCTTTTGTAAAGGTCATTCAACCGAAACGGCCCTGAATTATGTTATTAATGAAGCTTTAACAGCTAAAGCCCATGGCCGTACCACAGTGCTGATCCTACTAGACTTGTCCGCCGCTTTCAATACATTGGACCATCAAATTCTGCTGTCATGCCTAGTGTCGCAAGGTATAACTGGAACTCCTCTGGCTTGGTTTACCTCCTTCCTGTCGGGTCGGTCGTTCTCAGTAAATCTCCAAGGGAAAACCTCAGAGACAATCTCGCTACCGGTGGGCGTCCCGCAAGGCTCAACCTTGAGTCCACTGTTGTTCACCCTTTATACCCGCTCACTTGGGTTGTTTCTAACGGACAGAGGATACCAGTATCACATGTATGCTGATGATACTCAAGTGTTCAAATCTTTTGATTCCCTTGGTGCTCCCGAATGGGATTCGATTAAGGAAAGCCTGACGAACGTTGCTATGTGGATGGCAACTCATCGGCTAAAACTTAACATGGGTAAAATGGAGATCTTGATAGTTCAACCTGACCGACTCCAATTTCCTGCCCAATCATTCATCTTCAAGGCCACATATTAACTCCTATGTCAGCAGCTAAAAACCTTGGAGTGATATTTGATGATCACCTCTCCTTACATCCATTTATAGAAAAGACAGCTAAAGTTTGTAACTTCCATCTGTACAACATACGGAAAATTAGGAAATTTTTGTCCATGGACATAGCTCGAACATTGGTTCAAGCCCTGGTTTGTTCAAGGTTAGATTATTGTAATAGTCTCCTTGCAGGTCTCCTTACTGCCTCTAATTTTAACACAAAACTTAGCAGTCAGAGTGGTGATGAACCTGCCTAGATATGCCCATGTCACATCTGCAAGGAAGTCATTACACTGGCTCCCAATTCGTGCCAGAACTTATTTTAAAATATTAGTCCTGGCATTTAAGGCGGTTAGAGAGCAAACCCCAGGTTATTTAGCAGCCAAATTAACGTGGTATTCTCCTGCTAGGGACCTGAGGTCGATGGATAAAGCCCTATTGGTTGCACCTCAAACACCTACGGCTACTACAAGACTTCGAGCTTTTCAAGACCTGGTCCCATATCTTTGGAACAGGTTGCCCCTTGCCCTAAGGCTTGAAAAGGACCTGACCAAATTCCGCAAGGGCTTGAAAACAGTTCTTTTTAATACCTGATGGACCCTGGCCTATAGACTGACATATATCCATTATTATTTAGTTAAGGGACTGAAAATTAAATAGGAGGTTATTTTGAATGGGGTTTTAAGGGGGATTTTAAACGTATGGGTTGTATTTTGTATTTATTAGTGATGTTATGTACCGCCCTTTGGTGGAAAGGGCGTTATAAATAAACATTGGCTGCATCCCCAAAAGACTTATTTACTTCTCCACTGTCACTCTACTGTCACTCTATTGAAGTTGCAATTCTGCGTGATTCTGGCTCTTTAGTTCTGAGCTTTAGAAAGTGAAGCTGCGCTTGTGTTTCTGCTGTGTGTGCAGGCGGCAATCCCCGCCCCTTTTGCCACGGAGCGTCCTCAAGGTAAATGTAGCAAGGAAAACCCGCGACTTACAGAAAGAGCGCTGGAAGAGTTGTTTAAAGTGCATGTATTTTGTCGCGCGATTTCCACGTTTTGTAGCGCTGGAACCTCGTTAAAAACCCTGGCTTGGGGGTGCTCAGAGGCAAAAGGAGAGTCTTGGCAGACTTTTTATTCCTTGGGGACAGACCCATTATTATTATTATTATTATTATTTGGTTCTGTTTTTAAGTTCCAGTCAAAAGCTGTGTTGCTGCATTCTGTAGATCATTTCCATTTTCCAGTCCACTTTTAGTGGCACAATAAACTCCAAATCACACAACAGTTGACTAGTACCTAACTGCCATCATCCAGGTAGGATATAGCAGGGCCTTCAAGTGACTGTACTGCCTGTTTGCTGAGCCTCAGTATTTTGTGGTTTGAATTTTAATTTACTTAGCTGCATGGATGCAAATGTGCCAAACATGCAACAGAAGAGCCACACTGAATAGTTCAAAATACTGAGGTTACTACCTGTTGCAATACATGGTGACTTTAAAAAATCCTTTTCAACAGGGCGCACAGTTATATTTACGGACCGTTCAGGCATGAGTGCAACAGGCTATGTCATGCTAGGAACTATGGATGTTCATCACCACTGGACCAAAGTAAGAACTGGTAACTAAATTATTGTTTTTATATTTGCAAAATGCAGACATCTTAGACTGCTTGCATGCAGAATGTTAGCAAAGATGTGAGAAACTGTTAATATATAAACAGATTTTGTGCACGTTTTTACTACTGAGAAGTCAGTGTTGATTTAATTTCTAATACAGTATTTAGTTTGATGGGCTGAAAATAATATTTCATCAAGCAACATACTTATTTAAAAACTTTTAACTTTGCAGATTTTTGAGAGGTTGCCAAGTTACTCTGCACTTCAAAGAAAAGTGCTGCTTTTAGAGGATCATATAAGCCATCTTCTGGGAGGCATACAAGTAGCTTACGTTGAAGAGCTGCAACCAATGCTGACACTTGAGGAGTACTACTCTACTCTTGACAGCTTTTATAATCGAGTCCGCAACAGCAGGCTCCCGTTTCACCCTCGCAGTCTGCGTGGATTGCAGATGATTCTAGAAAGGCATGTATGCACAAAAATAGACTTTTAATGACAATATTAATTTTTGTATTCATGTTACAGTGAATTTTGTGTTCCAGCTATGTTAGCAAAGTCGTATGAGGCATCAGCTATTTCATATGCACACGAATAGAAAATTGGTGAGAAAAATCCCAAAATCACAGTAGCTTCTAGTGAAGACATTCTGAAAATGATGGAATTAGGAAGAGAAGCAAAGAGATTTGAACTTCTTCAAATCCTAGGAGTTTATTTAAAGCCACAATAGTGAGCCTTTAACTAGAAAATACACCATAAATCAGGAAAGATACTTCCAAATGCAAGAGGCTTGACAGTAATGTTAGCAGAGTCAGAGTACTTTTGGAGCAAAATTACTCTCATAAAGTGGTACCCAAATTAGAGTAAAAAAAAAACACACCACACTTTGCCAAAAGACAGGACATTAAAAATGCCCCCCAAAAGGGAGTTTTTGAGAAACACAGCATATCCATTTTGTAGCAGTTTTTGAGGTAATCAGAATAAACTTAGCATTCTCTTCTACTAAGCAAGAATAGTAGAAAAGGGTTCTTTCTTTGCTGAACTTCAGAGTAGATAGAAATGGAAACACTTGCTGTTAAGTCCTAAAGCTTACCCCATTTAGAGTACTTTTGCTGAATACTAAAATAGTTTTTTTCTAGATTCTAACTGTGTGAGTTCTGTTTTAGACAGTGCAGAATTAAATGTATCCTGGCCTAACTAATGACCTTGTACACAATAAGATATTATTTGCAGTATCAAATGATAACATATGATCTAGAATATATAACACCTACATTCTCTTCTAGCTGAATGTCATGTTATGTTAACCAAAAGGCCTTTACCGAAAATAAAACAGATTTTAACTTTCTGTTTTAGTGACAGATATGCCCCAAGCCTACATGAACTAGGGCACTTCATTGTCCCAACAGTGTGTGATCCTGCAACCCTCCAATGGTTTATCATCACCAGAGCACAACAGGCAAGAGAAAAACTGATAAGAAAAGAAGAGTAAGTACTTAAAACCCCATGTTCCTTTTTATTCTTGATTTCTTGGAACAGTGCCAATGCGACTAGTGTGGAGGGGCCTTCCCAAATCCTATATAAAAGGTAAGCTTCAGCTAAACACTGTGGCCTTGATGGCCCATGAAGTCATGTTGTAGCTAAGCAAGTCTGCATCTGTCCATTACTTGAATGAACAACCATGCCTGGAACCACACATAAGCTTACCTGGGTTCCCACACCAGGAAGAAGGTCAATATACAAATCAATAAATAATAAAAGGCTGCAAGCATACTGCATTGTGGGATTTTTATCTAGACTGTTTGTTTATCCATCTTTTAATTCTAAGCTCTTAAGTTCTCAGCCGGGAGTTAGAGGATGAGTGAGTGTGTATTGCTTAAAAATTATGTGTTAATGTGTCTCAAGGGATTTAGGGATTTAGAAATTAATATGAATGCAAGGGTGTAAAAACAGCATTAAAAGCACTGAGTGGGACAAGGAAGACAATTCAGGCCATCTATCTGTTTATAATATATCTCCAGTTGTGGAGAAGAGTATGTGAGGAGTTGGATATGGGACAGACAGCCCAGTGCATATTAGACACAAAACTTTCCTTTGATGTGTTGTGGAGGAAGTATGAAGTAAGGATTATATATAGCAAGGGCCTCTGCCTGTCAGGATTCAGCCGCTGTTTGTTTGGCCCTTGTCTGAGCTTTCAAGGAATCCACAAACTGGTTAAGGATACTGCGTCCTCTCTTCATTCAAATGTTATGGAGAGGTGGAGCTTAATGTTACCAGTGCATTGAGCATCATTACTCAGCATTACCTGATGGCTTAGAATTGGTGACAGAATAGTACTCTGTGGCATCTTGCAGCTTACCTGCTAGAGCCCAAGCACACATTCACTCAATCCCACGCAGGTAAACTTGGAACCACTGTAACTCAATATCCTTCTGAGTCATCTTCATGGGGTGGGACACAATATGTCTTTTATCTTGCAATTGGTTATCCTCCTGATTTTATTCCAAAGCAAGAAAAAAATATAGACACCACAGAGTACAGAGTGGAGACTAAATAGCTAAGCTAGTTCCTCATCTGACACATGTTTCATAATCACTGTCTACTCTTGCTGTTCTTCCAAGTGATTTTGGTTAGGAAGTTAGACTTCCCCTGGCCAAGAAAAGGATCAGATAAGGCTGAGGAAAAAAGGACTGATTATGTTGTAATTAAAAAAAAAAATTGTTCTGATCAACTGAGTGTGAGAATTGAACCAATGCATTTTAATTCTAAGGGATTCTTTTATCATTCTGATTACAGATGTGGGTCTTTTTGTTATTTCAGGCTAGCGGTCCTAGAAAAGGAACTGATCCAAGCTTCTGCTGAGAAGTTTTGCCTGCAGTGTCTGTACAAGGAGCCCAGCGTCTCCAGCGTGCAGATGATCCATGCTTGCAGTAGACTGCTGGAAGAGGAAGCACTGCCTTACTTGCAGGGCATGCATCTCTGCATTTCCCATTTCTATTCTGTGTTACAAGATGGAGATCTCTGTATCCCTTGGAACTGGAAAAACTGAACCGGTCCTGTATTTAGTCTACAAACAAATGAATGCCACTTAGAACTTTTTATAATAAATTATTTTAAAATACATTTTTTTCATGCCAGTATTATAAAAGTAATTCAAGACATTTTCTTTCTTTTTTTTAAAAAAAAGCAACAACTACTGTTTAAAACGATTTTTTCTGAAGAATAATACAGGCCTGCAAAAGGCTCAGATAGTTTCTATATGAAGGCTGGGTTGACTCCGTTTCAGGGCACTGAATGTTAGATCAGTTGCAGAATGAGATACACTAAATTTGAATGAACAAAGGGTAAGCATGAAGTTCATATATTCAAAATTATGAATTACAGACATATATTGCTGTCCAAGAACATACACAGGTAGTGTCAATTTTAACGTAAAGGGTTTTGATTTGGGAAATTGGTGGAGATTACGCATTTCCAGGATGCTTAAAAGTCTCAAAAAGACTTCTGAGATGTTGCTAATCTTCCAGTCATATATCTGTACATAAAGCATTGCAGTTAGTATTTATTTTGAAGAAGTACTGTACAGCTTGTTTTCAGAATGTTTTATAAATATTTTAATCCTTCGCCCGTTAGATATTTGCACTCACAGCATTTTTCCAGATAAATTCACAGAAATAGCAAATGTATTTTTTTTTTCAGTACCTAATTTGTAAGTGGTCCTCTGTAGTACAAAGAAGCTCATGTGTGAGTCAAAGTGCCCCTGCGGTTTGCTTTTCATCCACTGTAGTTTATGCTACACAGACCTGGCCTGTGAATGTGCCATATGAATGCTTACTGTGGAAAACTTTCTTGGAAAATGCTGGATCTTCTTTCCCATTAGTGAACTCCATGGCAAGAGTGGCAAACAAATTATCTGTGTGGACTTGCAAGCTTTCTTTTCTGCCTTTCAGGCATGACCCTGGAAGGAGGCTTCAAAGGCAAGAAGTCTTTAATACTTGACCGACCAAATCCCTAATATAAAGAAGTTGAGGTGTGCCGTAGTTATGTCGGTGATATGCATAAGCTGCAAAGAGACAAAACAAAACTGAACTGGTCGCGTCACGGCATCACGAGCATCACAGATTTAAAGAGGAAAGTTACAAAATTACCAATTTTCACTCAAAATTTACCTGAACTATTTTCACCATTTTAAAAGGTGTGATTAATTTGATCCTTAAATGGGACACAGAAGTGTCAAGAGTTATCTCCCCAAACAGTGGAGGATGTTTGATTCCAGAAAAAAAACTAATGGCATGAGGTTTCTCTGAAAATCGTTCATAAAACTGTTAAGACTTCTTGTTGCTGCTGGATGTTGATGATCGGTTCTGTTTTACATCAGTATTTCTAAACTACTTGTGAGCTCAGTGCTTTTTGAAAATAAAGTTGTGTCTTATATTGTGTGACTGTGTTAAATTCTTTAAACCTGATAGATATGGTTTGCAGAGGTCCTGAATCAAGTTTGGACCCTCTGCTCACGTTTGTTTCAAGCCAAGAACCTTCAACTTGGAGAAGCTTCAGGGTCTCACTCCTTTCGCAGCTTACAGTCCGCACAGGAAGAACAAAGATTCCCCTAAGTTGTCTTCAGCCTTGCTGTTAGGGCTGGACTTTCAGAAGAATATTGAAGACTTGAGACTATGCGTTGTATCCTTACTATGTAGGCAAACCATGTAGTTTGCATGAACTTCATGTGGCTTTGCAAGGCCTCAGACCTACTTCTAGATCCAGGGCTTTGCCAGGATTCCAGCAGAGAGGTCCACACACCCTTAAACCTCACCTATAGTCTACCAGCACTTAGGCGGAGAAGAAATCACTCAACACTGCAATGGCCAGGAAGGACTAACACTTTCAGTTTAGTACAGAATACTCTTCAGCTGAGATAACTACTAAAGAAAAAGAGGGAGGAGATGACAATGGACACATGGATTCAACAGGAAAGCTATCGCTAAAGAAAAACTAGTGGGGGGGAGGAGAAGTCCTTGCCTAAGGAAACAAGAAGAACTGTTACCAAAGAAGAACGAAGAACAATCATTGACCCATCGCATGCAAGCAACACAGAGGTTTGGCTGCTATATATCCCACCACCAACCAAGAACATTTGCGCTGATGACACTGCATAGTCTGGTGGCAAGATATTTGCTAAAAGAAGATCCATTCAGCTGCAAGAACTCTGACAATGCAGGACCAATGCTGTTTAAGCCCAATGAAAATTAACCTTACAGAAGAGAATGGATAATGCATAACCTATGAACTGAAGTGTGTGGAACTGAAAGGAAGAATGTATCTCAGGTTCTAAGCAACTGGGTGCGGTGGGCAATTGCCTGCTTTGCACTTTTGGGGCCAGCTGCCCCAAGCTTTGTTAATAATGCTACATTTTGGAGCCTCTTTCTACACTGAAAATGTAGAAGGCTGTGTTGCATCTAAAATGTTTTTGACCACTAGAGGGCAGCAGAAATGATAGCTGTACAGCTGTATTGAGTTTTTCACAGATTGGGCTGTGATGATCAGTTGCCTTTTAACTTTTGTCTTTTTGTATTGCTTTAATTAATATGTTTTTTAAATCTGTATTGTTTTTTTAATCTTGTACGCCGCCTTGAGCCCCTTTTGAGAAAAAGGCAGGATATAAATTAAATAAATAAATTATATAATTAACCATCCTGTGAGGGATGTAATAATGCAAATATGCTTCTTTTTTAAAAATCAGTGCTAAAGTATAAGGTTCATTTGGAGTTACTCAGTTGGCTAGGCCATTTTCAGTAAATAGAACATAAAATATTCTAAGGTAAAAATTGTAATATTTACAGGATTTGTTTATTAGAATTTAGGACTGAAGCAGTCTCAAGAGAAACAACTATAAGTTGATCTCCAATTAATATAAAATGAGAAATGATGGACATTCTTATTAGCTTGCTGCGTAGCAGCTGTCAAATGTGGTTGCCAATCATGCTTCCTCTCCTGAAATAAAAAGTAGGTTCATGTGAAGCCATTGCTTGTGTTTCCTCATCCTCCTACCTTCATATGAGGAGGAGAAATTGTTTCAGTGTGAGACGAGGATCCGTTTTAGAGGTCAGTTTTAAATTGTCTGATATTAGTGCAGTTTTACTGTACATTCCAGCATACCTAAGCAGATGAAGAAACGGTTTATCAACTCAGAAAAAGAGTTGCCAAATGGAAAAAGACAGGAGTGCTATATCTTTAATACTTTGTACTGAAGAGGCTATTTCCTGCGGTATAAGCTGCACCTGCTGAAAGCGCTGCTTTTATATAATCACTCATGGCGTAGTATTCCGCTTTTACATAGGAAGAAGAAGAGTTGGCTTTTCTACCCTGCTTTTCTCACCCATTTAAGGGGACTCAAAGCGGCTGACAAAGCTTTTCTATTCTCCTCACAACAGAACACCTTGTGAGGTAGGTGGGGCTGTGAGAGCTCAAAGAAAGAGCTGTAACTAGCCCAAGGTCACCCAGCTGGCTTTATGTAGGAGTGTGGAATCAAACCCAGTATTCCCAGATAAGAGTCTGGGTCCCTAAGCACTAAACCAAACCGGCTCATAGGAAACGCCCTGGAAAATGTAGACATGTTAATTTTCCCTTCTAACTCTTAGCTTTTCATACCACAGTACGGATGTACTAGGTATACATGGTTTGTTAAAGATGAGGCAAGAAAATGTAATAAGAATGGTCACTCAGTCATCTAAATGACAAGTATCTTGATTTAAACGCTTTCTAACAGCCAGGTTTCATTATTGTGTTTGCCTCAGTTTACACACCATATTTATTTCACTATTGTGCAGTTCACTACCAAAACCTCCATTCGCTTGCATTGGGTTCTCCTACCCACCTGAAAATGGCATTGGCTTGAGTGGAGACTCAGGGTGTTTTTCCACTGTCACTAGAAGTACCCATTAAGTACCCATTAATGGGTACAAAAATGCCATTACGTACCCATTAATGGATACTTAATGGGTACTTTTAGTGACAGTGGAAAAACACCCTCAGTGCAAGCCAGTGGAGTGGGAAGTGGAGACTCAGTGCTATTTCCTGCTGAACCTCAGAGGTCAGAGGACAATGCTGAAGTGTGCTGAGACTTTGTCACTGCTCCAAAATCAACTTTCAAACTTGTATTGCTCTACTGAGCAGAGTTTTTGGTTGGCTAGAGTGGCTTTGTATGGTAAGTTCTGACTGCTGTTGAGCTGAGTTGTGTGGGTCACTGGTGCCTGATAGCGTTTTGTTTGCTGTATTTTGTCTGCTGTGTGCTGTGGTGACTGATTGGGTTCCTAGGTGAGTGCAGAATGCTGGAGGGGTGTTTGAGGTGTCTGCATGTGTGTAAATAGTATGTGTCTTTTGTGTAAACACCTTTTGTTGCTGTGGATACAATTTGGGGTGTGTGTGTGTATGTGCATACTTTATTTCCCCTTTCGTGTGTGTGTGTTTGTAAAAGAAATGTCTCCAAAGCATGCTACCAGAAGATCAGAGTCCCCTGCAGTGGCCAGACAAAAGATAGTGGATTTCATTTTTATCCAAATCCAAAACTAATCTGACATTCTTCTTCCCTACAGTTTCTGCTGAATTCTACATTCATTCTGGATTGCGTAGGGAGATTGTAGGCGTCCTGCATTTTGAGTGAGTGTTCCAACTTTTGTTTGAATGATGGAGAAGGTTGGCACAATCTTTGTTTTTCATCAGTGCATTCTGTTAAACACGTTTGTCTGGATGAGTCGGGTGTAGCATCTTGTGGGCCACCTGTGTGTTTCACACTACAATCTAAAAACCACATGTCTGGGTTTGGGTTCATATTGCTGCAGGCGTCTTGTCTGGCATCTGTATAGTGCAGGTTGTAACCATGGCATTTGTTTGTTTGGGCTTTGCCCTGTCATAGATCCCAACTGGCATGGCTTTGCTATGACCCTTCCAATACATATTCCTTTCTTCCATTGACTTGCACTGAGAAGCCAATTCCTTTGTTCAAGGCAGTGTGTATTCTCAGATAGATCAAACAACCCCATGCAAGGCAACAGAGGTTCCCGTTCCTACACTGACCCAATGAGGCCAGTTTCCCATTCAAATTAACATCATATAATTGTCAGGCAGGTTGGTTAACTCAAAACAAGTCAGCAAAAAGCTGGGCTCACAAAGTCATCTGAATCTCATAGACACAGCACGCTGATTACAAATATACAAAACAAAGGCCAATAAATCTTATCAGCCAAATTACATCTTTCTTCCACATCTGCAAAATTGGATCACAGTGACTGATCCACAGAGATTTAAAATTGGACTAGCTGATGTTTATGCCATAAATTCTGTTGATCAGACTTTACATGTCTTTTCGTTCTCTGTGGATGAATTTATTTGAAGCTTCTTCCATTTCAGAAGCTGGCCCAGCCCACATTCCATTTAAAGATCAGGAACCTTAAGAAAGAAAGTAGATGGCACTTTGAAGTTACCCATGTAGCACCTAGACACAAGACCCAGGTTGCATCCAGACAGGCTGTAAAACCCAGGATTATCCTGAGGCTATGCTAGAATTGCCACATGTATCTGTGGCGATCCCCAAAGAGTCCTAGGATAGTGCAGTGATGTCGCATAGTAACATTTTTGTGGGATAATTAACTTCCAACCCGGGTTTTACCTAATAGGTTAAAGGACCTACCAGATCTGGGCACCTCTCACATGATTCACCCTCCTAAGAATAGCCACCATGCGTGCGCAAGGACAAATCAGTTCTAAAATGATGGTGATTGTTCGCTTCTGGGTCCAGGTGGATGTGTCATGCCATTGCGGGAGCAGCATCCAGACAGGTATGTCCTTTTGCTTGCTCCCCTGTGTGCCCAGCGATCTGGGCAGTGAGCAATTATTCCAGAATATCGCTAAGCAGCAGTATATTTAGGTGCCATCTGGAGGTGGCCCCACGGCTCGCTTAGTCAGTCTTTCTTGCTATGCTGAGACTGAATTCTACTTAAAATGGAAATCATCGGTTCTCTAAACAAAACTGTATACTGTGTCTTCTTCCCCACCTGCTTTCTGGATGATGCACTACTTCTTCCTTGATAGGCAAGCAGGAAACCTAACCAAACACTCCAAGGAGCTAACCTGTGCTTCTCAATCAAGTCTATGACTTCTGAGACAGTTAAGGGAGCTATTTTCAAGTGAGTGCCGCCTGTAGTGACTCATTAACAATGAGGCTACAGTGGGCTAGAAAATGTGAGAGAGCCTAGCCTGCCAAGGTCAGCTGCCCTTCCTTCCTCGCTCCTCCCCCATGCATGTGCCTAAAAATAGAGATAATCAGGTTTCAAAGAGGAAAAGGAACAGAAAGGTCAAGTGTCACGACCTCAGCTGTATTCCAGTCCTGCTTTTCTCTCCAACTCTGATTTCTTTAGCTGGGCCTCCCTTTTGAAAGCAGTGAACCCATCTCCACCACATGCTCTAGAGCTAATCATTATAATTGATTGTCTCTGTTTTGCTTTCCTTGAGCTACATCTTTACTTCCTGTTTTTTGCTCTTGACTATCTATCTATCTATCTATCTATCTATCTATCTATCTATCTATCTATCTATCTATCTATCTATCTATCTATCTATCTATCTATCTATCTATCTATCTATCTATTTCAAAGGCAAACAGGAGAATGATAAACAACAATACTCAGTAATACTCAAAGACAAGTCTAATAAAAATGTTGTCTATCAGACTGAGGAATCAGTCAGCCAAATTATATTCATCATCAAATTTATTTCAGCCTACAGACTCAAAAGATAATAAAATCTATTGCTACAGGCCAAGCCCTAAGACCTACTAATGGTAAGGCCATTTAGTGGTCTTTGATATGTTTTAAATATCATCCGTGGCATTTATACTGTTTCATACAGAAACAATTGAAAAAGTAAGGAACTGATTTTATTAAACTCAGAAGACTATCTGCAAAATACGACAGCTGATTTCTTTATCAATCTGAAATAATTGTTCAGGAACTTTTAAAACCCTGCATGGTCTCATTCCTGGAAATCGTAAAGGCCATTTATGGATATTCTACTGCTGAGTGGAAAAACACCCCGAGACAGTGTTAGGGCTCCTCATTACCTTGAATTTCAGTGGGTCTTTTCAGCTAAAATGCTCCCAGTTCCAAACTTAGTGGGACGAAAGACAATTCTTCACATACCAAAGTTAAAAGGTTGTGATCACATGCACTCAAAAGGCCAAATGTTGCCCCAGCCCTAACTTGAAAACTCACACACCCGAGCAAGGAGGTGGGGGATATCACGACTTCTGGAGGCAACAAAAATCTGTAAATTCAGGGCAGTATTTCCTATTGCACACGCTGAAGGGAAAGTTGCAAGAAAACTCTTCTTGTTATTGTCTTCTCTAGGAGTTTAAATGAGCATTGTTACAGCCCTCCCTAGATACAGTATAGACTATTTCAGCAAGGTGCAACCATGGCCCAAGAAAAATGCAGCTCAGCTGGAATTCAACTACACAGGTTACTTACAAACATTGTTCTGAGGCAAAGGAATGACCTGCTATATTGCATTTGCTCTCTGTGGTGGTTGAAGTCTGTCAAACAAATCATTCTGTAAAACATATGACAGACCCACAGTACAAGCTTCTGAAGGGACGCTACCCCGGAAGGAAGATTCTACCAATATCAACCTGACGTGAAGTAAACCTTGCCAATTTTTGACAGTCGCTAGGCAACATTAAGCTAGATGCCTGCACCACATCGCCGGTTCCCTGAGCAACACTCCATTGTCACCCTTGAATGTTGCAGGGTTACAGGGTTACATTCTTTTTTTCAGTAACAAAGAGGCATCAGATATTGTAGGGGTCAAAGGTAACACCCTTCCACCAAGGGCTGTCTCCTCACTGTAATATCGGTTATTAGTAGATTTTCATTCTCCCTGCTCTGGAACAGTACAAGCAAACCAATCAATAAAGACAAAACAACACAGAGAGTGAAAATAAACGGAGCAAAAGAGAATATCTCTCAGATAAACTGCAATTCGACTATTATTTATTTGCCCTCTTAAAGAGAATGAAATGGTCCCAGAAGGCACACAGGAAGTGTCCAGCAGAGATTGAGTGAGGAGCGGTGGGCAGATTTATTTTAACACCTTCAGATCATGCGTGCAGAAAAAACATGCTGCCTTGTTCTTTGAAGCGAATATTTCTTGTGTGATGGGTCCTCTCAAAAGTTAAATCTTCTTAACGCTTCTTCATCTAATATTTGAGCCCTAACTAAAAAGTAGCACAAAAACCACATGAAATCACCATTGGATCGGTTTCCTTTTTGGACTATAATTTCTACCACCTTCGCAACAACAATGACCAAAACAATGACCAATTGTTTACAATATTTTCCAATATTGTATATATTTGTATACAATATATTTGCATCACAGTATATTTCATTATACCGTTAAGGCAGTGGCATTAAGTCTCTGTCCAATACTCTCCAATAGCTACACTTTTAAAACAGTCCAGCAAGGTAGTTAGTAGCACTGGGAGACTAACAGGAGAAGGGTTGGTGGCATGAGCGATTTCTCTGATATTGACTTTTAAAACAGTAAATCTAGACTTGGTGAGACAAAGGTTTTTATTATCCATCTCAAGCCAAACAGAGGATTTTTTAGGGCAATTCTGCATTGGTTGTTTTATTAAACCTGCAAGTTACTAGAAATCTCCTTTCCCTGAAAGACTCTTTTGAAGTATTTTATATACCCAGCAAGCAAGCACTGTTAAATGTTAACTTTTGAAAAGGATGAGCAAAATAGATTTGGTGTTTCATATTCAAAGACGCCTAAATTTAACTATTTCAACCTAAGAGCACAATAAGATGCAAAAATACTTCTAAGGCAACTTGAACTTAAATGCAGTTTCCCAGTCTAAATCCTACATTTCAACTTTTTAGAGCTCTGTCAGTTAAAAATGGTACAGAAGGTATCATTCTTAAAATAATTATTTTATTTGTGTGAATGTGTGTTTGTGTGCCAGGTGATACAATTGTTTGTGTGCTCATCAAATACAGTTGTCTCTTTTCTTTTCATAGTAAGAAAAAAAGAGGGGTATAAGATTTCAGGAGAATATTCTTAATTCCATCCTAAGCCTCCACAGAGATCTCAGACATCCTGTAAGACAGATCAAGAACTCCCAAAGAAGGCATCAGAACCTTTGTGTCCATGTTTGCTCCAAGAAAATGGCCCATTTTAGTATGTTTGCCACTAAAACCAGAAGGTAGACACCAAGTGCCTGTACTACAGCTCCATTGGTACGGTGGATATGTGATACTGCTGCGAGAATGACTATTTTTCCCATCTAAACTTAAACCAGACATTAAAAGATGGCCTTTAATGACACTAAAATGATAGCTGTGTTCAAGATGCTAAGGGCCAGTGAGAGGTATGAAAAGATCCTGCATTTGCCTCTTGGGGCTTTTCCACACATGCTGCTGGAAAACGGATCTAAAATATCCGTTTTCCAGTGAAATGTTTTTTCAAAGAATCTGTCCCAAACAGGGACAGATCCTCAGAGGCCCTGCACGTCCGTACACACGAGGGGCAGCAGCGGCGGCAGGCACCCACCCCAATCCAGCCTCCGAAGGGCCTGCCCTGTCAAGGAGGGAGAACGGATGCTCTCCCTGTTTGACAGCTGGGCCTGCCCACCGGCTTCCGCCATTGGCTCCACCAGGTTCCCCTTTGCCCGAGAAGGCCCCTTCCCATTGGCCAGCCTCCCTTGGGAGGGCAGCTGGCCAATGGGAGGCCGCAGCGCACGCACATGCAGTGGACGCTGAGCCTCCTGCTGCCAGAAGCAGCCTGGCAGTGAGGAGGTAAGAAGCCAATTGTGAGTGCGTGACCCAGGGCTGGGTGGGGGTGGGGGCTGCGGCTTCCCCCTAGCTCCAGAAGGCGCCATCGCGCCTTCTCGGGCGAAAGGGAACCTGGCAAAGCCAGCTGAGAACCTCACCATGCTTGCTTCAATTGAGCCAATGGTGGAGGCTGGTGGGGGGGGGGGCAGCTATCAAACAAGGAGAGCATGTGCTCTCCCTCTTTGACAGGGCTGGCCCTTTGGCAGGGCATGGGCCGGCAATGCAGTTTTTCCACAGACGTTGCGGAAGCGTTTGCTTCCGAAACAGTTTCAGGGGGAAAGCCAGCCGTAAGACCTAATTTTTTAGGTCTTACACCTGGGTAGGATTTTGGCGGCAAAACCTTTTTTAAGAAATCGGTCTTGCGCGCTGAAATGTGGACGCGTCGTCCTCAAAGGGTCCCTAATTCCGTTCCCTTTGCGGAAGCCACGTCTTAATCCCTCCCCGAACAGGCTCTAAATCCGTTTTTAGAACCTGTGCGGAAAGGCGCTTGCTGTGGCAGGCAGCAAACCCCAGCATAAATTTTCTGTTCTTCAGGCGGGAACTTCTGGGAACTACCCCTCCTTTCTTTTGTTGTTTTTCGTTTGCTTGTTGGCCTCTAGAAGTTCCCAGTGAAGCAAGTTCATAAGCAGCTCGCCACACGGCAAAACTAGCTGGATTTTCCATCATGGCCATGGAACACATTTTCTTCATGTTGCAAATGGCATCGCATTGAGTGGAGCATAGAAAAAGATGGCAATCCCAACGCAATGCTAAGGGAACACAGGGTTTACCTTGTGTCTGGAGGCAGCACCTGTTACATGGTTTAGGTGGCTTCTTTACTCTCGTGCCGTTTCTCAGAGCTCTTAGTTATTCAATGTACTCAGTGTAAATTCGTTTGTTTGCACTTTTATCCTGCTGAATTCCCAGATGTCTCAGAGCAGACAAAATAGACAAAAGAAACAAAATATAAACACACTAAAGCCAATAACAGCACCTGAAAGTGAGCAGGGGAAACTCTTTCCTCAACCCAAGGCCAGGGCAAATAGGTGGCTCTAGAGTAAATTATGCCAGCTTAAATTATCACTGGCATTTCACTTGCAGAGAAATGTTGTTTAGCACAAATCTCTGGTTGTTTTTCAGTGAGTTGGAGGTGTGAAAAACCTGAAGCGGGGGAGAAAGAGAAGTTAGTTTATCCTTTGTGTCCTCATCCAAGAATTAATGTACCAAACAACTCTTTCCTTTCTGAGGATACCTGATAACTCTGAGTGGGAGGATGGGAATGGTGAAATTCTCAGTCGGGTTGAACAGCTGCTGGGTTTATGTCAAATTTCCTATATTTGTCTCTGCCAAGATGCAGAGTTACCACATGCTGGATTTTATTTTCATTTTCTTAACAGGGGGAAAGTGTGTTGTTTTAGCTCTATTATAAATGCAAGAGATCCCCAAAAACCTTAAAGAAGAACATGAAAATAGTCAATCCTGAAGAAGAGGAGGAGGAGTTGGCTTTTCTACCCCGCTTTTCTCACCCATTTAAGGGGATTCGAAGCGGCTGACAAAGCTTTCTATTCTTTTCCCCACAACAGAACACCCTGTGAAGTGGGTGAGGCTGTGAGAGCTCAGAAGAGAGCTGTGACTAGCCCAAGGTCACCCAGCTGGCTTCATGGAAGAGTGCGGAATCAAACCCGTTATTCCCAGATAAGAGTCAAGCTCCTTAACCACTAGACCAAACTGCCCCATACGTTGCAGGTTAGGACCAAAATAATGCAGAAGTATAATAATAAACATGAAGTTTAGCTCGCTAACAACTAGACCAAACTGATCAAGCCAGGGTTTGCAGTGCATCTCCACTGTGTGACAGCAGAAGGCAATTTTGGCATCTTGTTAATATGCCATGGTGTCTACCGCCATCACAAAACATCCTTAAAGAAGAGCAGGGCTTCTTTTCCTTTGCCTATTCTGTTGCTCTATTTTGTTTTCCAAATTGGAATACTGCTTGTCAAAAAGAAAAATACATTCTTTGTTTACTTCCACATGAAATTAGACAGGAAGAAACATTTTAAAGCAGTTTCTGTGATCCACCAGCTTAGTGTTAGACAAACAGATGGACCTGGATAATAAATCATTTTTATTAATTCTCCTATAGTTCATTCAAAGTGAAGAAGGGTTTCTGAGTAAGCAAAGAAGGTCCTTATGCTGGAGGTATGAATACCTTCATTCTTTACATTAAAAAAAAAACCACACAAATCAAAATGGTGTTGGAGGAATCTTTCTTCCCCTACTTGCTGACAGCAGCTTTGGTTTAAAATGTCAGCAAGGAGATCACATCCCTGGCAGCCAGCTTTCCTTCCTTGCTCACTGCTAGGGTGTTAACAGAAGAAAGTAAATGCTCCTCAGCTCTGACAAGTCAGATAAGGTGGTTCCTGGCACACTGCATCATTATTTTAGCATCAAGTTCACAGGTTTTAAATTAAGAATAAGTTTCTGTTTATGTTCCCTGGACTGTGAATCTAATAACAGCAACTCTTCAAACAAACAGAAACCTTATGCATCTTTAACAGGATTGTAGAAAATATAGCAATTATTAGAGATTAATAAAATCACCTTTGTTTGGCCTCTTTTTTTTTAATTAAAATTTTACCACAAATTAAAAGAAAAAAAAACATTTACACACTCTTCCCGTCGTTACATTAATAGAAGTTCCCTTGACTTCCTCCGCTTGTCTGACTTCTTTATTCTGTATCCATCCTTTGTTGCTCCGCATCTTTGTCTCTCTTTGGATTCCTGTTTAATCTTTATCCTCACTCGAACCCCTCTGTCATCAATTCGAGCTCTGCTAGATATTTTTTTTTTAACAAATCATAAAATGAAACATTGGAACTTTCATGCTGTCCAAAACTTCTAGAGAGCATGTTTGAAAACTTTATGGCCCTTTCTGCTCTGGGCCTTATGCTGAATTATATTGTACGGTAAAACAGATTTTCTCTATCACACAACACTAGAACCAGGGGATCCTCTATGAAGCTGATGGGTAGGAGAATCCAATCAGACTAGGGGAAGTATTTCTTCACCTGGAGGGTCATCAATCTATGGAATTTGCTGTCAGAAGAGGTGGTACCAGCAACCAGCTCTTAGATGGCTTTAAAAAAGGGTTAGACAAATTCATGGACAACAGATGTATCAATGGCTACTAGAATGGATGCCTAGGTAGACCCTCCAGGCTGGGGAGACAGGCAGAATGACTCTTAAGGCCATTCATTTATTTGGATTTGAGAGCAGGTGAAGGTTTGCCCTTGTCTTCCGTTGGAGATGATCATGAGCAGTTGGTGGGCCACTGTGTGGGACAGGATGCTGGACTAGATGGGCTATGGTCCAATCCAGCAGGGCTCCTCTTATGTTCTTATGGAATAAAGATTTGCTATCCACACGCCTACTGCAGATTAAGGCAGGAGCCACAGATCATGCTGCCCTCTTCCAGCAAGTTTCAGTTTAACCATCTGAAAGGGAGAGGACAGAAAGAAGAAGATCTGGCTTTTCTACCCCACTTTAAGGGGACTCAAGGCAGCTGACAAAGCTTTCTATTCCTCTTCCCACAACACACACGTTGTGAGGTAGGAGGGGCTGTGAGAGCCCAGAAGAGAGCTGTGACTAGCCCAAGGTCACCCAGCTGTCTTCATGGAGGAGACTGGAATCAAGCCCAGTATTCCCAGATAAGAGTCTGGTTCCCTAACCACAAGACCAAATTGTTTAAGGCACCACTGATATGGCAGAAGGATGGCTTAGAGAAGATTCACAGGTAGGATTGTTCACGAGTCAGTCTCCCTTCCCTGCTCTCTCATGAACATTCTAGGTTAGAAAAGGTGGATTGGAGATGGGATGAGAACATGAGGGCCACACACTGCCATCTCTTAGGTACATTTGAGCTGCTTCTCTTTTTTCTATGCGTGAACACAGCCCATGGTAATTAACAGATGAATATGTTCTTGAATAATTTGGTCAGCTTCCTTCTACTAATAGATGGAAGCCTTTAGTTATGATCATGGCTAATATAATTCTTGATTTCTCACCTGTCCAGGACAAAATCAATTTTAGTAAAGAAAAAAAAAACAGTGATCAACCATTCTGACTTGAAAATTGAACCTGAATCACCCCATCAAGGCACAAGAGGCTAATCTTAAAAGTTCTGCACCGGTTGCCAAGTTACTTCTTAGCCCAGTTTAAGATGCCTCGTCCCCCAAAACTGAAGAATTTCTTTCCTTCTTGTAGATCTGCCTGGATGTTAAATTAGCAGATCAGACTCTCCTGGCAGCTTCTTGGAGGGACTTCTTGGCGTCAAATGCGCTGCTTTGAAGGTATGTCAGGTTCCATCTTTAAACACCTTTTGGCATTTGGTTAAGACAAGCCCTTTCTTTTAATCACCAGGACGTCCTCCTGCTATTATATTGTTTCGCATTAGTGATTTCCATAATGACTAACTTTATAGTTGTCAATTTGGTTTTAAGACTTGTGAGTTTCTTGTCTGTTTTGTTTGCTTTTACTGTGTTCTTGTCCACAGAATTTTATAGGCAAAAGACATGTTACAAACTTAACCATCACACATAAGGGAAGAAAGACCCTAGTACATTTGCTGACCCAGTTTACCGGCTGGCGTGAATTCGCTCCTTAACTCAACATGGTGATGGGCAGGGGTGGGGTGAAATGGCACCTGCTGCTTTACTTTTCTGCCCGTGCAAAGTCTTTCCCTCCATCACGCATCAATATCTGGCAGCAAACTGCTGCCACACCAGCCCCCAATTAACAGCTGTTAAAGCAAAGAATTTTTAAAACAGCTGAGAGAGCAGGACACAGAAATTCTGCCAGCAATCGCTACTGATGTAGCAGGCAATGTTTCATAGGTGCTTAAAATATTTGCAAATGCACATTGCCATAGAACTTTAAATAGTAATATGCAAGTTATCTTAGGATTTAATTTTTCCATGCAGCAAATATTGCTTTATGAGTGAGGCAAAACCCCATCCTTACGCAGCAGAACTAAACACTGGCCATGGCCACACCTTCATTTTTAACCTTCTTCAGTCCACCTTCAGGTCTGACTGTCCAAATCTCTTCATTTCTATCCATTTTAATTGTGGACTTTCCATCCTCCATTTGGACTTTCCTGAATGAAAACTCCACAAATAACATGAATAGAAATGAAAAGGTATGGGCAGTCAGACCTGAAAATAGACTGAAGAAGGTTTAAAGCAAGATGTGATCATGGCACTGTGGTTTTTTTGCGGGGAAGGGAAATATGTGGGCCATCCATCAAAGACACACAGTGCCAACAACATTAGCATTATCATTATTGCCATTATCATCTGGAGATGCTTCAGCTTTTTCTGAAAATAAAAACAAACATGCCTCCAAAAAAATGCCTACAGAGTTTGAGGCTGCATCTAAACACCGGAGGCTTATTCCGCTATATTTGGATATTCCAGAATAAAACATGGATTGTCTGGAATATCCATGCTTTATTCCATGGGTAGAAGAGTCAGATCAGACAAGGGTCATCAGTCTATGCCAGGAGAGGTGGTAACAGCAACCAGCCTAGATGGCTTTAAGGAAGGGTTAGACAAATTTATGGATGACAGATGTATCAATGGCTACTAGAATGGATGCCTAAGTACATCTTTCAGGCTGGGGGGACAAGCAGGATGCCTCTAAGGCCATTTGATGGGATTCGAAACCAGGAGAGGTTTTGCCCTTGTCTCTCCTTGAGATGCCCATGGGCAATGGGTGGGCCACTGTGTGAGACAGGATGCTGGACTAGATGGGCTCTGGCCTGATCCAGCAGGACTCCTCTTATGCTCTTATAATATCCAAATATAATGGAATAAATCATCAGCATCTGAATGCAGCCTGTGTCTGCAGCTGTTACCTCCCCCTTTTCACCTAGTACAGTTCTACAGCCAAGCGGGTTAGAGACAGAGTCAAGCAAAGGAAAACAACTAGCAGGTGGTTCAGTCAATAGCAGAGGAAATGAATGTGCCCTCAGTCTGAGACACCCAAGAAGCTATTTACATAGGAGGCAGTCAGTGACAGTGATGTCCTCAGACACCGTGAGGCAGTATGACTCTGAAGGCAGGCTGCTGAGAGACTGTGTGCAGGATATGGTCTCTGTTTACATGCTACTTGTGGCCTTCCATTTGTGACTGTTTGACACTATGAAAACAGGTTCCTGGGCTAGATGGGCCCTATTTTGCCCCTTGTTTAGAGGGCTAGCTGTGGGTGAGCTCTGGGAGTTTCAGATAGCTTTTCAATTTGCTAATTTAGAGGCATATGCATTGAGGACCTCAGAAACCAGCGAATTCCTATAAACTAACAGCATCTTGGAGTACATAAGAACATAAGAAGAGCCCTGCTAGATCGGGCCACAGCCCCTCTAGTCCAGCATCTTGTCCCACACAGCGGTCCACCAATTTCTTATGGGTATTTCAAGCAGAGAACGAAGGCAAAACCTTCACCTGCTCACAAATTCCAGCAAATGGCCTTTGGAGTCATCGTGCCTGTCTCCACAGCCTGGAGGAAGTTCCTAGGCATCCATTCTAGTAGCCATTGATAGACAAATTCATGGATGGCAGGCATATCAGGCTAGTTGCTGTTACCACCTCTTCTGGCAGCAAATTCATCATCAATTTTTTGGAATACCACCTCCCCAGGATATGCTCAAGGCAGTTTACGGTTAACAAAATACAGAGAAATAGTTGAAATACAAGCCAAATTCAATAATCATATCAGCATATTAGTTGTTGGTTACCACCAAGTCGTGGCTGATTTTTGTTCGATTGCATTTCTATGCAGTAATCTTGGCAGAGATACAAAAGTGGTTTGCTATTGCCTGCTTCCGGGGAGAGGCTGAGGATCAAACCAGCATTCTTCTGCAGGTTCCAGGCTGCATGGATTACCACAGAACCATAACCCCTCCCTATGTGCATGAATGGTGGGTTGTTGTCGTTGGGGTTTTTTTTTTTTGCATTCAAATTCAAATCAAATATCCAAACATTTGATTTGATTTGAATGTTTAGAATCCGAATGCAACAAAATCTGATTCGAATCAAATACATTTGAGTCTATTTGTTGAAATGTTAGATTCGAATCTGAAGATACGAATGTCGACAACATTCGCACCAGTATGCGTTATATGTATCTGTACACATTTTGTACGCATCCCGTTTTCGTCCCATACTTTCAGCTGAAGTGCGTACAGATATGCATGAGATTCACACAGATACATATGTGATACTTACATATCTGTACATTTGAATGTTTTGAATAATTTGAACGAATGTTTTGGAACATTCAAAATCTGTTCAGATGTTTAAATTCAAATGTGTAGACATTCTGTTCAATTTTGAATGTCTATATTTGATCAAATTTGATTGAATTTTGAACGTTTAGAACAGCGTTTCCCAAACTTTTGACCTATGTGTACCCCTTCTATAATTTTCGTAATGCTGAGTACCCCTCATAAAAAACATTAGGGATAAAAATTGTATTTTATAAAAATAATCAAAATCAGTGGAACTTACTAAAGCACAATAACAGGCGCCCGGAACTAACCATTAAAGAAGTAAGTTGTCTCTGTAACGAAGTGCAGTATATTCACGCCGTGTCACCCCTCACAAGACGGTTAGATAACACTGCAATTCTCCGGCGTTTAAACAGCTCCGCAGCTCAACATCAATTGTTAATGTTCCTGCAGTTTAAAAATGGCCGAATCCAAGCTGCGCAAAGGATGCGCAGAAGTTCCCGCCATAATGAGTTGCGATACGATGTATGATGGCCCCAGTTCCCTTGTAAAAACTGCAATACGCGCCTATTTCTTTCCTTGTTCTGTGGACACAGCTAAGCACGGTGCAGTGGATATTCCCACGTGATCCCCACCAAACTCCAGTGCAACGCTTACCCCCACCAAATTCTTCCTGTACCCCTGGGGGTATGTATACCACACTTTGGGAAACACTGGTTTAGAACATTCTTGCACATCCATAGTATCTAGTTCTTTTCAGACCCAGGCCCAGAAAGGTCTTTTATGTTGAGGCCTCCTCCTGTAGGACAGTAGAGATAGAAACCAGAGGAAAGGGTGCTCAACAATACTTATCTTTAATCCCAAATTCATAAGAAAAACAATGCAAGCCAGAACTAGGTCCAAGATGCTCTCTATTTCACCATCAGGTTCTCCACACAAAACAATGGGACATCTATGAGCAGAAGATGAGATCAGTAGGATTTTTACCATTCAACTATCCTTTAGGTATAGTGTGGATAAAATTGCAAACAGACAGACAGACACTTGGCTGCCTCTTGCCCTAAAAGACCATTTCACCCACCTCTTCTAGGCAGCCCCTGTTGTCCCTAATGAAGGAGCTCTGTGAAAGGGACACAGGACAGAGGAGGAGGTTTCTGACTAGAACCTTCCCCTTTATCACCCCAAAAAATGCTTTGATCCACAGAATGCAGTTTGGGGAGCTCAGTTTACAATCAGAGCCTCGCCCATTGTGGTCCCTGCCTGTGAACCACAACTGCATAGGAAATGATTTATGTTGGCGGTCTTACAACTCCTCCTCAGCTCTCTTGCTGTTATTCCTACAGCCATTGCTAAGCAACCCGCAAGTCCCTCAGGCCTTCCTTCCTAGGCCTTCCTTTCTGAACGCATCCCTTGAGTAGTTAATGGTGCTTTCAGCTCAGACGGTCTCCTGATCTACCTTGCACTGATACACTCAACCTTCAGCTGACCTTCCCTTCAGTCCTCCTTCCTTCTGTACACGTTCTCTACGGTTCTCAGAGTACATTGATTTGATACAGTCTTCTGCTAAATGATGTATTCATAAAATTCCCAAAAACCCAGTGATGTGAATTTGTACTATGCTAATCAATCATTATAATATAATGATGGGGTTTAGATAAACTTTGGTGAAAAGCCCCACTGACAGTAGACATCTTTGTAGCATCAAATAATACAGTGAAGGGAATCGGCCTGTGTGGTTTGGATGCCTTGGTTTCCCTTTGTTCATAAAAAGGAAGAGAAGAAGTTGAGGCAAGAGAAAGTTCATCAAGGAAGAGAGATTGCCTTCAGGGACAACTCCTTCCCACCACTGGGATAGTTGCTTAGGAGGCTTTTTCTTAACATCTCTTAACAAGCGACAGCACATGAAACATGATAGATGGAGTGGTTTGTGCCAACCGTCCAGTCTGTGGCCCTGATCACACCTTCACTTTAAACCTTCTTCAGTCCACCTTCATATCTGACTACTCAAACCTTTTCATTTTTATCCATTTTAATTGTGGACTTTCCACCTTCTACCCACTGATAGGAATGAAAAGGTGTGAGGAACCAGACCTGAAGAAGGCTTAAAGTGAAGGTGTGACCACTACCTGGTGAGTCCAAACAAGTCACAGGGCTACCAGGCCCAAACCACTCGAGAGAGCAGAATAGTCTGTCCCTTTTGGGTGCTGTTCAAAGAAGACGGAGGCTGTGTTCAGACATAACAAACCGGATACCTCTGAGTGTGGCCCTCGTCTTCCCAACCTGTCTCTAATCCACCTTTTCCAGCATAGGCTTAGAGGTGCTTGGAGATGGTTGTTTTTTGTTTTGTTTTGTTTTGTTGCCATGTCTGATGACAGCCTCGGTACCTCTTTCCACCCTGTCTTACCCAACAGAATACAAATGTTGCTGATGTCGGCGCTTCTCTTTCAGCAATTTCTCTACGGTTTCAGCTCAAACTAGCAGAGAACAAGAAAGAAGGGAAGTGACAATACAGGCCCTTCTCCTCTCCTACACTTTCACAGGCCCTCTGTCTGGAGAGAGGTGTGAAATCTGGAGGTAAGAGGAAAAGCTACATCTACATCACCCTCTAGTCAGAAACATTCACTGTCCCAGGTCATCTCACAACCATTTCACATATGGTGTCCAGTTCTAATTCAAGTTAAATGAGGTTACAGGACTCCAGAAGTAAAATTTCAGGTAGGAACTAATCAGGCAAATCAACAGCATTATAAAAACTATATACTTCAGTGGGTGAGGGACCGTATTAAGAAACTACCGTACATATAATTGACATAAAACATTTAGGGTGGGGATTAATTTCCTTATTTTCTCAGCATCTTCAACCCTAGGCAAAAAAGAGAGAGGTGGATTTGGAGGCTGGTTTCAGGAGGGGAACTCTTCCTACATACCTCTGTGCCTACACAGCTGCACATATAATTAGTTGACTGGCAAGCTGAAGAAGCAAGTCAAGCAATGGCTGTTCATGCTGGACACTCTGCATGCATGCCATTAATCTACATCATGCCTAGAGGGCTAGGATGCTAGCCTTGGGACCTTGCTGAAAGTTGCTGCCCAGTAGTCCTAGACAGTGGGGGCATGCCATCTGTTGGCTCCCCTGTTCCAGATCAAGGCTGCTCTGGTCTGCTTGATTACATGGATCTGCCAATAATGTATATTAAAGCCTCCCTTCATTTGGATCATGCTCTGTCTAAGGCAGACAGAATGGACCAGCAGGAAACGTGGCCTCATAGATCCAAAAGTCTATATACACTAGGAAATAAACCCCAAAGAGAGGGTGAATGTTTTGGACTGCATTGTAAATAGTACATTTTTGCAAAAGGGAGTTGAAGCTCTGTGTTTTTATCTCCCAAATACCACTGCTCTACTGGATTCTGACTATATAATATTTTAAATTATTTATTGACTTTAGCTCCCTTATGCCCCTCGCCCCAAATTCAGTTCAAATTAAATATGATTCCTACCACCACTCCAGTTCTCAAAATAGAACTCAGACATGCACAATAAAGTTTACTAGATTATTTTACAAGATTATCCATTAACTTTTAAATTGCACAGCTTTGCTATATTTTATCCCTCCAGGCTATAAACAGTAGAATCAATGTTGTTTTTCCAGTACTTGGGGAAAGTTGAACTACTGATAAATACTAGGGTGACTCCCCACTCCCTTCTAATTATATACCTATTTCCGCCTTCCTTAGCGGATTTTGTCTCCACTTTTCATAGGCTCAGACCTTCATCAGCATCTGCTAATGCTTTCCCAAGAAGTGCCCTAGGCAGCTTATAAGATATACAGGTCCTCAAATAAACAGTTTTAATCTGATTTTTTAAAATAATAAAACAAGATACAAAGTGTACAAAAAATAATGCATTTTTTAAAATTTAAAAAGACACATTTTTAAAATTTAAATTTGATATTTATAAAATGCCCTATGCATGGCCTAAGGGCACTGCACACACACACACAAAGGTAAAGAGAACAAGTAACAAGGAAATTCTAAAAACTAAAATCTAAATTGGTGGTGTCTTCTGGACAAGTTTCTCTCTCTCTCTCTCTCTCTCTCTATTTATTTATTTATTTATTTAATAAATGTATAACCTGCCCTTCACCAAATGGTCCCAGGGTGGGTATATAAAAAATTAAAACACAATTAAAAAATATAACCCCCTCCCTCCCAGGACAGCACCCTGAGGAAGCTATTTTAAAAGGCAAAAGCCTGGGTGAAAAGATATGTTTCCTCCAGGCACTGAAAACTGTACAGCATAGGTGCCTGGTGAACCTCAAAAGGGAGGCTGTTCCAGAGTTTAGGGGCCACCACAGAAAAGGCCCTATTGCATGCCCCTATGCCTCGTACCTCTGCAAGAGAAGGAACTACAAGAAGGACCTCTCTGTGAGATCTCATTGCACAGGCAGGTCTATATGGGAGAAGGTGGTCCTTCAGTTACCCAGGGCCCAAGCTGTTTAGGGCTTTATATGTTACTGTCAACACCTTGAACTGGGGTCGGTAGCGAATAGGTAACCAGTGCAGATCCTTTGGGTTTTGTTTTTGTTTTGGCATCTGGCTAAAACATCTCTCTTCTCCCAGTCCTTTGATACTTAGTGCTGCTCTTCCAGGGCAGGAGAGTTATAGTTTAAATACGTTTTAGGCATATTTAATGTATTTTGTATTTTTATTGTTGTGACCCACCCTGAAAGGGCGGGATATACATTCTTAAATAAAAATAAATACAAATATGTCAGTGACATCCAAGGATCCTTCCCCTGTTCAGGGCAACCATGTCATAAATCTCCCTTTTCTGTTTGTTTGTTTGTTGTTTGTTTGTTTTCAGCATAAATATTTTGCTTCAGAACCTGATGGAGAAAATCCAGTTTAGTACAAAGATGCAATAGCTGCCATAAAGGTAATACAAAATCCACAAAATCATTTGTGCAACAAATAATTATGGAGCAAAGACCCGGGCTCTTTCTTCTTTTCTGCTTTGATCTGTCCAGTTGTGTTTGTGCTGAATTTTCCTTCTAGGTCAGCCAGAATGTGGAGGTATCTGTCCTCCTATAATTGATAACCACCAGGAGTATTTTCATGCTATTAAAAATCCAGTCACAAGAGGCCACTGTTGTTCTGTTTAAACTAAGTTGGTCAAAGAGTGCAGGAAGGATATCACCTTTGCCTAGGGCTTGGTGCTGCCTACTTCTTAAACTAGGGTTACTCTTAATTTAATAACAAAACAAAAAAACACCGATTTTTATTCTCTCCTGGTCACTTTGTCAATACTGAGGCCAAAACTGTGACTCAGGGTGTTTCCAGACAGCAGGAGCCAATTGTGGGACCTAAAGAAGATCCCATGGTTGCCTCAGGCCACCCTAGCCAGACACCGGAGGCAATTCGAGGTTCTTACCTCCATTTTCTGGCTCCTTTCATGATTGTTTCTCTTGCAGATGTCAACCAAGTGCTTCCTCTGTGGATTTTTTTCCATGCCTGATTGGCTTCTGGGTATCTGCAAGAGAATGAGAACAAAAGGAGACAACAGACAGAGTCAAGTGCCCAAGCTATTATGAGAAACACAGCACTCTGGGTTTTCAAAATAGAGTCAAATTTTAATCTGGCTTCAGTCCACCCTCAGGGCAAGAGAATACATTGAATTGTTTTCTTTCAGCCTTGTCTAACTCAGAATATCCACCTTTGGGTTAGATGAAGTAGAAAGGCAATGACCAGTCATTTCAGCATGTTCTTTCTAAAAGTGGACCAAAACTGAGTTAAAATGTAGGTGTGAATTACTGACTGGGTCACAGCTCATCTCCAGCTGAAGAAGAGTTGGCTTTTCTACCCTGCTTTTATCATCCATTTAAGGGGACTCGAAACAGCTGATGCTTTCTATTCTTCTCCCCACAAGACACCTGTGAGGTAGGTGGGGCTGTGAGAGCTCAGCTGTGACTAGCCCAAGGTCACCCAACTAGCTTTGCAGAAGAGGGCGGAATCAAACCCCGTATTCTTGGATAAGAGTCTGCCCCCCTAATCACTAGACCAATCTCATTAGCAAAAGAATATTACATTTATTATTATTATTATTATTATTTCAACAAGGAAATGGTTGTAGGTCAGTGGTAGAGCAAACTGTATGAAAAGCAGAGGGTTGCCAGTTCCACCCCCAGCCTCTCACTGGAAGTTAGCAATGGCAAGCCACTTCGACGGCTGCGGTCACGCTTAAGGTTTAATCCAGCTTCAGTCCACTTTCAGAGTGGGAGAATACAGCAGCAAATTAACGAGCTGTTTTCTGTCAGTGTTAAACAACTCAGAAATTCACCTTTGGGATAGATAATGTGGAAAGAAAATTACTGGTCACTTTGCTGATGTGTTCCTCTTGCTCCGAAGGTGGACTGAAGCTGAATTAAACCTTAAGTGTGACCTCAGCCTTAGTGTTAACTATAGTCTTCCTTCTCTCTTTCTTGGGGAGAAGAGGTGGTGCATATGGTTTCATTTTTTTTTTTAGTATGATGTGTGCAGATGTACATACATGCTTGCGTGAATAGTTTAAGTTACATCCTAATTTGCTGCTAGTTGCAATTAAAAGGAATAAATAATTATAATAATATTGTAAAGTGAAATTCCTGCCTGTAACCATGGTGATCTTAAATCAAGCCCTGGGGTTCCTATTAGCACATGTAAATTTCAAGGACCATTTCCCTCTTCACTTATTTGCATGCAAACTTCCTTGCTGAAATCAGTGGGGATTTGTCTCAAAAATCAATCCCTCCATGCAGCTTGAAGAATTCTAACATCTAAATGCTTGTTTAGCAAAGGAAACAAGGGGAGGTTTCAGGGGGGGAGGGGGATCAAATTAGCTGTAGTAAACTGTTGCAATACAACTCAATCAAAACTTTTAAAAATACTGTGGTATACAGTCCACATGGGTCTTCCCACAGTGCTATTTAAGAAGCTCAATATTGTGTTAAAACTCAGTTCTTTTCAGTAATTGTCTCTCATGTGAGCCTCTAAAGTTGCACTCAAGTGGATGTTTGTCAGCATTCAGGGATTAGGAAGGGGGGGGTTGTCAACATGTCAGGTGTGAAGTCTCAAATTAAAAATTGCCTATCCTACTAGGTCTCAACTGCTCATGAGATCATTGCACTGAGCTTGCGGAAGAATCAGATACAAAGATTTTCAGAATGAAGTGCTACGGTACAAGTTTATCTCTTTGGTGACAGTTATTTAAACCAAAACACAATGCAAGCTACATTCGTGCTGCTGAATAATACTGTTTAGTTGCCTGGGCAAACTGTTTCAATGGTGGAAATTTGCTGGTGGCCTCAACCAACCAAATAGACCTGAACTGACGTGCTGGATTCCTAGCTACAATGAGCTTCTGCCCTCCATGCTGATTTTTCTGGCATCAGCTTAGGCCAACTTAACCTCCCTTGGAGTGTTTGAACAAGTCCATTCCAGCCTGTCCTGGTCCAAGCCCAGTAGGTGCCAACTGGATTTTGAGAGCTGGAACACCATTGTCCCAGTCCAACACCAGGAGCAATGTGGATCCACATTCCTTGTTTTCCATGACATAAAGCATATGTCTCCTGGAAGCACCATCTACCCTTTCCTGCTATCGCCCCGTGTTCCTATTGTTCCATCATCACATCCAGCCCATGATGGCAGGGCTAAACTACCTCTGTTCTGGAGTTTCAAAGAGGCTCTTTAAAGCTTGTATAAGGAACAATAAAGAACATTGCAACCCCATTTTTGATCCTTATCCAACTTTGAAGATGGAGCTGCAGTTTTTTTCTTGTTCTAGACCAGGTGCGGAAACACTGATGCCTGGACCAGAACTGACAACGTTACTATACTTGAAGACCTTCTCAAACAGATCCACCACCGAACTGAAACTGGGAGCTCTTTGGATGGTTCTGGACTATGACGGTACTAGTCCTGTGTGGAAGGAGCACACCAACAAGGAGCTTGTTCTGTTATACCAGGCAAGGACAGAAAGGCCCACCTTAGGGCGCAACTGAATTGCCACTTATGAGGCTTAGCAAACTGGGAACCCACATTAGGAGAGACCTTATAAAAGCCTCAAAAAAACCCGAGCCACGTTTTTTCTTAAAAAGTGGTGGGAAGTGAGGGGACATGGAAATACCAGCAGGTGCTCAAATAACAGAATCATAAAACAAATTACAGCAAATACTCATAACAACATATTCAACTAAACAATCACAGTCCTAGTTAAGATCGCCTTTTGCCTCTTTGTGGCAAATACTTTTCTATTTTAAGACATTGTTTCTACCCTTAAAAAGCAAAATCGCAGACCTTGGAGTTGCTCCAACCAATTAACACAAGGAAGCCAACCAGAGTAAAGAAACTGGTCATAAACTTTCAAAAGAGGCTGAGAAAAACTGTATCTTTATTTAAGTGATACATTAGCTAAATATTTTATACAAATCTGTGCCCTTGACCTTTCATTAGGTGATGGGGAAATGGTCCACACAGCTGAACACTGAAACATGTTTATAAAGAGGTTAAAAAAATATTTCTTTAACTCACAAATTATTATTTAACGATAACTTCCCCTCAGTTTTATCAGATATTTTCATTTTGCCAAACAGCTACCTCCCGGATTTTAAATAAACATCCATTTATTAATGACAGCATCTCTATTTTCCAATGTAAAATGACCCATTTCGACTGGAAAAAAATGTCCAGTGTTTTTTCAGTGAGATTTTCAGATTTTTATCTTTACCAAGCCTTCTGCACTAGGGGGATTAGGAAATGGATTGAAACACTTGGAATCTTAAGCTTTCCCACAGAAACTCTGAGATACTGCTTTTTTCAAGATAATAACATTCATAATAATAACAACAGGGAGATGAGATTAATTTCAGAGACACTGGGCCAATCTCTTTGCCACTATAGGAAGATAAACAAGGAAACACATCTGAAAATTGAAGGTTCCAACTGGATAGAATGTAAGTTCTGACTATGGTTGCAACTTACAGAAGAACAGAACCTTTGGATAAAGAGCAAATTGTAAATATCCTTAATAAATAAAGCACCGGATTACATACCAGTGTTTGAAGTGGTATAGGTTTTGTATTTACTGTCTGTCTGGAATGATTAAATATTTGCATTAGCTTATGATTACCCAAGGTCAAAATGTATTGTATATATTCGAATATGGAGGCCATGACTTAGACATTAATGCTGCTCATTTTGGTCATAGGAGATTTGGAGTTTCAGTTATTAAACTATTCTGCAGTGCAAACAACATACAGTTATAAACTGTATGCATAACTGTTTGGAAGTTATATAAACAAAGACTCACTACTAGTCTATCATTATGTAGACTAGTCCTATAATTTCCAATTAACCTTTTCTGGATGCATTCATTGGATTTAATAAGGACAATCATGACTCCATATTTTGAAGGTTTCTTGGGCAACCTGTTTGTGAATAAGTATGTACTTTTCACCAGCACCCTATCCATAGATTTGCCCTTCCCCAGTGGACCATTTCTGTACAGAAAGTAAAGAATGTTTGAAGGATGTTAGACCATCTTCCCCATTAAATACCAGTAAGACATTAGCAATCATCTAACAAACTCCTGTTGTGGGTGCCATTAAGGACTGTCACTGTAGAATGTTCTCATCTTGGACATTTGTGAGGTACCCAATGTCACAGCTTTGAGATGCCTGCTAAAAGCTTGTTTGTTCACCTAGATTTTCCAATCATGAATGAGTACGCGTCCTGTTTTGATTTTACATTTATATTGTAAAACACTTCAGGATCTTTTAGATGACGATATAAACTTCTTAACTAAATATATCATCAAGTTGCTCTCTTCCAGTTTGGTCTTGTGGTTAGAGTGTCAGGCTCATATCTCATACTCAGCGAGTTTGACTCCACAATCACTCCTCCACAAAGCCAGCTGGATAGCCTTGGGCTAGTCACAGCTCTCTGCTGAGCTCTCACAGCCCCACCATCCTCACTGGGTGCTTGTTGTGAAGAGAAGAACAGGAAGCTTTGCCAGGACTTACCTTTGCCGCACAGTGATAGCAGATCATAGCTTATTTTGAAACTTCTAATATGAGTAACAAATATTAACAGATTATTAAATAGATTAAAAACCCATCCAAAATTCCTTGCATTTCAGACAATGATTTAAGTGATACATCTGCATAATTCCGCTTCAAGGGCAGCCATTTAAGATTATAATTTGGACAAGGAAGAACTAATCTTCTATTACATAAATGTCTGCTTAGAATGTCTACCTACTCCAAAGGTAGAATTGTCTCCTTTATGTGTTTGAGTGACAAACTAGAGTTAATTTTCAAATCTGTAGAAAGTTGCACTTTAACTATTTATTTGATTGAGACATCTGGTCAATGAAGATACTCCTAAACATAGCTGACTGTTATTTACCTTTTTTATCTCCTTGCTTTGTCTTTCTCAAAGGAACAAGGACAAAGTCCGCATCCCCATGCAAGCCATTTGGAGCAGGATTGGAACACATGGGACCAGGACCGGATCCAAGATCACTCCCAGCCCATCTCCATGCCATTCCTGGCAACGTGGGCTAGGTGTGGGCTGGGTCTGGATGGAGGCATCCCCATGCAAACCGCGCCAAACCCTGGCACAAGGGAGCAGCGCTGCCTCCTCTCCGCCCCCTCTCTCCTCATTGGAAGCCGGATTGATGTCAGCCCACCCCTGTGCCACATCCCCCCTCCCTCAGCGGCACTGAAAGCCAGGACTGGGCTGGAAGGCATGGAAAAAAAGTTAAAATAAAGCTTACTTCATAATAATAAATTTATATATAATTTTAAAAGACCGAAAGCTGCTACGCGGTTTAGCGACAGTTAGGTGCTTGAGCAGTTCTGCGCACCTCTGCTCCACCAGGAACCACAAGGAGGCCTGCCAAGTTTAAAAGGGAGAAAATCAAGCCTTTATTTTATGATTGCCTTGGCGATCAGGAAATGGGGGTTGAAAATTTTTGGAAATGGAACAAAAATCAAGCCATTATCCTGCCTGCCTTGGCAATTGGGAAACAGGGGTGGAAATATTTCTGTGGAAAATGCACAAAAATTAAACCAGTATCCTGCCTGCCTTGGCGATCAGAATTTTAAAATGTCAGTGGCTGCAACCTCCAAAGCACAGGGCGGGAATGGCAAGAACACCCCACTTCCTAATGACGTGAGTGCCAATCTCCTTCCTGGAAAGCCAGTGATCATCCCCATGCACGGTCTCAGCTTGCTAACCAATGCATGTCAAGACCCAAACCTTGCCAAGACTTGTTTTTTTCGGGTGCCAAATTTGGTCCTGGTCTGGCACGGTTTGGGGGGATTTGGTCCGCTTTCCGCGGACCAAATCCAAAACACACGGGGTCGCCCGTTGCCGATCCCACATTCGGTACCATACCAAAAGTGCATGGAGACACAGCCAAAGTGGTCCACTTTGCCTCTGATCATAAAATATCTTCTCTGGACTGCCCAGTCCCAAAGGTGAAGTCCATGAGAATCAAAGTATTGTTCTATTTTCAATATTATAAAAGGAAGAAGAGTTGGCATTTCTACCGCACTTTTCTCACCCGTTTAAAGGGATTCAAAGCAGCTGACAAACTTCCTGTTCTCCCCATAACAAAACACCCTGTGACGTAGGTGGGGCTCTGAGAGCTCAGAAGAGAGCAGTGACTAGCCCAAGGTCATCCAGCTGGTTTCGTGGGAGAGTGAGGAATCAAACCCAGTATTCCCAGATAAGAGTCTGGCTCCCTAGCCTCTTGACCAAACTGGTCAAAAGGAAGGTGGCAAGAATAAAAAAATAGATGAAAGAATGATCTTTTAAAAACCATAGATAAACAAAAGGTCATACTCAGACCTGTGCACTCAGAAAGGAGAGCTAATTTCCATTTTTGCCTCATGCTTACAAGCATCCTAATTGGAAAACCTTTATCTATCCAAGGGCATGAAGAGGAAGAAGCAACTTATGAGATCAAGCAAGTGAAACTGTCTTTGTAACCCAAGTGTATGCACTACATTCATTTAACATGTTTTTCAAAGTATGCAAGTGAGTCTCCAAGCATGGGTTCCTTGAAAGTACAGGTGTGGTGGTGAAAATACGTGGCAGTTACTGACAGTTGTTTACTAACAGTGATAATGGAAGCAAATATTTTGCTGTTTCTGCCCTTGACCATTCCCAAGGACAGATGAAAGATCCTGCATCATTAATAGCTGTATAGAGCAGGAGGTTTTAGCAGGTGTTTACTGTATAACAAGCTACATCTGCTGAAAGTCCCTTTTCTGCAAAACTATTTAGGATGAAAGAAACTGACCTATTTTTCTATACAGTGATTCTATCCACAGGACACATCAAAGCTGAATAATATTCCTTCAGTTCTTTCAGAATAGTCCTATTAAACCTAACCTAGCTATTTCAATTTATTTCTATACTGTTTTTATTTTTATTTTTTTAAAGAATCCTGGTTCCATTTGCAAATACTGTAGTTTAGTCTTTTTGCTTGAAAATGTGTAAAACTAATGGTGATTCCACACTGGCCATTATGCCAGACCATAAAACCATAACATAAGAACGTAAGAGAAGCCCTGCTGGATCAGGCCACAGCCCATCTAGTCCAGCATCCCGTCTCACACAGTGGCTCACCAACTGCTTATGGGCATCTCAAGCAGAAGACAAAGGCAAAATCTTCACTGGCTCTCCACTCCCTGCAAAGGGCCTTGGGTGGCATCCTGCCTGTCTCTCCAACCTGCAGATGGTACCTAGGCATCTACTGTAGTAGCCATAAATACACATTATCTTCCATGAATTTAGCTAACCCTTTATTAAAGCTATCCAGGTTGTTATCACCTCATCTGGTAGCAAATTCCATAAACCGATGACCCCCTGGGTTAAAAAATATCTTCCCCTTATTGGTCCAAACTCTCTTGCCCATTGGCTTCACAGGGTGTCCTCTGTTTCTACCATTGTGTGATGAAGACCCTCTCTTCCTCTTTCTCTTGCTGGACATTCCAACCACCCCGCACCATATGACCTCCCAGAGTGTGGAAGGGAAGCTCCTAGTGTACTGCTAGTCCAGCATACTAGATAGCGCGGAATCACTGTAAGAAATGCAATCATCCCTTGGATAATACAATTTTGCTTTTAGAAGGACTCAAGGCAACTGGCAAAGCTCTCTGTTCTTCTCCCCACAACAGAACACCCTGTGAGGTAGGTGAACTGTGATAGCTCAGAAGAGAGCTGTGACTAGCCCAAGGTCACCCAGCTGGAGTGATGTAGGAGACCAGAATCACACCTGGTATTCTCAGATAAGAGTCCAGCTGCTGGCCCATGACAAGGCTTGTCTGCTTTGTAGGCAGCCCAGCCTAGCCCAACTTTAGAGGGCAGGAACAAAAGCTTCCAGGTTGCTGGCCATGGCTATCTTAGCTGGGCATCCAGAAGCAATACATTTCTGACACTGCTTTCAGGGTGCTCAGTGCAGTGGCATCAGGTGTCATGGCAGTGGTACACTGAACCACCTACTCAGCTGCTACATGTACACAAGCAGCCAGTTCCACTATACCACCTAGAATGCTGCTCACAAGCCATCCATGGCTAGAGTGGGCTATGGCTGTATTTTTGCATGATGCCCACTCCAATGCTTCATCCAATATAGATGAGGTGTTTTACCAGGAGGCATGACTTCCTATTAGTTCAGCCTGCAATGCAGACCAGGTACTCCAAGGCAGTAGGGAAAAGGCCTATGGTTCCCCTATCCTCTAGAGCCCTTATTTCTCCAGCTTTCCATGGATGGCAATTGCTTGCATAGCACAGTTTTGTGGCTTGTGAGAACCAAATCAGAGTGAGGTTACTGATGGGTACTCCTGGCTGGATGCAGATCAGGTCCATCCTAAGACAATTGTACTGGTTGCCAATTTGCTACCAAGCCCTATTCAAGGTTCTAATGTTGGCTTATAAAGGCTGAACAACTAAGGCCCCAAAGATTTCAGGGAACACTTTCCCCATATGACCTGCTCATCAGTTAAAATCTATGAAAGAAGCCTTCTTGGCCCTGCCATCTTTATCAACAGTTAAAGGTGCATAGCCTTGTGAGGAGGTCTTCTCTGTGGTAGCCCCCAGGTTCTGGAACAACCTCCCCTCTGAAGTGCATCTAGCCTTACCACCAGTGTACACATTTAGAGGCAAGTGAATAAGTACCTCTTTACTTAATCTCCAGTTCAAGAGGTAGTTTGCCTTCTCCTTTCAGACATCGTTATCAGTTGTTTTAGTGGGTTCAACTTTTAACTTTGTTCTTACATCCATTTTATCAAAACCCTTCCTAAAAGACCTTAAGGTATAGGGTAGGAGGGATGAATGTTCCCCAAGGTATTTTACCACTGGCCAATTTCAATTCCATTACCTCAGGAACTGACCTGCCTAGCTCCCAAAGCTAAGAAGTCCAAAGATATATGCCAAATGAACATAGGTAGTGCTTTGCTAGTGGGTACCACCAAGTCATGGCTGACTCCTGATTGATTGCATTGGCACTTATGTGGGCACCTCTATGCAGTTTTATTGGCAGCGATATAGAATTGGTTTGCCATTTCCTACTCCCAGGGAGATGATCAAACTGGCAACCTTCTGCTCTTCAGGCAACCTTCTGCTCCAGCCACTTCCCATCTGTAGAGCTAAAGCATGGGAGACACAGCTGGTGGGGTATGGAACTTGATCTTAGGCACACGGTCTCACTTAGCTCCATGGCACAAACAAGGAAACAACCTGCATTTGCTGTCAGCCTCCACCTTCGCCTTCTTCTATTGTATCTCCAGACTCTGTGTTTGCTTCTGGCTCCCTCCCAAAGTTTTGTTTGTTTTGCTGGTTGTGCCACAAATCAACATAATCTTATCAGTCTCTGGACAGAAATACTCAGTGTGTAAACAAGTAAATATTTTGCCACTGGGTCAGGTGCTGGGATGCAGCATTCAAGTGCAAAGTGGGTATCAGATTTAATTGCCACCTATTATTTGTCATCCTAGAACGCACCCGAAGCATCTACAGATCTTTTGCTAGGAAGCATTTCCTTGCATGCAACATCTGGTAAATCACATTCTTTGCGGAGATTTGGTCTCTCTCCCTGTGTGTATGCATGCACCTGCATAGACAGCCATTTCACCAAGGGCTGAACTCCTGTGCTTAAATCACTACTTGGTCTAAGGAGAAATCCATGCCATCTCTCTGCTTCTGAGATTTTTGAGCTTTCCTGTCATTGCGCCTCCTTGTCTGCAACGTATTTGCAACAGATATGATTAGCTGGGCTTTGGGTGCTTTACTTGGGTACTCATAATATGCTATTTGGTATTTTTAGCTGATTATTCCCCAAGTCTTCTGGGTATCTCTTCCCTTGAAGGCATTGTTTGCTGAGCCAGCTCAGTTAGTTCTCATGCTTTTGTGAGAACCACTCGTTCTCTTTTGCTTAGACTCTTTGAGCAAACTAGGGGTGCTTCTGCATTGGGTGTAAAAACACATAAAGACACATACAAGGCCGGACTGGGGACTCTTTGAGGATGCCGCTTCCACATTCTAGCAGGTGAGACCTGTCCTTAATGGGGTCTTGCTTCCGAAGGATTCGGCCTCCAGGAAGACCTTAAAAATGAGGTCTTCCATCTGGCCCCTCTCCTCGATCCGGTCGGAAGCAGGATGCTTCCACACACAGAGAGGTGAGGGGCTGGATTTGCCAGTGGCCGCCATCTTGGGAAGGGCAGAAGCAGGCTGGTCTGCCTCCTTCCCCATGTGCTGCGTGCCACTGGAAACGTGCAGTGACTGGCAGCTGTATGCTCCAGTCCCACAGCTCCAGGGGTGGTGTCGACAGCGTGGGAGACCGAATGCTCTTTGGGATGGGTGCTGCGGCCTCCGCACAGCACCCAGGGGATCCGGCTGCCTGATCCAGCCTCCCTGCATGTGTGTGGATCCTCGGGAGGTTGGATCACCGAGAAACGGATTTTGTTAAATCCGTTTCTCGGTGGCAGGTGCGGAAGCACCCTAAATGCCTTCCTTATAATGATATAAAGGATTGATGGTGTTACATATGCACTAGGATGCAGGGATCTGGTCCAGATGGTGCCAGAGACCATTTACAGCAATGTAACTTTGCCTTCAGAGGTGTGTTCCAAAACAGATTATAATGAGCTTTGAGAACATTTGGAGCGCTTGCCGTTCCCAAAGTTTTAAAAGAATCCATTTTCTGAGGATTAAAGGTCCTGAAACACGAATTATCTATATTCAGATCAAAAGAGGTCTTGCTGCTGGATTTAGAAATAATCCACTTTATTTAGCTAAATGGGAATGCAAGCAGGGTTTTTGGGAGTGAACCATGCTTTAGGAGCGTTCTCCTCAGTTTCTCACGACCCAACGAGGAGCTGTGATTTGTAGTCCCCTCTTCCCTGAGCTCTTCATTACAGGCTAAGGAAATCTACCACTGGCTAAAAGGGGAGGGGAAGGAGGTGTAAAATGGTGGTACACAGCGATGTATCAAGCTCAGACAAATTTAGCAAGGATGGGAGCAACTTAAAGTGTCTGATTTCAATAAGAAGGACCAGACTTTAGCAGCTTCCCTCATGGCTTTGTGTAAAAGGGTGTCTGCTCCTTCCTTCCTTCCTCGTCTCTGCCATCAACCCATTTTCCCTCACTCTCTGCCTTTTGCGTGGCTCTGATCTACTGATCTAGCACAAAACACCATTATAAGAAGGGAAAGCGATCTTTAATCTTCTACTGCCTTGCTAACATGAGAACGAAGCTGTATTACACCGGGAGGAGGGAGCAGTGAACAAAAACTGCTGCCAAAGGACTTGATGATCTGATCCGGGGGGGGGGGAGTTTATATAGAGGGTAGGGTACAGTGGCGGCCGCCTCTAGGGGGCGCATGGGCGCGCGATCACCCTAGGAAGGCCACAATGGAGAAGAAAATTACATTAAATGCAAGGAGAGTGTTTTTAAGCAATAAGCTCCTTGCATCGGTCAGAAACACTCTCCATTGCTTCAGGGCGCGCTTTTTTTCATGCAGGGATGATCGCTCTTTGCCAGCGCCGCTCTCAGAAGCTGATTGGCGGAGAGCAATACGCTCCGCCCTCCTTCCTTCTGCTGAGCGCGCCTGGTCCCTGTGGCCGCCATTTCGGTGGAGACTGGTGAGAGGGAGGTTGAAATTAAGGTATGTTCGCTCACTGTTGTAGCCCCTGCCATGCCTAACCCTACAACAAGGACCCCCTGCCTCCCCCTGCCCCCCTATTTCCACCTCCCTCCCCTTCTCCACCCATTCCCCACCGTGTCCTTCCATCGCCAGCCAGAGGTGTGGGGCTTCGGAAGCACAGGGTGCATGACTTCCTTTCTTCTCTGCCGCTCTCAGTCCCTCCACAAGAGGTGGGGTGGACAGGTGGAGCAGGCAGGCCCCAACCCGAGCTCTCCTGCCTCCTCTTCTATCTTTCCTAAGGGCAGCCCGTTCTTTCCCTTCTCCTTCCTAACGCTGGCAACCCCCCCCCCGCCCATTCCCCCTCCCTCCCTCGCTTCTATCTTTCTTAAGGATAGCCCCTTCGTCCCCTTCTCCTTCCTAACGCTGGCAACCCCCCCCCCCGCTGCCCATTCCCCCTCCCTCACTTCTTCTATCTTTCCTAAGGATAGCCCATTCGTCCCCTTCTCCTTCCTAACGCTGGCAACCCCCCGCTGCCCATTCCCCCTCCCTCACTTCTTCTATCTTTCCTAAGGATAGCCCCTTCGTCCCCTTCTCGTTCCTAACGCTGGCAAACCCCCCCCCCCCCGCTGCCCATTCCCCCTCCCTCGCTTCTTCTATCTTTCCTAAGGATAGCCCCTTCGTCCCCTTCTCGTTCCTAACGCTGGCAAACCCCCCCCCGCGCTGCCCATTCCCCCTCCCTCGCTTCTTCTATCTTTCCTAAGGGCAGCCCGTTCTTTCCCTTCTCCTTCCTAACGCTGGCACCCCCCCCCCGCCGCCCATTCCCCCTCCCTCCCTCGCTTCTATCTTTCCTAAGGATAGCCCCTTCGTCCCCTTCTCCTTCCTAACGCTGGCAAACCCCCCCCCCCGCTGCCCATTCCCCCTCCCTCGCTTCTTCTATCTTTCCTAAGGATAGCCCCTTCGTCCCCTTCTCGTTCCTAACGCTGGCAAACCCCCCCCCCGCTGCCCATTCCCCCTCCCTCGCTTCTTCTATCTTTCCTAAGGGCAGCCCGTTCTTTCCCTTCTCGTTCCTAACGCTGGCAACCCCCCCCCCCGCTCCCCATTCCCCCTCCCTCACTTCTTCTATCTTTCCTAAGGGCAGCCCGTTCTTTCCCTTCTCCTTCCTAACGCTGGCAACCCCCCCGCCCATTCCCCCTCCCTCCCTCGCTTCTTCTATCTTTCCTAAGGGCAGCCCCTTCGTCCCCTTCTCGTTCCTAACGCTGGCACCCCCCCCCGCCGCCCATTCCCCCTCCCTCGCTTCTTCTATCTTTCCTAAGGGCAGCCCGTTCTTTCCTTTCTCGTTCCTAACGCTGGCAACACCCCCCCCCCGCCGCCCATTCCCCCTCCCTTGCTTCTTCTATCTTTCCTAAGGGCAGCCCCTTCGTCCCCTTCTCGTTCCTAACGCTGGCAGCCCCTCCATCACCCGTTCCCCCTCCCTTCACTTCTTCTCTTTCCCCCTTCCCATCCCCCCTACCCCCCCTCCCCTCCCCTCCCTCCCCCATTTTTCCTTCCCTTTTTCATGGGCCCTCGCTTGTCAGCGGGGCCCCATTCTCCCTTTCCTTTCTCCCTCTGTTCTTCCCACGCCCCTCCTTCCCTCCCTCCCTCCCTCTCCTTCCCTCCCTCCCCTCCTTCCTTCTCTTTCACTCCTTCCCTTTCCATCCCTCCCTCTCCCCTTCCCTCCTTCTTTCCTTCTGTCCTTCCTTCCTCTCCTCCCTTTCCAGAGTTTCCACAGCCCAATCTACGTCACAGGATGTTCTGTCTTGGGGAGAAGAACAGAAGCTTTGTCAGCTTGGACTGATCTGGAGTTGCAACCACTGACAATTTAATAGTTGTATACCAGTTTCCTTTGAAGCCAGTTCAGTTAACCTCCCTTTACTGCTCCAGGAAGTTTCCTTTTGAGTGCTTGCAGCAAATGGAAAATGCAAGGGACCAGGGATTTTCTCTTCACACTGGCTGCAGTCACACATGAGGATTGTTATCTGCATATAGCAGGTTGTATTCCACACTCCCCCTTGAAGCCAGCTGAGTGACCTTAGGCTGGCTCCCTTCTGAGCTCTCAGAGCCCCAGGTACTTTTGGGTTTCTGTTGTGGGGGGAAGAACAGAAAGTTTGTCAGCTGCTTTGAGTCCCCTTAAATGGGTGAGAAAAGCGGGGTAGAAAAGCCAACGCTTCTTCTTCTAGGGATTAATCTAGCTTTAGTCCACTTTCATAGGCACAGAAGATATCAGCCATGTGACCAATAATTTTCTCTTCACTTTGGCTGCAGTCACACCAGAGCTTTAATTCAGCTTCCGTCCACTTTCACATGAGCCAAGCTTGCTAGGTGGCCATGGGCTAGTCACAGCTCTCTTCTGAGCTCTCACAGCCCCACCTACCTCACAGGGTGTCTGTTGTGTGGGGAAGAACAGAAAGTTTGTCAGCCGCTTTGAGTCCCCTTAAATGGGAGAGAAAAGCGGGGTAGAAAAGCCAACGCTTCTTCTTCTAGGGATTAATCTAGCTTTAGTCCACTTTCATAGGCACAGAAGACATCAGCCATGTGACCAATAATTTTCTCTTCACTTTGGCTGCAGTCACACCAGAGCTTTAATCCAGCTTCCGTCCACTTTCAGTCACACCAGAGCTTTAATCCAGCTTCACATGAGCCAAGCTTGCTAGGTGGCCATGGGCTAGTCACAGCTCTCTTCTGAGCTCTCACAGCCCCACCTACCTCACAGGGTGTCTGTTGTGTGGGGAAGAACAGAAAGTTTGTCAGCCGCTTTGAGTCCCCTTAAGTGGGAGAGAAAAGCGGGGTAGAAAAGCCAACGCTTCTTCTTCTAGGGATTAATCTAGCTTTAGTCCACTTTCATAGGCACAGAAGATATCAGCCATGTGACCAATAATTTTCTCTTCACTTTGGCTGCAGTCACACCAGAGCTTTAATCCAGCTTCCGTCCACTTTCACATGAGCCAAGCTTGCTAGGTGGCCATGGGCTAGTCACAGCTCTCTTCTGAGCTCTCACAGCCCCACCTACCTCACAGGGTGTCTGTTGTGTGGGAAAGAACAGAAAGTTTGTCAGCCGCTTTGAGTCCCCTTAAATGGGAGAGAAAAGCGGGGTAGAAAAGCCAACGCTTCTTCTTCTAGGGATTAATCTAGCTTTAGTCCACTTTCATAGGCACAGAAGACATCAGCCATGTGACCAATAATTTTCTCTTCACTTTGGCTGCAGTCACACCAGAGCTTTAATCCAGCTTCCGTCCACTTTCACATGAGCCAAGCTTGCTAGGTGGCCATGGGCTAGTCACAGCTCTCTTCTGAGCTCTCACAGCCCCACCTACCTCACAGGGTGTCTGTTGTGTGGGGAAGAACAGAAACTTTGTCAGCCGCTTTGAGTCCCCTTAAATGGGAGAGAAAAGCGGGGTAGAAAAGCCAACGCTTCTTCTTCTAGGGATTAATCTAGCTTTAGTCCACTTTCATAGGCACAGAAGATATCAGCCATGTGACCAATAATTTTCTCTTCACTTTGGCTGCAGTCACACCAGAGCTTTAATTCAGCTTCCGTCCACTTTCACATGAGCCAAGCTTGCTAGGTGGCCATGGGCTAGTCACAGCTCTCTTCTGAGCTCTCACAGCCCCACCTACCTCACAGGGTGTCTGTTGTGTGGGGAAGAGCAGAAAGTTTGTCAGCCGCTTTGAGTCCCCTTAAATGGGAGAGAAAACTGGGGTAGAAAAGCCATTGCTGCTTCTGCTTCTTCTAGGGATTAATCCAGCTTCAGTCCACTTTCACATGAGCCAAGCTTGCTAGGTGGCTATGGGCTAGTCACAGCTCTCTTCTGAGCTCTCACAGCCCCACCTACCTCACAGGGTGTCTGTTGTGCGGGGAAGAACAGAAAGTTTGTCAGCCGCCTTGAGTCCCCTTAAATGGGTGAGAAAAGCGGGGTAGAAAAGCCAACTCTTCTTCTTCCTCATCCTCCTCTTCTTTTTCTTCCTCTTCTAGGGATTAATCTAGCTTAAGTCCACTTTCATAGGCACAGAAGACATCAGCCATGTGACCAGTAATTTTCTTTTCACATTGGCTGCAGTCACACCTCAGGTTTAATCCGGCTTCATTGCACTTTAAGACTCAGCCAGGGAACACATCAGATTGGCTGTGGTCCCACCTATCTGGTTCTGAGACTTTCTGAACCGGGGCTCCGCCTAGTGACCTCTTAGGCTCCACCCAGCGACCTCTTAAGCTCCACCCAGTGACCTCTTAAGCTCCACCCAGTGACCTCTTAGGCTCCACCCAGCACCTTCAGCAGTCCCCGCCTCCCTGGGACTTAGGGCTGTGAACACCCAGGCCTGAAGCCCACCAGCCGCCACTGGTAGGGTATGAATTGCCTGCCCCAATGAAGTCAGAATCTGATGGTGTCCAATTGTTGACTGCATGGGGAGGGGGTTCTGCTAAGGGGAGGAGAGAGGGGAGGGGGTTCTCCCTCTGCCGGGCACTGAAGAATGGAGAGTGAGCCCGCATTATAAGGTAACAGTGGGAATGCAAAAAAACTAGACCTTGCTGTTGATTTTAAAAACCCTGGCTTAAAACCGGATTAAATTGCCAAGTGGGAACTTGATCGAGATCAGTATTCTGTTTCAGGAAATAGAAAGGGTTGTGTTGGAAGTCACACCACCATCATGATACACATACTTCTTGGGTCTACTGACTCAACTCAAATCTTCAACAATGTAGTTTTTCCTGTCAAAGGCCCCTTTTTGTTAAAAGTTGTTCTATGCTACAGCTTAATCAGATTAACATACTGATTTCCAGGAACTATGCCTCACTTCATCAGTACTCAGTGGTGAAAAATTAACCAGAGCACTGGTACTTAAGCCTGTTGAAAACTACCCCCTTGTTTTTGTTTGTTCAAGTGTTTGTGCGTTGATAGTTTTGTTCTCCATTGAGAAGATCTTCCATAATCTGGGGGCCATCACTGAAAAGGCTCTCCCAGTAATTTCTAGGGGTGGTGAAACAGCCAAGAGGGTTACTCTCACAAATTGCAACTGATGGGCAGGACTGTTTGGGAAGAGGCAATTCTTCAGATATTTGGGCACCAAATCATTTAGGACCTTATAAAACTTTATTCTTTGTTATTTTGCAACTCAGAAGACCTTAGAGCAAATAAAAGTTTATTAAAACCTCAGCAGGCAGATAAACAAATGAAGCGGCAGCTAGACCTCCTGCACCCTTAAAAGGCTTGTTGGAAGAGAGAATTCAAGCAGGTGTAGCAAAAAAGTGACTCAGGTGGGTACAAGTAACTTGCTTAGAGCCAAACCTATTCTCATCACACACTTCTAGGTACAACTGAATTTTTAAACTACCTTCTTTTTTTAATGTCATATATCCAATTAATCTTCTTTAGCAAGACTGGAAAAATGGTTTGTCATATCTTTCTGGGGCAATACCAGTGTGACCTCCTGCTTTCTAAGCAGCTTCTCTTCCACTAACTTACAACAACCAGGAATGGTCTTCGGAAAGCTGCTGAACTAGTGCAAATCCATTGTTTACCATTGGCCTGATTTGATGGAGCTCATGGGAGCAGTAAGGTCTAGCTTGACCACCCTTGAACTAAAGCTGTCTCTGGAAACAGATTGCGCCTATAAAAAGCACCAATAAAAGTGGAAGCAATAGTACTGCAATGGCTAGGATTTCTACGTGGGATGTGAGAAATCTGTGTTCAGATTACTGCTCCACTCTACAGCTGAGTGGATGCTGCCGTTTATTTCCCATGGCAACTGAAATTCTATAAATGATAAGTACTGATGGAGTCAATGGGACTTCCATCTGGTTGCCAACTTTTGAACTAGCCCTTGCAGCTGTGCCTTCTCCGGTTGCTTAACAGGTGAGTGCTATGCAACCTTCTTCACAAAAGCAGTCCATGAGTACAGCGCAAAGAATAAACAGTTATCAGGCACATGTCTGCCTTGTGATGGCTCAAATCAAACTCCTGTAGAAGAAGTAGGCTCCCTCCAGATGATGGTTACTTGGTAAACTATATTTGGATATTTGAGAATAAAGCATAGCTATTCCATGCTTTATTGCGGAATATAGCAAGGCTGCATCCAGACCTGCAGAAGAAGTCTGAAGTTAAAGCTAAAAGCGCCGTCCTCACTAAAAAGCAGCTCTGTAGCTTCCTCCTTAGAAGCTGCCAGAGCTGAGTCGGTGCATGCAGTCACATGGGATGAGGCAGCCAATCAGAGTTGAGCTGCCCTCCTGCTCTCGTTCATCTCTTCTCACCACCCTGCCCGGACTGGCGGGAAAATGTGAATTTTCTTAATACTGCGCAGTGAGTGTCCTCCTAATCCAGGATTAAGATAAATGTGCAGTAGTGATGGGATAATGCATCCCAACGGTGATCGATCAATCATCATGTGTGATGCCGCAATTGTGACTGCACATTGCGCTATGCAGTATTAACGTGTCTGGATGCAACCCAAATATAGCAGAATAAGTAAATGAAGTCTGGGTGTAACTTTAGCAACAACTTAAGTGTGTAAATGCCTGATCAATTGGCAACACCATTTGCAATGTTTGGTCAGGGTTGTCATGCATTGAATCATGGGAATTTAGGAAGCAGAATGGGGGGGGAGACATATTTTGCTGTTTCTGCTGTCGTTTCCTTCAAAATCTTAACATTACCTTCTGATCCTGATATAATCCCATCTGTTTCCTTGGCTTCCTGCTTTTTTCTCCTTCACCTGAGCTGTTCTCCCAGTCTTACTAAAGTTTCCTGAAATGCTCATTTTGCTATTTAATTCTGTTTCCTCCTGTCTGCTGCTCACATTATTATTTAGATTTACAATTGTATGCAAAAATGGCAAATTTTAAAATATGGAACATATTCCTAAGAAATCTGACCTCATCATAAATAGAACTGTGTACAGAGAAGCTCAGCCACAAATTGATTTTGGAGCAATAATTGTTCATTTTGCAATCTGTGCCTGAATTAATAACTGTAATAATAAGAGCTGTCATCACTTATAGATATGAAGTTTATTAATCACCCGGCTTCCAATCCATTAATTGATTTGATTTAAATAAATGAAATTTGCATTATTAACAAATGCAGCAGAGTTGAGAGGAAATAGAATGGAGTGTTAGACAAATAAATAAAAATTACCAATTTCTTAGCTACAAAAGCTACCGCTACATTAAAAAAAACCTCATTAGTAGTAAATGCTCATAAAACATCAAAGTCAAAATAGGTGGAAAACAAGTATTTGTTTCAGCCTCAGGCCTAACATTTAGCCCTCGATCAATTTAATTTTATATAATCTATCCACTAATTAAGGCAGTACTGAAAAAAGCCATTGAAATCAATGGAACTTACTGCTGAGTAAATATTCTGTATATAATTTACACCTTGCGCCCTACTGATCCTGCTCTTCAGAGCATAATGCTGAAATGTACTGAGTAGCAAGTGTTCTTCATAGCCTGAGCTGGTCATGACCTCTTGGCCTGATTCCATCAGGGTTGTTTTGAAGATTAAAAGGGAAGAAGAAGAAAAATGATTATTGCTCGGAGTTACTTTTAGTAAAGGCAAAATATAAAATGTACAAGTAAAAATTAACAAATTAACAGTAATTAATCTCAGTTTATAAGATCATGACAAGCTCATAATTTAATATTGCTGTTCCTTGTATAATGTGGCTTTATATCATGATTTTGCTTTTCAGAGAGTTGGTGAAATGTGAACAGATTCGCTTAGTGCAATCCTGCAAAATTTCAATAACATGAATTGGCTTGTGAGCTGCTACTGACTTAACACTGAAAGATTGGACCTTCCTTCCACGGTGCCATTTGCTTACTCAGAGGACATTTCTGCACCTACCTGCCCTTGTTTGGAGTCAGTGGCCAATTGATTCCAAACACAGGACAGTGTGGACAGGATCAGTGCCACCTCCATGACAGCACTACATCCACCAGCCCATGCTGCAGCTTTATATCCTACAGAAGAGAAGACTGGAAGGAGACATGATCATGGTATTCAATTATCTGAAGGGCTGTCACAGTGCAGAGGGATTGTCCCTATTCTCACTTGCATAAGCTGGGAGGACTAGAAACAATGGGATGAAACTTCAAGGGAGTCAGAACAGACTAGATATTAGGAAAAACTTCCTGACAGTGAGGGTGATCAGTCAGTGGAATAGGTTGTCACAGGAGGTGGTTAGCTGTCCTTCACTGGAAGTCTTCAAGGAGAGGTTGGACCTACATCTGTCTGGGATGGTTTAGGAAATCCTGCATTGAGCAGGGGGTTGGACTTGATGACCCTAGAGGTCCCTTCGAACTCTGTGATTCTATGAAATGCTTGTGTGAGGTTCATGGCCACACGCACAAAGCTACTACAGCTAGAAACAAGTTGCCAGATTCAAGGCTTGGATGCATGCATTTTGGTCCCAAACATGGGGGGCATGCCTCCTGCACACCTCCCATGTTATGGATCAGGTCCACTGGTCTACCAGTGATCCTGATTAGGAAAGTGTCAATCAGGATCACGCTCTATGTAATCCAGACAGAGCAGACCACTAGAGGGTGTGGCCTCATAGATCTGCATTAATGTGCAGACCTATGAGTTGTAGACGCATACTACATGTGCCCTTAATCCAAATTAAAGATCTGTGCAGAAGGACCATAAACTCGGCCTCTGCTCCAAAGTGCTATTGACTGCTTTTGGTTGGTTAGGCCTTCCATGGTTCCTGGTTCTCCATAAAGGGCAATTGTGATTTTGCACTGCATGGGGATTTGGAGGAACCCAACCACACCATTTTATACGGGATAACCAAATGTATAATCTATGAATAAACAGCAAGTGTACCTTAAGAGTAAAAATTGACTAAACCTCAAGAAAATGTAAAGCATTTGTTGAGATGTTTTTAATCTTCTTAAATAACAGGCTATGCCTCTGTCCATATTGTGCTGAGGGAAGATACTTTGACTTTTTGCTATTTATGTAGTAAGCCTGGAATTTTGGCCAACTGATAGTATCACACAAAAATGTGGTGGGTGTCAGGAGAATGGAGGAAGGACAAGCTAATTTTAAAACTGGTTTAGCAGATTCTCGCCCTAAGAACTGAATGAAATGGCCAGAAGATAACCCCCTTCTAACTATTACTATTACTGGAGTTGGATACGCCACTCAAAGACTATTGAAATTCACCAGCTCTGGAACATCAAGACCTAGGAAGGGTTACAGCCAGAAGACTATTATGAAAAATTATTTCAGTTCATGTGCATAAAACACATTTTAATATCATCATGCACTTCCAGTACTGGTCTCAGTCATTTAATTTTAATGGAATATTGTGGCTACTACACCTCTGGTTAGGAAACTGTAAACCTCTGTGTTTCTTGGAGACTCTGAGCAGACATGTTATTCTGCATCTGTCCTGGACATGGGTTTTCATGAAGCTGCTGGACTAGATGAGTTACTGATAGGTCACTGATTTGATCCAGATTGGGACTTTTAGACATATCTGGTGTGACGGTTTCAGGGATACAGGCTGCAATCTGTTTTGCTTCCTGGCTTTGCAGGCTTCTAGCTAGCTGCAATAGCCAGCCTTGGTGCAAACAGCCTTTTGCAAACCCAGGGTTTTGGCTGCAAAAAGGGCGGGAAATCCTGTGCAGGCCCTGTTGCAGTGATTGGCTGGAGTAAGGTTTTGGAGGGAAAAGCTGTCCGGGGATCTGAGTACTGGAGGGGCTAGAGTAGGAGTTCCCACCAATCAGGCTGGAGGGACAGCAACCTCTGTTAGGAGTCTCCAGCAGCATTTTATTGCGGCTGGAGCCAATCAGGGTCAGGGGGATGAGTATAAAGGAACACAGAAGACAGCAGATGAAGTCTTCATGCTGGGACAAGAGCTGAAAGGAAAAGAGCTGAATCCTGAGGGAGCTGGAACCAGTAGCTGACCATTGGGCTGTTGGCTGAGCGATTTCTGAAGGGGACAATCGAGGAAGATTGGGGCTCTGAGAGAGACTTCGCTAGCAACTGACCAGGCTGGATGATTGGACAAGCAAGGACGGACTGGACCTTGTGATCATCTAGGGCCACGTTCTGGTACACTGGCTTGGTTTGAGCTGTGGCCAAGCAAGTCAGAGGGGGAGGAACGTGGAGAGGTTTGTCTTTTAAAAGGGGGAACTATTTTCCTTTAGGGAAAGGGGTAGCCCCTAACCTTAAGAGACTTTCTGAGTTAAACCAACAAATACCTGAACCTTATTTTATCTTTTATAGTATTGCTTGTGTATAATAATAAACTTGTTTTAGTTAACTGTTGAAACGCTTGCTACCAGTGTTTTGTGTCCACACTGTAGTATTCACTTGGCCATTGCACAAACCCAGCGTCCTAACAGGGCCAAACCACTCCTAGTGAGGGCAGGCACTTTCTGGAACGCTGGGCATCGTGGCATCTGGGGACTCAGCTCCATTCAACACAGGAACCTGTGCAGGGTGAGGTGAGGCAGTATCTGTCAGTGGTCACCCACACTGCCATGGCCCCCATCTCCAGCTTCTAGAGTTGCCTGTCACAGGGATTTCCCTGGGGTAACACAAATCGCCCATTTCCAGAGCCAAGCAAGATGGCCCCGGGTTCCTCTCGCCATATGAGCTATCCACATGGCGGACATCTGGAGCAGATGTCCGTGGACAGGGAATGCTCAGGAAATTTAGACTGGCCTTCTACTGCATGCACTGCAGCATACTTTTTTTCCTCCATGGACACTCCAACTGCTACAGTTGCACATCCAGAATTTTTCCTGGGAGATCATTCCACCTGGGGACTGCTCTGGTAAATCTGGCTATTTCAGTGATCAAACCTGACTCCAGATCATTTATAAATGTTAAAAAACACAGATCCCAGAGCAGAATCATGCGGACCCCACTTGTTTCGTCTCTCCACTACTCCATTTCTCAGCCAGTTTCTTTTCCATAATAGGACATGTCCTTTTATTCCACAGCTGTTAAGCTTCTGGAGATACCTTTGATAAAGGACTTTGTCAAAAGCTTTTCCAAAATCTAAGTAGACATGATGCCTACTGGATCACCCTAATACACATGTTTGTTAACAATCTCAAATAGACAGGCAGGACTTTTCCTGATAGAAGGTTTTTGAGCAAAGCTTAAGAATCCAAAACTCCAAATGAAAGAGCAGCATCATGGCAACATGTAGACATAAGAACATAAGAGAAGCCCTGCTGGATCAGGCCCAGACCATCTAGTCCAGTATCCTGTCGCACACAGTGGCCCACCAAATGCTCATGGGCATCTCAAGCAGAGACAAGGACAACCTATTCCTGCTCTAGAATCCCAGCAAATGGCCTTAGAAGCACCCCGGTCCATCCCGTCCCCCCCAGTCTGAAGGATGCACCTAGGCATTCGTTCTAGTAGCCATTGATACACCTGTCATCCATAAATTTATCTAACCCTACCTTAAAGCCATCTCGACTGGTAGCTGTCACCACCTCTCCTGACAGCACATTCCATAAGCCGATGACTCTCTGGGTGAAGAAATCATCCCAATAATTGAGGCGAACCACTGAATGACTCCCACTCCATGCCCTACCAGGTTCTTCATAGAGTCATTGTAACAAAACAGCATGTCTCTAGTGCAAGAGTACACTCTGCCACAATCTATATGCATGCTGTTTATCCCAGAGCACCCCAGTGTTCAAGGGCATCCCAATCCTCCATAACTGTGGAGCAGTAAAAACTCCCAGTAAACTCCCAGTAAGCTTCCTGGTGAAAACTTTGTGTGAGGCAGGGTCACTGTGGCTGCCCTGTCACATACCTCATTGTGATTGCCATAGCAACTGTTGTGCACCACAAGTGGACTGAAGCTGGATTAAAATCTTCATTAGGTGGATATGACCAGGACAGTATCTTTTATATTTTTCCCAAGTACCCATGAATCACAAGAATTCTGAGGAACCTGTCCTTTTATAGAAGCATCATGTATGAACAAGGTGGAGGTATGAACAAGGTGGAGGTATAAGCTGGACTTCTTCGAGTTGGGGAAGGAAGGAAGGAAGGAAGGAAGGAAGGAAGGAAGGAAGGAAGGAAGGAAGGAAGGAAGGAAGGAAGGAAGGAAGGAAGGATTAAGTTAATCAGGCATAAAAAGTAGATTGGTCCTTAGAGGAAAGGTCCAGTAGAATTAAACTTCTTTTCAAAGGTCTTCTGAGAAAGAGATCCCCTCCACATTTTTTATTCCACATTTTGTTACCAAACACATTTATCCAATTTACAGGTATAGGCAAGAGAGAAGGAGCAGCGCTCTGTATCTTTAGATATTTTCCTGAGAAACAGCAATTTACAATCTAGTCTTATTCCTAAAATTCCCCAGGATCACAAGTGTTATTTTAAAATAGAGTGTGCACATTTCTATTTTGTAGCCACTGTTTTTAGCCTACTGGTTACATGTTCCACCATGTGCATATTTCAGGAATTAATGCTATTTAAATGGAACGTGCAAGGAAAGGCACTTACCAAAATTTTGCATCTGTTATGGAACAAAGGAGCAATTAATTAATTAGCAAAGCAAATTAGGGCATGAAACAAATGCATGTTCGGAATACTGCGATCTGGAGTTTTAAGAACTCTCAGTAGGGGTGGGTTGGTTGTTCTTTTCCATTCTTCAGATTAGCATGGTTTTGGTTGCTTTTTATTTGCATTTTGGAGCTTTGTGTTGTCTGATCTATATATTTGAAATATCTTCCCAGTCTTTTAAAAATCTAATTCTAAGATTATTTTTTAAAGTTTACTAAGGGACAACATTTTGAAAACGTCAGAAAGCTAATAAATCAAGAAAAAGCAACTGGTTTAAATTCAGTAACTTAGGTAAACCGAAGTTCTCTGGGGAGAAATGATATAGTATTGAAAGGAATCAGGATATTAATTTGCAGATTTTCATTCACTGAACAAGCAGTCTAAGGTAAGAATTCAGGATTTTTCTGAATAAGGAAATAAAACTGTGAAATAAAAAATCCTAAACTCAAAGACTTCTCTACAGCTAGTACTGATTTAAAAGTCTTGATTTTAGAAAAGGTTTTCTGCTACTCCTCTGTTCCTTCTCAGTCTCTTAGGAGAGCAGGAGAGAATACAGGGGAAGTTAACTTAAATTAGCCCACTAGTATGATCTTTCTAGAGCTTTCTAGAGCATTAGCTCTGTCTGCAGCAGCAACTGAGTAATTCAAGAATACTTTGCATGTGAAGATTATGATATTTTACCTTGAGTTTTGGTTTTTTTCCCCCTAAAGGGAAGGAGTCTGGATAACATTGGGGCAATTTCAGGCAAAACTGTTAAAGAGACAGTCCCATTTGACTTGTGTAATAGGAATTCTATAATTCTAAAGCAACTTTTAATGTGCATAGTTGAAATTTACAAAACAAACTCAGTCACTGAGGCTCCTGTTCCAGAAATCACTAATACCAAGTAAATGAACACAGAATTAGTTACTGCTTTAAATATTTTTTCAGCAACGACTGCAACTTCTGCCTTGCTTTTTTCACAGTTTGTGAAGATAAAACTTGTTCATTTCCACCCTAACTCTACTATCTGCTGGACAAAAAAGCAATGCCTGTGCTGTGTAATATTTTATTTTGTTAAGACACTCCTAAAACACAAAGCTGAGTCTGTAGCTACCCTTAATTAATTAAGGAAGATTTTTATTTTTACAAAATTATATTTTGAAATCTTATAAGAGCAGTGTCAGTCCTCACTGAGGGGGGAAAAAGTCTCTCTTTTGTTCTCTCAAAGCAACTTTAGAACTGTAACACATATGGTTATTATCTTTCAAATAAATGCTCCAATTCAGAATGATTTTTTATTCACATGCAGATGAGCATTTTCAGCGTATTGATTAATCAATTAAAAATTCACCATTCATTTCCTTACATGGGAGAACCGATTTTCAGAAGAACAAGAGTGTAAAAATCCTTTCCCCCCCACCTTTGGGCGGCTTTAATTGGGACAACAATTTGCCTTTTCTTTTCCAAGTGATATTTAGCAGCCATTTAACTTGCCACCCATACAATCCGTCGACCTGATTTGTTTTGTTTTGCGCAGAACTTTATAAATATACTTATTTTTTTTTTTTTAGCCGTCGTCCTTGGATAAAAGGGACTTTAATTCGGGAAACGGTTTTCTTTCGTTCTTTTTTTTTTTCCCGAGTCTAAAATTTAATTTTAAAACTAGTTCCTTTAATTCCTTAAGGCATGAACCTGCAGTCGATCTCTCAAAATCAGCCCGACGTGCAGGTCTGGAGAAAACACACGTTGCGTAGCAGAAACACACATTTCGGGCTTTAATTATTTCAATGCATCCTCGTGTCCGAGAGAGACGGTAGATCCGAGAATGAAATGAACCGGAGACTCTGGACATCTCAGCTCCCTTTAAACTTTGGAAGGGGGGGGGGCGCTTTATTGAAACAGGCGAAGCTGCTCCTTCCCTTCCTTCCCCGCCCCCTCATCGCCTGCCTAGCAGTAGGAAGAGGGTTAATATTTCCTGTTTGCTTTTCAGAGACCCCCACCCCACCCCCGCTCTCTTTCTAACCTCCCTCTCTGCATTCAGGCGGAAGTGAGTTCGCTCCTTCGGAGATTAAAAGGATTCCGAACTCGGGGGGGATCAGTTTCAAGACGGGGCGGGCGCGGGGGGGGCGTCCTAGGAATGCGAACACATCGGCGCCCGGCAACATCCACGCTCACCTAAATCGACTGGGGTGGGGAGGGGAAGGGAAGGAGGGGGAAACGATGTAGTGGTCTCTTTCCCTTTTTGAAAGAGGCACGCAAGGGCCCATAAATCCGTCCACCGGCCAACAGTTGCGCGGCGGTTCGGCTGGGTTCGAGCGCACACCTCATGCATTGCCATGCCGCCACGCAACTGCCGTCCGTGCAAACCCACTGCTGGCTTGGACTTTTTCTTCCCCCCAATTCCTCCCCCCCCCCCCCACACACACACCAGCCGGCAAAGTCGAACTACTGAGATCTTTTTAAAATAATAATAATAACAAAAGGGGGATTTAAATCTCCTCCAGCTCGCTTCCCTTCCCAGCCCGGAGGAGCAGGCGAAGAGCCGGCGTGACAAAGGAAATGTGATCCGATCCGCCTCGGCCGGCGCCGGGGTGGGGAGGCCAGGCGAGCGACAGCAGCGGCCGGGCAAAGGGGTGGCGCGGCGTGGCGTGGGTGGGCATAGGCGGGGGTCGGGGTGCCCGAGCGCGGTGCCCTCTCCCCGGGCGGCGTGGCGTCGCTGTTCCAATGCGCGAGAAGCGAACCTAATCCGCCCCCCATGAATAATTCAGCACCGACGACGCCCGCGAGGACCCGCCGGCGCTGCTCTTCTCGCCGCCGGCAGCCGCGGCCACTTTTTCCGGCCTGAACGCGGAGCGGGAGGCGGGGAGGCGGAGGCGGGCGGGCGGACGGACGGGCGTCGGAGCGCCGAGGGGGCCGCCCAGCAGCAGCAGCGCCTTCCCGGGAGGGGAGGGAGGCAGCAGCCCCGCGACACACCGCTCGACGTGACCGGCCCCCGAGCATTCCCACGGCCGGGCCGGGAGAAGCGCGCGAGCAGAGGAGCCGGGAAGCAGCAGCAGCAGCAGCAGCAGCCTTTTCCTTTGCGTAAAAGCGCGGCGGCGGCGCCCTGACTTCGCCATTCATTCATTCATTCATTCGACCGCAAGCAGGAGGGAGGAAGCCCAGCCACCCCCTCCCCCCCTTCGCAAGGCCGCCTGCCCAGTTGCCGCCGCCCCCCCCCCCACGCCGGTGGAACCGGCGGCGCCATCTCTCTCGCGTGGTCGCCTCTCAGCCATGCGGCGGTGGAGGAGCCGGCGTGGAAGGCGGGTCGGCGACGCCGGACGACGCGGCTTGAGTGTTCGCCGGGCCCCGTCGGCATCCCCGAGGGAAAAGTGAAGCCGCCGCCGCCGCCACCTGCAGGCCCGGCCGGTCAGTCAGCAGCCGGAGGAAGAGAAGCGCCGCCGACCCTCTTTTTGTCTCTCTCTCTCCGGCCTTCTCCGCTAGGTCGGAGGGGATCCGGGAGCCGCCCCCCCTCCTGTGCGGACTCGCTGCTCCGTGTGTGTGTGTGTGTGGTGTGAGTGCGCGCGCGCGCGGGGGCGCGTGTGTTTGTTTGTTCCGGCGGCGCAGACGGGATCAAAGGCGAGGCGCGCGCCGCCTGCTCCTCCTAGGCCGGCTGCGGTGCGCGCTGGATTCCCAGAAGGGGCCCATGAACTCTGCTCCTCTTCTTCCTCTTCCTCCTCCTCCTCCTCCTCAGGGAAGCCCCAGCAGCCGTCCAACAAGCGCCGAGCCGGAGCCGGAGCCGGAGGAGGGGGTGGGTGGGAACGGAGGCAGGGGCCGCCGCCGCCGCCGCCCGAACAGGGAGCGACCTCCTTCCGCGGCCAGCGCGTTGTTCTGCCGGCGCCGTCTCGTGGGGAGGCCGTCGTGAAAGGAGCCCCCACACCGGCGGCGGCGGCGGCTGAAGAGAGACGCGCCCGGCTGAATCCGCGAAGAGGCGGCAGGAGCAGCGGCCGGTCTGGGCTCCGGAGCTTTTGCCGCCGCCCCGGCCAGCGGCGCCCCCACACAGCGCCTAATTGATGCCACCCACCGGCAGAAGCGCTTGCGGAGCGGGCCGCCGCCGCCGTCGTCGCTGCCGCCCTCGGCCCATGCTGCCGCCTGCTACTTACTGAAGCGGCCCCCTCCCCTCCCCCTCCTCTCTTTCTCCCCCCCCCCCGCAACTCCCCCAATGGCTTCGTTCCCCGAATCGGATTTCCAGATCTGCCCGCTGTGCAAAGAGATGTGCGGCTCGCCGGCCCCGGCCTCGTCCAACTCGTCCACCTCCTCGTCGTCCTCGCAGACGTCCAGCTCGTCGGGCGGCGGCGGGGGCTCGTCGTCGTCGTCGTCGTCGTCCTCGTGCGCGCCGTCGAGGCGCCTGCACGTCCTGCCCTGCTTGCACGCCTTCTGCCGCCAGTGCCTGGAGGCGCAGCGCCACCCAACCGCCGGGGACTCCTCCGGCGGCCTCAAACTGCGCTGCCCCGTCTGCGACCAGAAGGTGGTGATCTCGGAGCCGTCGGGCATGGACGCGCTGCCCTCCTCAAACTTCCTCCTCAGCAACCTCCTCGATGTGGTCGTCGTGGCCGCGGCGGCCGAAGACCAGAAGAACAACGGGCGCCCCGGCGGCCCCGGAGGGGGAGGTGGGGGAGGCGGCGGCGGCGGGCCGGGAGGCGGCGGCGGCGGCGGCGGCACCACGACGAACAGCAGCACCAACAACCGGCACCACCATTCCCGCCAGCAGCAAGCGCCCCAGCAACACCGCGCCGGCGGCGGCGGCTCTTCGCCGGGCTCTGCCGCCGGCTCGGCCACGTCGGGCGGCGGCGGCGGCGGCGGCGGCTCGTCGCTCCTGCTCCGGCGTCCCCACAGCCGGCAGGGCGAGCCCCGCTGCAGCTCGTGCGACGAGGGCAACGCCGCCAGCTCCCGCTGCCTCGACTGCCAGGAGCACCTGTGCGACAACTGCGTGCGCGCCCACCAGCGCGTCCGCCTCACCAAGGACCACTTCATCGAGCGCTTCGGGCCGGGCCCGCCCGCCACGCCGGCAGCCGGCACCGCCGCCTCGGCGGCCGCCCAGCTCGCCCTCGGCCAGCCCTACTCGCCCGCGCCGTACAACATCCTTTCCTCCGTCTTCCCGGACAGGGTGAACTATTGCCAGCAGCACGACGACGAGGTGAGGAGAGAGGGAGTGTGTGTGTGTCCGTGAGCCCCTCGGTTGCCTCCAAATTGCCTCAGGCGCACGTGTGGGTGTAATGGAAGACCCTGCCTGGAGAGTCCGCCTTCCTCTGGAGACCCCTGGCAACAGCCGCCCAAATATCTGAAGGCTGTAATGGCTGCGTGAAAGGCGCCCTTTCCTTTGGGGGTCACCGCCTTGCCCCGTCGTTTTCTCAACCGAGGGGGCAAATACTTAACTCCTCTGCTCTGTAGTCCTGCCAGGAGGGTGGCTGGGAGGGAAGTTGGATAGGCTATAATCTTAACTGTTTTTGCAATGGTTTTGTCTTGTGCCGAGACAGGGAGACCCTCCTGAGACACACACACACACACTGTGAAAGGTGGGATACAAATATAGTAAATAAATAAATAAATAGTTGTCTTCACTCCCATCCAGGTATTAGTTGGCATGGCTGCAGGAAGGCCATAACTTAATGTGCTTTCAGATTCCCATTGCCCCCCCTTGGGGACCCCCCCACCACCACTAGATTCCTCCTTTTTTCTGGGAAAAGCCATTGCATTTTTCTTTCATTTGGAGGAGAAGGGAAGAAGAGTTGGCTTTTCTCCCCTGCTTTTATCACCCATGTAAGGGGACTCAAAGCTGCCCGCAAAGCTTCCTATTATTCTCTCCACAACAGGTAGGTGGGGTGTGTGTGAGATAGGTGGGGCTGTGAGAGCTCAGAGGAGAGCTGTGACTAGCCTAAGGTCACCCAGCTGGCTTCATGGAGGAGGGTGGAATGGTACTCGGTATTCCCAGGTCTGGCTCCCTAACCACTAGACCAAAATGGCTCACAAGTGTTATGGTGTTGGTTCATTCAATAGAGGATGTCTTCAAAATATACCTGCTAATATTTTTGACTACCCTCCTGGTCAACAATATTTTCATTCAACACTGGAGCCTGCAAAGACATCTGTGGTTTAGACCTGGCGCCACAAGGTCAGTTTCACCCTGGACCCAAACGGTAGCGTGGCAGGGATGGGCGGGGGGGGGGGGCTTGTTTAGGAAGCTATTGTAAAGTAAGAACACATTTTTTTCTCAGAGAAATCTTGCTGAAATCAGCCTTCTCGGGAATAGAAATTACCCCTCCTTCACTTTGCTCTCTCTGGGGCTGTAAAGGGATGCTTGAACCTTTTTCGTGTTTTCTGGTTCAAGCCACTGGTTTGTGTGAACTCATCTGGAAGTGTGTGGGATCCCAGCTCACAATCTGGGGTTTGTTAAATGTACATTGAGGGCAAGAAACCGTTGGAAGGTATTCTTCCCCAAATTGGTCCGTGCCTTCACACATTGAAATTTTTGGGAAAAGCCTTCTGTCAAAAATGGTACAACAAACAGACCAATATCTAAGGATTTTCTGGATTAAAAAAGACAAAACAAGTCCCTCCATGTTAAACGTGCTGTTGAAATCAACTTTATGCTGCAAGTTGGTATTTTTTCAAAGAATTCAAGATGTGACCATTATTTTCTCCTCTCCACTTTCTCCTCGAGCGACCCTGTGAAACAGGGCAGATTAAAAGACAGGGTCTGGCTGGAGTCCAGCGTTATTCCTGGCCAATTGGAGGATAGCTTACCCCCAGGTCCTAATCCTGAATTTTCAGAAGTCCTCCAGAGCCTTTGCTTTAATTACCCTGCACTCTTCCACATCGGAACGACAGCGTTTGTGAACCTTCTAGAGCTCACATGAGTGGATTGTTTCCTCCAGAGCTGTGGTCATCTTACTCCCTGAGACCATTAAAATGAGTTGCCCATAATTTCAACAAGGTCCCCCCCCCACCCGTTTCAGTTCCTTTTCAGAGGCTTTTCTTCCACCTACCCCCCTTGCCTTCTGCTTTCAGCCCTGTTTTCCCTGTTCTTTGCATGTTTTGTTCATGTGGAGCTGTCCGTCCTTAACCAGGCTAAATCTCAACAAAGCTGCGTAAAGCAGTAGAGTTTTGCAGACAAGTGAAGAATAGTGAAGCTGCTCTGAAAAAGCACAAGAGAGGTCTGTAGAACAACAGTTTTGGAACAAATGTGTGTGTTTCTTTGGTGTTGTTTGGAACCATCAAGGTGCTGCATCCCTCAGATGGTGAAATAGAAGTGAGAAGAGACTATGGGGTGGCCAAGGAATGGATGCATTTTCCTCTCTGCTGCTGGTTCTGGTTAACTCCGCTTGCTTTGTTGCTGTTTCCTGCTTCAAAGAAGCATTTCTGTGAGAGATAAGCTGCTTGCTAAGGCGCTTTTAAATCTCCTTTGAATTTTGTGGTTTAAATGGAAGAAATCAGTTGTTAGCTGTTGTTAACTGTTCATATGGCGATGAAATTGTTGTGGAAAGGGAGTCACAATCATGAGATTTAAAAGACCAGCCAGGAGTCTTTTGTGACAAACAAGTGAAATTCAAATGTAACATTCAGATGTTTGCTGGGAATTTAATCTGAGCCAAGACTGAGTTGAGGAATTTGTGTCCTGTAATTTCCCCTGCGCATGTGTGGAGTGTCTTTTTCTTGTACTGAAAGATCCTGATCTCAAGCATGTGGCATTGGGAGACAAAAGGCTTTTGGGTTCAGAGATGTAGCTTTAAGGTGGTTTTGATGGCCAGTGAGTGTTTTTTCCTTAAAGAAAAAAAAAAAAGGAACTGTTGCCTATAACTCTCTCTCTCTATATATATAGCTTGTGAAAGATATTTTGATTTTTGCTCATCCTTTTACCTTTTTGCTTTTTAAAGTGTTCACTATGGTTAATAGTTTGCGTCTGTAGTGATCAGATCTAGTTCTGTCAGTGATCTAGGGGTTTCTTGTCATGGAAGAGTCATGAAAATAATTGCATAAGTCCTGGAAATCCTGGCGAGGAAAAGAATGCTGAAAATGAACCAAGTTTCTGATCCTGGGAGGGCTAAAAGACATGACAAAGGTGCTCACATTCACCGTTGCTTGAGTTTTCACTGAATACAATGCAGAAAACCACTTTACTACTTTGAAAGGATGACAAAGTAATTTCCCCATTCTCACCTGCAAACATGATGCTAGAATTTCAGCGCTGTTTTAAAAGCTTCTATATGAAAGGGGAGTGAAATCCTTTTGAAAAACAGACTTTGCCTCGAGGAGCTGTAACTAAGTGCAAATTTCCTTCTAGTCTGAATTTGGCTAACTTAATAGCATGGATACTTAGTATTTTAAAAATGTGTTGTTTTGATACAGTGGGAGAATTGATGTGCTGATGCTTATAATTATTTTTTATACTTTTTGAAGCCTGTATTTTTCCTTATAGACTAGGGCATCCATCTATGTATTTTGCATCTTCATTATCTTGCAGACTTGAGCTTACTGTAGTTTTTCCAATCATCTATTTTGTGAAGCTGTTTTAGCACTATATAAGACATTCTTGGCATAAACCTGTATTTTAAATTAGTTAACCTAATAATGGCACCTTCACTAGGGATTCTGCTCTCAAAGGAGAAATCCTAGTTTTAGCTGCATGGGCTGTAAGTTCCAACTTGTGAGCCGGCATTCCTGTTGGGCGGTTTGCATAGGGGCCTGGTGGAAATTTCCATTGGCCTCATTGTTAAAGAGAATAGTTTACTCCATACTAAAGTTCCTAGTTGGTCTCTGGCTACTTTTGAGATAAGATCCATGTCCGAGAACTGAATGGTTGAAGAATTCCTTCGATTACTGCCATGTAAATACTTCATTTAGGTTGGAAAAAGGGAAGCCTTTTCCCCCTCACAGATCATCACAGTAGTCATTAATTCTTCATGCCGAGTAAGTGGGAACCATTTGTAAGTGTGGTTATTTAGAAAAATGGAGAGAGGACCAGAATTTGGTAAATTAAAAGGATGTTTGGCTTCTCAGGAAGGGTTTGAAGAAATACAGAAATCTGCTCATTAGCACATGGATCTCCCACAGAGCTTTCTACTGCTTGTGGATAGCTGAGAGACATTTTGCAACTCCAAAGGCAACATCCAGGATAAAATACCAAAACCATGAGCAGCTTGGAGGATGTCTTAGAATAGTCCTGTTGAAGTCAGCATACAATTCTTCTCCCACCTAAATATTATGACTGTACTGTGAAGTTACAGTAAAAAAAATCACTTGTCTTAAAAAGGGTGGAGATTGAAGTTAGAAAGAAATTTGGACTATAACCACATCATTCACGTTTCTACTTTATTGTGCTGTAATTAAGCACCAACACAGCTTTTCAAATTAATGTGGGATATTGTTGCATAATCCCACATTTGTCCTTTTTAGTACCTTTTTTGCTATAAAATGCCTGGTTTGTTGTACTTGTCATACTCCTTGATATTCAGAACGGTGTGCATTTTTTCTTTCTGCTGATAACCAAGTGGCTGAAATGCTCTGACAATATAACTTCACAAAGGGTGTGCATTTTTTTTAAATAGATGTGAAGTTTCAGCTGGAAACTGGAATTTCTCTTTTAAAAACTGGAGGTCTACGATACTTTAAAAGCACGTGTAACGTGTATAACATGCTAGGAGTAGAAATTGGTACTTCTTAAAAGGCTTCCTCGAACCATTAAGATTCCTCACCTGAGGAAGGTTAAAGACATCACTTATGGCCATCTGATATTCGCAGCTATTCATCAGATGGGTTGAAGAGTTTCATCTTGCCACCCATCCAGATATTGTTGATGTGACATGCCTGCTGCAGCCCATGAAAAAATGATTTTATCTGTTATCTATCTATCCACACTTCTTAATTTTGAAATGTTTGCTATGCTTATGGCCTCTTGTTCTCCTACTTAACTTATTGAAGAGCGGTAGAACTTGAAGTACATTAGTTGAAACACAAAACAGCAGTAAGAAAGAAGTGAAGCATTGTCCTTTTCCTCAGAGATACATCCAGTATCTCTAGTTTCCCCCCCTTTGTTTGAAACATGATCCACAGGATTCACCTAGACAGCACTTACTTAATTGGCTTTATTTGGATAATCTAGAATAAAGCATGGATTATCCAGAGTAAAATGTGTCTGGATGGGCTTCAGCTTATCCAAATAATGCAGATTAACTTAAGTGCTGCCTGAATTAAGCTTAAAAGCATCAGACAAAATCTAAGAGAATAATGAAAGTTTACAGTTGTCATTGGGGGGAAAGGGCCCTTGCTTCATTTGATCTTATGGGGACATCTGTGAGATCTGCACAGCGCTGTAATGGCATTGTGGGAGAACTCTAAGGGTATGGGCATTGCACGGTTCTGCACCCGTTGCGCTCACACCGAGAGAAGTACTGTCAGAAGTGTTTGCTCTAGAGAGAAGAAGAAAACGACGTGACAGTGCTTTTCCCAACCCTTCCCCCATTGCCATGTGGATGCACCTGAGAGCACATGCTTTGTACTGGAAAGCACTGCCCTGTTTTGGAAAACAGAGAAAATGGCCGAATTCTGTGACAACTTCCTGTCCCTTCCAAAATCGACAGAATCTTCACTGCCAGGGAACAGGAGGTCTTGGACTTTGATATTTGTGCTGCAGTGAACGTTCTTCTCATGTCTAAACCTTAAGTAAGCCCCAAAAGGAGCAGAAACTGTTGTCAGGCAGATCCTGCTCTTGCGAAGGTTAATCAGATCTTAAACAAATTATTAGGAAAACTTGAGTTTTATTTGGGATGGTGTAGAATTGTGTTGTAGGATTTGTGTTGCTCATGTCTACAACAGGCAAATCATCCACCTATATCCGGACAGATGTGCAAAGAGTCCTAGATTAAGTTAGGTGTTAAAGAATTTGCCTGACTTAACATTGCAGCCCTGTGCATTAACTCGAGAAGTGATTCCAACTCTAGTTAGCTTATTTTCTCTTAGTAAGTTTATTTTAGAATTATGTTTTTGGTATTCTAAAACCTAGGGCTCGGTGCTAATTCCAAGGAGTTAGAGATACTCTGAATGTGTTTTTGTTTTATTATTATATGCACAACATTTATTCTTTCGTTGTTGTTAGGGAATGGGGGGAGTGGACATCAAAGGAACAGGAAAATAAAATGAAAACAATTAAACAGTGACCCACAGCTGGCTAAGTCATCTCATCAGCTGCCAGGAAACACCCTGGATGCAGAAGTGTATTTTAAACACATGACAAAGGCTTAATATCTAGCACTCGGTGTGCTTCATGTGTTCTTGTTTGGGGGTGGAAGAAGGATTCTGCAAATTGGTGTGTGTGTTTTAAAGCTGTCACTGGCTGCCACTAAATAGATCTCCTCTGCCGTTCTTTTGAAGGTGTTTGTTCAGATACCTTGTCTTGGGTTATGTCAATTTTTTGACATTGGATTCAAATCGAATATTTGAATGCCCAAATTCGTATGAATAGAGAAAAAAACCAATTCGAATACACTCAAATCTTTTCACATGAATATTCAATTTGTATTTGTTGATACGAATGTTGACAACTTTCATATATGTATCCTATTTTTATCCCATATGAATCCCATTTTTGTCCCATACATATCCGTACAAATGTGTATGGATATGAATAAGATGCATACGAATATGTATGTAATGCATACGTATCCGTAAACAAATGTATAGACCTTCCATTTGAATTTGATCGGATTGTGAATGTTTCGAATATTCTTGCATATCCCTAGTCAGGAGCAGAAACCAGGGACCTTTTCACACTTACCTCTTAGTGAACAACGATCCACACACTAGGGATCTTGCTCTAGGGATCCATGGCCGTTCTGCACAAGTTGCTGCGGACAACAAGTCCTCCAGCAGTAGACTGCTAGGCAGCCAAGCGTGACTAGGTTGGTGATGGTCACCGCATCCACAGCCTCTTTTGGGGACAGTGTGGTGAGTGGGCATGGTGATGTGACTGTGGCTGTGCAGTTGTGTGCAGCATCTGGAATGCCATGACAGAGTCTAGGCATGTGCTGGATGTTGCCTCAGACACTGCCATGGTGATCGAACCTGCCCTAGCCTGGCTATCCGCAGTTTGAGTGCTGCCGGCTTGGAACTGGGCTTATCCAGCACTTGAAGTGTGGAGGGCTCCTGCTACACTATGCCAGCCTAGCATGCTATTATTATACCATGCTAGGCTGGGGAGGGCAAATGGAATGCTATTGGTATACCTCGCCGCTGGAAGGTTCTGGGCCCCTTTCTTCACTTACTTGTTAATCCAGATCAAGGAGTGCTAAGAACACATTGTCTGCATGGGAGTAGAGTAGATCCAGATCGGAAATGTAGTCTACATTTTTGCTAGTTACACAAGCTGAGGGGAAGTATCAGATGTGAGAACCTCAATCTACAGTCCCTTTTTAGGGACAAGATCTCCATTCAGAGGCTGCCTCTGCATGCATTAAAAGGCAGCTCAAAGTAGAAGTGGCAGCTAGCATTCCCACCCTGAATCTAATCCACATCTAAAGCACTTCAGAAGTGCATTGTCCAACTTTTAATCTGGACTAGTAGTGGGATGGAAACAATAGCATCTAGTAGCTACCACTCCTAAACATTTTTGAACCACTTGGCTTTTCCACATTCTAGTGAATCAAGATGTGGGCAATGTGAATTCATATCTGCTCTAAAGGTTGACACATATTGTTGGCCCAGGGTTGCTTTGCCTTGTCTCTACTTGATTTCACAGCATAAACTGGAGACAAAGGAGAGAAAGAGACAAAACACATAACTTACCTTGAGTTCCCTGAAGGAGCAGCTACATGCAAGGCCCTTTCTACATTGAGTAGTTGTGGATTATATCCTGCAACAGAGGCCTGCTATCCACAGGCTAGTGCAGATAATTAATTAGTTAATTAGCTCCTCTCATGTTAAGTAGCTTGTGGGGCAATGAGGTTATACCAGTGACTCCAGTCAGCAGACAGATTTGTGGCTTTGTCCCATTTTACATCAGTCTGTTCAAGATCTTTTCAAAATGTTCAACGCCAGGTGTTATGTGCCCCTCCTCTTTACCTGTGACCACCTGGTGATACCCACGCCATTGCCGTTTTGGGGATTTTCTCACTGTCCATCCGTAGAACATGGCCTTGTGAAGGGTGTTTTTCCACTGTCACTAGAAGTACCCATTAAGTACCCATTAATGGATACAAAAATGCCATTACGTACCCATTAATGGGTACTTAATGGGTACTTCTAGTGACAGTGGAAAAACACCCCAAATGTAATGACTAAAATGAGAGACTGGTCAGCTGATGGGACAGTCTGGCTCACCAGTTATGTGGACCTCTAGTAACTAGTTCATTTCCTGATCAACTCTTGTGCTTGCATAGCAGGTACCAGCGAAGTACCTTTGAACAGGATACCTTTAAGCCAAGAGGCAAACATGGTTATCTCAGCTGCCTGGCTTGCTGAAAGGAAGTTGAATGCAAGTTTCAAATGGTTGAGGGGTCAGGGAGGAGGGAGAGAAGAGAATGTTGTTTGAGTAAGCATAGTGTCTTAAGCTGTCTCAGCATATACATTTGTTATAGACCCAGTGTCTTCCTTTCAAATTTAGCAGAGTTTTAGTCCATGAACACCAATGTCCACCTGCCTGCAAGCCCCCTCCCTCCAGCAACTCATAAGAGTGGAGGAGAAGGAAGGATGCCAACTCTACCTGGGCTCCTGTCTTCAAGCCCATCTTCCCCTGCAACCCATTTAGGAGTACAGGGGACAAGAAGCGTGCTCTGCCTGGTGGGGATTTCCCCCCTCCTGATGAGTGTCTGCATGAGTGTGTGTGTATAATTTTAGATAGTATTGGTTTAAAATCTTCCCTCATTGTTTAATACTGTTTTAACTTTGTGTGTGTATCTGTGTGTGTATGTGTGTGTGAGGGTGGTGGTTTTACATTAGCTTTTGGGCTAGTGGGTGTGTTTGTGGTGGGTGGTTGTCTTTGTAGGTGGGAGGGACTATGTGCCAGGGCCAAGTAAGGGGGGGCGAACTGGAGACCACCATTCCTGTTCTGGCGGGCAGGGGGAGATATGGTGCTGGAAGACGGAAGAGACAGAAAAGGAGAAGGGGTGTTAGATACCTTGAAGCTGTCACCCCTTCTGTTCCGCCTTCCAGTCAGCAGAATCTGGGGAGGCCTGCCAACCAAAAACCCACTACTCTAGCGGTGTTGCTTTTAAATGCCAGGTCGGTCCGGAATAAAACATCAATTATCCATGATTTAATTCTTGAGGAAAGGGCCGACTTGGCATGCATAACTGAGACCTGGATGGATGAACTGGGCAGGCCTGGCCTCACCCAGCTTTGTCCTCCAGGTTACTCAGTGCAACACTGTTCTAGAGTAGGAGGGAGGGGAGGGAGTGTAGCTGTGGTCCATCGGACTTCCATCTCCCTCACCAGGCGACCAATTCATGCTGTTAACGGGGCTGAGGGCCTGTTTTTGCTGTTGGGCCAGAGAGACAGAATAGGGATGCTGCTGGTGTACCGCTCACCCCACTGCCCAGCATCCTCCCTATCTGAGCTGGCTGAGGTGGTCTCGGAGGTGGTGTTGGAAGCCCCCGCAACAGTGGTGTTGGGGGACTTCAACGTCCACGCCGGGGGCAGACTCAGTGGACTAGCTTGGTTCTTTATGGCCTCCATGACAACCATGGGGCTGTCTCAGTTGGTATCTGGTCCAACTCATACAGCAGGCCACACCCTTGACCTGGTTTTTGCCTCAGCGCGAATTGATGATTATCCGTTGATAGGAGGGCTGACTGTCAGCCCATTTTCATGGATGGATCACTCGCTGGTGAGGTTTGGACTCACAATGGCAATCCCCCTCTGTGGGGACAGAGGACCTATTGAGATGGTCCGCCCCCGGAGACTTATGGAATCTCAACGATTCCTGAACGCCCTGGGGGATTTTCCAGTTGGCATGTCTGGTGCTCCTGTCGAAGCCCTGCCCTCTCTATGGAATCAGGAAATGAACAGGGCTATCAACACGATTGCTCCCAAGTGCCCTCAGCCTGCTTGTAGAGCCCAGAAAGCTCCTTGGTACTCCATGGAGCTCCGGGCCATGAAACAGGAAGGTCGACGGCTAGACCGCAGGTGGCGTAAAATCTGGCTGTGAATCTGACCAAACACGAGTTAGAGCACACTATCGTGCCTACCACGTGGCAGTGACGGCGGCGAAAAGTAGTTTTTTCTCCACCGCCATCGCGTCCTCGAGTAGCCGTCCAGCAGAGCTCTTTAGAGTAGTAAATGGCCTTATAAAACCTGGCTCGATGAAACGTGAGCCTCAGCCATCTAATATCTGCTGTGACAGTTTTGCAAAGCACTTTGAGGACAAAGTTGCTCAGATTCGTAGGGGATTAGATGTCACAATTGGACTTAGTCCAGGGGAGGCGTCCGGAGCACTGTCTGGTCCAATTATTTTGGATCAGTTTCAATTGCTGCGGCCTGAGGACGTGGACAAGCTGCTTGCAGGGGTGCGGCCGACGACATGCTCTCTGGATCCCTGTCCTTCCTGGCTGATTAAAGCTAGCCGGCAAGGTATGGCCGGGTGGGTCCAGGAAGTGGTAAATGCCTCTCTGAGGGAGGGGGTGGTTCCATTGGCCCTTAAACAAGCTGTGGTGCGCCCCCTCCTGAAGAAGGCCTCCCTGGATCCAGAAGATTTAAACAACTATCGCCCGATGGCCAACATACCTTTTCTAGGCAAGGTTCTAGAGAGGGTTGTCGCTGTTCAGCTGCAGGAAGGAGGAAGCTGATTATCTAGACCCATTTCAATCTGGCTTCAGGCCCAGTCATGGCACGGAAACCACCTTGGTCGCCCTGGTTGATGATCTCCGGGAGAAAGACAGAGGGAATGCTACCCTGCTGGTTCTTCTGGACCTCTCAGCGGCTTTTGATACCATTGACCACGGTATCCTCCTGGAGAGGCTACGGAGTTTAGGAGTTGGAGGCAGTGCTTGGCATTGGTTCCGCTCCTATCTCCAAAGCCAATCTCAGATAGTGGTGATGGGAGAGACTGAGTCGACACCCTGGGAACTCACTTGTGGGGTTCCCCAGGGGTCAATCTTATCTCCCATGTTATTTAATATCTACATGAAGCCGCTGGGAGAGATCATCAGGAGTTTTGGAGTGAGGTGTCATCAATATGCAGATGATACCCAGCTCTGTCTCTCTGTGCCATCTGAATCAGGAGAGGTGGTAGAAGTGCTTGACAGGTGCCTGGAGGCGGTAATGGGCTGGATGAGGGCCAATAAATTGAAACTGAATTCAGACAAGACAGAGGTGCTGTGTGTTACAGGCTCTCGGGTCCAAGTAGTTGGGAGATACCCTGTCCTTGATGGGGTTACAATATCCGGGAAGGGACAGGTGCAAAATTTGGGGGTACTCCTGGACTCTGCGCTAACACTTGAAGCTCAGGTGGAGGCCGTGGCCAGGAGTGCCTACTCCCAACTACGGCTGGTGTGCCAGCTTGAAACCTTTCTTGGGCAGAGATGACCTGGCCACAGTTATTCACGTTCTGGTAACCTCCAGGTTAGACTATTGTAACGCGCTCTACATGGGGCTTCCCTTGAAGACGGTTCGGAAGTTGCAGCTAGTGCACAATGCAGCTGCCCGAGTGCTGACTGGGACAGCTAACCAGATGCATATCACGCTGGTTCTAAAAGAACTGCACTGGCTGCCAATTTACTACCGAGCCCAATTCAAGGTGCTAACTCTGACTTATAAGGCCCTAAATGACTTGGGCCCCAGATATCTAAAGGAGCGCCTTCTCCCATATCGACCTGCCCGTGCCTTAAGATCTGCAGGAGAGGCCCTCCTGGTTATCCCACCGCCTTCAGCGGTTAAGCGGGTGGGCACCCGGTAGAGGGCCTTCTCAGTGGTGGCCCCCAGGCTGTGGAATGGTCTCCCCTTGGAGGTGCGTCAGGCCCCTTCTCTTTTTTACATTCAGGAAGGCGGTAAAGACGCACCTCTTCACTCAGGCCTTTGGCTAATGCTCTTTATTCTTCCCTCCTTCCAAAGACTACTGTTTTAAACTGTTTTTATATCATTTTTATTCTTATTCTTATTATCATGTTGGATTTTAAACCTTATGTTGGTTTTATTATAGTGTGTTACAGTTTTAATGTGCTTGTTCTTAAATGTTGTAAGCCGCCCAGAGACCCTCGGGTATTGGGCGGGATATAAATATAAATAAATAAATAAATAAATAAATAAATAAATAAATAAATAAATAAAATGTCCATCAGAGGAAAATCTGTGCGGGGAACAGGCGTGGAGGAATGTTGCACTGGATGATGTATCATTTGTTCACTGAACAGTTGCTTGATGGAGATGTTTTTACAATGTTACAATTCAGGCTTCTAGTTTCCAAAGTCGTGCAAAGTTACATAGAGCAGTAACTTCCTTGCCTTTAGTTGCCCAGGTGGAGAGGAGGAAGTTACATTTGCCTCATTTTGCATGTTTTATTTTTATTTTTAATTCTGAGATAGCTGATATGTGTCCACGTGAGGCCACTGTGTTAATTTTGCTTAATGCAAATAAAAGTATAGATTTTGAACCTCAGCTACTAGTAGTACAAAGTAATGCCTTTTAAACAGTTTGCCATAAGGCTGGAATAGTAAAAAATGTTTACTTGAAAGACTTAAGTATTTCTCCAAAAAGAAAAAAAAAAGCTTGATTCACAGACTGCATGGTGCCAGCTATCACAACCAAGTGATCTCGGTGTCACAGCTAGTGAAAAAGTAACAAACTGACTGTGTAGAATGTAAAATGAGAGAGTTAAACATTTCCCCTGGGCTTACAGAGTAAGCTTCAAGCCCTGCAGTTGTTCACCTAACAACATGTTCTTAATAAACCAAAGAAGGTACTGAAGTTTCTACACTCCTGTATTTGCCTTATTTTGTCTCTATTAAGAGCAGCAAGAATTTTCCCCAATTTAAAATGTAAGTTTCTTTGCACTTTTTCTCAGTATGTGATCTTTCGAGTTATGAAGTTAAATGAATCTTTACATTGGGGGTACAAAAAGTTACAGTTCAGTTTCCTTCTTTTTCAAATGCTAACACACATAAGTATTTGTGAATGAGCAGCGAGGATTAGCCTAAACCTATTGTTGGGATGAGCACTTGCTTCTTTTATCCACTGGAAATAATCTCTCCCTTATTGTATTCTGCATGAACCAAACGGCTCTTTTTTGCATTGAAATCACTCGTAATAATATTGCACAACCTTGCATTTATATCCCACTTTTGCCCTTTTGGAAAATTGAAGATGATGTAGTCTTCTGTTGAGGGCACTGATGTAGAAGCTTTGTATGCCTACAAACTCTGGATTAACCCTTTTTTGTTTAGAGGGCTGCATCTTATACAGAGCTGTCCTCATGAGCAAAGTTAATTGAACAGAGAAAGAGAAACTCACATTTGATATCTGTAATGGAACATTTTGCAAGTGCTGAGCTTAAAGGGCCCCAATTGGAACAAGCCATCTAAAGTGTGAAAGAATTGGGATCCGCACAGTGGAACTTAAATGGAGGAGATAGAGCATTGGACTGACCCTGATCTGTGCTTGCTGGGTTTAAGCAGAGATGGCATGGCAAATGTGCCAGCAAATAATGCCACAGTTTTATGGGAGGAACACAGTGGAGGGCATGAAGAAGGAAAGTTGTATGCATTCATTCATGCATTTTTCAGCATTTATAATGTGCCTTTCTTCCAGAAAACTCAAGGCAGCCAACCTTGTTCTCTTTCCCTCCGTTTTATGCTCACAACAGCCCTGTGGGTTAGGTTAGACTAAAAGGCAGGGACTGTTTAGGGTAACCAGGTGAGAGTGAGCATTTGAGCCTTGGGCTCCTGCGGTTGTCTGATGCTCATAACCCAGTCCACCGCCTTCCTTCCTTCCTTCCTTCCTCATACCTCAAACTTTTCTCATTTTTAAAATACCAAGCTCATCTCTATCCCATATAACCATTTGTTTTATTCACTGTTGTCCTTGGTGGGGAAGCCAGGTTTTCTGTTGCACAGAACCATCAGTATAAAGCACATGGATTGAGCAGTGGCAGATAGGTTCAGGGTAAACTGATGGAGTTGTGTCAACAAAGCCAAGGTAGTCCAGGTGTTTCTGGGGACCTTTCTGGGGGCCTAGGCCTCTTCTGGGCCTCTTTCTTCTCCACTCTGGTGTGGAACAGAGAGGCCTCCATTAGTGCTTTCTGCCCTCATTGGATGGAGCATGTACCAGACTAGGCAGTCCATATATCAGAAGACTTTTCTTTTAAAAAGATCTGCTGGTGGACTAGGGACTGCAAAATGGAACAGGAGGTCATGTTGAAGGGCACATGTCTCACTGGTTCTGTTTATCAGGGGACTCATTTCTTGGTGCACCAAATTGTGCTGCTGAAATGTGCCCTCTGGAGGCTCCAAGACCAGCAACTCTCATTCCTGCCAGTCAGATTCTCATACCATTCTCTAAATCTCGCATGAGCTGTCCTGGAACAGCTGTCCCAAGTGCAGACAACCTTATTCCAAAACAGCTGGACCACTTCAGCTAGGAACTGTTCCAGTTGGAATGGACCAAGGCCTAGTAAGTGTGGAGAACGTCCAAGTGCTTCTGAGCTGCAATTCCCATCAGCACTAGCCAGCATAAACAATAGTAAAGAATGGTATAAGGTGTAGCCCAGGTGGCCATGGGCCACCCAGATTTAGGCCATTCTTAAGCTGTTTTCCAGCCACTTCATCCAAGCCCACGTATATGATTATTTGTGCCTCCCGCCATACAGAATTGCCTGTGAGTTGAAATCTGCTGTGGAAGCTTTCTTGGCAGTGCCACTCCTCACAAGAAAGCCTTCCCTTCTGAGATTCATCAAGCACACAAGCCCTAAACATCTAGGAGATTGATGAAGACACATCTTTTTACATGGTCCCTTGTCTAAAGAGGCATTTACCTTCCCCCTCTGCATACTGCACTGTGTCTGTTTTAAACCATCCTGATGCTTAACATATAAGGCAGGAGAGAAATGTTAATAATGAATAAGTATATATTGAGAAGAACAGCATATAATAATCACCTGAATGACTAGCATATAATTTGGCATACAGTATTTTAGTTTGATTTCAAGCAAAATCCAATTCAAATCGAATACATTTGAATCTATTCATCCGAATGTTAGATTTGAATCTGAAGATGCAAATGTCAACAATATTCGTATGTGTTATACGTATCTGTATGCATCCAGTTTTATCCCATACGCATCCCGTTTTTCTCCCGTGCTATCTGCACAAATGCATACATATACGTATGAGATTCGTACAGATACATATGTAATACATATGTATCTTTACTTTTGAATGTTTCAAATCGTTCGAACAAATGTTTTGGAACATCTGAAATTCATTTGAATGTTTAAATTTGAATGTGTAGACATTCTATTCAAATTCAGATGTCCACATTCAATTGAATTCAATTACATTTTAAATGTTTAGAACATTCGTCCACTTCCTTAATCTGAATGACTATGGTTTTGTATACAGTATTTTAGTTTGATTTCACACCATTGTGAATTATTATTGTAGCTCTTTGCTCAAAATAACTGGAGATTTGCTGTTAAAATGATTTTAAGAATCCTGCAATTGTGCTTTGTGTAGCATTGGTACCTTTTAAAGGGGATGCAAGGCTGAGTGAAGCATCTTTACTGAATGTATCATTTGCATGTACTAAAATAAATATTGTGGTGGTTTGTATCCAACCGTTTGGTTACACTTGCTTTTAATGTTGCTTTTTCCTAAAACCAAGTGTGTTGTGTTATTACCTTGTGTCCTGCATGCATTTCCATATCTAAAAGCCATGCCATTTTAGTTGTGTATTAAGTGAGAACCAGGAAGCTGCATTTCCTTAGAAACGAAGTAGTGGCAATGATGAATACCAGTGCTTGTCAGATGCAGCCAATTAAGTTGCCCCTGTGAATTTTGGGATGGGGCGGGGTGAAAAGATCAACAAGCTGCTGTTCTTCTAGCTGGGATATAGCAGAAGAGGAAGAGAACGCTGGCCATAGTCAAGCACGTCTAGTTCTGTTCTAATTCTGTGCATGCGTGCTGAACACAAGTTTTCATCTTTTTACATATTTCGTTTCAGTCTTGCTTTGGCCTTTGGGCTGCTCCTCGCCAATCTGTAAGTCTGAGAATTTGAAAGAAACCCTGATAAAACAGGAGTATCCAGTCACTTCCTTTTCTCTTCCTTGGTGGGAGTTGTGCTCTGTTTGCTGTATCCCCTACAAGCTTTAATAGAGAGCAGAAAACAGAAACACTGGTAGATTTTTGAAGACCTTTTAACAATAACACGACTGTATTGTGTTACTAGAGGTTATCTGCATCTGTGAATTAACACTGAAACTATCCCAGAAGCTGTGGGTTGACAACAGCAGATATTCTGCTTCATACTGATTGAAGTATATAAAATTATGCATGGTATAGAAAAGGCGGATAGAGAAAATTTCTTTTCTCTATCACACAGTACTAGAACCAGGGGGCACTCTATGAAGCTGATGGGTAGGAGAGTAGGATCTGACAAAGGGAAGTATTTCTTCACCCAGAGGGTCATCGGCTTATGGAATGTGCTGCCGGAAGAGGTGGTGACAGCTACCAGTCTAGATGGCTTCAAGGTAGGGTTAGACAAATGTATGGATGACAGATGTATCAATGGCTACTAGAACGAATGCCTAGGGGCATCTTTCAGGCTGGGGGGAGGAGAGGAACCGGGGCGCTTCTAAGGCCATCTGCTGGGACTCGAGAGCAGGAGAAGGTTGGTCCTTGTCTCTGCTTGAGATGCCCATGAGCATTTGTGGGCCACTGTGTGCGACAGGATGCTGGACTAGATGGGCTGTGGCCTGATCCAGCAGGGCTTCTTTTATGTTCTTATGTTCTTATACTGTGGCCTGTACTTCCACTTTAGAAGCAACTTAGGATATGTCCAGACTTAGGAAAACTGCACATCGGAAGGCACAGTCAAGGCGCGGACGTCAGACCTGATGTCCAGTATTTCATAGCAGTGGCGCATCAAGTCACTTCTGCTGTGAATTTACCTACTGCAGGATGATGAACGCTCGCCCCGCACTATAAGATAAATTTGCATTTTCCTGCCATCAGGGCAGGACGGCGCGAAGAGCCAATGAGATCTGAGACTGCAGCTTGGCTCCCATTGGCTGCCCCATCCCACATGACGCGCGCCTCACTGCATGCCTCACAAAAGTCTCACAGCCTCTGAGGAGGAAGTTGCAAGGGGTTGCAGAAGCCTGGATGCTGGATCGCCGCTTCACAGCCAGGTAAGCTGTGAAATTTTATACAGTGGTGGATTTAATCCACTAATCTGGAAGCTGTCTTAATTAGAAGGCCAGGAATTTTTGTTTCTTTTTTATGACTGAATATGCAATACGGTAATCACTCTGTAACCACAAGAGTGAAGCTGCTGGAAAAATCCCACGGTCAATTAATTTGCCATTGGGAAGATTAAAACCTTATGGGGCAAACATTGCTGGGGAAGCAACAGACAAAGGTCTTTGTCGTGGTGGGGAGAGAGGGAAAACTCTGCTTGATACCAGAGAATGACATGGCCAGCAGGTAGGAAATGGGGAAAAGAGGTTCTCCTGGAACCCCCTTTTCTCTTTGTTTTTGTTTTGCTTTATGGAGTGAGACTTAGATATGAAAAGGCAAGGTACGGGAAGTTGCCAATTTTGCAGGTATATTATCTCACACGGGAGCATGTGTGTATGCATATGTTGGTACATGTGTGCAAGCACACACGTGAGCTAGTTTGATCTTGTGGTTAGATGTCCAATTCTTCTCTGATAGCCTCCTGGTTTGATTCTGCACTCCACAAAGCCAGCTGGGTTACCTTGGGCTACTCACAGCTCTCTTCCTGAGCTCTCACAGCCCCAAATACCTCACAGGGTGCTTGTTGTGGGCAGAAGAACTAAAGGTTTGTGAGCCACTTTGAGTCTCCTTTCGGGGAGTAGAACGGGGTGTAAAACCCAACTTTTCTTCTCCTCTTTTAAGCACACTCTGCCTTGGGAAACCTCTGTAGCCTGTTTCCTAGCTCCTGATATACTGTATATGTTGCATGGATATGGGGCTAAGAGTGCCTGTTTGTTTGTATGGGGGAAGAAAGGAGGCACTTGGCTCTTCACCTTCCTCCTCCTCCTGGGTGCTCAGCCTCACTCAACAAATGAGCTTTGGAAGCAGCTGACAAAGCTTTCTGTTCTCTCCACAACAGAACACCCTGTGAGGTAGGTTGGGCTGTGAGAGCTCAGCAGAGAGCTGTGACTAGCCCAGGGCCACCCAGCTGGCTCCATGGAGGAATGTGGAATCAAACCCAGTATTCCCAGATAAGAGCCAGGCTCCTTAATCACTAGACCAAACTGGCCCATACGTTGCAGGACAGGGCCAAAATAATACAGAAATACAATAATAAACATGAAGTTTAGCAGCAAAACAAACCCTTAAAAAGCCCCCTTCCTTCACATTCTAGACTGGCAAAGAGGCGTTTAAATGGTAAACACAGTTTTGCCTTCCGGAATTGGGGCGCAAAATTAAGTCAATAAACAAAATCCTGCATCGGAGCCTGCCCTGCTGCCTACCAACAACTTTGCCACACTTGGTGTGCAAAAGTCTTTCCTTCCCTGCCCTGAAAGTTCAAGGAAGGTAGTGCTGCTAACCGTTATAAGTGAAGTTGTGATGGGTATAAGAGTGTCATACTGTACACGAGACATGAAGCTGCTGTCTCCCATCTGTGTCTTCCCTTCTTTGCAATTTTAAAAATGGGAGAGACTGTAGGAATTCACAAGTTAGTGGGTCCTTGGTCCAGTCAGCCTCAGCCACCATAAGCATGCTCTGCAGTGGACTTCTGAGTTTCTGGGGGATGTCTGGAGGGCATGAAGATTTCCTTGTTGGATTTAAATGATCACAAGTTGCAGATGAGAGCTCTTTGGTCACCATATGGCAGAGATGTTTTCTGTAGTGGTACACAGCATCCCCAGTGCTTTTTGGAACATTCACTTTTTCCATGCTCCCTCTCTATGGGGACTGAATTTGCAAGGGGAAACACTATGCAAGCATCCCTGGGGCCAAGATGAGGATGACCTGGGTGCATCTTGTTCCTGCCTGCCCCTTCCAGTCTTCTCAGAGCTTGGGAGCAAAGCCACCCATGACTGCATTTAGCTGTATAGTGACTGGCTCTTTACAGGAGTACCGAATATTTTATTATTGGTTTATTTATTTGTATTTCTATCCCGCCCTGTACCCGAAGGTCTCAAGGTGGGTTACAGTATTATATTAATCTTAGACAGGTCCCTGCCCTCAGGCTTACAATCTAAAGAGACAAGAAACAAAAGGAAGATGGTATGGTAGGGAACAGCAAAAAGCAAGCATGTGAGGTCTTCAGTTCCAATTCTTCTGTTCATTTCTTATTTTGAATTATTTGTACGAATAATTTCAAGCATTTGAATGTGTACGGATACATACGTATCACATACGCATCTGTACACATCTTATTCGTATCGGTACAGATACATAAGGGGTGAAAAATGGGTTGCATACAGGATAAAAATAGGATGCGTACTGAGGCATACCATCAAATACATTTCGAATATTCATACAAATAGATGCAAATTCATTTGTATCAGTTTGAATGCCCAGACATTCATTTTTTCTTTATTCATATGAATTCGGATATTCAAATATTTTATTTGAATCAAATTGAATTCAAAAATTGCATTCGTGCACACCCCTAAAAGTATAGTTGGGCTGCCATTATTAGGAAGGAACAGCTAGGGAATTTTGCAGAAGCTGTTATTCAGTGATGGACCATCCTGCCAGGAAAGTAGAGGGTCACAGGTTCAATATTCAACCTCTCCCTAGAAGTACATCAGAGGAGTCCTACTGGATCAGGCCACAGCCCATCTAGTCCAGCATCCTGTCACACACAGGGGCCCACCAATTGTCCATGGGCATCTCAAGCAGAGACAAGGACAAACTTTCTCCTGTTCTTGAATCCTAGCAAGTGGCCTTAAAAGCATCCTGCTTCTCCCCCCAGCCTGAAAGTTGTACTTAGGCATCCATTCTAGTAGCCATTGATAACGTCTGTTGTTCATAAATTTGTCTATCCCTTCCTCCAAGCCGTCTAGGCTGGTAGCTGTTACCACCTCTTCCAGCAGCAAATTCCATAAACCGATGACTCTCTGGGTGAAGGAATACTTGCCCTTATCTCATCCGATTCTGGTGCCTCCGGGTTCTGGTGCTGTGCGATAGAGAAAAGGAATTTTCTATACTGTGCATGATTTTATATACTTCAGTTAGGTCCCTTCTTAGAAAACGTCTTTCCAGACTGAAGAGGCCTAGATGTTGCAGTCTGATTTCATAAGGGAGGTTTTCCAGCCCCTTTATCTTTCTGGTGCCCTTTTCTGCACTTTTTCCAGTTCCACAATATCCTTTTTGAGGTGTAGTGGCTAGAATTATACACGGTATTATGGGAAGCCATTTGTACATCTTTCCCAAAAACTTTCCATGGAGAGGTGTCCATGGAATTGTCCGATATAGTCAGCCTTGATTCCAACCTGATGTGCTGGTTTTTGGCAGCAGCAAGGCTTATTGGAAAAACAAAGTAAAGGTGCTTTGGTGTACTTTTTTCCTCCATTGTTTAAAAGGAAACTGCAGAGGAGCTTTTTAAAAAAATCAATGCCTGTGGGTTATCCCTGGAATTGACCAGCTTGTGAGCTGGGTTATATATCGCTTTTGTTTTTCCATTCTGGAACTATAGGCTGCTTGGGTTAAGCAGAGCACAGGGTGGCCTTTGTTTGGCTTTTGTGGATCTGGCATGCTCTAAAACGAGACACTTGGTTGTTTGAAGATTTTATGTAGTAACATAGTGTGTCTTCTCCTATCCAGGAAGGTAACAATCATGAAACTCCAGTATATCCACTTTGGTCCCAGATTCTTTCCATATTCTATGCCGTTGACCAAATCTGGTTGTTTCATCTGCCTGGACAGAAATATGTAAAACTCCAGTTTTTCTAAGCTACACCTGATTTTCACAGATATACAAATGAGAAATGAGTAAAGCAGAAACGCTTTGAATAAGAGATATCAACTTTTAAATAAAGTAACTGCAGCTAAGCAACCCATACCCAGTCCTATGCATACTTTGCAGCAAATGCTGATTTTGCCTACATTAAATTTAAATAATAGTTATTATTCTTTTAAAAACGAACAAACTGATCCCTCCCACCCACCCATCACGTTTTAAAAGAGGGAACAAATTAACAGACTCAACAACAATTATTGACTGGGGCCTGTAGATGAAGTTCTATTGACATGTTTGGGTGGGAACTCACAGGCCTGGAAGATTTGTTCCTTTCCCTCTGTGCACAACAGCATAAAGATTAGTGCAAATTCAGGCTAGTTATGTTCAGTTATTTATTTGAATTTCTTATGATTGATTTAGTCTCTGGAATGCAACAAGATTCCTTGTCAGTTTTCCACAAAAATGAAATAAAGCATAGCTTACAAAAAAAAAAAAATCTCAAAAGGCTTCTCTTTTAGAATAGTGAAACAAACGTGGTCAAATGCCCAGAGATGGTGGGCTCATGAGATCAAACAGCTTAAGAACTGGCCTTCTATGAAGATGGTTGCCAAAGGTGTTTGCAGGTAGCACACACCTGCCATTGTCATCCTGCTGCTTTCCCTCTGGGGTTGCCTTTGCCCTGCCAAGTCTATTGCTTGACTGAAAAGCCTATTTCCGTTATGTATAGGCAGGGACAGAGACAGCCTCCCAGCTACAAAGGTGGCCATGAAGGAAAGTCAGGTGAGCAACAGGAACAGGTGAATACTACTTGCAGACACCTTTGGTGCTTAACCTTAGTAGAACACTGGGTTTGGCTTTGCAGACATGCTCCGGGCTGCAAACATTGTTACTTGCACACCTCTGTTCCCTTTTAAGAAGAAGAAGAGGAGGAGGAGGAGGAGTTGGCTTTTCTACCCTGCTTTTCTAACCCATTTAAAGGGACTCAAAGCGGCTGACAAATCTTTCTATTCTTCTCCCCACAACACACACCCTGTGAAGCAGGTGGGGCTGTGAGAGCTCAGAGGAGAGCTGTGACTAGCCCAAGGTCACCCAGCTGGCTTCATGGGGCAGGGTGGAATCGAAGCCAGTGTTCCCAGATAAGAGTCCGGCTCCCTAACCACTATACCAAACTAGCTCACAAACATTTCTAGCTGCCCTTTTCTTCATTTATTCTAGTTTCACAGTACCCTCATTTTGGAAAGATTACACTTTGGGAGAGGGAGGTGCTCTAGAGGTCCCTCTAAACCTGAGTTTTAATCCACCTTTGATCCATCTTAAGAGTGAGAGAACGCATCATCGAAAGAAAGCATGGTTTCCCCACTTTGGGGTAAATCAAAGTTGGATCACTAGGCCCTTGAAATGTATGGATCTCTTTCTGTCATCTGCTAGAATGTAGCTCATGAGTCTATGAGAACAACATAAACATAGAAAGCTTATTAAAAGAAAATGGCCTTTTTTGAATCCACAGCTGCTTCATGTAGACAGAAATACTAGTCAAAAAGAACTAGTTAAAAGCAACAGTGAAGTATGTTTTTGCCAGAAGATTTTGAGATCTGCAAGCCTTTAGAAATGCTAATAATTCTATAATGTGTTGCCATCCCAATATTCATCATTCACTTATTGTTAATTACTCTAGATTTGGCTCATTTGTTTGAAAGGTGTTTGTTATTGAAGGACCTGAGCCAGGCAGAATAACAGCTGGTTTTCAATAGAAGTTGACCTCCAAGGGTTGCAAAATTCAGTAGCTCTTATTATGTTAGCTTGCATGTTAACTGCTGCGGCCAGGGGTTAGGCTACATAATTCATGTGATATATAAAATTTTATGTCTTGAATATACTTTTTTTCAGTAGTCAACACTGGTTGAACTGAAACATATGTTCTTGTGGTCTTCATGCTGAGGGACAATAGGAGTATGGGTAACACAGTCTATCTTCATTTAGGCAAAGGAAAAGGAGAAAACTGTTGACCAAATAGGAGAAATCCAATTCTTTCCAGTCTCTGGTTCTTCCTCTGCCTTTGTTGTTGCAGGAGGAAGAGGTTGTGGATGAGTTGGAATTCTATTTTCTTAAGTTGTTTTTATTGTTGTTGCTTTCTGTGCTGCCAGTACAGCAGCAGAGCTTTACAGGGCTTGACTTTCCTCCCTTGTTTTTGGCTCTAGTGGGCAGCTGAGGCTGCTCTGGGTGCCGTGTGTTGTGCCAGGTCCAACGGCAGTGTTACCAGAGCAGCAGATGGACAGGGCACTTCAGCCATTTGGGCGGAGAGCTTTGGGGGACCAAGTCCAGCTGTTACTGGATTTTTTTTCTGCCTGACAGCAACATCATGTGGGCACTAATGGTGAGAGGAGACTATGGTGCCACGTTAAATGTGACTGCCAAGATAGAGGACCTCACAGAAGGCACCCAAGGTTCTAGACAGTAGTGAGGAAAGGTTGACTCAGGCCAGCCAGGTTGACATTCCAGAATAGAGTGGCTTTCCTAGGAATAGCCATGAGTTGTGAGTCCAGCAGGATCCCCACAAGTGGGTGGGGTTGAGTGGGCAGCCACAAGAATTCTGCTGGTCTAGAGGAGTGGAGAAAGGACCCAGCTGCCCCCAGGGCCCACATCTAGTAGCAGTACAGGGCCGTGATTCCCCCAAGTGGCCTGACTGCAGAATGGGAAAATAAGCACATGCATTAGTCCTCCCAGACATTCAGGAGACCAGAAAGGCTGACCTGGATGAGGTGGCAGAACTCAGTAACACCAGGCTAGGCCTAGGAAGTGCAAGCTAATGGTGGCAGCAAAGAAGAAGGCACCTTCAGTCAGTCAAACTGGTGATTTGGGTGCTTGGGGCTCTCTCCTTGCAAGAGAGTTCAGTTTGGATGAGTTAAAGGCTCTGGCTTCCTTGGTGACTTCCTTATTCCCTGAGCCCTCTCTTCTCAGGAAAGGAAGCCTTCCTCTAACATTCTTCCTTCCCTACCTGAGACTAATGTAGACTGGAGGTCACCTAGCCCTCAGCTGGGTCAGGTATTGAGTGGGGAGAGGACATTAGGAGAAAGGCAGAGACCTTTTCGCACAAGGCCTTTTCTTTTGGAACACGTGGGGGCACGCCGGGATGGAGCATTCACTTCTCTGGGCCAGCGGTTGCATTCAGAACTGCCTCAGCCCATCCCAGAGCACTCTACATGCGGCCCAGTACGTTCTGGCCCATCCCCAGCATCCAGGGAGGGAAGCATTCACGTGCCTCTCTCCCTGACAGCTGTGGGACATGCCCCCCTGCCACAATTGGGCCGAAACTGGCCCAATAGCTGGTAGGCCCATGCAAATCACTCACATTGCCAGGCCCAGGGTGCGATCTGCCGTGGGTCTGCACAGTGGCAGACAGGCCTGGGACAGGTGTCCCCATCCCCATCCAACCTTTTCAGGCTAGGACACTTCAGGGCGCTTTCCTCATTTGCACGTAGGCAAGTAGGAACACCTGTAAACGTGTTCCTTTCCTGCCTACGTGTGAATGGGGCAAGCGTTCCAGAGTGTCGTAGCCTAATTGCACTACAGCCATTCTGGCTGTAGTGCGAAAAGGCCTCAGGTCTCCCTCCTTGTGCAGCTGTAGACTGTAGGGGAGCCTGGATATGGTCTTGGAATTGGGGGGAGGGGTCTGTCCCTGTTGCACAGCCAGCAGGTCCATACCAATGGAGGATACATGTGGCAATTGGAGCAGCTAATGGCTTACCAAGTGCAAGAGTCTTATGGGGAATGTCTAGTGAAGCCATCTGGCAAAGAGACTTGGGTTACATTCTCCTGAGCTCAGGGACCTTGATCAGGATAAGATGGAATCCGTTGAGCTCTTCGTGTAGCTTTGTACTCTAGGAGGACTGCATTCATGTGTTAAACCCACACCTTACAAATGTTTGCTTGTCCTCGCAGATATGTAGCATCTCTGAAGAACTGCCTCTTCCAGGGGATGCATATAGGTCAGGAATAAAATATTTTACATACTAAGCAATAACAGGCATCCTTTTCAGTTTCTCATTTCTACAGTGAAGTCAAATGACTGAAACTTTCAAACATGTTTTTAAAAGTATAAAAACATTCAGGCTAAATGTAATCCCAGTACTTGTTATCCGTCTAATGTGGTCAGCCAAAATGCCCTCAGCTTCTAGGATGAAACTATATGGAGATCTGTGAATGGGGAAGTACTATGGTCTAAACTGTATGATAAATTATATTGTTGGATACAGTAGAATAGTGGATATGCCTGGTTCATAATTTGATTATCTGTTCTCACCACTTCCCATAAACATTTGTGGACAAGGGCACCCAGCCTATGTGATGATGTAGAAAAATTAGGAGAGTGACAAAGTCTATTTAATGTTTTCTGGTATCATGTATTTTTGGCATCTGCCAGTTTCTGTGCCTCAAGTGTTCCATTAGGATCAGGTCACATGATTTATGGCCTTGATTAGTACTTAGCCTTATTACTAAAACTGCCTCCAGACATTACTTAGGCTGCCTCCAGACATCGTTACTTATTCTGCTATATTTGGACAGTTCAGAATAAAGGATGGGTATTCCAAGATATCCATGCTTTATTCCAGAATATCCAAATACAGTGGAATAAGTAACTAATGTCTGGATGCTGCACCATGTATTCCGTAGTTCATCAATTTGTCCAGTATAAAGAAGAATAGTTGACTTTTCTACCCGGCTTTTCTCACCCATTTAAGGGGACTCAAAGTGGCTGACAAAGCTTCTGTTCTTCTCCCCACAACAGAACACCCTGTGGAGTAGGTGGGTCTGTGAGAGCTCAGAAGAGAGCTGTGACTAGCCCAAGGTCACCCAGCTGGCTTCATGGGGGAGGGCGGAATCAAACCTGGTATTCCCGGATTAGAGTCCATGTCCCTAACCAGTAGACCAAACTGGCTCATACAGAACATACAGAATTATCACACATTGTCTAGACAAGATTGGTACTGCACATTTTAGCATTTGCAGCAGCAGTGGAATAATGTTCCGGCTGCGAGATTTTCTTTCCATGGCTGCCTTCAGAGTTGTGGAATAAATCCGGAATAAAATGTAGAAGCGCAGAGTACCTATTGTGCAGCAATGACCAGCCATCCCAACTCGGAAGGTCAGCTCTGTAGCTTCTCCTAGCAGAGCTGCAAGAGTTAAGGAGGCGTGTGTTGTCACATGGGTCGAGGCAGCCAGTCAGATTTGAGCTGCTCTACCTGCTCTCATCTTGCTCTTCTCTCTGTTCCGCCTTCGGATTTGGTTTATACTGCACAGCGAGCGTCAGCTTACCAGCATTAAGGTAAATGCTCAGTGCCGATCGGATAATGCGATGCCACGGTCACGGCTGCACATTATCTGCTGCGCAGTATAACCATGTCTGGGTGCAGCCCATGTGACTTATTCCTCCTATTGTACCATACAAGTGACAAATAGTATCATATAAAGTATTTCTGGGTAGCAGCAGTTCACGCTGAACTCTCACTCTACTCCTTGTGCAGACAAAGCTACAATTACAGAATAACAGGATATTGTGCTACAATAGTTAATTGGATTGAAATAATGATAACCTGGTAAACTGGGCCTATATCCCAGGAGTGTATTGGGAGGGCCATAAGCATGCCTGGCAAATAAGGTACAACTGTGAAAAAAATTATGGGTTTTTGACCTTGTCTGGATGCAGTCATAGTTGTAGAACGATTCTGCACTGGCTTGTATACTGAATCAGCAAACGTACCAGGAGCCTCCCTTCCACACACTGGACCAGTCTGAGGAAGGCCCCAGGTGGGGTCACTCCTAGTAGGCTTGCTGGTCCAGTATTCCAGTCAGCACAGAAGACGGTTTTAGTTATAGTACTCTTGATACTAAGAGTTGTAAGCCAAAACCCTTTGACCCACAGACGCATACATGAATAATTATTCAGCATACAGCAAGTTGTAAACCAACTCTCTTATTAGCTATGCAAGCAGTCTAACTCACTTTTGCACCGATGCTTTCAGTGGAACCTGCAGTCTAGGAGAAATCCACATTCCATTGCCTTTGTTAACTCCGCCTAGCACTTGAAACTTTTTGGAGGGAGAAGGCTGGTGGTTGGGTGTGTACTGGAAAGCTGACCAACAGGGAGGGGGGAGGGGGAGGGGAGATGATACAGGAATTGTCCGGTCAGGTCAGAGTTTAACTTTTGCAGCCATTCATCAGATGTTGGTTGATTTGCTATGGAATCCCAGGAGATGTTTAGCTAAATCCCTGCCCATCCCCCACGGCGCTCTTAAGCAGATGCACAAAAAAGAAGCGCATGACACCCAGGGATTCTTGGTGTTGTAAAATAGTGTTTTTTCCTAGCTTTGTTTTGTTTTGTTTTTACAGTGCACCGTAAAGCCCTTTCCTAGAGCAATCAGGTTTATGACCTTGCTCTGGTACCCCTTGGCCTGCTGTGGCTATAAAAGATGAATAGCCCTCTGATATGCTTCGCTGCCTTCTGAAAATGAAGCAGGTTCCTGTTGTGTGTTTGGTGTTGCAAGGTTTTTGTTTGTTTGTTTCTGTGTGGGAGGTGGTTGGATCCCCCCCCCAAAAAAATTTGTATGACAATTGAAGGTCTGTTTCCTTTCTTAAGGAAATGGTCAATTAAATTGTAATTAATAGCAATTCATTGAAGTGTTTCTGAGCATTTCACCACCTTTTCTCTCTCTCTCCTCCCTCCCCTCTCTCTGCCTTTCTCAACAAGATTCCATGTTGTTTCTTTAAAACAAGTATTGAAAAGAAATATTATGAAGCTGGAATATTGATAAAAGTAAAATGCCAGCCATCAGCTGTTGTGATACATAAGTCAGTTTCCTTGCAGAATTCTCACATTTTGAAAAGATTACAAATCAAGATGGGTAATTTTTCTGGGGATTTGGAGCACAAGACATTTGGATTTAAACTTTGTGCTGTTCCGGGACTATTTCTGTCGTTCTCCCTTCATCTTAGTTCCTGTTTTCAATATAACAGTTTACTGGGTAGCCTTTGGTTTTTAATTTCATATTTCATGTGCTCCAAGAAATTCGTAACTGTGCAACAGTTGAATAATGTAATAATATGTGCAGCACTGTAGCCCATGCTTCAAACAAATCAGTCAGAATACGAGCATAAAACCTAAAGTAATAATGTAATTAAAACCAAAGCAGCATAATCTTCAAAGTTAGAAATATTCTTTTGGAAAATCTTTTTTAATACTGTTTTTCGCCAGCCACTTAAATACAATGTGGGGTCCGTTTTAATGGGACATTGACGTTGGTATTCATACAAATGCTTCAGAACATTTGTGGACTTGGGAGGTAGGAAGGTGGTCTCATCTGCAATGGCTCCAGAGTGCATTTGACATGGATTGAGAGTGGACTCAGGGCAGATTTGATCCTTTCAGAGTGGATGTGTTACAGGATTCATTTTGGTACATACGGGGATATGTATCAGATATGTATGGGATACGTATGGGATATGTACTGTATGTGTTTGTATTGGATATCCGTATGGATATATTAGTATCGAATAGACTCATACCACATTCAAAGGGGATCTATTCAAACAAATACGAATTTTCTTACATTCAGTTCGATATTAATGAGGTGCAAAAACCCCATTCATGCCCATCCCTCAGGTGTAGTTATTCAGTGTTACAATAAGGTAAGGTTGCTATCTCTAAGGATGCAGCTGCAAACATTATACCTATGGCACTGTAGGTAATGGGGCGGGTGGGAATCTTGTTGTGTAGCAGAAATACCCAAAGTGTTGCTCTCATTTCTCCCATCCCTTTCTGGCACACACTTTATCGGTCCCCAGTCTTATTGACTGGCCCAGCCATTTCTTCCTCCCCTCACCAACACAGTGCTAGTGGCTATCCTTTATGCCAGTCACAGACTTCTGGTTTGTGTTTTCTTGCTGCTGGACAGATGTGCCCTAACGCTCTTTTCCAGAGCTGGTTCCTGTTGTTTCAGCTTGCCACACACATGTGTAGTTGTGCAAAAGCAGATATCATGACTGAGGACATAATACATGAAATTGTGGAGGTGTAGTTTAGGTGCAGCCAAACTGTGCATTGGTTCTACACATCCCCCCCCCAAAAAAATACTTGGAGGACACCTTCTAAAACTCCCCAAAAGATGCAAACTACTTTCAGAAAATTGAGATGCATTCTTTTTAAACAATGTGACATTGAGGTTGGTTTATGTGAATGGGTATTGGTCTAGTGGTTAGGGAGCCGGACTCTTACCTGGGAATACTGGGTTTGATTTTGCACTCCTCCACGAAGTCAGCTGGGTGACCTTGGGCTAGCCATAGCTCTCTTCTGATCTCTCACAGCCCCACCCACTTCACAGGGTGTCTGTTGTGGGGAGAAGAACAGAAAGCTTTGTCAGCAGCTTTGAGTCCCCTTAAATGGGTGAGGAAAGAGGGGTAGAAAAGCCAACTCTTCTTCTTTTCCCTTCACTGCTGGGTTCTCATTGCTTCAGAGATAGATGAAGGGTAGATTTTTTAAAAACAAATCAGTAAGGGAAGGTCTGGCTTTGTCTGAAACGTTCATACTTGATGAAACAACCAAAGCTAGGAAACCCCCCACAAATTATCCATTAGAAATGATATCTTGGGGAGAAGTGTTCTTTTTGTCATTTGTGGCCTCTGTGTAAATATACTGTGATTAATCTTTCCATAGTCAATGTTGTTTAACACCTATGTATGTGAAAAACAAGCAACAAGTTTGTAGTAATGCCACCTGTATAGGTTCTGACTTTTCACATTATTTTATAGTCCTCAACTGTTCCCTCGTTTTAGTCCAAACAAAGCTGGTGTTGCCCTTAAACACGTGAAAACATGCTTAGTTTGAGTACAGTTGAAACTGTCATAAATGGGTGTGGTAGAGTATGAGGAATCATATTCTTGGATAATTGGTCAAACACATTTAGGAGTATTTTATCTTTATGCATAGTGCTTTGTGTTGAATTGAGAGGCCATGTTGCTGTCTTCTGTGGAAAGGTCCTGTAAATTGTCTACCATCCATAGAACTGCTGGGTTGCACATTGGTGTTCCTGAAAACTTCTCCGGGGCCTCACAAAGCTTCTGAGTAATTGTTCCTCTGCATCTGTCTAAAAAGAAGCAGTTGGACTTTTGTGTTATGCCATGCCCTCAAAATCCTAAATGTATCCAGGGGCCAGAAAATGTTGGTGATCCCTAAGGATGGACAAGAAATCAAGTGATCACACATCTACAGGGGATTTTCTAGAGATCCGCACTAATTGGACTTTTAAGGATTTCCCCTTTTTTAAATGTACCAGATGTGTTTCTGCTAGCTGGCAGACAAATGTGTTCATGTGTGGTTTTATGAATTTTGTGTATATGCATGTACTCAGCCATCCAAACTGGAACAGTTTGGCTATTTTAATGCAAGCTGGATACTTCTTATGATTTCTCTTGACATTATGCCAAGTAGTGATGTCCGTGAATATTTTGTGTGTGTGTGTTTGATCTGTATCGAATCGAATGCAGAAAAAATTTATTCATTCAAATAGATCCCCTTCAAATGTGGTAGGAGTCGAATTTGATTTGAATATTCAATACAAATCTGAATACCCACTACGAATTGCCTACAAGTCCCCACATATCTGCTCTGAATGCATCAAATCTGCTCTCAATCCACTCTGAATCTGCTTTGAATCCACTCTGGATTCATTGCAGATGTGACTGGGGCAGCCACTTTTCCACCTTCAGGTGTTGTGAAGCTGATCAAACCAATCTGGCCAAATCTGAAATGAGGAAGACAAATTTGGCAGCCTCCAAAGTGTTAAGCAAGGGAATCAGCTTTGCCATGATGACAAGAGAGACTGATCTGAGCTTTCAGTGTATTTTTACTGTGCTGAACCTTTTCTCAGCTGGTGTTTAGTGTCTAATAGGGATGTGTGAGAATATTAGAAACATTTGAAATTCAATCGAATTTTTGAATCTTTCAAATTGTTCATACGGATATGTACGTGACAAAACAGGATGCATACGGGATAGAAACGGGTTGTGTACGGACACATATGAATGTTGTTGACATTTGTATCTTCAAATATGAATGGAATATTTGTACGAATAGATATGAATGGATTCAATTCGAATTGAATGTGAATACATTCAAATTTTAAACATTCAAATCGATTTGAATCTTCGGATATTGAATCCAGTCCCAGAAATTGCATTTCTGCTCTCCCTAGTGCAGTGATGGTGAACCTTTTGAGCTCGGTGTGTCAAAATTCACAAGAAAACCTAGCTTAATTCGGGTGCTGTGTCACATCTAGAAATATCCATAATTTTGTGATATTTGTAGCTCTAGTAAAAAAGTTATATTTTTGATATATGTGTTTTATTAAAAGCAAAAACAAATAATTCCTTACATTAGCGACTTTTGTTGCTGAATTTCGATTGCTAAATCTTCAATTGAAAGTTGGTATTTCGTACACTTCAAGAACAAGCAACCACTACACACCTAGTTGCCAGGGTGGCCATGTGTGTCACCCAAAAGGGCTTGGCGTGTCACCTGTGACACGTGTGCCATAGGTTGGCCATCACTGCCCTAGTCTAACCAGTTAGACACAGCTATATTTTGCTTGTAGCCCAGCCTCACATCACCAGAACTGCATTCCGGCCACATTAAACCTCTGTCTGTGGAGAAGAGGAAGGAACAAGAGGCTTATTACAACATGTGGTAGAATTGGGCTTGACTTTTGGTGGCTAAACAGACAAATCCATTTTGCTTATACAGAAGTGTTTTGCTGTTGCCTTCCTATTCAGTCTCCCACTTTTGTCCAGAATGGTTTATACCCCCTTGCCGGCTCCCATCTACGTAGTAACTAGTCCCAGCTCAGCTTAACTTAACTTGCAATTTTAATCAAGTTCAGTGAGGGGCAGCCTGTTCTTCTTATAGATGTTTCTTTGATTCAGGCACTTACCCTTTGCTCATCCATGTCAGGATAGTCTTTCTGATGTTTCTGAACTACAACTCCCATTAGTCCCAGTTTACGGAAATGATTGGCGTTGTAGAAACAACTGGAAGAACAATGCATGGACCAGCCTCATCCATACTTTGCTCCTTAAACTTCCCAACACTACAGTACGTTGTGGGAATTTGGTGATGACAAAATCCTGACACAATCCAGTCATCCCACCCCAGTTTGGTTCATAATGTGATTTGTTAAATTCTGCTGTCTGGGATTAACATTTGACTTTGTCTGAGGAATTCCTGAGTTTGCTTCAGGGAGATACGGAGGATTTAAAGGTGATAAAGATTGCGCAACTATGTCTTGACTTTGTACTAGCTTACAGTAGAAAAATCCTGTCCTCCTCCTTTTATGTGTCACCTCTTCCACAGTAATTTGGCCATTTGCCTCAGGGGGGCTAAATTAGCTCTAGAAACTTGTTTGCCAGCTGCGCAGCAAAGATTGGGACAGATAGAGAAATTATGCCACATGGCTCTTTACAATGATACTGGTAAGTAAGGGTGGTATGAACATTCAAGAATTCACCATGCTTCCCCTTTTTCTTCAGAGTGGGAAGGGAGAATAGATTTTTCTAGTTCTTACGACTTGTGAGGAAGAGGATCAATACAACGAATGTGAGAACATACCTTGGGCTTAAAATAATTTTATCTATATTTTTCTCATTTAGAAATGTATAATCAAGAAGAGTTTATGTGAGTTTAGAGGAAGGGTACCGCAAAGAAGTGGTATGGTTGCTATTTAATGGGTATAAGTTAATTTGTGGAATGCCTTGTGAAACTGAGGTGGCATCCACACAGGTGCATTTGGACCTCAGATCTTGTTATTGTTGGGTACCACCAAGTTGTGACTGACTCATGGCTGGCATTAAACATGGGGACCTCCATGGTAACAGCTGTGCAGTTTTCTTGGCAAGGATTCAGGCCTACTTGTGGAAAGGTGGTTGAACCAGGAATTCTTTGTTTTCCAGACTCTACCACTGAGCTACATCTGCTCCTCAGGCATAAGATGTCCAAGCATCTGGAACCTCTCCCCAAGAGTTCCTGGGCTCTTCAACCACCCTGGGAGTTAATCTACCAAAGAGCTTGGTTAGATGATGCCTGGGGCAGTTGGAAGCCCAGCGGGCACCTCCTTCCCCTTCACAAAGAGTAATGGAAGAGGGAGGAAGCAACCTATCACCCTGATTTTCAAAGCCATTTCCAGCCCAGTAAAAAACTCACCCAGCAACTTCACAGTTGCAGAATTTTTGGTTCCACAGATGAAAGGATTTAAGGGTAGCAAGTTATTCAGTGTTGTGTGTTGTGCCCTTTGCATCAGAGGTGGCTTGTGCACACTTCATATGGGCCATCCTGGTGCTAGCTGCATGCTCCCTCTCTGGAGGTAACAGCCTGAATTTGTCTGTCTTGCATTATTCTATACAGTCAGACCCCTGTATCCACTGATCCGGTAACTGCGGTTTCAGTTTCCTGTCGTGACTGGATCAACCCCACCCCACCCCATGGCTGCCATTAGGCCTGCCTTAAGTTCTTCCAAGGCCTGGGACAGGCAGGAAATGGCCCGAAATGGCACTCTATTTCCCATGATGCCTTTGAAATCCCACAGGAATTATGTGAAATGGAGTATATCTTGAATGAGATTTCCTATGACTCCTGTGCATTTCCCAGCATTTGCTATTATCTGCAGTTTACATTATCCATGGTGGGGCCTGGAGCGTATCCCCTGCAGATACGGGGGTCCTATTGTATTCTTGTTTTTAAAATTGATATCTTACATTTTGTTATCTTATATTTTTTTTTTAAAAAAAATCCTTATTGCTGATAGTTTATTCACTCATAATTGTTCTATGTTTCACATTTATCACTATAATTCATTTCATGTATCTTGAGTAACTTTGGGCACAATCTCATGGAAAGGAGAAAACCCGAAATGGCACACAATTTTGTAGGTTTTCAGATTGCATAGAAAAGATACACTCTAGTGGGTAGAGTCATAGAGTTACAGGTATTGTACCAATTTCTTTTAAATGGGACAGCGGAGGGTAAAGAAACACAATTTCAGAGATGTAGTCAAGCTCCTCATGAGCAAAAAAGTTTGGCATTTGGTTGCAGAGATTTGTATAGAATTGTATACATTAAGCCCCGAACTCTTCTAATTATAGCACACTGCTGATCCTAATTTAGCTTATCAGTCTTAAGTGGTAGGTAATGGCATCCCTTGGGGGGCGGATCAAGAGGAATCCAGCACATGGTGGGTTAAACTCCACAGCACCCAGAAATAAGACAGGATGATGTCATTAAGCAAATAAAGATCCCACTTCCCCGGACTGAATCCCCCTCTTGTCTTTTGCCAGGATCACTCCATATTTTGTTTCTTCCAACCTTAACGTTTTGGTTTCTTTTCTGTTTCTCTATAAAGAAAAGCAATTTCATTTTATCCTCACGCTTTTATTTTCTCACTGTCTTTTCTCTTTCCCTCAACATCCTCCCTAGAGGTGTCCTCAGAGAAAAAGGATGGAAGAAGGGGGGGAGTGTAGGCCCCGTCATTTAGAGATGTTGAGGAGGCCCAAATGGTTCAGATTTAAACTATGGAAACTGTGGATTCTTACCACTAGAGAAGGCTCCAGTGAAGGAGTCTGCAATGACAAAAGAGGCAGGTATTGGGGGGGGGGGATATAAATGTAAATAAATAAATAAATAGCAGCAGCACAGCTGGCCTTTTGAGGGACCAGACTCCTGCATTCACTGGCAGCTGAGGAGTGTGCTGGATTGGTTTGGCAAGCAGCATCAAAAGCAGGGAAGTGAAAATAAATAGGTGAAAATAAAGCATTTGCAGCTGTAGCACAAGTTCTTGCACGTCAATGTTCCTTAGAAATTGCAAGATGGTAGCACATCTTCACAGAGACGCAGCATCTTGGAACTCTTGCTGTACACACTGTTTCCTGTTAGGGTCCCTCACTATTTTTTTTAAATTTCTGTTTGTTTATATTTCTACTCTGCCCTGTATCCAAGAGTCTCACTAGCGTATACCATAGCTACAAATGTTTCTGGTTTATAAATGTCGGGGCCAAAGCAGTTATTTTAAACAGTGTTGGAAATTTTAGAGGAACTTTTTCTTTTCCTCAGAAAGTTACAGAAGCCACACCATATCTAACCTTTAATTTCTGATTATGATCTAGGAGCTAAGCCCAAAGGAGTTAGTGGCTGCAGTGCCCCCTCGGAGGACAGTCATGGTCATAAAACCCATCTCTTGCAGGACCCTTCAAAAGAGTCTGCACTAGCAGTCACCAAGGAATGGACCAGTCTTTAGAACCTGCAGCAAGTGCAGAATGTTGTTAACGCAGTTGTGTGGTACACAAACCTTGGAGGAGCACCCAGGTTTGGTGCTTCATTTTTGCCAGGCACTGGTTAGAACATACAGTTCAGGGATGCCTTCTAAGTTGTATCCAGCCCTGAGACCCTGAGGTGGAGGGCAACATATAAATGCAGCAAACAAAAAAACCTTTCCTCATGCCTTGTCCTCGCACCAGGGTTTTCAGTGACAAGGTTAAAGCTTTCTACTATTTTAGGTTCATTCTGCTTTTGTTCAGTAAATACAAGACTGAAATTCCAGATATGATGCACTATTTTCATATTTAGGCCAGTATAACTTGACAGGCATTAACCCTTGACCCCTGACCGTGGTCCTCACAGAATGCTTATTTTTGCCCCAATCAACAAACTATCTCCAAGTCTAATTTGGTCTTAGAGCAGACAACGAACTAAGATCCAGCTGTACAATTAACTGCCTTCTGGGTAGCCTTATTGTTTTGGAGAAGCACCACATTTAAGGGCTCCTAGTTTCTTGCCAGTTCTCCTTGTTTCTTGTGGCACTTGAACTCCAAGTTCAGATATTACCTTCTCATGGACAAGAGAATCTCAGCCACCAACATGGCCAGCAGGCTGTATTTCCAGACAGTAGTTCCCAAACTAGTTGGTATAGGTGTGTCTCCATTTACCTCAATGGTTTGAAAATTATTTGTACTGTGTTATAACTTGATCAGTTAACTCATCTAAATTTTACACATTTTTTTCCCATATGGTCTTTCATACCTCCTAGTTTAGAAATCCTTGCTTTTGGAATTATCGTCACATCCTCTGAAGGAGCAGTGGGGCCTTCCCAACTGGTTTGGCATTAATAGATCCCACATGGTGATCTACAGTGTAACTTATTCTTATGGTCCCATGCTGAGGCCACAGGAATTATGGGTAATGTCCCTGGTGGTTGGAGGCAGAGTAGGAAGAGATTTATGGCATAGGGGAGGCCACAGCTCTTCTTGTCTTCTCCAATATTATCTTATTTATTTATTTACACATATACCCTGCTGTATACCACTTGGTCTCAGAGCATGGCTACAACTCCAGTAACTGCCAGAGAGATGACGCAGATCGTTATAGGTTGTCCTCAGACCTTCCTTGCTCTGGGATGCATCACTCACTCTTTCTCCGCAATGGACCACAGGAGTCTTGGCTCTCCACCCCTTTTGGTTCATCAAATCTCCTTTATTATTGGATGCCATTGGGTCACTAAAGGGAGGCGAAGGTGTGTGTTTGCAGTTCTTTTTCAAGCCTGCTCCCCCACCTTCACACGCCCCTTCTTTTTTATGTGCTTTTCTTCTCCATGCAATTATTTAAAAATAATAATAATAAATTTGCAGAAAAACACTAGATAGAGGAATCATACTCATAAACTGAGGGGAGAAGGGAAGGTGCCTCACGAACTCCATGTATGCACATTGATTGAAGGGAAAGACTGGATCTACCCACCACAGCACAGTTCAGCCTCCTTTAGCCCATCCCCCCACTCACAACTGAGGGAGTGAAAATGGCCTGGGATGCCAGGATGGGTTGAGCCCTCTGGAAAAGAGGACTCCAGTTAAAACAATCTAAAGGGGGAAGGCTGGCTTGGAAAACGAATTGAATACAAATAATGTGCGTAACACAACCTGAAGGCATCCTAAGCTAAAGGGACAGGGTGCTGGCCCTGCAGTTATGTATTGCTCCAAGTGGCCCTCCAGATGTTGAATTACTGCTCTCATCAGTCCAAACCACCATAACCTGCCACAAAGAATGACGGGAATGCACCACTATCAGGAGAGACGCACATTGAACACTCCTGTTTTAAAGACAGTCTAGGTTATCTTGGTTAGAATCTTTTGTTTCCTCACATGTTTGGACTTTGGTAAATTGCCAATGTTTTGTTGTTAAATTTGTGTAAAGCACTTAGAAGTACAGTATTGCAAAAAACCTTCAAGAAGAGTGCAAGAATAAAATAAATTATATATAAGTAACTGCAATGGTTGGTTGGTTGGTTGATTGGTTGATTGATTGATTGATTGATTGATTGACTGACTGATTGATTGATTGAACTGTGTCCAAATTCCAGGCTGATTTCCAATCTGACATTGTTACTCCTTTGTTTGAACAGAACAAATGGTGTAGAGATCATTTCTTCTTCCTTTAGCATTTGAGAAATAGAACAGGAATTTATGTTATTAGTTAAGAATATAAGAGGATCCAATCTTGACTTTGACACTTGTTTTATTAGTTGTGTTGTTATATTTATTTGCTAAATGCCCTAGGTCTGTGATGTGGGCAGTGCAGAAATATATTACAAAACATCCATATCTTTGTACATAAACAAACATGTTCACAGAGATCACAGGTGGCCGAAGGTCTGGAATGCAACTGACACAGACAAATAAGGAAATCAAAGAGAATTAATTAGCAGCTTGCTTTGTATCCAGATATCTGCTTGTTGATGTGTTCTGAATATGGGGTGTGACCCCTTTGTCCACTGTCAGAGTCCCTTCTCTAGTCTATGCTGTTTGCAGTCCACTGTGCAGTCAGTAGTCAGTGATGCCGAAACCTGGAATTTGGAGAACATCAGGATATGAGAAACTGAAATAGGATTAGTTAATGGAATTAGCGAGAGATGATTAAAACATCACTTTCCTTGATGGAGTTGCCTTTTGTAATAAAACATGCTTAAAACAGAGCTGTTCTTATACAGAATTCTTACGTTTCTTCCGATCTAAACCTTGTGCATGAGTTATTTGTACAACACTTTAGCTTGTTCCATCAACCACTGTGCAAGCACCAGATTTGTGTTAGACAGATACTGGGATTTCCTGCCATACAAGGCTAAAAAAAACAACCCCTTTTTATATGTGACTTTTATACGTCACGTATAAAATTGTTAAAAGTAGTGTAATAATGGGATGTGGAGAATACTCTGGTTGTAATGATGTGAAAATTAAAAAATTAAATTAAAAAAGGCTAAAAAAAACCCCTTGTGTATAAAATTTTATTTTCTTTAGCCTTCCTTGCCAAATGTTATAGATAGCAAGACAAGAGCACCTCAGAAGACAAATGACATTATTGACAATTTCCAGGGTTGCATTAAACAAAGGTCATTGAACATTGTATCAGCTATGTGAAAGCAAAAGCATGATATCAGGGGGCAACTGCATTGTAGTATATGCTAGGTGATGTAGCTTGTGGGTCATACAAAGTCTACCAAAGCTTTCTGTAAACTCTTAGAGATGCTCCATCCTCTAAGTCATCACCTTTAGAGGTTTGCTTACCCAGATTCACAATTCATGTCAGTGCTTCTATGATTCTCCAATTATCAGACTTAACCCTGCTTCTAACTTCTTTTGGATTAATTTGTTAATTGGCCCCCTGAATTCTTATTTATTTGTGTGTGTGTGTGCGCGCACACGCACTCAGCCTAATGGTAATATGTCAATTATTACACACTGTCATCTTTGATCTCCTGCTACATTATCCATGCCCATTTTTACCTATTGGATGAACTTCTTGTCTTGTGGCCACCAGATACCTGCTCAAGTGCCCGTGAGTACTTTGATGTGAAAATGATTAACTTATCCAGGTTTATATGATTAGCTAGTCAGACTCTTGCATTGCAAGCTTCTTTCATTTAATCAACCAACGATAATCTCCTGCATGTTATGAGCTGGGTCTCACCAATAATGGTTTATACAGATGTATAAACACCAAGTTATTAGGCAAACTCAGGAAGTAATCAGCTAATCTAAATATGGAGAATTTGTTTTGTCTTTCCTGTTTCTGTGTGCATCTCTTTCTAGTACTCTGACATGAATGACACAAATCTAACTCTGATTTTGTTCTTCGTATCAAACTGGAATAGTTCATCAGCCATACATTTTGTGGTTGTCATCAGATAATTTTGATTGACTGCAAAGGGTAGATTCTAAGTCTTTAGTCCTTTGTATTACAAGAATTAACTCTGGTCACTGGGATGTCATTGAACAGAAGACTTTTGAATTTTGTACTTGATTCCACCCCCCACCACCAAGCTTCAAGTGAATGCAGATGGAGTGTGTCTACATATTGACAAAATATTGCTAGATGGACATTTTTCTTTGGAGGTTTTTTAAAAAATCACTCACATGTTTTCTGTCTTGGGTCCTGATTCTAAAGCTTTGCCCCCCCCCCCCAAATCTCCTTTCTGTAAAGTTGAACAGAAATTCAACTTTGCGTGAAGTTCAAATGTCCTGAATTTTCCCAGTTTATTCTTTTATTTACTTAAATATTTCATACTGTATCTGTATGAGCTATATTATAGATTTATTTCTTTTTTAAAAGTCTTTTGGGAAGCAGATGCATTTTAACTATACTCGCACTTAGTTTGTATGCAGATACAGGGATGTTCATTCAAACAATCACGCAGATATTGGCATGAGTCCTAATCAAATATGCTAATACCCAGTAAAATCCATTCTGTCTCTGTGGAGAGTTCAGCTAGCTGCAAGAGCCAAAGGAATCCAGTTATCAAAAACATTATGTGGGCTATTTCAGGAGATTTTGTTTAATCGTTTTGTGTGTGTACAGAGTGCAAGTACAGATCTGGCAAAGTCCTAGCACTGCCAAAATATCTTCTACCTTCTTTTAGTATTCCTGTGAAAGGAGTAGATGTTCAGAGCAAGTCATTCCCCAGCCTTTATACCTTTTACTATAGCATTCGACTGAATTAGTTTCTAGATTTCCTCCTATTGTCTATTGTAGAGATATGAAGGGGGGGACGATTTCCTGACCTGTTGAAGCTTGGGGCAGGTCATCAATGAAGGAGGAGCAGATTAGTTAATCTGATTTCATCCCTCACTGATGAGTTGTTGCTGGCTGGCCCAGGATGTGTAGGGTCAAGAAACCCCTCTGAAGGGCTGGAGACGACATGCATGTAAGTAAACCTTTTCACCTGGCCTTTGTTGACTATAGAAATGTGTTACTCCATAGACTTCCAGCATAGCTTTATTTTCGTACAGGAGCAAACATATGGTATTGATTAATTTCCACCAGAAAACTGCGCAGGATTTGCATTTGGGTATTTATCTGCAAATGGTGTTGTGCATCCTTCACAAGAAACGCAGAAAGTGACGGCTGGTCACAGTGGGTCACCTTGGTGGGTAGAAAGGGGCTAATGTCATTTTTGTTGTTGTTGTTGTTGGGATGTTTCCTCAGGCAAGGCAGCTAAAAATGCAGGTTGTCTCTGGAAAAATGGTTTAAAACAAAACCACAGTCTGCTTAGTTCAGGGGGAAATAGAACTGCTAGAAAATGGGAAAGGGAAGAGAAATCCAATTGAGCAAATGGGGAAAACTAGCATGCCAAATGGCAGTTTTCCCCTCACACCCCTGCCTCTACCTTGAGATCAACATCTTTTGACACATTACCACCTTCTGTGATTCAAGGAAAGAAAGCAACCAAACTCCTGCTTTGCTTGAGATCCTTCTCTTGGTTGCTCTGTGAAGACCATCATTGAAAAACCAGTTTTGCATGGAATACTGTAAAAAAAAGAGAGAGAATATATATATATAATTTAAGCAAATTGTTTGGCGCAGAATAAAACTTTTGGAGAGGCATTGCTGTGGGGGCTTTCCCTTCTTGATAAGTTGGTGGTTGAGAGGCTTTCTTTAACAATCTGTTAATTGTTTTGATTACTTTTCCTCTCTTTTGTGGTTTCTGTGCCTGAATGACTCCTACACTGTGCCTTGTATTCTTGCAGAAAGTAGCATCTGGATCTGTATGACAGGACTGCTCCGTGGCCTTTGACCTAGCTTTGCTTCTGGCATTAACTGTTTCGGAGGGTTAATAGTAGGTTTAGCTTGAAGCTGAACCCTTGCTCATATTGACGCCATTTTCTCTTCAGATGGTCCTTTGACGGAAGGGGGGAAGGGAGGCAGAGAGATTACTTCCAACAAGCAAGAGAATTGTGATTTTCATGTGACTGGATTGCCTGCTTGCTGATATTTTCTGCCTTGGTGCTTTAAAACTAGTCAGGATCTTTCTTTTCTTTTCTTTCTCCACTCAGTGATTGCTTTAAACTTTTTCCTGAGCTGAACATAGCTAAACCCAGCCCGTCCAAATGAAGGTTCCCCAGATCTTTTCTTAGCCTGAGTAGAATTGATTGGTGCTTAATTTATTTTTATTTTTATTGTGCTCCTGTGTGCTGTTTAAGGATTAGGCTGTACTTTAGAGATCTCTCAATGAATTCTCCCTCCTGTGGAAGGAGAGGCGTTGGCAAGGCTCTTAATAATGAAGAAAATATGCGACCCTCAAGTTTTGTATTTAACAGGAACAAACTAAACTTGAGCAAGTGATGGTCAAAAGTGTCCATGCCCTGTTACTGCAAGCCATCCGTCTGGCTGGCTGGACGGCTGCCTGGTTCCCAAATGGGGGATCAGCTGGTTTTGGACTTCCATTTGCCTCGGAAATAAACAAAACAGGGCACATTATTGTACTCTGCACAGAATCTGATCTAAAATAGTGACTGGTCTTCTGAACGAAACAACTGCAGCACAAAGGGAAGCTTTTGGTGGGAAGGAGGCATTCCGGCTTTTTACTATTGCTTTTGAATGGATTGGTAAGCATTCTGCCTACCAAGCGGCTTCCCTCTGCTGGATGGAATGTTAGAACTGCTTTGTGATTTATTGGCCAATACATCAACTAATCCCTTGATACATTGTCTTAGAAAAGTTCACTCTAGGTGACTTGAGCATTTGTAGAAAAATTTAGCTAGCAAGTAAGAGGATCTTTCATTTCTTGAAAAGCAACCTTTATTACATCGTTCAGAAAAATATGATTTCAAATGGAAGGATTAGTTTGGGGGGGGGGAGTACATTATGAGTGGAATTGTATTTAACAGCTGTAGCTTCCAGAGAGGAGAATCGGCAGGTGGCAGCAAGCATCTAACTAGCTTTAACTGATAAAGCAAAGTCAGGTCTAGTTAGTCCTTGGATGCCAGTAATATTAGAGTTGGTAGGATTAGGGATGTGCATGAATTTTTTTTTGTCATTCTGTTTGAATCGAATTGAATATGCAAACATTTCATGTGAATCAAATCCGTTAAATTTGAATTTAACAAGATTTGATTCCTTTTTGCCAAATTCGAATCTATTTGTTTGAATTTTTGATTCAAATCTGCGTATCCGAATGTCAACAACATGCATATGTGCCCATACACATCTTCTCAACATCCGTACACATCCGCACACGTCCATATGCATCCCGTAGTTATCCCGTATGCAACCCATTTTCATCCCATACGGGTCCGTACAAATGTGTACAGATGTGGATCTTCAAATACATGTCGTGTACAGACGCGTAAACATGAACATCCAGATAATTCAAATGAATAGATCTGAAATTCAAAATTCGATTCAAATGTTTACGTTTGAATTTCGGGACATTCTGTTTGAGTTTGAATGTCAAAATTTGGCACATTCCATCAAATTTCGAATGCCTACAGATATTCATTCATATCCATAGGTAGGATTACTATTGCTAAGAAGTTGTAGTTCCTAGAAATTAAGCCTGGCTAACATGGATCTTACCTATCACTTTGTTTCCTAATTAGTTTACAGATGATTTTCTGTGAGGTTGTTTTTCCCTTCCTTTGACACATTTCTTATTGATTGCTCACACAAATCTTATAAGATCCTCTGTCTTGCAGGTGCTGCATTTTTATTGTGACACTTGTTCTGTCCCAATCTGTCGGGAATGCACCATGGGACGACATGTGGGCCACAGTTTTATCTACCTCCAAGATGCTCTACAGGATTCCAGAACTCTGACCATTCAGCTGTTAGCCGATGCTCAGCAGGGTCGCCAGGCCATTCAGGTAAAAATGCGAGCCTTGCTGGATTTGCGTGATGAATACCATTTATCCTATGCAGATGTTCTCAAAGGTAGTTAACGCAGACTTGATGAGGTCCATGGGACTTTTCTGGTTGTTGATAATTTTTCATTATTTCGCTAAAAATTTGTCTTTGCGTTATATATTTCATTATCCTAATTTTCTTCTGTCATGAATCAACCGGAGGCCTTTTCGCACACACGGATTTTGAACACACGGAAGACAGCCCGGGACGCGGCATTCGCATTGCCGCGGCTGGGTTTGCGTCCCGGCACGTCCCGGGCTGTCTTCTGCGCGTTCCAGATGCAGAGCACTTTAAAGTGCTCTGCACCTGTTCCCGCGCGGGTGAAGCGTCCCGGGCCGTTCGGGGAGAGAAGCGTTCGCGCACGCTTCTCTCCCTGACAGCCGTCGGCACGCCCCCAGGGCCAGCATGGGCCGAAAATCGGGCCCACAGCTGGCCTCTGATTGGCTGATGACCAGCCTTGCCGGGCTGGCGATCATGCCGGCACAGCGAGGCCGGTAGACGGGACCCACCGAATTGGGGGTCCCCTCTCCCTTCTGCCAGGGACAGTGACCCTGGCAGATGGGACAGGGGACCCCCGATTCGGTAGGTCCCATCTGTCATCTCCGACGGCCACCGGGACGTGGCTCCTTCCCGGCTCCAACAGCTCCAGTGGGGCTGCCGGAGCCGGGGAGCCACCAGCATCGGCTTCCTGTACCCCATTTCCGGGGTGGCAGGAGGCCGATGTCGGGCTGGCTGGGGGTGAGGAACCCCTTCGGCGACCGGAGCATGTTGCTCCGGTCACCCAAGGGTCCCCCTGCCCCCATTGCGACCGTCTGTGGGGCACTGGTGCCCCGCAGATCAGCCTCCCACCCCCCAAAGCCCCCACCCCACCCACCCCCCGAAGGCGATCTCGCCTATCTATGGTGCGCAGGCGGCTAGATGTAGCCGCCTGCACCCCGGAGATAATCCCCCACACACCAGCCCCGCGAGCGACGCGCGCACGCACCTACCTCTTCGGTGCCCGGGCTCGGAATGGCCCGAGCATGCCAGGAGCCGCTGCCTCGCCGGCCGTATCCCTGCCCCTGGCCGGCCTTTGCCGGCTAAGTCACTTCCGAACGCTTTTAGCATTCGCACACAGGCGCGCCGGAATGCGTTTACACGCGTTCCTGCGTTCCTGTGTGTGAATGGTGAAAGCGTCCGGAAGTGAGTTAGGTCCCCCGTCCTACACCTGTTCCAAATGGTTACAGTAGTTCCTGTTTAAAGTTTACATGATAGTTACTTTGTAGTGGCATTTGCAGTCTGGATATAAAAAAAGACAGCCTGAGTTACCAAGTTATAACATTATTAAGGGCATAGCTAGGCTTAAGTTTCAATCCTCCCTTCATCCACTTTCAGAATGAGGGAACACGTCAGCAAAGTGACAGACAGTTTTCCTCTCACATTATTATTTAACCTGAAAATTTCCCTTTGGATTAGATATGGCATGATTGTGTTGCGAAGAAAGATGGTGTCTGTTCCTTCATGTGCAATCGTCAGTACTAAGATACTATGAAGATACAAGGCAAGGCCCTTTTTGCATAAAAAGCAACTTGAAGTATTCTAAGACAGTTACAAGTAGTTTAGTTCAAACTTAGCTACACATAAGGCCAACGTGTCTTAGGTTGTGCTCACACAATGGCAAAGCTCAGTAGTATCGCAGGAGTGGTGGTGTGTTATCTTGTTGTTCTCATTCCATCTCTAAACCATCTTTTCCAACCTAGAATGTTTATTTGAGGGGCGGGGGGCAGACTGGTGAATGAACAATTCCACCTACAAACTACTTCTAAACCATCTTAGAGATATTTTTTATTGAATTTGAGTGCAGCCATAATCCAGCAAGATGCATTGTATCTTAGTCCATTAAGGTGCACCGTTGTTTAAAACCGTCTAATTTTATTATTTTTAAAATATAAAAGTATGGCACCAATACCTGTTCAGAAGCAGTGATATTTAGAAGAAACTGCTTCAAGCCATAAATGCTCTTTACCTCTGAATACTGAATCAACCTACATCAATCATGAGATCAGCAAGTTAGCTATTACTTCTGACTCAGAAAATTTAGATATCTTTTAGATCAGCTTCTCCTAAGTCTTGGTGTTAAAAATCATTTAAATAAAAAGTGTACAAGGGGGAGAAGTTTATTTTGCATGGTCAGTAGTCTTCAGAATATGTTGGGCTTTGTATACTACATGATTCAGTTGATAGGAATGTGGATAGTTAAGTGTGTGATGGCTGAAAAGAGCCCATCGTGATTTGTCTGCATAGAGCCTCCATTTCTGAAATTAGTTGTCATCTGTATTGCCTAGAGGGTAAGACCAAGAAGGAAGACTTGTTTGTGGTCCTTGGTCATACCAGTATCACACAGAGATGTAGTTATGAGATGGTGGAAACAGAACTTGGGTTGTTAGGTAGGAATTTAAAGCAAGGGATTTAGAGCAACTTGGTTTATCGTTGGTTTTTTCCCCCCAGAATGCAGCCTATTCATACCTAGGACCAACTAGTCAGGAAATTAGGAATACTGAAGCATGGATAAAATGGTAGGGCCTTTTTCCACTAGGGCTTAGAACCCTTCTAAGACCCTGTTAGGAACCTGATTGGAACCAATTGGGAAGGCCCTGTCCTTACCTGGACCCCATTGAAGGCCGCATCTGCAAGGCCCTGTCCCCACAAGGGAAGGGGAAATCAGGATTGAATAAGTCCTTCAGGCCCTTAAATCTGGATTTCATGTGGACCTAATTAAAGGTGTCCACAATGGGGTCATCAGGTATCTTCAAGATCCAGATCTCCAGAAGGACCCATCTCAAAGATCTGGATCTTGAAGATCCGGATCTTTGACTGTGCATGGGAAAGGGCGGGTAGTGTTGCTGGAAGGGATTTACATTTTTTTAAGCACCGGGGAAGATTTTGGAATAAGAACAGATTGTGCTTTGACGTGAATGCAGGGGGTCCAGGCGGCTAGCACTTCAAACTAACAATGCATCATAGCAGCTTTTAAACTGAACCATGGGTAAAGCCAGCAGGACTTGCAGGGGGCTTAGAATAAATTGTTCATTGACAATAAGGGTAAATAAGGCTGGTGGTAGAAAGCGGCAGTGGAGATGCTACCAGACAAATGTTAATCTGAAAACTCAAACTGGGTAAGTAGAAAACACATAGACCAGGAGGAGTCGAACAGGGAGAAAGAGAATATGTTGGTGGTAGGAATGTGCACGAATATTCATAATATTTGATATTCATATGAATTTGTATGAATTTGTACACTTGTGTACAAAAGGAATATTTCGACATTCATATATTGACAGCTTTACAAATACGAATGTTTCAGAACATTTGTACAAATGCTTTGGAACATTCGTGAAACGGGGAGGTGGGTAAGCGACTGCCCCAGTTACATCTGCAATGTATCGACATTCGATATGGGTTGAGAGCGGATTTGACATGGATTGAGTGTGGATTCAGAGTGGATCGGGAGAGAATTTGACGCTTTCAGAGCAGATATGTTACAGGATATGTGTCAGATACGTGTCAGATATTCGTATCAGATATTCATACGAATGCATTTGCATCGAATAGGATCCTACCACATTCAAAGGGGATCTAGTGGAACGAATAGAAATCTATGTGCAATGGCAGGCAACCAGGGCTTATCCACTGGGTAGCCATGAGCAGAGGTTTTGGACCCAAATAATTAACACTAAAAGGGACGTATACTTACCCCCTCTAAATGAGTGTTTTCCAAACTAGTAATTTGTGTACAGGGGCCTTTTGACACTTACTGGGAAGTCAGTTCCACACAGATTGCTAGAAACTGTTGTCTGCATCTCAGTCCACAGCAGTGTCCCAGTCCATTCCCAATCCATACCTGCTGTGGTCAGCTCAAATGCTGTACACAAGCATTGCCATGACATCAGGAATGGTTTTGGAGCAGTGCTTTCATACTACTTCTAGGACCACCGATACATGCCCCACTCTCCTGTACTAAATGTGATGTCCAGTTTCCCATTGGCAGCTAGGGGCAGGTGGGTTGTCTGATATCAGGAGCAATGACACAGGAGCTCTGCCATTCACATTGCTGGTGCTGTTGGTCAGAAACAGCGATGTTCTAGTGTGCGTTATGTGAATGGCCACAACTGTCGTTGACGTTCACTGGCCTGGGATTGTTCCCATGCGTCATCATTCAACCACAGTAAGTCTGAATTCGGCTTACGTTTCGCAGTTTTTGTGTAGGGCCTGTTCTGTTATTTACTACTTAAAAAAAAAACTTAAATAAATTGTTAAACATATACAAAATATTTCTATCAGCTGAAGCCATCTTGTGTACTACCAGTGGTATGTGTACTGTGCTTTCATACACACTTTTGTGCTGCTCTGGATCAGTTGGTCTAGGAAGTGGTCCTAGATTTGATCTTCTTGATTCACGAGATTTGATGAAAGCGCTATTGAACTCAGATGGAAAAGGACCAGTTTTCTTTGAATGACTTAGAGCAGTGGTTCCCAAAGTTGTCTGGGCTACGACCCATCTAATATAAGTTTACCAACTTGGGACCCACCTCTAGGAAATTTAACCGTTACCAATATGAATAAAGGACTTTTCAAATAACAAAGTTTTAATACAATTTTTTTATTACTTAATTAAATAATTACATTTAAAAAGTTATTTCAAATATGGTTAAACTTCCTAGAGGTGGGTCCCAACCCACAGTTTGGGAAACCCTGACTTAGAGAAATCACAATAATACAAGCAGTGTTGGAATGTACAAACCATAGCCAAGATGACTGAACAAAACACAGTTTTGCAAAGAAAATGCAGGTAGAAGCAGAGCAGAGAAGTGCCTTTCATATTCTTATTTAAGAACTAATGGCCCAATGTCCTTGTTTTACATCCTTCATAAACTGCAGTTTATTTCTTCTGACAGGCCTTGAGTAGTTGAGCCATGTATGAGGAGCAGTTTACTACAACCTTGGAGGCTTAAGGGAACCACCTCTGAAACCCCCATTTACTTACATTGTTGACATTTGTTGGGTGGAGTGGGACTCTTTCCCCTTATGTTGGTTTAAATGAGGAATTGGTCTCTCTTAGTACGAATTAATGGAGGAAACTCGCTCATATCCAAAGTGCCATATCACAGCCACCACAACCACCATCTTCCTCAGAGTGTAATGTTGTCCTTCTGGATTGGCACAGCTAAAACAGATCACAGCCACCCCAGGCAGGATAAAGCATGGGTAAAGCATGTTTCCTATCTTTGTAAGAGAATTCGGATTACATAAAACCACACACAGAACCTGCTGTCTTCCTAGAGTACTAAGGCAAGTGGGGAATGGCTCCTGGGACAAAAAGAAGCTCCCAGAATGCCTTGGTGTTGCTTCCCCCCCAACTTTAGTTAACCTATTTCTAAACCTACATAAAGAGTGTATCCATAAATAAAAGTCTACCACGATGATTGGTGGTCCGTATTCCCAGCACTGCAAACAGTACCAGATCAATGAGAAGTCACCAGGAGCTATTGCACTCAACGCTTCTGACCATTTATACAAATGGTTATATTTCAGTATATTCAAATCTAATCTCCCAGTGATCCTAGTCATCAGTAGTTTCCATGCACAGATATTGTTCTTTCCAGCTTACACCTTGTTGATGTTTTAACTCTGTGGAAAGACCTTCTGTGGAAGTGGTTTAGCTTAAATTCCATGGTTCTGACCTTTGTATCAGTGCAGAAGGTAGCTCTGGAGGAAAATGAATCTTCTCCTTTATCATTTCGTGGGGTTCACCTTGAACTGGAAGCCAGTATGCATACACTCATATACATGGCCAGGGACTGCCACTGCCGTTTATGCAGCAATTTTCTTTGCATTTCTCTTAATATTAGCTGCTGGTTTACTAGTCTTAAAGGTTGATACTTTTTACCTAGCTTCTGTATTCAGGATAGAACCATAAGAACATCAATTAGAGTTGCCTTCTGACTTGGGAGCTTTGATGCCAAACCATGTATAAGGGAAACTCTGGCATGCATAGAAGCAGAGGGGTCACTATTTTCCAACAAAACAAAAAATATGTAGTAAAGCTAGATTATAGGAGAGGAATGTCTGTATTGCCATTTCCTAGCTTGTATGAAAGGAACACAGGGCTGAATATTTTATTGAAAGAATGGGAAAAGAATGTCCTTAGACGTTATTGTTGTGTCACATGTGGATACCACCAAACTAGCTAAACGAGTTTAGCTCCCCATGAAATGAGCCTGCAGCCATAAGCACTTTCTAGCTTCATCTGGGCACTGTTGCTGTTTGTCTTGATTTGGAATGTGAAGGGCATTTACCTCCTGGATTATTGGTATTCAGAGAAGCCCATTCTAGATACAACCTGAAATTTTATATACATCAAGTGAACATGGGGGGGGGGGGGCGGCGGCGAGGATGCTTGTTCAGTTCTCACGCTGAATAGCTCCATCTGCTGGTGTTAAAAGATGTCATGAGAGTTAATCATTTTGAAAGGCGAAAGGTACAGAAACTGGAGAGCTAAGATGTTCAGAAGATGAAGTTCTAAAGGAAATGGTAGCATTAATCTACAGCGGAAATCATTCCAAAATCGTTAGAAAGCATTTCAATCAAGTATTTTTAAGTAAAGTTTGATATTACTGTTTGGCACTCTCAGCTATTAAACTATATTTAAACTATAGGTTGCCACAGGAGGTAATGAGCTCTCCTTCACTGCAGAGAGGTCTTCAAGCAGGGGCTGGACCTACATCGGTCTGGGATGGTTTAGGAAATCCTGCATTGAGCAGGGGGTTGGACTCAATGGCCCTAGACGTCACAACTCTGTGATTCTACGATTCTATATCATATTAGTATAACGTAGCTGAATCTAATAACTGACTTGGTGTTAGACCTAGAACAGGGATTGTAATTAATTTGTTTTCTCCAGCAAATCACAATGCCGTTGACTTTTGAATTGGTTTGAATCAAAGCACATGAACAATAAGGATACCTCTAGACATCACTTATTTATTCTTCAATTTATTCCTCACATCCAGAATTATCACACCATGGTTAGACATTAGATTGTGTCTCTGCATTTTAGCACTTCCTGCAGCAGAGTGACATTAGAGTTTTAAGATTTTCCTTCCGTGTGATCTCCTGTTGCATTGTACTGATGGCCAATAGTACCATATGAAGTACAGGTGTAACCCCATATGTGCTGGCCCAGAAACTGCAGTTCCACATATCTGTGGTCAACTATGCCATCCTCCCCGCCCCCGCTGATGCCATTAGGCCTCCCAGAGGCCTGGATCAATCAGAAATTGCATGAGATTTCCCAGGGTTTCATATATCTGTAGTTTCCCATAACCATGGTAAGAACTGGTACGTATCCCTCACAGATATGGGGGCATGCCTGTATTTCCAGGTAGTGACAACTCATGACGAACTCTCGCTGTGCTTCTTGCTCGGTAATCCAGACAGAGCTGTAATTACAGAATAACAAAATATTGCGCCACAATAGTTAATCTTACTGCAATAACAATAATCCTGTAAATCGTGCTTATATTGTTGGACTGTGCCAGGAGCACTTTTGATTACATCTGGCAAATCTGGTACAATTATGAAATAATTATGGGGGTTTGATCCTGTCTGGATGCAGCCTAAATCAGCTTTCAGTGAGATGGATTCTGTGAATCCTATGGGAAGTGGTTAAAAGGCCTACGTAGGATTACAGTGCAGAATGGGTGTATGATAACTGCCACCAGATATATGAAGAACTGTCACACTGTAGAGGGGTCAGCTTATTCTCTTTTGTCTCAGAGGGTGGGAAGAAGAAGAGTTGGCTTTTCTACCCCACTTTTTTCACCCATTTAAGGGGGCTCAAAGCGGCTGACAAAGCTTTCTATTCTCCCCATAACAGAACACCTTGTGAGGTAGGTGGGGCTGTGAGAGCTCAGGAAGAGCTGTGACTAGCCCACTGTCGCCCAGCTGGTTTTGTGGAGGAGGACGGAATCAAACCCAGTGTGCCCAGATAAGAGGCCAGCTCCTTAACCACTAGACCAAACTGCCTCACCAGTGAGGAGAAACTTCAAAATACAGTAGTAGGAACATCTTTGTACAAGAGATTAGGTGACATCATGGAGCGATATGCTGCTATTTGGTGGAGCTTTTCAAACAGAGACTGGATAATCATCTATCAGGGATGGCCTGGTGACCCCTTGTCATGAGCAGAGGGGTTGACTTGATCACCTGTGAGGCTTCAAGTCTGTGCTTCTTTGAATCTTTGATTTGTATCAGCACTTTGTCTTCATTTACGAGAAGGGACAATTTGCCATAACAGGATCTTCCCAATGTTCTCATCATCTCGAGACAAGCGTGGTGGGTAACCCACATTCAGATGTGATCAAAGTTGTAATTCAAGAGGGTCATAGGCTGTTCCTCCCATTTCTTGTGAAATGATATAGCCACACCACTAGACATACTGAACAACATTGGATAAAGTAGTTAATTTGCCTTTAATGTCTTGTTTATTTTTGCATTATTATGGCTCTCTTTGGAAAATTTTACAGCCTCCTTCCAGCATCAAGACCCTACATTTTCCTTTGCAGACTTTTTACTTCCAAAACACAGCCTTGTGTTATAGGAACTTCTCTGATCCCAGACCCCAGGCAACCTGAAAATTCTGTTCAACCCTTTACGCTTGAGCTTTATGAAACAGTTGTTAAGGGAGAAAACAAATCATGTGCATATTAAGAAAGATTTCAAGGCAAGATGAAACCGATTGGAACATAGATCTGTTCTAAGTTGGCAGCCTCTATTTTGCTTTGCTTGTGCAAATAATGGTTCTTAGTCCCCTGTGTAGCCTAAACAGGCCTGTACCAGACATTACATTATTCCACCATTCCCTGGCAATTCAATTTCTTTCTGGTCCTGGAAAGAATGAACTGGCTGGTTAGGGAAAGGAATAAATCTGGCTAATAGATCCTGGTAAAATCTTACCTGTTTTTGATAAAAGATTCCAGGTGGCAGCTAGCAGGTTGCTTTGGCAAGGAAGATGAGATATACCAAGTTTTCTATATTTTCTAAATTCTCATGCTTTCCCTAATAGAAAACACAGTATAAGTGACCAGGACTTCTTTTAGATGCTCAAGGGAGAGATGAAGAGTAAGTGGTGCTGGGATTGAGACATTTTATGATTGGATCACCATGACCAAAAGGAAAACAAAGTAGCACAGGTTTAGCACCCGGTCTGAACTCAAAGAGGGCACCTCTCTGGTGGGCAGTAACAGAGCTTCAAATAGCACCCAACCTTAAAGCCCTCAAAGGCCATCAGTCTTCCTGAGACAGCCTGTTGCTCAAAAATGTTGGATATCAGGTAATGGGAGAAGTTAAGGTGCCAGCACTGCCAGTCCATGATGGAGACTAATGTCCTAAACACACACACACCTGAGCTTCCTGTTCCGAGTATATGTCCAAGCAAGAAAATAAACTCATAGAGCTGCAAACTAGAGGCCATTGCCTGGGCAGCATAGACTGCCCTTGGGATAGTCAAGTCGTAGCTCTTTGAGTTTCCAAACAGCCAAGGAAGGAATGCCTCCAAGAGAATAATAGTGTGCCAAATTACTATTTATTTGTTTGTATTTTTCTTCCATCCTATAACTTAAGGTTGGATTATAATCAGTTAAACATATAAAGCATCTAACAGGTGAAAAACCGGAGGCTGCATGTCCCAGGTTCCCTTCTACTTCCCCATGCAAGATGGTTCCACGGTTCCTGTGGGAGGCAGCCAGCCTGGAGAACAGTGGATAGCCAAAAGTGATCTGATTTTGTAGGCAACACCAGGGGGATTTATTGGAAGGCCTCTGGAAGCCTGAGTAGCATCAAGAGCAAAGGCAGTTAAATCATAGAATCATAGAATGGTAGAGTTGGAGGGGACCTCCTGGGTCATCGAGTCCAACCCCCTGCTCAAGGCAGGATCTCCTAAAGCATCTCAGACAGATGGCTGTCTAGTCTCTGCTTGAAGACCTCCATCGAAGGGGAACCAACCACCTCCCGTGGCAGCCTGTTCCACTGGTTGATCACTCTTACTGTTAGAAATTTTTCCTAACATCTAAACTAAATCTTTTCCCCTGCAGTTTCACCCCATTGTTTCTAGTCCTTCCTTGAGAGAGTGAGAACAGGGCTGATCCCTCTGCCTTGTGACAACCCTTGAGGTATTTGTAGACAGCTATCATGTCTCCTCTCAGTCTTCTTTTTGTTAGACTAAACATTCCTAGTTCCTTAAGCCGTTCCTCATAGGACATGGTTTGCAGACCGTTCACCATCTTGGTAGCTCTCCTTTGAACCTGCTCCAGCTTGTCAGCGTCTTTTTTAAACTGGGGTGACCAGAACTGGACACAGTACTCCAGATGAGGTCTGACCAAGGTAGAGTAGAGGGGGATAATAACTTCACGTGATCTGGACTCTATGCTTCTCCTAATACACCCCAGGATTGCGTTTGCCTTTTTTGCAGCTGACTCATGTTCAGTTGATGATCTACCAGGACACCCAAGTCTTTTTCACATGTGCTGCTGCTCAGCCGAATTCCTCCCATTGTATATGTGCTTTTTTCATTTTTCTTGCCCAGGTGCAGAACCTTGCATTTTTCTTTGTTAAATACCATTTTATTAGTTGCAGCCCATTGTTCGAGTTTCTCTAAATCTTTTTGAATCCTCTCTCTCTCTTCTCTGGTGTTTGCAATCCCCCCTAGCTTTGTGTCATCAGCAAATTTGATCAGTTTCCCTTCAACTCCCTCGTCCAGATCGTTTATAAAAACATTAAACATAACTGGGCCCAGGACAGAACCTTGTGGTACTCCACTTGACACTTCCTTCCATTTGGATGTGCAGCCATTTAAAGCCACTCTTTGAGTACGATTACTAAGCCAGTTTTGAACCCACCTTATAGTTGCCTTGTCAAACCCATATTTGATCAATTTTTCAATGAGGATCGCATGAGATACTTTGTCAAATGCTTTGCTGAAATCAAGAAATACTATGTCTACTGCATTTCCTTGATCAACCCATTCAGTGATTTTGTCATAAAATGAAATCAAGTTAGTCTGACACGACTTGTTTGATACAAATAATCAATGTCTTTTCATTTGGGCCACTCTTGTTCTTAATCTTAGTTCTACTTTCATAGTAGCAGTCACAAGGTTTTGATTGGATTTCCCTACATCCAGATAGTTTGTTTAAAGGAACCCTGATGATATGCTTAATGTCACACTCATGGCTATTTGTAGTTAGCTGTGCAAAGAGGAACAAGTAAAAATGTCAAGATAGAGAGTAAGCAAGAAGAAACTCCTTTCACATACTGTTAATCAGCCAAAATCTAGAGTTCAAAGATACCTTCTCTGTGATCCGGTTTCTGCTGCACCTTTGACAGCTCATACCAGATGCCATTTAATGCTTCTGGAATCATACTACCAGGAGATCTGGAAAGGATGGAAGCAAAATCTTTGCAGATTTTCTCCCTGCACCAGCAGGTTACCATGACTTAGCGTAAAAACACAGGCTGTGTCCAAACTTGGGAATCCTGTGCATTCTGCTGTGCAGTTGGGGTTTGGGCATCACACATGATGCCCGATACTGTGTAGCAGCAACGCATGATGCCACCACTAGTTCAGATTTACCTGCTACAGGACCATGAGCATGCGCTCAGCAGTATCAGGTTAATTTGAAGTTTCCCACAAGGATGGCTGCCCCATCCCATGTGATGCTTGCCTCACCACCCACGCCATGGAAGTATCTCCGCTTTCTGTGAAAAAGCAACGAGGAGGTGGCTGTAGCCCAGACAGTGCGTTGTGGCTTTGCAGCAGGCAAGCTGTGCTTGTTTCTATAACAGCGGATTTTATTCTGCTAATCTGGATACAGCCACAGTTGTGTGAAATGGTACAGATTTGCATGACTTTATACCATTTGTAGCTGCAGTAAAGATTTCCGTGCCCAAACACCAATGTAAAAACTGCTCCTGGGAGCAAATGAAGCAGGGCCGCTCTCTTGGCATGCTCGTTTCCTGCAGGTCAGATCATTCTGCTTATCTTCAGTTGAATTATCTGAGAGTGGATTTTTTTTCCTTTTAGCTGTCGGCTTGAAACAGTGCTGCAAGTAAGGGGAAATTTCGCTCTCAGATTGTGCTAGATGTATAAATGCTGGTGCATTTATAAATGTTTAGAAATGTCAGTGCTATCAAAATAGCCACAGTTGTCAGAAGCTTCAGAGGAAACAGATCTGGAAAAAAGGCACCTCAGCAAACAACGAGGAAAATTTTCATAATGGAGACTTCCAAAATAAATCCTTTATTCTTCTGGTATTCTGAGTGCAATTTATTCAATTAATTTGCTGAAGTTTCTTCTTTGTAAAGGAGCAACTGCGAGAAGAGAACAAAGTTTGGTAATAGGGAAGTCTGGAGTCACCATATTCAACAATTAAGCTTTTCCTTCTCTTTTTCTTTTCCTTATCTCTTTTCATTGCAAAACGACAGCTATCACAATGTCAACAGATGCATTACAGTTGTAATAAATCTTTCTTTAAAAAATTCTCCTTGTCAACAATAGAAACCCCAAGGCCATGAACTTGTAGGTTTTGGCTCCACTTTCACCTTAGGGTTATTCTGCCCATGTTAACCATGTTTTGCTCATAAATCTAAACCTTAAATTTAAAATATTTTGAAGCATGAATGTCAGTGTTCTTCCATCTTTAGCACTGATGTTAGTGGTAAGGTTACCAGTGTTGATTTTCCACTTCGGAACTGATGGACTCATTGCATAAAAGACGTCTTTGAGGGTATAAGGCCTGGTGATAATGTGAATTTAGACATAGCTGCTTTAGACATACCCTGAGGACATTGGAAGGAGATGGACTGTAAATGCAAGTAATAAGGAAGTACCTAATGAACCAGGCATCCCCTGGTTTATTAAGCTGAAATATCATGCCTGACTTGAAATGGGTCATGTAGCTGGTTCAAAGAAGGCTTCATGCCTGAATGGTAGTTTTGAATGGTTAGCCTTTGCCAAATTTCTAATTGTATTGAGCTGGGCATGGTGGAAAGTATAGTCTCAAACATCCAGAGGGTGATGCATAGCAGGATAATCATTAACCTAGAAAGTTGTCTTACACGGAATCAGACCCTTGCCCTGTCTAGCTCAGCATTTTCAACACAGTCTGATAGTGGCTTTTCACAGTTTCAGATGGTGGCAGGGATGATTTTTAGAGCCAATCTTTGTGAAAGCAAGAGTTAAATTTGCTCCACCACTGAGCTATAGCCATTTCCTAAAAGAAGAATGATTAAAAAATCATGAAGAGCTAATTTGGCCTCAGGAACTTTCATGTAAACAAATCTAATTAGAAGATAAAAACAGCCCGTCTAGTCCAGCATCCTTTCCCACACAATGGCCAACAAATTGCTTATGGCTATCTCAAGCAGAAAGCAAGCGCAAAACCTTCACCTGCTCTCAAATCCCAGCAAATGGCCTTTAGAGGCACCCTAACTAGCCACATCTAGTTGCTATTAGCTGGATTGTAGCAGGAAGCAGTTAAGGCAAAAAAAAACATCATAAAACTTCTGGAAGCCACCATGCAACATAGCATGATCCAGTAAACTTCCTCAGAGAAGGTATAACATGGTCATAGTGGGTAGAACTTCCAGATCAAATTTAAGTTTAATCCATATAGAGGCCCTGTTCATACTTGTTAGTGAATGGTAGTTTGCTCACTAGTGAAGTCTATCCCTGCTCTGCTGCTGTCCCAGAGGCCTCTAACCCCTCTCCAGAATCAACAGGACTGGGAAAGGCTAGGTGGCTTCCAGGCAGCAACATCCACATCCTCCTCTGGGTTTGATTGAATGCAGAAGAGTGGCTATAGAGTCATGTGCTGTGTCTTGATCGTCATGGTAATGTCTGGGCAAGCAACAGATGTTGCCTCATCTACTCTGGCCTGGCCATCCAGACTTCAGGTGCCGCTGGTTCAATATAGGGTTTTATTAGTGCTTGACACGCAGAGGGCTACTGCCACGCCTCAACATTACCAGCCTGGTATTGTATTGTAATACCATACTAGGCTGTTAAGTAAGAACAGGCCTAGAGTATCTTGGTGTTGACTAAGACAAAGGTCCCTCAGTCCTTAAGGACAGTGGTCATCCACAGAGTATTTTTGAATCATTTTCATTTCATAGACAGTAGAACTCCATTCAGGACAGTCATCCCACTCAGTTCTTAGAATTGGAAATTACCTCCTCAGAAGGCAGTTTTAGATTACTGGCCTGGAGTTGCTTGGTTCCCAAGCTTCATAAGTACATGAAACACCTTTTAGAGACAACACGGCTGTGAGGAAACAGAGGCACCTTCTCTGAGCACTGTCCTTTGAAACTTTTCCTGCGAGCTCGGTCTGGACTAGGGATATGTGGGATTCATATTCATAAGGTCTATGAAACCTTTGAGTCGCCTTCCTCTCCTTGTATGCCCCTCCTGGCCTTTCTTGGAGCTGGGTGTGTGCGCGCTGTACATTGCTGCAATGCGTTCATCCCAGAACCCAATGCAGTAGTTGCACCACCAGGCATTTTGTGAGCCCATCTAGCCTGTAAACCCAAAGGAATACGCACAGGTTTGGCAGAGCCCAAGGGGCACCTGGTGACTCAGTTTGGCATTGGGCTCAAGGATGGCATCATCATGGCACCCATCATCATGTACAGCCCTACCTCCCCACCACCCACAGGGCCAAGGAAAGGTAGGCATTGAAGGATTGAGATGTGAACTAGAGTTAGTTCTAGTAGTGGGTGTGACTGCTTCTTGGTTTAGAACGGCCTTTTTTCAGATTAGGACACATTCCTGGCTCTTTCAGGCCAGTGAGGATCTCTTCTTCCATAGAGTAAAAACTATCATGCCCAGAACCCACCTGCCCCATCCTTCTGAGCTTGCTTAGGTTAGTGGCTATAGGTGAGAGTTGGGAAGTTTCGCAGCTTGACATTAGGTCCCATAAAAACAGGTTCATTTGTGCATCAAACATCTCACCTGGACTTATATTAACCTCTGTATCGAATTTCCAAGAGATCAGGTATGGATTTCAAGAAGAAGAAGAAGAGTTGGCTTTTCTACCCTGCTTTTCTCACCCATTTAAGGGGACTCAAAGCAGCTGACAAGGCTTCTGTTCTTCTCCCCACAACAGAACACCCTGTGAGGTAGGTGGGGCTGTGAGAACTGGGAAGAGAGCTGTGACTAGCCCAAGGTCACCCAAGTGGCTTCATGGGGGAAGGCGGAATCAAACCCAGTATTCCCAGATAAGAGTCTGGCTCCCTAACCACTAGACCGAGCGGGTACCTCCTCGAGGATTCATTGAAAAGTGGAGACGAAAGCCATTTGCTCTAACCCGTGCTAGTGCTCATTGATAGTCATGCAAGTGTGAATAGCACACATCCTGGTGCAGTGCCCTTGTATGATGTAGGGAGGTGGAAGGGTAGATGGCCGCGTCAAACATGAAGAAATTCTTGTAGATGTCAAGGAAGATATCTGGCTTGGATGGACTAAACCTACTGTGCAGTAGGCAAAAATACTGTACAGAGAGCACTTCAGAACAAACTTTGGGGAAGCAAAGTAAATAAAGTTACATAGGATCACATGGAATGCAGATAGGGTCTTGTGCCTAGTATTTAGCTGTATTTGACTTGGTGACCCATGAGCTAGCGGGGAAAGGCTTAACCTCTAATGTACACAGGAGCTGGTTCTTTTTTAAAATAAAAAATTGCTTTATTAAACAAATTTCAAAATGTAAATCACTCAACAAACTTCCAGTAAACATACAGAGTCTGGTCCCCAATTAACATCCAAAACAATCTTCAAAGCACAACATAAAGTTGTGTTTGATAACTTTGAAGATAGGAAAAGGAGTCTTTGCTAAACAGGGCATTTCTTGGTTTGTATAGCTTTTAGCAGCTTGTGTAATGCATGTGTAATTATTGTGTCCAGTGCAGTCAGAACTCAGCACAACTGTGAGGCCAAGGTGATGGCAGAAAAGCAGAAGCCTTTTGGAAACATGAATATGTGTTGTGAACTGTATAAGTTATTTTTTTTCCTAAGATGTTTCAAGGAAGTTCCTTAAGCCATCTTGACTCATAGAATCAGCAGAACCAGAAAATCACTTTGTGGTATATTAATATTGACCATTAAGTTAGTCATCGTTACAAATGGCTCGTGGATGTCTTAGTTTTTACAACAGTTTAGCATAAAGTTGGGTCTGTATGAGAGAAATGGAACCCAGTGCCCTCTTTCATATGCACCCAGTGGTAACCTGCAGCAAAAAGAAATTCTATGGGCATAGCAGTGCTTTTCCTTCCTCTCCTTCCCTGGTGCGCCTCCAAAAATCTGTTCAAGGAAGCAAGGAAGCAAATCTGAAGGAAGAAAAGAAGGGGAGCACCTTGTGACCCAGTTTGGGCTTGTGGTTAGAGTGCTGGACTCATATCTCGCAGTCACAGGGTTTGATTCCACACTCCTCCATGAAGCCAGCCGGGTGATCTTGGGCTAGTCACAGCTCTCCCACAGTCCAACCCACCTCACAGGGTATCTGTTGTGGGGAGAGGAATAGAAAGCTTTGTTAGCCGCTTTGAGTTCCCTTAAACGGGTGGGAAAAGCGGGGTATAAAACCCAGCTTTTCTTCCACTCTATTTGTTGAAACTTTGTAGCGTTACAAGCAATAGAAATAATCTGGTGGGATTTATCTGTACTTTGCTAATTAAAGAAAAAAGATACTTTTGACCTTGGATACATCGCAGAGTGGCCGTAAAGTTTTACAGCTGTGTCTTTTGGAAATGTGAAAGGTGATGCAAATTTTATTGACATGCCACGAAACAAGGATGATCAACAGTGCGGCAAATTGTATGGTACTACTTTGATGAGATTCCAGCATAGACACTTCTGTCTAATTATGCTGGTTGATTATTGGACAATGGTGCATTGAACTTCCAACTTCTTTTGGAAGTTGAAACAGGTAACCACAGGTTTTGTGCATCAGTTCTTAAAGCAGCAGGTTGCATGAGGATTGTCTTCATAACCCTTTTAGCAAAATCTCTTTTCATTTTGCATTTTAGCTCAGTATTGAACAAGCCCAAGCTGTAGCAGAGCAAGTCGAAATGAAGGCGAAGATGGTACAATCTGAAGTGAAGGCAGTGACCTCAAGGCACAAGAAGGCTCTGGAAGAGAGAGAGTGTGAGCTTCTATGGAAGGTGAAGAAAATAGAATAACCTTTTTTAATCTTGAGAAGCAAATGGGTCGCTTGGCCAAAGAACAGGGCGCCACAACCTGGTCTGTGATACCTCACTTTGTCAAAACAACTGGTTCTCCTATTGAGTAATGATAACATATCTTCTTTAGTTTGTCTGTAAAAAAGGAAGAAAGATTTGACTGAAAGAATGGCTACATCTGGGTGAAGCATGCAACTAGAAATACTCAAAATTCTCTCTAATTGTCCCTAGTCAGTACTGTATTAGGAGTGTGCACAAATGTAATTTTTGACATATGAATAGAGAAAAAATGAATGTATTAAAATTTGAGCCAATTTCAATACGTTCGTATCTATCCGTACGAACGTTTAGCACAAATTCGATGATACAATTGTCAACATTCATATATATCTGGACGTATCCGTACACATCCTGTTTTCATCCTGTACGTATCTGGATACGAGTAAGATGCGTACAGATATGTATGTGATGCATACGAATACATATACATAAGAATGTCTGAATTTATTTAAACAAATTATTTGAAATATTCGCATTCGTTTGAATATTAAAGAATGAATGACTGGACGCTCAAATTGAATTTGAATGTCTGAATTCAGCTGAAGATCAAATAACAAATATTTTGAATATTCTTGCACATCCTTAGTCAGTATATTAAATAGTCAGGAAAGATTAGAGTAAGTGTAGGAACATCTGTAGAGCACCAAGTTAACACACACACACACACACAGAGCACTAAACCCTGTTATATGTAATATTATTCCCCTTCTTCCTTTCACTTCCATATTTTAGACCAACTATAGGGCAACTATATCAGGCCAATTGAATTTGGCTTGCTTCACTATTCCTAATCAAGATACATACATAACTTGTCCAAGCTGAGGTGCCAGTAGTTCTGACAGCAGGTGAGTCCTGAATAAAAAAGTGTGGGACACTCACCTCATCACAAGACTTCTTGGTCACCATTATTCCTCTCTCTGTGCATGAGGCACCATTGCGCAAGCCCAGACATCGTCACGCAGACACATGCAGGTTCCCTACATCTGTGTGATGACTGCTCCTGCGTAGGGATGTGTATGGATATTTGTAATATTTGAAATTTGTACAAATTTTACTGAATCCAGACATTCAAATTCAAATAGAATGTTGGCACATTTGAAGATTCAAATTTGAATAGAATGTTTTTTGATATACTCGCGTTGGATTTGAATGGGATTCATATGGGATTGAACATTCCTATGGAATACGAAAACTACCACATTTGAAGGATATATTCAAACAAATACAAATTTTCTTACATTCTATTTGATAAGCAATCAAATACAAAAATAAACATTTGTGCACATCCCTACTCCTGTGTGATGTGGCCCTGCCCACAGAGAGAGGAATAATGGTAGAGGTCACTGCATTTTGTGGAAAGCTGAGTTCTCCAAACCATTTATCTGAGCTCATCTGCTCCAAAGTAGCCTGGAGAAGCTGTTGAACATCCAACAGCTGGGTGAAGCACTTGGTCATCCCAGACGCCTCTAAGTGGCTCATTCTTTACAAACTGCAGGTCAACACAAGCCTAGGTTGAATGGATTTGGAGACCAGGGTTCCCAGTAGCACAGAACAGAAATGAATTTAATCAGATGTATACAGGAGTTTGCTTCCATCCTTCTATCCCTCACATGCAGGTGAGAGAGCAGGTAGCATGGAAAGACGTTGTCTGAGCTGGCATGCACATCTGCTTCCAGTTTTCTGTGCATCAAACTCTCACATTCAGATACTCAAAGAAGACACAATTCTAAATGCAGGTACAGTGATACTTTCTTGGTCTGTAAACAAATAACAGTTTGTATACATCTGTTTCTTTATTTTAGGTGGAAAAAATCCGCCAAGTGAAAGCTAAGTCACTGTACCTTCAGGTTGAAAAACTGCGACAAAACCTAAACAAGCTGGACAACACCATTAGCGCAGTCCAGCAGGTCCTAGAGGAGGGCCGGAACATGGATATCCTTTTGGCTCGAGACCGGATGCTTGCTCAAGTTCAGGAGCTGAAGAATGTCAGAGGCTTCCTGCAGCCCCAAGAGGATGACAGGGTCATGTTCACGCCTCCTGATCAGGCACTGTATATGGCCATCAAGTCCATGGGGTTTGTCAGCAGTGGGGCCTTTGCTCCTCTGACCAAAGCCACTGGGGAAGGTCTCAAGCGTGCGCTGCAGGGCAAAGTGGCCTCTTTCACAGTGATAGGCTATGACCATGACGGGGAACCTCGCCTTTCTGGTGGAGACATGATCTCTGCTGTGGTAATGGGCCCTGATGGAAACCTCTTTGGAGCAGATATTGGGGATCAGCAGAACGGAACCTATCTGGTCAATTACCGGCCGCAGATGGAAGGGGAACACCTGATATCGGTCATGATGTGCAACCAGCATATCGAAAACAGCCCGTTCAAAGTCACCGTCAAGTCAGGGCGCAGTTATGTTGGCATTGGACTCCCAGGGCTCTGCTTTGCTAGTGAGGGGGATAGCGATGGTAAATTGTGCCGCCCATGGGGTGTTAGTGTAGATAAGGAAGGCTATATCATTGTTGCTGATCGCAGCAACAATCGAATTCAGGTTTTTAAGCCTTGTGGGGCTTTCCACCACAAGTTTGGCACCTTGGGTTCTAGGCCCGGCCAATTTGACAGGCCTGCTGGTGTCGCCTGCGACTCCTCACGGAGGATTATTGTGGCAGACAAGGACAATCACCGTATCCAGATTTTCACATTTGATGGCCAGTTCATTCTGAAGTTTGGAGAGAAAGGCACCAAGAACGGGCAATTCAATTACCCCTGGGATGTCGCAGTAAACTCTGAGGGCAAAATCCTGGTCTCTGACACAAGAAACCATCGGGTTCAGCTGTTTGGACCCGATGGAGTGTTCCTGAATAAGTATGGTTTTGAAGGGGCACTCTGGAAGCACTTTGATTCCCCAAGAGGCGTGACATTCAATCACGAAGGCCATCTAGTCGTGACCGATTTCAACAATCACCGCCTCCTGGTCATACACCCCGACTGTCAGTCCGCACGCTTCCTTGGATCTGAAGGCACAAATAACGGCCAGTTTCTGCGCCCACAAGGTGTGGCGGTAGATCAGGAAGGTCGTATCATTGTGGCAGATTCCAGGAACCACCGTGTGCAGATATTTGAGCCAAATGGTAGTTTTTTATGCAAATTTGGCACTCAGGGAAGTGGCTTTGGTCAGATGGACCGTCCTTCAGGTATTACAGTCACCCCAGATGGCATGATTGTTGTGGTTGACTTTGGAAACAATCGAATCCTCGTCTTCTAAGTCTTGTGTTTTTCTGTTCCTAGAAATAAACTTTCTCAGGGAAGATCCTTTTAAGAAAACAAGAACACACATGCAGACACGTTACGCACTGCACGCGCACACACAGAATACAATGTTAGTTCAAATTCTACCTCATCTTTAATTTTTGATAGACGAATGTACTTTCCCTTTTTATCTGCAGGGGGTGATCCTGTGATGTTATAACTATCTACCTCATTATCTTTGTGTTTGTTTATCTCCACATTGTAAAAGCTAAAACTTCTTTTTCCCTGGATGGGGCATTGATGTACAAACATGTTTCTGTGCACATCAGCTGGCTTACCAGGTAATTTCTGCAGGCTGTGCAAAAAAAGAGAGAAAAAAGCACACTCTGATCTTTTAAGCGCAAAAAAAATAGTAGTTTTTAGATTATTTTTGAATTGTGTTGTTCTGACTATACTGTGGGGTTTTTTGGAGGTGGGGTGGAAAGGATTTTGATTTTAGCAGCTGCTGCAGCAGAGAACTTTTTCCTTGTTCTCGTTTTTTAATACCTCAGTGCATTTGACATACTGTTTAATGTTGTATCTTGTTTCCAGAAGACTTTAGTCTTTTTTGCAGGTGGGAATGGGATTCACAGGGTGGGCTTGAAGGGGAGGGGGCGGAATTTAGAATCTTTTTAAAAATTTTAATTTGCTGTTTGTGTGTATATTTTGGACAAAGGAAAGCAGTACCTCCACGACACAAATGCAATTTCAGCAAATGCAGATTTCAGCAAATGCACAAAATGTTCTAGATGCTTTAAACTTCTTATTTTTATTAGTTGCCTTTGGGTATAGGCCGGAAGGATCTTGCATGGTAAATATCCTACAACTGTGACGACCCTTGAGAAGTCGCCCCTCTTGCGGTGGAAGCGCTCTGCTCTCACTGCAGCCTGGTTTTCCAGGCGTCGACGTTTTTAGAAGATACCTCTGTTGCAGTGTGCAAGTTACTGCTTCGATGAAGGCGAATAGGTAGATGTGAAGCCGGAGGAAACTCTGATGCACCAATGTAAGCCCTTCCTTTCATCAGAGGTGACTGTTGAATTGTAGCATTGTGTAATTTGTTGTCGGAAGGTGAATGAGAGCATCCTTTTGAGCTTGTTTCTCTTAGCCTATCTTCTAGTTCTTTTAAAAGAGATACTTTGTTGTCCTAACGTATGTATGTGGAGTGTCTGTGTGTGTGTTTGTGTGTGTGTGTGTCAGTTACAGTGTGCATTGAAAGGCAGTGAGTCCAATGCTTGGGTGGGATGTTCTATTTCCTCTAAAGAGGCAAACTATTTTGAAGGCATGTGTTGAAGTACTAAGATTTTTGCTAAAAAAAAAAGAGAGCACTGCTCTATCAATAGAAATACATAATATTTCAGAAATAAAAGGAAACTAATTTGGAAATTCAGGCTCCTTCATTAGTCCCAGATGAAGGAAAACTGACTTTGTTTTCAGACTGTTTCCTGCCTCTTTCCTCTTTGAGTGAATCATCTGCATAAGCAACTTATCTTGCCAGGGCATCCATGCAGTTAGAACCGGGCTGAATACTACCTCATTTGTTCCATCACCAAAGAATGCCATGTTAAATGAGAGTGCAGCGTCTTGAACCAAAATAATGCCAGTTCCTTGTATTTAATCAGCCACAAGGCCTAGCAACTGAGGATTCGTATGCTTCTCCAAGAAGATTCAGATTCCAAGTTTCCTATGAAACATTAGAAAGTTATTCCTTTTAATTTGTGGCATTAACCCCTTCAGTGTATTTCCTGTTGTCTAAAACCCACATTTCTTTCTCTTGGGTGCAAATCCCATTAATCTCAACAGGGATGTAATTGAAAGAAAGGATGTGGCTGGATTGTAACCATGTGATAAGGCTGTCTGAATATTTCCAGTGTAGTAATGACGCTTTCGGCGATTCTGTACTGGTTGGTGTACCAGACCAGCAAGTGTCTTAGAAGCCTCCCTCCTACTGGTGTAGAAGCGATATCCTCAGTACATTTGTTGGTCCAGTATATTGCCCAGTACAGAACTGCCTTTTGACCTTATTTGTATTATCCTCAGTTACAACCCCCCCCCCCAAATGCTCCTCTCCTCTCTGTATAACTGTCCTTGGCCAGAACTATTATAAGGGTTTCTATACTAACAAAGATGTTAAGTTGCACTTTGCATATTTTCCTAGCTTTTCAGGTGCAAGGTGGGCGACTACTGGCCTTTTATTTGACTGTAGCCAATGAAATGTAGCAACTAACAATCCTTCTCAACTGGCAGATGGATGTAGAATTTGTGAGATTTTTGAGCTCTTTAGTGTTTTTAATAGGTTGTTTAGATTTGCGGGACCTATTTTGTTTCCAACAGGAGGGTCTCTGAGCCATAGTGTACTAACGAGACTGGTGTAGAACTCATGTGTTTCTTAAAGTGGGGGGGGGGGGGACAACTCTACCCACTTGCCCCAGCTTTAAAAGAAATATGCTTTGGTGGGTTCTATTTTTCTTCTTGCACATGGTGGTTTTTCCTAATGGGTTAAAGTAGAAATGTCAATGGCTGACACCACCCACCTAGTTGATTAGTGTGAGATACTTCTCAGACAAGGTGGAGAGAGGGCGTGAGAGCAAGTATTTGCTCAATGACTCTAGAAATGCTTGTATCTGGTGCAGCAGGAACTGGATTCTTCTGAAGCAAGCAGGATGGGAAAGTCGTGCTTTAACAGAGGATTTTCCATGTCAGATACCTCAAAATATATACTGGTCAGAAACCGTCATCAGAGTTGAAAGGAGGCTTGTGTGCTTCCACAGTGTCGTTGCGCCCCTGAAGACAAGGGTGTCTTTACATCTTGATCTCATGCTTACCATGAGATTGGTATGTAATGTTTCAAGGCATTTTGATTTTGAGCATTTTACTTGTGACTTGACTAAATAAAAGTTTGCCTTCCCAACCTAGTTACCAAAGATAACCGGTTTAAAAGCTTTAATTTTAGAGTTGGCAAAACCCCCTGTATGTGAGGCAACTGTTTGTCTTTCTCTTCTCTTAACGTTCCTAATTCCTTTCGGAGGGATTTTTCTTCTTTTTTAAAAAAAAGCAAAACAAAACAAGCCACTTCTAGTATTTTTTTTGTTAAAGGAAAGGTCTTTGTGCCATTTCATCCCTTTCTCCTGTGGAAAGTTACTGGCTAGTAGAGGGCTTTGGGCAGCTTTCGGATTTTATATGCATTTTCTGCACAAGCTTGGAGAAGCCAGAAATCTCTCTTGGGGGAAGGAAGCGGTGTTTTCTTTCTTCTATAAAAATGCTTTTTTCTTCTGCTGGTGGATCTGTGGATCTGCTCTTTTTTGGCACAAAGCGCAGGGGCGGAAAAAGAAAAGAGAAAAGGTATTTGATTAAAGTTTTCGGCTTGCATGTGGAAGAGCTTTTGCGATGAAATGCTGCTGTTTGGCAACCCAGCGTGACTTCTGTACAGTTACTGCAGTAGGCAGTGCAAAGCACATGCTATTCCACTTAAAGTATTAGTGTACTTCTAATGTAAGAGTGTTTATAATGCTATGAAGCTAAGTAGTGTAATAATACAGGAAACATTTAATGCCAACATAAAATGCCCCTTAGGGGTTTGGTTTTTATTGGGTATATAACTGACAGGATATAAAAGTCCATCTGTTTGCATGTTCATGGGCTTAAAGGGCAATCTAGATACAGAGATTAAATGCAGAGCAAGAGGACCAAGCAAGATGTAGGCATAAATTTGAAGACAAACTTTAAAAGTGTGGTAGTACAGTCTTCTACTGGACAAGGAAGAAAGGTTGTGCACTAAACACAAATCTCTCTCTTTCTCTCTCTCTTCCCCTTCATTCTCCATACAGACGAATTCAAATTATCACCACTCCTAGTTTGGCTTTATAAAACCTGTATTTTGTTAACTTTTTTTTTTTTTTTTTGAAGCCCCAAATAAGGTTCAGGTGGTAAACTTGTTACCTGTTCCTTATCTGGGAGAAACTATCAGCAGTTTTTAAATAAAGGGTGCTGGGAAAAACGGAAATATTTTAGAAATAATACTCTGCTGAACCTGAATGAGATTTGGGGGGTACTTCTTAATGGCAGTCCATTGGGACAGAAAGAGAATGATGCAGACAATTTTTAGTAAAGCCAAAATTAATTTATTGAAACGATTGTTTTCCTTGATATTAGCCATATCTCTGATTTCTTTTGAAGATCTGGAGATTCCTATATTTAGCCCTGGTTTAAATTAAGAAGTGCCAAAGCATTTTGTGTAGTCTTTTTTAAAAACACAAATATATCCAAATGGTGCCAAAAGATAATATCTTTGTTTGTTTTAAAGATGTTTAGAAACAGAGAGAGAAAGAGAGATTAGAGCGATGTGAAAAATAAACACTGGTACTTGCATCAGATAAATACTGCTTTTGGTCCTAAGTCCTCAGGAAACCAACAGAATCTCAAATAATCATGGTACAGGAAGCCTAGAAAGTATAATTTAACATTCTACCTCACTTTGAAGAAAGCACAGCATCTACCTCAAATTTAGGATTAAAGAGTCATGAAAGAAAGTGGCTTTTCAGCATGATCATAAAGATTGGCCATCAGTAGCAGAAACCCAGGAAGACATACTCACTCTTCCCAGTATGAAAATGTGATGATTTTACCCATGGCTGCCTTCCCCAAGAAATAATAAGGTGGCCATAATAACAGGGTATACAAGAGATGCTTTGAAAATCTCAAGCAACTCTGCTGATAATCCTTGTTCATGAAATGATCTTCTGCAGGAATTTTTCACTTCCCCTTTGCCTCTAACCTCTTTCAGTATTATATAACATTTGGGATTTTGCTCTGGCTCATGAAAGTCTTGTGACCGCAGATGTCAACTACCTGGGAAGGGGGAAGCACTGTTTAGCAGCTGCTAGAAACTTGCTAGAAAGTCTAGCGAGACTTCAGATATGCAGAGGTGTGAAGGCTCAGGGGGAAAAATAGAGTAAATCATATTTCTTTCCTCACAGACCCCTTTTTTGTTTGAAAAACGGGGGGCGGGGGAGGTTCTGTTTGCATCTCTGCTGTTGTGTACACTCATTTTACCAACGGAGAACCTGTGAAATGGTATGATTTGTATTTCAAATTATTGCGTTGGGTAGGTTTCAGCACAACAGGATGTTTGGACAGTGTTAAGATACTCACACCAAAGGCAGCGTATGACTGGATTGTGTCTTCCATTGTTTCCCATATGCAGCAAAGCTAGAATGGAAGCACTCTATGGATTAGTTGGAGGATGTCTCCTGTCCTGACCCTTCATCCCTTTCCCTTTACTCTGCCTTGCTTGTGAGGTGGCCAACATGGGCACGTATTGGAAGTTTGGTTGGGCCAGGGGGAGCTCGGGAAATGTTACAGCAGAAAATGAAATGTACCTTCTTGTGTCTATTTAAGTGAACTTATGGGTTAACAAGCCACAAATGGTGGGGAGAAGAACCTCTCTCCCCCTGCCCTTGTTTAACCAGGAAGAAATTTGAAAAAGCTTTGTATACCTGCATGGTCTTAGACCTCTTCGATGATTGTATCGATTTACAAACTCAGGTTGCCTTGTTATTTTTGTTTGAAGCTTCTTTGTCAGAACTTTGCTGACTGAATGTTACGTGTAAGTAGTTGTGTAGATGGTGTTCTTTAAGCCACCAAACCAGTTCTTTTTTGTAGTGTTAGAGAAACCTTTCTGTGTAGCTTCTTTCCCAGGGAGAGATCTTGCTTTTAATCCCTCCCCCTTATGACAATTTTTAAAAATAGTTAATGTAATGTATCCTCAGTCATCCAAACTGGTTGGGGTGATCTTTCTTGCTGTATGTGATTACTGCTTGTATTTGTGCCTCACCTGTTGCTCATCTGATTGGAAAGTGGTACAGTATACTTCTTTTTTAAAAAAGTAACTGTAGGGCAACATGCCCAGGTGATTTAAGGAAAAGTATTTCCAGTATTTTAGTGCCTAAAACACAAACTAGCTGGTCCAAGACCAAAGAAAACAGGCATTATTTTTTTTTAAAAAAACAGCTTTTTCATTGGGTGTATTACAACTGGTCATTAACCCAAATTGCTCAAGGTACAGGCCTGCAGTTCTGAAATGGTGCCAGGAAAAAAAAAAAGGTTTTTCAGGACTCCCCATTGTGGATGTGTCAACCATAGCCACCTTTGCCCTTCCACCAAAGGTAATAATAGAGAGGCATGGCGGTACAGTAACTCAGGTTATAGGATCTGACCCCTGGTGTATTTTTCCCTCCAGGGCAGTCTCTCCATCACTTTCTACATTCTGCCCAAGTTACAGTGAGACCTGGAAGTGTGTTGCCTTGGGAATTCTCTTTTGCTGATTTTCCTTCACCGGCGTCTTTTAAGATGACAGTAACCTAATCATTTGGCAAGCGTGGAAGAAGTGCTTTGCTCTTCATTAGAAAATGGTGGCTCTCTGAACTAGTTTTTGTTTTTAGCAGTTTTAGGCTTGAGTCCACATCATGTTTCAGTTAACACACAGGATTAATGTGTGTTTAGCTGTAGTGAGGCTTATACTTAACAAATGTGCATCATTGCTGAATTTGGCCAAGAGCGATTCCTCTTCAGGCAGAGTTCCATTAACTTTTGAATATTTTTTATCAGCTGGCGTTTTGAACTCCAAAAGATGCAGACTGTGGGGTGAAATTGAACAGGTGAGGCACAGATTTTGTTTAAACAGACTAAAATGTTAGGAACTTGTTTGTTTTTAATGAGGCTTCTGAATGTATCTCTGTGGTCCATGGAGAAGGCTGAAGGATGTAGCAAGGAGACGCTGTATCAGCTACTGGCAGCCTTAAAACAAAGTCATTGTCTCTCTGGACTTTAAAATGTTTCTATGCAGTTTATTTTATTTTTGTTTAATCAAATAAATGTGAGTTTCACTTCATCCTTCGTTTCTCTCTCTTTCTTTGCCTGCTTCAAATATGTGTTCATATTCTAGAAAACTGAACAGGTATATTCACATTCCTCTAAGGATCTCTAGAACGCTATACAGTTGGAGCCCTCTATCCGCTGGGAAGAAGTTCTGGCTCCTACCAGGGTTACCCGAATCCAGGGATAATCACAAACAGGCCTTCCAGTTCTGAGCTCGTGCAACCCCAGAACTGGAAGTTTTTTTTTGGCCTCTGGAAGGCCTCTTTTGGCCTCCGGAGACTGTTGGAATAGGTGGGCGATGCTACTGCCTGCCTCCCATGTGCCGCCTTACGTTTTGGGATGGGCTTCAGTGGTGTCATGCGCCTATTTCAATGCTCCACGGAGGCCGGAAAAGCACTTCCGTTTCTGGCCGCTTTTCCCTTATGGCACCCATGGGGGGTGGGGATGGACTGACCCAGTAACCATAGTTAAGTGAAACCATGGTTACCAAATCAGTAATCTACCTCATGGAATTGAGAAAAAAATGACAGGTTTCTTAATTCCCAACTCACTGGGGAAATTCACACTTTGCCTAAGCACTAAAATGCTCTAGGCATCTGCACCTGTGGATGCCTAGAGCATCTGAATCTTACCCAGGGTGCCAAGGACCATTTGAACGGCAGCCATCAGAGTGTCCTGGCAACAGTGCCACTGTGCCTCTGCAGCACATCACTGCACCTCCACTGCCAGTCATGGGCTCCTCCTGCCCATCTTCCAACCTGAAGACTGCAGAAGCCGCGTGCTGGGCCTTACCAGCTCTGCTGATAGTGTGCAAATACTGCAGTTTTAACCGCACCAAGCTTATCCTGGTGAGGGGGATATTACATCCCAGAACGTCCCCCATGTGCACTACTGGCTGTAGGGCGAAAGGCCCCACTGTCTCATAGCTGCTCGTGTGTCTTCAAACCAAAAACAACCAGTTCTGTTTTTCTTCAGTCTTGCAACGTTCAGCAAGTCGTCTGTTATTGTGAGGCTACCAAATGCCAAGAGTTCCAGTTTAGGAACATCCGGCACTCTGCAAACTGAGCAGCCCAGGTTCAGACACCTCAACTCATTATCAGGGTTGCCACTGCAGGCAACGGTCACATCTCCACACAGCTTTCACACTGCCTTGGAGGAACATTGACATCTGTCATCTCCACAGCACCTCACACTGTAGGGGCATGAGAGCGTGTGGAAGAACCTCACTCTCCTGCCAAACTGCAAAAACAGCAGTGTGTGAAAAGCTCCGAAGCTACTTCTTGGGCCAGGCCCACACTGCGCTTTGGTGTGGGCCCGCAGCATTTGCGCACGGAGGGCAAGTGCAGGTGTGAAGACTTCAGCACTGCAGCCTCGGGGCTGCCAGTTGAGGTGTCAGGCTGCAAGGAAGCCTGATTTGGCTCTGAGGCTGGGGCTGCAGAGACGTGCCCAAATCAACCTGTAGATAAAGCCGCAACGTTGGAAGCTCTTAGGCAGCTGATTTAACTGCTTGGCTCCTGCGCAATCCGTGTCCTCCAGTGTTCAACAGCCATCAAGAGCCCAGAGAAGATTGTGAGATTTGTAAGGTTGGGCTTGGCTAGGCACTGAGCCAGGGAAAGAAGTCAAGAGCGCAACACAACTGCAAGTCCCTCTGTGTCGGGGTCGGCTGGTCAGTGATTCCTTAGCCACGCAGCTAGCAAAGGCAAGTGAAAAGCAGCTTCTTCAGTGCCATGAGGAACCTTCCCAAAGTGAAGCACCTCTGTCCCCAAATCAACTCAGTACATCCCTGCACATTTCTCTCTTGGAAAAATGCACAGCTTCACTGGCAATGTGGTTTCAACTGGGAACAGAACTTGAGGAAGACGACATGATCTCTTGTCAGTAGTTCTGGATAGAAAATACAGCCTACGGGAAATTTACCTTACCCCAGTCTGCCATTTTACCTTTGAACTGCAGTATCTGTCTTCCACTTGCTTTGAAGTATCAGCCTTCCACATATAAGGATTTTGTAGCAACTACTATGATAAGAAACAAGGCAATTACACAATAATCTAAGGAATACTTGGGGGGACGACGATGACAAAATAACTCACTGCCATTATACAACTGAAGAGGTTCTAGGACTACCTGCATGAACTTAGACACCGACACGATTCTCAAGTAAATTACTGTATTATTCCAACTCTTTCCAACAAATTCTACAAGAAAATTCCAAAGTGTTCCCCTAGGAAGAGGTTACGTGGGGTATCGACATTCGATTATAACTAACTTACAACATTGTGAATGTTTTGTGCAGACTGAAGGATAGGCCAAGAAGTAAAATTAAAATTAGCTGCTAAAATCTGACCCTCTGAGGGATCACAACCCTCAAAGAAAAACCTAGCAGCTTTGCTGCAGGCATGAAAAAGAATGTGAAGGCTTTAAAAGGTTATATGAGATACAAGCTCATCACCATATCATTAACAACATTGGAGCAGCAATGATACTAACGTGGGAATACTATTGTACTAAATGGTAGATGAGTCTTTGGTTTTGTATTCTTTAATTAAAAATTCAACCAAACAACACCTTAGTACAAGTTTCCCAAATTTCCACATGTTCCTCCAATGTCAAATTTCACCACAGAGTTTTTATTTTCTTTGAACAGTGGTGAATGCTGGCATTTGAATGGGCTGGACCAAATGGGCAGGCTGAAATACAGGTTTCTTCCGCATGTCAGACAGCATTTTCACTGAAGGGAGGAGCTGGTTTCTTTTGATGATCTGCAGGGCCAGCTGAGTATTACCTGCAAAATAATTTCACATTTGAAATGACACGGTTTAGCTTTGGGGAGGTAGCTTTCAACTGGACCCTCAATACTACCGCATATAAAATATCATGAATATCATCTGAGGTAGGAAAAACAACCTTGGAGCCCTTCCACTTTTAAAACATCTGCTCACATTTAACCTTTCCTGCAGCCTTTGGCCAGCTGGAGGGGGGAGGAAATAGTGATTTAAGCAGCTCCGCTGGTTGGAAACCAACATTGGAGATAAAGTCTGACACCAAGTGCACAGAAGCTACTCTTAGAACTTATAAATTTAAAGCGTAAACACACATAGCAGTTTTGAAATACTGAGCGGGTTGTGCGTTTGCTTAAAGGAACATCCCTTGAAGTCTTTCCATATTTTGCAAAATAACTATCAGGAATGCATCTATCTACCTCCAGCAGGCAAGGATAGGAATCCGAAATTCCTATAAGTATCACAGTAGCTTTTCGCAGTAAAAAACTATCACCCAACCAAACTTATAACACCAGCAAATTGCAACCTGAGATATGGCATGCTTTATGCTGCAGAATTTATCTTACATGCTTTCTATAGCTCTTAGCACCTGTTCTGCAAGGTTTAAGTGGAAAATATAACACAAGCCAAAGCCTGATGTAAGAACTACTTGCCCACATAATTGTTTCATGTGACAAAATTCCTGCAGGTCACATCCACAAGAACAGCAATCCCCGAGTCTTCTGTTTGACCATCCTCATTGTGTTTTGACACATCTAGCAGTATTCCAGTTAGGAATTGACGTTAACACTCACCATTCTGAAGTTCAAGGTATACAGCCAGAAGGATAGCCTCTGGTGGAATTTCTTTTGGATGAATAATTGATGCAGCCTTATACCAAAGGAAAAAAACACAAGGAAGTCAGAATGTGTGTGACATATGGTCTAACAAGAGAAGAGCACAAATCCACCCCAAAATACATGAGCTATTCATTTAATAAATTTAGAAAAACCACAGGCTAATCCGTAAGACGCTGTTCTCTAAGTAGACAGTATTAAAATGATCATAGAATGTCCATTCAGGCCTGTTAGCTTTTCAGGATTATGAAAGTGTTAGTGCTGCAGATCAAATGAGGAAACTTTGAAGTCCAGAACTCATCCATACCGCAAAGACCAAACAAGCAAAATCTCTGCAGATCTGGCCATGGACTGAAGGGAATCACATTCCCAATTTCCTTCTAGATGTAGAATACCAATAACAAGCATCAAGACTACCATTAAATTAAAAGCTACCATTCACAGGATCTGAAAATGCACCCCTGTGAAAAATAAAGTGAAAGCTGAAACTCTGAATTTCTTTCCTTTCAGCTCTAACAATGACTAAGTATGTTTAAATGATGTGTATTCTCTTCTGAATACAAATCCCAAACATTTCTAGGCTGCTCAGACAAATCAAGGATTTTACTCTCTTTCTAGTAATGAACTAGGTTCAACATGCAGCTTTAGGGAACAAAAAACGTAAAGCTGCCTGCTGGTTTGTATCTTCCAAAATAGTTAATATATGTAACAAATGGAGGTTCTGCTACATATGAATACCTGGGCCTCAAAGGAAACAATTATGAAACACTATAAAGTGTTGCATTTTTCTCTGCTTTCTCTTTTACCTGCATAGTAAGCATGTCCTAATGCTTCATCTTCCTGGCCAGAAAACTATCCTGGCCTTTGGCTGAGAAGAAGAAGATTTGGCTTTTCTACCCCGCTTTTCTCACCCATTTAAGAGGACTCAAAGCAGCTGACAAAGCTTTCTATTCTTCCCACTGTGAGATAGGTGGGGCTGTGAGAGCTCAGAAGAGAGCTGTGACTTGCCTAAGGTTGCCCAGCTGGTTTCATGGGGGAGGGCAGAATCAAACCCAGTATTCCCAGATAAGAGTCTGGCTCCCTAACCACTAGATCAACCTGACTCACTACACCACACTGAGGGGAAAATTCCACAGACAATACAAACACTGTCATTGTCTTCTTTAATCCATTTGTATACTGATGTTACTATACTCTGCCCTGAGCCCTTTGACGGTATAGGGCAGGATAGAAATATACATACATATATGCTATCTTTTATGACTTCGGAGGGAACATAAAATCAAGGACAATCATGTGCCTAGTGAACTAAGCAGTGCCTATTTGTACCTGATGCAGACACTTGCGGGCTTTATCATACTCGCTTCTCAAGCAATAGGCACTTCCCAGGTTGAAGAGCATCATGGTCCGTGCAGATGTGACAGAACTGGGATAACACTGGGGAGTCTGCTTGCCAGCTGGACAGAGATATCCAAAGAAGATGTGATATGTTAAAAACTAAGAACACGAAGCAACTAGTTACTCATCGCCACAACACTAAGAACGTGAGTCACCCTGAAGCTGAGAGCCAACATTCACTGAAAGTGTCTTTCCAAACTTCTTTGGGAGACCCATATTTGTACATCCTTGCAATGGTTGCTTACTGCATGTCCAAGAACAGCCAGCATTTCTCCTCCATGCTTCCTTCTTTAAACATGGATATATGCTGGTCAAAATCCAAGTGATTAAACTAAGTGTCCGGGGTGTATCACTAGCTTCTGCTATTTTTGAAATGAAACACCTTTTGTAATACGTGCTAAAGTTTGGAATAAGTAGGTGGCAAGGCAGCAACCCCAAAACTGTGTATTATTATCATCATGGCAGGTGCTAAACTGCGAGTTCTAAAATGATGCTACAAGTCAAATCTCCCATGGCTTTAATTCAAAAGAAGTGATATTTCATAGTCTAGCAGAGAAAGTAGTTGCTATTTTATGAAAGTGGCGCCCCTTCCACACTGGGCTTTATTCCAGATCACATCCCAGGATGGGGGCCTGCCATCCACATGAAGACTATGGCAGGCCTTGCCTGGGGCGTACCTTTGTCTGCAGTAACATGCAGATGGCAGGTCCCTTAGTCCAGGATATAATGAGAATAAGGACCAGTTCAGAAAGGGCCTAGGTGATGCACCATAAACTGAAGAGAGATCTTTACCAAACTAATTTACATAATTTCATAATCCAGCACAGTAGCTGATAGTAGCAGATCTATTCAACACAGTAGGAAGGGCGTGGTGTGTATTTATTGGATTTATAGCTTAGACAAGCCTTCCCATAAGTAAAGGAACTACAGAGAGATTGCTTCTTATCAGCTCCTTCATTCTATACATTCCACAGGGTAAAGAGGCACCATTTTGCACATAAGTGGTGGATACGTACAGGATTCCATGGTTTCATTTTCTCCTTTATCAGACCCTATAGAGAAAACAAGCCAAAATGCCCCGTGAGCAAAGCATAATCTTTAGAAAATTAATTTTGACAAAAGAGATTTTATTTTCATCAACAAACAGGTATAAAACCAAATATTAACTCTGGATGCTGAGAATTCTAGAGCAGGGGACCTGTTTGCACTTGGCCGTATTCTGGAATATATATCAGCATAGAGGTCCATTGCCCACATGCTAATACAGACTCTGACAGGCCTTATGTGGGCCCTGCTGTAGCCTGAACTAGCATTGGGCAGTAGGCCCCTCTTCTAGAATACGTTCCAGAATAAAGCCAAGTGCAAATAGCCCCCAAGAGTGGTTCTACAAATGCATTTCAGCCTTAGCTTCTCCATCTCCTGCCAGTTGCTGGCAATGATGAAGGCAGAGTCCAGCAACCCCTGCAGGTTCTCCGGCCCTGCTTCAAAAGATTTTGAAAACTTTTCACAGCTCTTGCTGTAATGGACTTGATTATTCTGAAAATGCAAGCAATACCATCTGTAGAATTTAGAAAGTTAGAATATAATTAAGTCAATGTCGTTTGTTCTGCTTAGATGGCCACAAACTTGGATTAAGATTGGAATATTCCAAAGTACCTTGAAATGCACATTCTAGGCAATATGCAAACTGCAGTGATGCCCTTTTTGAAAATGCATTAAAATATAGAGGTTACAAGTGACAGCAGGAAAGCAGTTGGAAGCATGACTGGTTTTAAGCAGCAACGGGCTCATTAACCTTGATCTTGCTCATTTGAAGAAATCCCCAGGGAGACATCAGTGACGTTCTCAGGGTTCAAGTGCGTAATAGCATCAGAGATCCTGTCCAGTGAGATGAGAGCTTCTGCGGCATACAAATGGCCAAGGAACCTACAAGCAGCAAGAACAAGCTGACCAAGGTCAATCTGACAAAATGCCCCATCAAGCGACCGCTGCAGAAAAGGGAACGTGGATGTCTTTATCCGAGATACCCATCTGGCTAATCCCTACATTAACATTCAGGAGAAGGGGCCACTTGCAGAAAATAGAAATTGACTGAAATATTTAAAGGTGGAAGTTGTAGATCCCAGATACCCACCAGCCCCTCTGAAGTCACCAACCCCTGCAACGTCAAGATTAGAACCGGATCAATTTTTATTGTTACAATTTTCTGACACTTATAGACTTATCTTTCCGCTATCATGAGACCTACAATGGTATATCTATGGCTTACAAGTCCTCTTCCATCTTATCACAAAGTACATCCACAATTGCTTGCTTCAGATTTACTTTCAGACCATTTTCTAGGACAGAGATTCAATTTAACACATACATGGCTATGTTCAGAGACCCACGGAGGAGGTTTTCAGGGCCACGGGGAAAAACACCCAGGGCTGGGTGCTCACATGACTCACTGCCCTTAGACAAGGGACAAGGTGCATTCGCCTCCCAGCTCCTACTGTGAAGTAGTTCCATCCCGTTGATTCAGTGTGCAATGGCCAGCCACTGCAAGTTGAACCAGATGGGCTACCAGCACTCATGCAGCATGCCCAGCTGTCATGGACTGCTGAAAACATCCCCAGCCGTACTCTGCAGCCACTGGCAGCCTCCAAGCTAATTCAGAGAGTGACATATAAACAGCCAGTCCATGCCAGCAGCAATTCCTTCCTCAACTCACAAAGGGAAGAAAGGGAATGCAGCCTAATGTATAGGTTCTTAAAAGCTCAGTACAACTAAAAGGTGTTTGTTTTTCAACTCACTTACATATCACCGGACAAGAATGCAAGCCATTCTCTACTTGAGGGCAGTTGATGGTTTTCTTAAGGTCTTCTATGCCTATCCTAGACACAGATATGACATTTCTCATAAAAATGGTACTTACTTTAGAGATCCTGAGAGCTTAGGCTGCTGAAGAAGTTTGTCTGCATGATTCAGAGCCATGAGATTGTCTCCTAATGCAAGAGCCACATAAGCGTTACAAGCAAGTATGGAGCACCTGTGATGAAGAAAAGGGGACATTTCACATATAAGTACACAGCTAACATTTACATATATCTCTCTCTTACAGAAAACAAAGAAGGGGGGGTACAACAGGTAGTATTATGCCTGCCCATCACACCTAGCTGAAAATACCTTTGGCTAGAGGATTGGAGGTAAGACCTAAGAGTCTCTGGGTTCAAACTCCCACTCATGCATGATGACCTCTGACCAGTCACTACCTCTTAAGCTAGCCTGCTTCTCAAAGCCTTGAGAGTTCAATGGAGAGGAGAACATGATGCACCATCTTGAGCTATTTAGAATAATGGCAGTAGCAAATGCCATAAATAAAACTATCACAGAAAGTTTTGTAACTGGCACTTATTGGGCACATAACAACATATTGTGCACCGAGTAACAAGTGCAGTTTGCAGAGTTTCTAAAATAACTGCATCCCTCCCCTAAAAGCAATGAGAATTTACATTTCCTATACAAGAATATTTAAAAACCCTAAACTTTCCCATCATTGCCACCGAATGCACAGGGGGAGCAGCTCTATTCAGTGAATGCCCCATGGCACCTCAGCAAAAAATAAAATAAAAAATGCTGTTTGAACCCTGCTATGTTACAGGCTCTCCAATGAAATGCAAGGAGGTCCTGAAATTCTTGCCCTGAAATTTGAGCCACACATTCCACAGCTTCAAACAAAAGGCCCACATCAGGATGTAAGTAGTAGGTCAGGCTTTTACAGCTTGTAATTCCACCCCTCCCCTCTTAACACAGTACTTTGGGATATTTTCCACTTCACAAAGCAAAGTTCAAGGCAGGCTGCCTTAGCTCCAGGGCATGAGCCTTCGCCTGCCTGCTCCACAACTTACTCTTTTGCATGGAAGAGGAGAGAGAATTCTCTCCAACAGACCTGGGGGGGGGGGTTTGCATGAGGAGTACATAAACTTTCTAGCTAGTAGGTGGGCTATTACTGCTCCAGCCTTCTGGCAACTATCAAGTCAACTTTTGGTTCAGCGGTAAGCCATGTTAATTCACGGCAGGGCCTGGGGTTCCTTTATGCTTGTGTCTCAGGAGGCCTGCACTTTAATTATACACAAACAGGATAAGGAGTCTTTTCCCTGCTCCCTCCCCATTTCCTCTGTTCCATGCCCAGATGTCCCATCAACACATGCAAAAGTTTACCAAAGAAAGAAGACATCCCCTCTCAAGCCCAAAATTTAGCCGGCTTCCTAAAATCATTAAATGCGACTGTAGAGAGGAATGCAACATTACTGCGTAACACGGGGGACAGACTCTGGCTAGCTTATCTATAATGAAGAAACATCTCTAAAATTGGCTACAGACTACCGTAGGGCCTTTTTGACAGTAGCCCCAAGTTCTTAAGTTCACACCTTCATCTGATTCAACTGACTGGACAGGTTTAAGTGCCAATAAAAAATATCCCCCCCCCCGTTTTTTGTAATAGATTTGAGATTATGTTGACATCTGCTACACATTATAGCTCTATTTTTTAATTGCAGTGAATATATTTTATTGGTTATATATTTTTATTAGACGTTCCTTACTATCTCACCCTTAGGCCCTGGAGCTGATGGAGAGAGAATACAGTTAATCACGCAAAAGGGATAATGCCCGTAGTCACATGCCTAGGTCAAAGGACCTTGAGAGGTTTTGCATCTACAACATTCTGGTACCCAGTGACCCACAATTAATAGGCAGAAAGCTGCAGTTAACTCTACTACACACTGCACAGAAAAAGAAAAACAAATGCATATAGGAAATACTGTGTAGGATAGATTTCATGAAGATTTTTTTTTTTAAAGCTTTGTTTGACAGGTAGCATCTCCTAAAGGTCTGGCTTACAATCTATTTACATTGTCAAGCCTGATAGTTAGATTAAAGTAACTGCATCCCGGAGAAAAACAACTTGCCCCCCCCCTTCCTCCCACCCTAAAAACGTATTTTGACATCTCTCCACAGGCTGCTCCTAATGACTTGAGAGTATTCCTGAGCCTCTTTCTCCCTGCCACCCCCAGGATGTTTCCATTGAAAAGGCTTTTCTAAAACCTGCCATATTCTATCAGCTAGTCAGTTGTAAGCCAACTAGACAAGATTTGTCATCCCAAAAAGTTTATTCACCCTCAACTAGACACTGAATTAAGCATACACCACATAAAAGCCCATCTATGCACATATTCCATTACTGAACTGTGATTACTTGGAAGTAGCACTTCAGCCTGATCCAACTTCAGCACAGTGTAACTTGATGTTTCAATACATCTTGCTCACTCAAACCATGCACTAGCTACCCAGGAAGCATTTACAATCTTCCTTTTTTATTTTCAGCAGGCAAATTGTAATTTAACAGCTTCCTATATCTGTAAATGTCGGAGAACCATAAAAGACACAGCAGCACTTTTAACAGAAGATTAACATCCTCACTATGCTGGTATTTAAGCCTTTATAATAAATCTAAAGGACATGGCATTAGTATTCTAAGCTGAAACTTGAAGGTGCATTGTCCCCCTCTGAAATTAAAAAAAAATACAGTTTTACAGTATTTAACTGCAAAGGTAACTCATATTCATTCTGATAACGAGCCCTTGGGATCGAAATCTCAGGTAGGTCAAAGATGGAGTAATTTACTGCACATTTATTTGCCTTCACTCTCCAAAGACACTTATAGAGGATGAAAACTAAGAATTTATACCATGTGGTCCAACATACTGGATGAAATCAAAGAAAGGCATCAACCAACTAGTGAGGCTGCCATTCTCGGACATTATTGATAATTAGAATCTTAATAGAAAAAGGAGGGAAATGATACTGCAATAGAATCACTACTGTTATCTTGATGTTAGGAATGCATTCCTATTTTCAGTCATTCTGTGAGGAACCTGAGAATTAAAAAACAGCAAAAGTAAAACAGAAGGAATCTAGCTACTTGAGGCAAGTCTCCCAGAAGCTAAAATCAATGTTTTCCTTCCCTCCTGTCAAGCTCTTTTGTTCTGTAAAGAGTACAGTCATCTTGGTTACAATGACCAAATTTTCTTGACAGGCTGTCAAGATTCATCAATAGAGAACAACAGCTGACTGTGAAAGATTATATTCTTTCTTTTACAGCAGAGAAAATGGCAAATGTGAGATTGTTCTCACAGCTTTGTATCAACTGTGCAACAACTTCTATCTGAGGAGCTACAGTTATTCACCATGAGCATCAGGGATGGAAACATAGGTCAGTTGCCGTTTATGAATCATGATTCGCCACATTCGTGTTTGTGACCCACCCCTGCCGGACGCAACCCGAAACAGAGTCTGGCATCAGAAAAAGCAACTTTAAAAGGATTTATTAAGCAAGGAGTCTGAAAACACTGTTTTCCGTCCCTCGCTATTCATAAAATTCTGTATTCAATCCTCTTTCCATGCCATTTTGACAGAACAGGATCCTTGTGAACAATTACTGTACATTGTATTTCTGGAAAGTTCAGTTGTGCCTTTTTCATCCAGCATTTAAGGATATATGGTTTTAGGGCTGATATAATTTTTTAAATGCCTGTTTTTAAATGTTGTGAACCACCCAGAGACCCTTGGGTAGGGGGCGGCATATAAATGTAAATATAAATAAATATAAATAAAGAAGAAACTGCTTTCCTATTGAAAATTTCCATTTTTCTAAAAAGGCCATATTCAGTATTTTATCTTGAGTAATAAATTCTCTCTCAAAAACTGATTTTTTAAAAAAGAAAAATTCTTAAACTACTTTCCCTGCATTTCAAAAATGTGCCTGCATTTATTGCCAGAGATGGCCCCGCATGTAAAGGCACACAGCTATAATAGTCTCCAAAATTTAACTCTATCCTTTACTACTAATTCTGACAATGTTCCGAGTCAAGGCATTTGTATTTTAATTAATTAACATACCCTCTTGTGAAACTGCATGCTTCAAGCAGACATTTAGCAACCCAGGATAAACTTTTCAGATTGTTGCTTCATAAATGCCTTGCTTTACTTTCTTTTTGCCTGCTGTAACACAAACTTTTACCCCGACATACAGCGTAATCTAAAAACACTAATTAATATTCAGCAGAATTACATCCCTTAAGAATGCTGGCCACAACTGCACCTTAAAAAGTAATTAAAAAAAATAAATACAGAACACGCTCAGGCTGAGTACAGTAATGCCAAATTTCCACTGTCACAGTGAAGGGTTCTGTAAGTGAAAAATGTAAGAGCTGCTGTAGGAACATATACAAGAAAATTTTGGTCAGGAAGCTAAGGAAAAAGCTGTTTAACAAACATAATCATATCTCATTTGAGATACCATCTATAAGGTGAAAAAGAGTAACAGACCTGAATGCGGGGAAAGCAAACTTTTTTCAGATAAAGGCTATATTTTCAGGATCCTGGTGTCTCAAAGGATCAACTGTACAGGATGTTACCTATAATAATGTGTTCCTGTCAGATATCTTTAAAATACATGAAAAATTATCTTAAATCTTAACCTGGGATGCGAATACAGTTTGCTTTTTTCTCAGGCAAAATCTGCACGTAACTGTGATTCATTTTGCATTTTGAACTGGAAGAGCCTGGTAGCATATTCTGAAATGCTATATATCCCACCTTAAATTTTCTAGTTCCTGCCTTTTCAATGGAGAAGATGGTGGAGCAGGAACAAATTTGTCTCCTTCATGACTTTTGCTACTGAAATGAAAACAAAATAGGTTTAAACAAAATAGGCACATGAACAACCAATAACATATTTTCTTGTCTTTTACCAAAAGGACCAAAAGAAGAGATGAAGCTGACACAGGAGTGGCCAAAAGGAATCTGAAGGATCGCTATACGTGAAAAGAGTATTAGCAGAAACAGCATTTAGTTGAAAAGGTAGTGTAATAAAATTATGGCAACCGCAGTTTTTTTTTAAATCAGCTTTGTTACCTTGTTCAAATTTTATTAGCTTTTATTATTTTAATTTCTCATCAGCATCTTTAAGATTACAAGTTAATCATAAAAGAATCTGAGGGTTGTATCAGTGAGAAGAGGGAGAAAACAGAATCTCTCCTAGACTGACTTCAACTAAATAATGGAAGCTTTCAACAAACAACCTGAAGCAATTATTTCTTAAAATCTGACGCATACATATTGTTTTCTCACAAAAGGAACTAAAAAGAGTTGTTCTTAGAATTAGTAATATTGTTTTTCTAACACTAGAACCAATCTTTGAATGCACCAGCTGGTTAAACAAAAAGTTATAAAACCAAAAGTTCTGTAATTTAACAACCGCTATAAATCACAAAAGCTATAATTTTGTTGCTCCTGAACTGGAGAGATTTTAATTATAAGAGTTCAGACTATAATCTATCACCTGCTTTGTACAGGTGATAAAATGCCCACGTTAAAGAATTTACAACAGGTAAATTACTGCAATATTATTACAGCCCTTGGAGTCTGTTTCTTAGATCGAATTCCTATCTTTTCCACAGAAGCCCAGAGCAATATACAATAAAAAAGCAAGCAACATATAAAACAGAACAAAAAACTTAATTAGAGCAGGCAAACACGGAAGATAAAAGAACATATCAATACCTAAACAGTACAATAATCTCAAAAGTTTTAATGAACAAAAATGGCATCAGTTCTCCCTTCTTATCTAATGAGACTCTAGGGAAAGGACAAAACTCTTTTTGGGAAGAAGCACAAAAAAGGTTGCACTTTTTTTAAGGGCACGTCTAGACAGCTTAAAGCTGTGTTAAAGGTTTGAATTCCCTGTGGAGCCGCATTCCGGCAGCCTGACGGGACGAGGGAAAGCAGCGCAGGAAGGGTGGAGCTACCGCAGGGCCGCGTCCCATCACCCAGATGGGACAATCAAAACTTTGCAACAGCCTCTCTCCAGGTGAGGGAAAGTGCAAAGTTAAAAGCTGCGAATAAATCAGCAGCTTATAATAGTGTACTTTCCCTGCTACTGTGGTGCCGCCGCTGCTGATTGACGGTCACGTGACCAATCATGTGATCGCCAGATCAGCAGCAGGTGTGAAGTTTTTGCTCCTGTCTGGAGGCATCCTAAAACTGAAGAAGGCATCATAACCCTAGATTCATGACTGGTATTTATTTATTTACTATCTGTATTTTGATCCTGCCCTATACACGAAGGTCTGAGGGCAGGTAACAACATTTAAAATCAGACATATATTAAAACAATAACAGCAACTGCTTTAAGACCGGCATGACGCACATCCAGCCGGCTAACCTGAATGAGCTTATCTACAATAATGTTTCACCAGCAGGAGGGGGACACAGGGTGAGACTAGACTTTACATGTAATACACTTTATGGGTAGTTGAAAGCTGTTTATAGATAAATGCTAAAATAGACATTAATATTATTACTGGATGATATAACTTCATTGACTTTTCCATTGAAGACCCTATGTTTGCTATCTAAATTTTATCTATCTGCAATATATTTATCCTTAATCTTGCTGCCTTCCCCCTCATCTCTTGCTCTGTTTAATTACTAGTGAACTGGCAGAAGCCATGTAATATTTTTTGTCATTCTAATTTCAGAATATGAACACTGTCACACTCACCTGCAAGCTTCACTGTTTTCATTGTTCTCATTGTTCCCACCTAACTGGTTACCAGCTTTAGATCCATTTTCCTGCTTTGGCTCTTGTTGGTCTTCAGGAAGAAGTAACAAAGCATTCCGTAGGCATATTGCTGCAAACTCCATACTAGCTACAGGAATAGCTGAAGACTGGCCATCACTTTAGAAGAAAGAAGTACAAGAAGATTCTGTCTATTACTTTACTAAATGTATAGGTTTGATAGTTGGAGTCCAGAACTCTTATACTGTGCAAGAATTTTGTTCTATGTGAATTACTGTGCAACTGCTTCCATCACTTGTTTCTAGTCTTATAGTATAAATATATAAGAGCATTAATACTAGATTTAAGAATGTCAGTCATAATGTTTTATATTCTTGATCGCTGTTCAGTTACAATTCTTTGTAACCCAAGGAGACCCGGCATGCCAGGTTCTTCTGTCCTTTACTGTCTCCTGAAGTTTTCCTAAGCTCACTTTCTCTGATAATTTTCTATACTTGAGAAGATGGATATTTTCAAAGCCACGATAATAGTGTTAAATAGTACAGTGAATTAATTGTGTCCGGCTGCATACTGAGGCTTTGCCACATACCATGGAGCAAACTATAAAAAAGTGTTTCCTGTGAGCAAGAAAAATCAAAATCTCACAAACGGCAAATTCAGCCACAGTGTATGGCGAACCCTTGTTTTTGGCTTCCTAGCCATGACTTGCTCAGAGAAAAACAGATCAGGTCCTCCAGTTTGGATGGAATGCTAAATCAAAGACTACAGAAAGGTTAAGTTTGAGTTAAAGCAAAATACAGGCTGCCACGGCAAAACTTTACCTAATGGACTATTATACCTTGCAAAAAGGGTCATTCAGTTAGCATAAGCAAGCCACCTGTTGAAGAGTTGAAGAAGAAGAGTTGGCTTTTCTAGCCTGCTTTTCTCACCCATTTAAGGGGACTCAAAGCGGCTGACAAAGTTTCTATTCTCCCCACAACAGAACACCCTGTGAGGTAGGTGAGGTTGTGAGAGCTCAGAAGAGAGCTGTGACTAGCCCAAGGCCACCCAGCTGGCTTTGTGAGGGAGGGTGGAATCGAACCCGGTATTCCCAGGTAAGAGTCCAGCTCCCAGACCACAAGACCAAACTGGCTCACCAAACTGAACCATTTTATTTACACCATAATCCAACAAATATCACAGCAAAAAGCACTTGGATTCTCATTATTTGTTTTGAATTAGCAGGTGATCTTTTGGTGGGTCTCACACAGTCCTTCAAAGCAAGTTTCTCAATGGTTCTTCAAGACCCCACTGATTCTGATAGCAGTTGCAAACAGACTATTGAAAATCACAGTTGATAAACTTCTTTGCCGAATCAAACAATGTAACTCTCTCTGCCCAACACAGCATCCCAATTAGGATGCAAATAGCTTCCTTCTCATTCATCAGACTGATACACCAAAAAAATATGGCGAAGGCTTAGGACAGTAAAACAACAGAGATCGGGGAATATTTCTCACCAGCTAGAAAGCTGAACAAAACTGCCATACTTACTTATAAACAATGTTTTGCACAGACTGAGATGCCAAAACTATTTTACGATGGTAGCCTTGCCCTACAATGGACTGCACGATGCCCTTTTTGCTCGGAAGCCCCTTTGTTTCTTGTTCTGAACTCTAGAATAAAAAGTGTGAAGATGTCACAGGAGACGTTTTTATTAGATGGCAAAGGCTGACATTTTCTCTGTCTGCCACTGTTCTATCTTGATGTTCCTTCCACAGACTGTTTATACCTGCACTACATTGTTTTTCTGAGCACAAGAAAAATGTTCATTGTACCCATTATTGTAAGTTTACAAACTATCTAGGAAGACTGACATTTCCAAAGTCAGACTATATAGGGTGTTTTTCCACTGCAGCCCTTAGGTCTGGATCTAAGAAGATCCGGATCTAAGAAATGGGTACATTTCTTAATCCGGATCTAGTAGAGCCAGATTAAGGGAAGCACCCAATGTGTTTCCACAGGAGGTGTAGCACCCATTAGAAATGGGTGATAACACCCCTGCTGTGGAAACAGCTTTGCACCCATCTGGGGAATCCGGATCGACCCACAAGGGGTTGGTCCATTACCCCAGGTGTTTTGGGGGGCAGGGGGGGGGGCAGTCTTCGAAGGAACTTCGAAGTGACTTCGAAGTGAATGTGAAGTCAACTCCGAAGTGGCTTCGAAGCCAATGTTGGGGGGGGAGTCAAAGGTGCATCCCCTCCCCCTAGCCTCCTTTGGACCCCATTGCCTGTTTCCAGTGGAAACAGGCTCCCTTTAATCTGGATTTTCTGGCAGAAGACCCCATTGTTGACCCCATTAATGGGGTCTACAGAAAATCCGGATTAAAGGCCAAAAAGATTTGGATTTCCCCCACGGCAGTGGAAACAATCGGGTTCAAAAAGGGTGCCATAGTGGAAATGGGATCATCCAGCTCACAGCCAAAAGGTACAAAAATGGGTACAATTGACAGTGGAAAAACACCCATAGTCAGAGGAAGAACAGACGACCATTTTTTAAAAAATGGCATCAACCTAATTAGATTCATAATCACTGTTTACTGTCATTTTCATCATTCTTCGAGGCATTTTTGAGAAAGCACCATCATTTCCGCGAGTAGAAAAGCTGCTGGGTGTTAATTATTCCCAGAATATTTGTTTATCCCTCAAAATAGCATATCCATTGCCAGCTGAATATGCTTGTGATTTGCATGTGACCACAGACAGAAATAGTTCATGGTTTTCTTTACAGTCGTCATGAACTCAAAAAAATATAAGAGAGTAAAAACAAGGAGTGTCAGTTACGATTTCAATAGCTGGCTTCTGATCTTTACAACTTAATATGGGGAATTTGACAATTGCTGAAGTTACTACAGGATTTATGACTTCTAGTAAAAATTCTTACTATATTGTCAACCAATAGAAATATCAGTAGCAACAGTATTTCTGTCTGTTTTGACCATAATCACAAGCAAATTTTAAATCAGGAGCAGGACAGTGCTAAGACTCTGAACTTCAACACAGACTAATCTTAGCCTAAACAAAATACAATAAGTGTTCTGTACATATCCCTATTGGATACAGCTAAATAACAGAGTCTGTTAAATGCATTAACTTGAATCTTTAAGACTATTTTGACTTAGTAAGGGTCCAAGATGTAACTTACTCCTTTGTTGGCAGCAATGCAGCATTCAGCTATTCTCAACCACAGACGTGCATTTGAGTGATAAACCTGGACAGCTTCTATTAGGCATTCAAAAGCAGCTAGTGGCCTCCCAATGTGTAACAGCTGAATGCCACAATTGTACAGCAATTCATAACGCTTATTAGTCAACAGTGTGCACATTGGTCTTCCTGAGAACTTTTTACCTGTAGGAGGGGAGGATACGCAAGATTAATCATGCAGGGTAACTAAGAAAAAGGTGGGGAAAAAACACTTCTGATTATGTTGATGTGTATTCTAAATGATGCTAATACTAAGAATCACCAGAGTGGATTTTTGGTTTGAATTAATACAACCTTATTTATTTATTGACATTTTTATCCCATCCTATAACCGAAGGTCTCCGGGCAGGTAACATCATCTAAGATCAAACATTATTACAATAACAGTATGTATTAAAACAATAGCATCTGTAAGTGGGAAAGGAAAGTGTATCCCATTTAATCAAAGGGCAGGACAAAGAGGTGTGTCATCACTGCCTTCCTAAACGTGTACAGTGAAGGAGATAGACACATCTCAAGGGGGAGACTATTCCATAGCCTAGGGGCCATCACTGAGAAGGCCTTCTCCTGGGTGCCCAACCCTTTTGCTGCTGAGGGTGGTGGGAAAACCAGGAGGGCCTCCCCTCCAGATCTTAAGGTAAGGGCAGGTTGATATGATGCATTAAATAGAAGTCCTGCCTTCGTAAGGCATCAAAACATGCTTCCTTGGGCTAGGGTCCAAGTCCAGTTCTGATTTAAAGGCAACACTGTTTCACTTCAGCAAATACTTCATTAACACCGTCAATAGTTCTCATGATGGCCACTGAAAGGGACAACAAGGTATCTGCTCCATGTATACAATATTTGCCTCTCAAAAAATGCTCATGCACATAGTAAAGCAGGGCTATTTAAAGAAAAAGCTTACAACACAGCACCCAGATGTTGGGACATAACCTGAGCCTGAGACTGGAGCATGACAGCCAGCCTCTGAAACATTCCTTCTCTCTATAGCACAGTGCATCAAAACCTAACGGTGACCCTCACCAACTATAAACAGTAGTATCATAGGGAGCAAGTATTAACAAGTCTGTGTCAAACCTGGCAACCTGGAAGGTACGTCATGTACGTCTATCATTATTTCCTTCCTGTATCACAACTGGTTCTTTACTTCCTGTTTCTCGTCCTTGCTTTATCTTTCTTTCTTGTTTATAAGTATTAGAATCCATGCATGTAGACCCCCCAAAGCTTCTGAAGGATTTTGTTTTGCCATTTGAGATGCTGTGATAACACTTAGTGTGGTGGAGTGTGGGTGTAGTTCCTTCCTGTCAAGATCACTTCCCCCAAGCTCAGTCCAGGAATTCAGTGGCTTTTTACACCTTCGTTTCCTGGGGGTAACCTCCCTGGGAAGCGAAGACAGGATAGTTCCAGCATCTGGAGTTCGGATGTCGGCTCTCTCCCTAACCTTGCCAGAATTTCTCTAAGCGCTGGCCAGGTACAAATCTCCACCATTATGGTGGTGATCAGAGAACTTGCTTGCATGGTGTCATTGCTCTGGTGATGGGGCGCCCTGGCACTAATGGTGCTTGCGTCACCCCCCCACCCCCCAGGCTCTCTTCAAACCTCTCTCAGCATCACATGAACCGCACACTTTAAATGCAAGCATAATAGTGCCAGGAAAAAAGGTTAGAAAAGGGTCTTTGTTAAATGAAACACAAAAATGCACAGACGTCAGGCTGCAGCCACTACATCACTAAAAGAAATCCAAACTTCTTACACTTCAGAGATTCCATTGTCTGTGCAAGCTAACTGCTCGACTGAATGTTATTTTTAAATATCAGCAGGTTAACAATAATTTCTATATCAACTCACAGTTTTAATCCCCTCTGATAATTCTTGGCCTGCTGTTTTGATTCATGAAATACAAAGGCATACTCCATGCATAAAATATACATTGAAACTCCCCTGTTTCACATAGCATCCAGGGGTGTTTTTCCACTGGCAGAAAGTACCCATTTTTGCACCCATTAGGGACCCATTTGGGTGTGAGCCGGATGACCCCATTTCCACCACGACACCCATTTGGGACACATTTGTTTCCACCACCACTGGAGAAATCCGGATCATATGGGTACATCTCAGCCTTTAATCTGGATTTTCTGTAGACCCCATTAATGGGGTCTACAATGGGGTCTTCAGCCAGAAAATCCAGATTAAAGGGACCCTGTTTCCACATTAGTTTGGCAATGGGGTCTAGAGGAGGCTAGGGGGAGGGGGCACCCATGGAGGGGAGCCCCAAAACCTAAGCTTCGAAGTCATTTCAAAGTCATTTTGAAGCCATTTCGAAGTTACTTCGAAGAAGTTGCCTTCGGAGATTAGCAAAGGCTCTGAAGTCCCTCCGAAGGCAACTTCAGAGATTAGCAAAGGCTCTGAAGACAAACCTCCTAGAACAAAGGGTGAACAAAGCAGACTGTTACCTTCAGGCATGGAAAGAGGTACATATTAATGAGGCTGACTCATCCCTGCTCACAAGGAGCTAATTAATATGTAAGCTCTTGCAAGGGGTTTGTCTTTGGAGCCTTTGCTAATCTCCGAAGTTTCCTTCGGAGGGACTTTGGAGCCTTTGCTTGGAGGTATTTCAGAGGGACTTCGGAGATTGCACCCCCTGTCCCCCAAAACACCTGGGTCAATCCGGATTTGCAAATGGGTGCTCCAGTGTTTCCATAGCAGGGAGGCTAGGACACATTGCTATTGGGTGTTAGACCACCCATGGAAACACATTGAGTACTTCCCTTAATCCAGATCTACTAGATCCGGATTAAGGGAAGTACCCATTCCTTAGATCCATATCTTCTTAGATCCAGATTAAAGGAGCGCAGTGGAAAAACACCCCAGGTTTACTTTTGTTTGTTTCCAACTCCAGGGATTAGAGAATAGACCTGTTTAAGTTTCACATATAAGTGATTACAGAAGACACCCACATTCAGGATCCGCAGTATCTTAAACACAATCACATGACTTGGAAGGTGTACAGCCTCCACTCCTGGATTATACCTACATTCTAAAATCACCTAGAAAACCTCTGTTATATCAAAGGTGAAAGAGGAAAGCCATGGCAAGGTGAAAAATACTTCTACTACTGTAAGATGTTTGAAAGGAATTATGGAACAGCAATTCAAATGAGTACTTTAGAGAGGCAAATCTCTACTTTCTGTACGCTGCTTTTCAGTGCTGGAAGATATAATTAAAACTGGAATCTTCATGCTAGCAGAAGACTAGGTCCAAGCAATTAAAGCAGCAAAACATTACAAAAGATTCCAAATATTACAACTTCCAGATATTAAATGGTTTATCCTGTCACAAGACAAGTACCCCATTACCTACCAGTCTACATTACCTGGATCTGTGCCACCTATTCCAAGCTGTGCACAGGCATTATCATTTTCCTGCAATGCCTTTTTAAAATAGAATATTCCTAAGTTGTGTTTCCCCATGGCAAAATGGATGCAACCAAGATTATTCCAGAACATACATCGCAAGCATTCACCTAAATAAAATTAAAAGGAGAAATGAAACTCTGGAGCTGCACCCCCTTTTTTAAGGGAAGGAGGAGGAACCAAGCATTTTGATTATTAATCCTCAAAGTGCACAACTAATACTAGCTCCAATTGAAAAAGACATTCAGATGTCTGTGCAAACAACCATTTCTCTCCCCCTGAAACCAATTTATTATTGCTTTTAAAATCTAGCCAAAGGACTTGAGCAAGTCTCTAAAAAAAAACAGTAATCATTCATTCATTCGCTCACTCTTAAAGATTTTTTCCCTGGGCCCTCAAGTTATTAACATCTGTCTTTTTTTAGGCTATCATTACAGGTAATGAAGTGTGGGGGTAACTGATAAAGTGCAAGCACTCTTGGACAATACTGATTTTCTGGGTTTGTTTCAGCAGATATTTAGACAGGAATTGGAAAGAAAACAGTTGTGATAATCCAGTGTAATGGCTATGCTAAGGCAAGTGTAGTGCTGACTAACATCGTAACTGCTGTGCTGTACGGTCGCTTTCTCATGGCTATCTTCCACAACTGGCCTTTTTGGTTTTGTTGTTCTCTAAGCTAACAGCAGAGGGCCTTCTTCCCAAGAATGTTTCAAAGGCATTTTAGAGTGATTTCCTTTTTACTGTAAAAGCAATGTTTTACCAGCAGTATACTTCTGTCCTCTCTCTCCTGACAGTTAAAACTATTTTAGCAAGAACAAGGTTTCTTTCAAGCTATTAGAAGCTGAGGGGGCATAAAGTGGTATAGTGTAGAATTTTCAAGCTTTTTGTTTTAGGAAAAAAGTCTCTTGCACTCTTGGGAATGGAAGTCAACAGTGTCAGTGGGGCTACTTTCTCCTGACCATTCTCCCAGACAGAGGAAAGCTAGACCAAAGCTTTAAAGACCCTTGAACTTCCCACTTCTAATCTCTCCTTTCCTCCACAAATTGTGGTTATAAACATGGCGATTTCCAAAACAAACTTGTCTGTTCTGCTTTTTATAATGCAACTGTGGAAATGCAGATTCCTATATACCAACATGCATTATACTACACAAAATTACCCTGGGAGTTCAGATTTCACTCCCTAGTTCAGTTCCTTAAACATTATGTCTATATAATGATTTACAAGGACTCGGAAGAGAGACTCTGGCCTGCAAGTTTAGAGCTGGATATGTAACTACTCTAACTGAACTTGTTTTCAAACTCATTGATCAAAAGATTCAAAATATCTCATTCATAAATACTTGCATACAAGTGTTCTTTGTAGCAATGAAACTATTGCCTGGCCCTATTTATCCATCATTCTGTGAACCAAAAACTATAAAATATTCTTAACAGATAAATAATTTATCAAAATTCTGTGTTGTGCATGTTTAAGAGGATAACTCGAGTATGTAGTAAAAAATTCCCACTAACAACAGAGAGTTCTGGTTGTTAACTAGCCCTTACCCTGATGAAACCAGATTATTAACTTGGCCTGTAATAAAATCCCAGTTTGGCAATACAAGCAGCCTCTGATACAACACTAGATTTTTCCTAAATATTCTCCTGTACCAGCTATTTCAGTTGTCTCAGGTCCTGCAAAAATGCTACAGCATCCCATTCCCATATGAGGTTTGGATTAGATAGATCCATTTCGTCCACCACCACCACATGTGAGGACTTAAAGTGTAGTTCTTAAAAATAAAATTTAGTAGAATAAATTACTAGCTGATTTCAAAAGCAGTTCTGCAAGTGAAAATTCACTATCACAAGTCACAATACTGATTATTATTTCATACACTATTTTCTGAGAGAAACTCTAAAGATTTCAAGCAAATATCATAGGATTGGGCTTCAAAGAGAACTCAGTTTAATAAAATAGACAAAGCACTGTGAAGAATAACTAGAGTTAATTTTCCTGAGCTAACATTTTATACCGATTGATGAAAAAGTGAATTAAAAGATTTACTTTACCTGTCTTCATAAATCCTGGATGCTCAGCAATGTTTGAACTGTTCAATAGCTTTACTGCTTTTCGATAATTGCCTCTTAAATATTCAAAGTTGCTTTTCAGAAAAAGAGAAGGAGCAGACTGTGAAAAACACAAAACCCATGGTTAACAATATTTTCAAGGCTATATTTAAATACATCAATTGCCTGATGGATTGCTCACATGGCAGATTTGTTACAAAGTATCTAATACTTGACATGACTGACATGAAAATAAAACTGGAAATATCTTTGATTTTACAAAAGATTTTGAAAATATACATACAATGGAAACCAGATATGTTTTACTAGGTTAGTTTGACTGAAAAAATTAGAAAATTATAATGTAATATTGCAATATACAATTACTGCAGCAAGAATTTTATTTGCCCGAGTATGAAAACTGATAAACGATATCAACTATTGAGTTCTAGACTATAAAAATGATAGAGCTGTCGGGGATGGACCAACTGACATTCTTGTTAAGAGACAAGATGGTTATGACCTTCTTAAAGAATTGGCAACTCTTTATGGACTTTCTACAGAATATTAAGGACTTCTTAATGACCACAGGATTTCAAAACTGAGATAATAAGACTTCCATTGGGGGAAAAAATCTATGGAGAAAGACAGGCGGAGAAGAATATTACACAGCAACTGATACAATTGTCATGAAAGAGATCAGGAATCAGCTCTTTCTAATATATTTCTTAAGTATTTACTTATAGTAATTTTTTATTCTGAAATTATATATACACATGTGTGTGTGTGTGAGAGAGAAAGAAATATGAGCAGGAAGTACAGTATTCAAAAGTAGTGTTGATTTTGAAAGGAGGATGGCTCAAGGAGGTTCAGGGCACAATCCATTAAAGTGACAAGCCCAGGGAAAAGGAGAGCTAGAAGGTACAGCAAAAAAAATCCAGAATCAGGAACAGGATCAAAGATAATATACATACATCCTAAGCTCCCCTTACAGGGAAAGATGTCCCAATAATTCTAAATTTCTCGGTAGAATGAAAATTCTCATCCTTTAACATGGTATCTACCCAGCAGTATAAGGAATCACTTTTCACATGTTGAGAGACTTTTAGAAATAGAAACATATGATTATGATATCAGTCATGGGTACTTACATTTCCAGCTGTATTCATAACAGACTTGATCTCCCTCTTACAAGCTTTCAGAGACTTCATCTGAATGTAAGCTCGGACCTTATACTGTTAAAAACGTTTAGTGTTATTATAGTGCGCTAAGACTACAATATTAACCTAGAATTTTTTTCTTCTGGGTACTATAGACAGTAACATGATACGGCTAAATACACTGTACTAAATGAAGATCTTAACAAAAATCCTTTGAAGACTATTTTAGAATTCCACCAATGAACGTAAAAAAAAAATTTCAAGCGTCAATTAAATATAGTAAATGATATTTGTGCTATAGATGTGCATAACCCCAGTTTCTGGGGCCTAGCTTGCATTAAGATTAGCCCCCAGCATCAATGAACCAGCTCAGAGTGCTTTGTCGAGGCAGCCAACTAGCTCATTTTGTATGGGGGTAAGCAGGGCACTTCTGATAGCCAATATGGAACGGCCACATATGGGTCTTTAAGGCCTCTACAGAGACCTGAAGCAACAGGAACAAAATGCCATCATGTCTTTTATGGCTGTTCTGACCTACTTTTATTGTCATACGCCAGCCTTTATAGCCTCCCTGAAAGGCCACTGTTGTTGTAAACGAGCCACAAAGCAGGCCTAAAAGGCACAGTGGCCTTTTATGGCCACTTTGTTGTACTTTATGGCTATGAGAGGCCTTTACAGAACCTAAAGGACCTCATGTGGCTTGGAAGTACCACAAAATGGCCGCAAAATGCCAGCACAGCCTATTACAAGGCCCAGGCTATCAAGCCTAGTGGAGTTCAGCTCACCTTTGAGGCTAGTCACAAATTAAAAGCTTGGTCAATTCAGAGGCGAGCCTGGCTTGCCCCTTCTTTGATTTGCACTTCAAATGCCATCTATTTCTGGCACTCACAAGGAGGCAAAATGAGAGAAAAACAAAGGAAAATGATAGGATTTTTATATGCTTATAAGAATAATTTTTAATGATAAAATGGACTATGCATATATAAATTGTCTATACGTGCATTACTTTCTACATACAAAACTACATAAACATGTTATTTATTGTTTATTTATTGTTTTTATTTCTATCCTGCCCTATACCTGAAGGTCTCGGGACCGGGAACAACCATTAAAACAAATGACTATGTATTAAAAGCAATAATATACATTAAATATAGATGTAGTAAGATCCTACTTGCAGCCACAGGAACACAGGGTCCTGTTCAATTAATAAATGCATGTTTGGTCCCAAACAACACAGATATGAACTATCCCAATTATGTACCTTCGAAAGTGGTCCACATCATATATTCAAGTATCCTGCCTGTATAAGAATAGGATCAAGTGTCCTGGGTTTGGTCTTACCTGATGTATTTTAGACTTCGCAGCTTCTGTCAGAGTTCCACTTTCAGTTTTGTGATTGGAAGATTCCTTACTATTGTTATTGCCTGTCTAATCACAAACGACAAGGTGAAATGACTATCAGTCAGCTTCAGAAACAGTCTCTTACTGCTTAGAGTGTGGTTTGTGTAAGTCCTAAAATAAAGTCCTTGGGAGGAGTACTTCTTGTGTCTATTTAAAGTACAAAAGGAAACCTAGCAGAAACAGAAACTGCACAGACTAAGGCAAACTGGGAACTACGGTCTTTAAAAGTCTCACTCTCTTGCTAAAAATATGAAGTCTGTTTACCCAACAAAAAAACCATCAGTATCTTTGCTTATGTGACAAGTTCTTACTGGGACTGAATTAACTAATTAAGAAACTCGGATCTCCAAACACTCACAGATTATACCTTGATTGGGTTCCCCTAGACTCACCTCATTCTTCCCGTTTTTGTTGTTGCCGCCTTGCAGAATCATTTTTTCAAGTACAGCGAGCAGATGCAAGGCTCTTTCTGCCTGCCAAGTCAGTAAGTACAAGTCCACAAGCAGGAAGCATACGGATTGTGCAAACTTTTCCTCTGGAAGAAAACAGCAATGACAAAGAACCCGAGTTACACGTTGTCTTTTCCTGAAAAATGGTTCCAAATCTTTAACAAAATAAACTCAACAATAAAAACATGAAAACCAACCTCACATTTTTGTATCTAATTTAAATACTAACCCAGAAAGCTGTCTAGCGCAATAGAATAAATTCATATAATTGTGCAACTATGTATCCAATGGTTTATTTGGTCTGTAACTACAGTGTGGTCATGTCTCAAAACTAACAGTTTCAATAAGAATGAATTTAGCTTATTAGACCTGCCTAAATATATAGCGGTTATTAATAACAATAAAATGGTGATGGATTTTGTCTGGCTGTAGCTCAACAGTAGAGCAAAATGGCTGGAAAACAGAAGGTTGCTGGTTCAACCCCTGTCTCTCCTCAGGCATAGGCAATGGCAAACCACTTGAGTATCCCCGCCAAGAAAACTGCACAGAGATGTTTATGGAGCTGCCTATGAAGTCAACCAGCAATTGGCCACAACTCACTGGTATCCAATATCCACCACCACCACCAGACCTACTGACAAATACTTTAATGGTTTTGCACTGCATACTGGTTTGTAGGAATCAAAGCACAGCATTATTCAAGGAATGAACGTACAAAATGTTTTAACGTCAAAACATTTTAACTTCAATTACGTCATTCTTAGGCCGTGTCTTCACGGCAACCTTATCTCGGATTCAAAACGTTTTCAGTCCTCGGAGTCCGCATGGCAGTTTGGCTTAACACCCTTTCCCCGTGTTAAACCGCCCCAAAGCGTGGTGAATCTCAATCCTGATTTCAACAGGTCTCACTCCGGATCGTGCGCTTGAAATGTTTTACATTTTTTACTGTGTGGACAGCACCGTTTTAAGGGATGAGAATCCATGTTTAGGGTTTCCCTCTCCCAATAGCTTGCTTCCAAAGACAGTGATTTCAGTGTAAAAATCCACTTAACAGCAATTGCTACACTGTAGCGATGGAACTACTTCACACCTTGATGGTTGAAATAACAATGTTGCAATTTTGCACAATTCTAAAAGATCTGACTTTAGAAAGGGAAAGGAAGGGAGGAAAGCAGCTGAATCTGAATGTTTAAAGCAAAGGGGCTTTAGTTGCCACTGCTGCTGTATGCCCTGAGCAATGAGGAGAGGAGGGGAAAGAATCACTGGCTGGCTGCCCGCTGCCATTTTCCCTCCATCCAGGCAAGCGGCAGCCACCCAGCCACCCAGTTAGGCTCAGTGAAGGGGTCCCTTATGGGTGGCGCATCCATGCCAGGAGGAAGAGGGCAGGGCAGCCCTGAAAAGCGGCTTTTAAGAAGTAGCCACTTGAGTTCCACCTTGAGTCACGTACCCCACGTACGATCCTCAGAATCCGGATCCAATGCGATTAAGTTAAAAGTAATGGGAACAGGAAAATTCGCATTTATATCCGGTTCTGTTATTTCAGTTTAGGGAAAGCAAAATAAGCTTGCTGTGGAGATTCGCCCTTAGTGTTTCAAGTTTCAGTTCTTTCTTTCTTTCCTCATAGCCCCCAATTAATCTTCAAAATTCCCTAAGGCAAGGTGTGGTGCCAGCTGAGAATATATATTTGGAGTAGGACTGGCTACATTCTTTGTTGGTAGGCCTGAAAAATCCAGATTTGGGAACTCACACATTCCCCTGACCCCTACGCTCTCTCAGCCAGAATTATTTAAAACGCCCATCAATGTTCTTAGGGTTTGCAAATTTTGAAGAATTTTTACCTGAAACAAGATGCTCAGCAATCTACTTTTTCCCAGTTTATGTAGCTTCACCAGACACACGTGTACAAAACACCAATATATAATGAAAATACTTTGTTATGCTTTATTTTAATAAACATAAATTACTGCATCCAATAACAACTGCCACCAATCTTTTAATATGTTACATGCTACATATGTTCTCAACGTACCAAAGGGTTCTATAAACTGATACAGCTTTTCTCCAATTATGATTGCTTCTGTGTATTGCCGCAAATGGTACAAAATAACAGCCTGGTTGTAGTACAGCATGCTGTTCTCCACATCATCCAGTCCATCCATCTCCTCAACAGCTGAATGAACCTGTAAGAGCAAAGAATTCAAACAGGTTTTGATCTTGTTCTGCATTGATGGATAAAGGAAAGTGTTGCTCTCCAGTTTGTGCTAATCACTACAGGAGTGTCTAAGAAGATATTAACTGCTACTCAGATTTCTCAAAACATCCTTGACAGTACCTAATGCAAAAGTAAGGATGCTTGAAAAGGAAAAAAGCCATAACGTGACAGAGTGGTTAGAGTGCCGGATTCATAGTCATTGGGTTTGATTCCACAGTCCTCGATGAAACCAGCTGGGTGACCTTGGGCTAGTCACAGCTCTCTGGGCTCTCACAGCCCCACCTACCTCACAGGGTGTCTGTTGTGGGGAGAAGAACAGAAAGCTTTTCCAGCCACTTTGAGTCCCCTTAAATGGATGAGAAAAGCCAACTCTTCTTCCTCTTCTTCTTCTATGTCTACTGCAATTCTGTAACAACCCATGTTTTCCTTTCCATAGAACAGTATCTCATATATGCAAACATCACCTGTCATCATGGAAAGAAAAATGCAGGCCATGTGAACAGACCTTGAATTCAACAGCCCCTCAGATGCTCCCCAGGGCCCCTGGATTTCGGTTGCGAGAGCCGGACTCACAACAATATTACTACCTTTTGCACATAACTGCTTTCTGTAGGATTGTGGGTACCAGGCAAACATTTGCACATATCGTAGAGAACTCACAACAGAAGAGGGGTGAAGGCAATGCAAGAAAGGCATCTAACAAGCAAAATTTTAAAATACCTGGTTTTTTAGCTGGCTAAGTGTTTGTCTCAAATTATCTGTCGTTGTCTGATTGCTTTTACAAAATTCTGCTACGGCCATATTCAAGACTATTTTGTAGTCATCTTTATTGATTTCTTGCAAGCAAGTAAGGTGCTGCAGACAGACATCATAGTTTCCAGCCTGAAATATCAGAGTTAAAAGACAGAAAATGTTATTTCAAAAAATAAGTCATGTAGAACTCCAATACATTCATTTCCAGTTTAGCCAACACCTGATACCCTAGATGACATTCCAACATGTCTCCCATCTGAAATTTTCTTCCCACCTCTCTTCAGACACAGTGGGTTCAATTCACACAACAAGCACCTTAATAGCATTGGTTATTAATATACTTTTCTCCCTGGTAGCACACAGAAGGAATAAATTACAATTCTTTCAAGAATAAAATCTGATTACAAAACACAATATCGCAACGGGGAAGTTGCTCCTCAAATCACAAAAACTTCACATGTTGTTGTGAGAAACTACATCCTGCCACACATGAATGTCTTATAACAGTGATGGTGAACCTTTTGAGCTCGGTGTGTCAAAATTCACAAAAAAACCTAGCTTAACTCGGGTGCTGTGTCACATCCAGAAATACCCATAATTCTGTGATATTTGTAGCTCTAATAAAAAAGTTATATTTCTGATATATGTATTTTATTAAAAGCAAAAAACAAATAATTCTTTACATTAGTGACTTTTGTTGCTGAGTTTCATTTGCTAAATCTTCAATTGAAAGTTGGCATTTCGTACACTTCAAGAACAAGCAAGCACTGCATGCCCAGGTGTCAAGGTGACCATGTGTGTCACCCAAAAGGGCTTGATGTGTCACCTGTGACACGTGTGTCATAGGTTGGCCATCACTGTCTTATAAGGACAAAGCAAAAACGGAAGTGAAGAAAACATATGACAAAAATGCAATGAAAGCAAATAAACAATGACTTAATTTCTACAGCAACAGAATTTTTGAAAAGGCATAGCAACCTTCTGCATTTATATCAGACCCAGATGTTATTTAGTCCTCTTCTGAGGCTTTTTTGTCCACATGTTGGTGTAGACTAGAGAGGCCTCACCCTTTAGGTATGGTGTTTGCATAAGACACAGCATATTCCAAATCAGGAGGCTCCAAACGCCTCCTGCTCTGCTTCTGTAGGCCTTGACAATGAGGCCTACGAACATACTAGGGGCAAGGGTGGAGGGAGGCATTTCAACAATACGCCTTGTTGCATCGCCAAATCAGGTCTCCTGGAGGCTTCGAGGCAAAAAGCTTTGTTCCTCACTGTCAGAGTATTTGGGGACTAGTTCCGAAGCCCATGTGAGCTTCAGGGCAGTGCAGAGGGGCAAGATCCGCATCAGTATCCTACCACACCAATGTCCCAAGATTCAGCAATCAGGATGCATACAAGATGATATAAAAGCTGAAAATTACACTGCACCAGTACCAAATCCACCTCCACGCATCTCCAATTTAACTGCACAAATGCAGAAAGGCTCAAATCCCAGAATAGTATGCTTCCTTTAAACTTCACAATCAAATCACATATACTAGCTGAATTTTTTTTTATCTTATGGCAAAAATAGCAAATACTCAAAGCTCAAAAAATTTAAATCAATGAATTTTAAGGAACAGCTATACCAGAGTTTGCCTTCACTTCAATATGCAGCCTATCGAAAGTTGATCAGAAGATTTCATATTTGACATGTCTTTTCATCAGACATTTACTATCTGAATTACTACTTACCATAAAAGCTTGAAGTGCACTGTTTGACAGCTCCTTTTCCTGATCAGTAATCCCAGAAGAGGTTCCTTCCTGCTTCTCTGTTCCCTGATCTGCAAGAAAATGTGTTTATGGCTGAATCAGAATATAAGAGCCCCGCTGGATCAGTTCACAGCCCATCTAGTCAAACATCCTTTCTCACACAGTGGCCCACCAATCGCTTCTGGCCAACCTCAAGCAGAATACAAAGGTAAAACCTTGCTCTCAAATCCCTGCAAATAGCCCTCAGAGGAAAGCCGCATTTCCAAGATCCTGTCCGTCTATATACTAATAAGCTATTCTAAGAATAGGGTTCATTCATGTTGCATTCTTTTTTCTCACACTCCAAGCACATTTTTATCTGTGAGAATACCAAATCTAGTCATCCTGAACCAATTGCCTGAATTATGTTAAAAATACTTCCAATTTGTGAAGTAGCAGGATTCAGGGAATAGCATATTTTTGGCTTGTTTATTTTACATATTTATATAACATTGGGTCTTTAATGGGTCCTTAATGGGTATTCTAGTGCTAGCGGATCCACTACCACCCTGAGTACCCATTAAGGACCCATTAAGGACCATTAATGGGTCCTTAATGGGTACTCTAGTGGTAGTGGAACACCCCCCGCCCGAGTATCCATTGAGTACCTATTAAGGGCCCTTAATGGATACTCTAGTGCTAAATGGAAAAACACCCTTATATCCCACCTTCACTGAATGGTCCCAGGGCGGGTTACAATGACATTAAAACATACTGAATAGCAACACATAATTAAAAATATAACCCCCTCCCTCCTTCCCTAACAGGGCACCACCACCCCCCGCCCCCGAGGAAGCTGTTTAAGAAGCAAAAGCCTGGTTAAAGAGAGACGTTTCCACCAGGCCCCGAAAACTACACAATGCAGGCGCCTGGCGAGCATCAAGAGGGAGGCTGTCCCGGAGTCTAGTAGTTAAACTGCATTTTAAAAGCTTAACAATACGCAGAAATGAGCGTTTAAACAACTGTCTTATGCGCTGCGCCCTGTCACTTGCCTAGTCGCTTCCCTCTTCGTCACCCCTGACTGGTCTGACATGCAGAGGCCGGAGACGTGCAAAGAAAGACTCTCCCGCCTTCGACCCTGAAAGGAGCCCTTCCCCGGGCCCTCAGAGAAGGAGGGACCCCGGCACGGCGCCCTTCTATCCTCACCTCCGCCTTTGTCCGCTGCCATTGCCGTAGCTGGAGACCCGCCGCGCCCCGACGACTTTCTTTTTAAGAAGGCGAGGAGGCCCGACGCTCGTCTCCGGGTGGCTCCGCTGCCTGGAGGCTCCGACTAGACTGAAGAAGGACGGGATGGGAGAGGAGAGGAGAGGGGGATGTAACTCTCTCCTCCCCGCACATACACCCGAGGTTCTCTGATGGAGTTTCTGTTTCCGGGTTGGGTTCAGAGGAACAGGGAGCCGCTCTAGGCGTTGGGATGGGCTCTCCTTGCCAGAGCGTAATGGCGTCAACGCACGCACGAAATAGGAGGAGCCAATAAGTCTTGAAGCTTAGAGGGGGGGAGGAGCTACAAGTGAACAGGTTGTCCTATTGCCTAGGCAACGGGGGGCTGGATGCTCCACAGGCAATGGCTGTGAAGTCCGGGTTTAGAGAGGGACATACCAGTCAAGGATGTTTGTTTGTTTTTTTAAAAAATCATGTTTCAAAAACTTCATATTACACTGTACAATATTACATATTCCATCTTTATCTGTTAAGTATCCAACCCTCCAGCAGCTGCCTGACAAAAATTCCTCTCTTGTTATCATAGAGGGAAACTATTTAATTTCTGCCTTATTCCTCTTCTCATAGTCTCTTCTGTCTCTCTGTTCAAATATTGTATTAAGCAGCTCCATTTTTCAAATACCGTAGTTAATTCCTGCATACCCATATATAAAAACAAAAGAGAAGCCCTGCTGGATCAGGCCACAGCCCATCTAGTGCAGCATCCAGTCACACACAGTGGCTCACCAATTGCTCATAGGCTCTCAAGCAGAGACAAGGACAAACCTTTGCCTGCTCTCAAATCCCAGCAAATGACCTTAGAAGTGCCCCAGTCCTACCCCCCCCGCCTGAAAGATGCACTTAGGCATTCATTCTAGTAGTCATTGATACACCTGTCATCCATACATTTGTCTAACCCTACCTTAAAGCCATCTAGACTAGTAGCTGTCACCTCCTCTTCCGGCAGCACATTCCATAAGCCGATGACCCTCTGGGTGAAGAATCCAACTCTCCTCATAGGATTGTACCTTAGCAAGTCAAACGTAAATTGATAAATCACGTCTTTCTTCCAATTTGTTACATTCCATTTGCTTTTATCATTCCATCCTCTAATAGTTGCTTGAGCTGATAACAGTAGTAGGTTTAACATATATAATTTTGTGCCTCTGATCTCTTGTGGTTTTTTAATTAACAATACACATAGCTCTTAATACCTAGGCAAGGGGGGATGCTCAAGAGATGATGTCTGTGAAGTCTGGGGTTAGAGAGGGATGTATACCAGTCAAGTGTTCATTCAAGCGGGAACAGAATCCTAGGGACTTTCTGTTTGCTTTTTTAGACTTGAGATACAACTCTTCAATATCTGAAATAAATTACCTTGTTGTTAAGCATGCAGGCTGGGGCTCATGAGAGTGGTAGACCCCCAGAAGCTAATATTACTTTGTAAAAATGAAAGCAAGATTAAAGTCACCCTCCTCATGGTTGAACAATTGCACCATGATTATTATCAAACACAATAAAATTTCCCAAAAACACAAAGAACACAATAGATACAGATAAGTTTTAGGAATTCTTGTATATGAAAGTATAGCAATATAAAAGTCCAAAAAGCTTTATACAATCAAATTTAAAATCACATATAGAATCCAATGTCCTTGTAACTGGACTTGTAGTTACCAATAGTCCATTCTTAATATTGCGGACCAGAGGTGATTTCAAGTAGCTGTGTCCAGCTTGCCTCTTGCCAGACGTGCTTCAACAATTACTCCTTCCTCAATGGCAAAATCTCTTTGGTCCAGTATTTCAGATCAAGCCAAGCTGTTATATAGCTAAGTGTCAAGTACAACACATATTATTCCATGGTGCATATTTTAACATCTATATTCTGTCGCTTTTCACATGACTTGCATACATTCTGCATTTCTGACACCTGTTGTTTATGTGGAACAAAGACATCTATCAGAAAATGTAAGGGGATTCAGTAACACAAAAGACTTTTGTGCAGCAGGGTTTAATTTTCTTTCCAGAAAATCCAGGCACATATACTAGTATCTAAAGCAAAGAACCACATACCAGGATATCCAAATTTTTCTATTTAAACATCTTCTATTTAAGTATCCAAAGGTCCATTTATCCAGGTACCTGGACTTTTCAAACCAGAAAATATCAGAGAATTTAAATTTGCTGGAAGCAAAGTACATACAGTTTCTAAGACATCCTGGCAGGCTTCTTTCCTGCCTTATTAAGAATATAATGAAAGTTTAGAAACATTGACTGTATATACATCAACATTTTAATCCAACTTTAGTCCACTTTCAGCATAGAAGAACACATCAGCAAAATAACTTGTCATGTTCCTTCCACATTATCTAACCCAAAGGTGGGTTTTCTGAGCTAGATAAAGCCAAAAGCAAACAGTGTGTCACTTTGCCAATGTGTTACCCCACTCTGAAAGTGGACTAAAGCTGGATTAAAGTTTAGGTATGAACCCAGCTGTTGCAACCGGCTTGCACACAGTCTCCAGTAAATTATTCCGTCCTTCATAATTATGAAGAGACAGAAGAAAAATAAAGGGTTTTTATTTCATTACCATTTGCTTAAATTTTATGTTGAGAATATTGTTAAAGACAGCTTGCCATTGTTTCATATGTTATTTTGTGTTTTAATAAATATGGGCCCTGTTTCCACTCATGCCTCTTAAAACAGTTTAAAAACGAAATGAAAAAATGCAGTTCAAACACGGTTTCTGGCAGTCCCCACTTCAGTGGCTTTAAATCGCTTTAAATTGCTATCACCCCCTCTGCTGTCCCCACCCAAAATGGTTCAGAATCACATTAGGGAAAGAGAATCTTTTCTTCCCCCCTCTTGCCAGCTGGAGCCCCACCCCCTGCCTGCCGATTGGATCCCGCAATGACGTGGCGGAGGGTGGGGAATTGCAGCTCCCCCATCTCTTCTCTCATGCTTTTGCAAAACACATACTGCCAGTCCTGCGCGCGCGCGCACACACACACACACACACATCCCTTCGTCCACTCTCCTCTCCTCCCCATTGCCAGCAGCATGGGCTGGTATACACACACACACATAAACTCAGGACTGGTGCTTTTTCACTTTTCCGCAAATGCAGAAAAGTGGAAAAGGGACACAGAGAGAGAGCTGCGTGATTGCTCGCCCGGCTGGCTGCACATGCATGCGCTCAGTCACTGGTGGGACATGTGGGGAGGTGCTTCTCTCCTTCCCAGGGCTCAGCAAGGCAAAAGAGGTGCTTCCTGGCAAGGAGTAAGCAAGAAGTGAAAAATGAAACTTTGTTATCAGTGTGAAGTGTGGAGTGGGTGAATTGCTACATCTTATCAGGCTGAATTTGTTACTTCTCTGCTGAATATGGATCTGGCACTTTAACAAATCTGGCAGGGGGCTGGTCCCTGCACAGGGTGAAAGCCCACCGTTTCATGACGTATTTGCCCCAATACTGCTGTAGTGTTCCCACAGCAATATGAAAGAAGCATTTTAAAAGCAAAAATGGGGGGGGGACCTGAAAAAACAGGTGTTTATTTATTCCATTTTTAGCCAAATAATCCTCAAAATACCCCTGAAACTGATTGGGAATGGAGACGAAGAGGATCCAAACAGTTTCTAAACCATTTCAAAATGCCAATGGGAACTGGGCCATGGGTTCTTCAGTCCATTTCACTTGGTGTTCCCCCTCTGTTAATACGCAAATATTCAAGGATCTGATTGGTGGCAACAGTGGAGGGGGGTGGGAATCAAACAAAAATCCCCCGTAATGCACCGTGCTTGGGAAAGGGGAAAGACTGAGCATGCTGACTGGTGAGGGAGGTCAAGCAACTTGGTCAGATAATCACAGCAGACCAAACCCATAGCCCCCATCACACACAACATAGCCAACACCCAAGAATTAAGTGGTCCAACAAGAATTTTTCAAAAGCCTTACTAAAGAATTTCCAGCCATGTAATCCAGTGTGGGCTTGGAGGAAGGGAACGCAGACAATCCTCTGATGATGATAATCTTCACTTTTTATTTCTGATCCAAACATATAAAAGTTACATCTAAAGCCTTGACTCCAGTATTCTGGAATTTTATGTGAATAATGTCTAATTTAAAAGGAACCAGATCAATTGGTAAATGAAACCCTCAGAAACCATCCATGGCCCCAGTGGCATATGGAATGTGTGCACTGTCTCTGAGATCCTGTGTTCCTAAACGTATATGCATTATGGATCAAGGGGAGGGACAGAGGGCGTCAAGGAATAAACATCTGACCACGTCACAAATCCAATTAACAGTGACAAGACTAGTAAAGTCAAGTGAGCAGTAGAGCTCTGTCTGAAAGCAGCTTTTGTGTTTGGAATCTCACTAGAGATGGCAGGAGACCAGCTGGGCAGAAACAGGAAAACCAGCTTGGTGGGTTTATTATTGTCCCTAATAAGCATCCCTTTACACGGAACTCGGGCTGCCGTTCCAGATTCCCAGCGAAAGCAGAGTTTATGAGTCAAAATGAAAAGAATATATTCTAGCCAGGGCAGCAAAGTAAAATAACCATTCAAGTGGCAAATCAACAGAAAACAGAATTGAAATCCAAGTACTAGTGGACAATAATCACATGAGAGCTCAGATATAAGGAAAGCTTTAAGCAAAGCTCAGCTAATAGTCCTTGAAGAGGCAGTTCTCTTGAGCCATATGTCTGTCTCAGAAAAGTAATCAGCCAAGAAGCTTGTTTTTCTCTTTCTCTTATCCCAATAGACATCTTAGGCTTGCACTTGTAGAAACACAGCAAATGAGTCTTTCCTCAATTACCTTTTTCAAACATTGCAGGTTGGGAGAGAGGAGATGTAAATTTGTAATTTTTTTCTGGAACACTTCATTGTTTCAGCAGGTAACCACAGAATTAAATTTGGGTTTCATACAGTTGTCCTTTATATAACACAGTTTTTCTCTTAAAGGGTGGGCAAAATGTAATTCCCCTTGAAGAACATGTTGCTTTTACAGCATGGCTTTGCTTGCATGTGTATCTTCAAATGTGACTTCGTTGGCTTAACGGAATCCTGAAAACTTCCATTAATATTACTTTGCCTCCAAAGTACCACTGACTTATTGATTCACTTCTGCAGTGCACAGACAAAGGTGCTTTCTTTACTGAACCTTGTTCAGGATTACACTCTGGAACAAACCAACAGAGTGAAGTCCCTATTCTAAATGGCAGTCCAGGGTGTAAAACTGCTTAGCTGTTACTGCATCCACTTCAGACAAATGTCTTAACTGCAAAGCTTGTATAGCTTATAGATCTTTAAAAATTGTCTGTTTGCAATAAATTTTTTTTAAAAAAAATAAGCAGCCATATGCTACCTTACATGTAAAAGATAAAAATGGAAGGAGCAGGATATCTTTGCAGCACCTGTAAAGATATCAAGTAGTGGGGTAGGTATGTTTAAGAATAAGCACAGTAAATTTGGACAGATTTTGTAATGGAGGTAGGTGTTTTTTCATCTAACATTCCAAGCCTTTGTTTTGGAGGGATGGGGTATGGCCAAGGGACTTTAAATGCTTCCTTTATCTAGTATAAAACAAAATATAGCCCAGAAATTCCATTTCTGAAATTGGAGATGAAAGGCAATAAATGTAGAGTTCTTCTAAGCCCAGTCAGTCCCAGATGGCTGATGATCATTCATTGCTACTCCCCATTCTTAAATAAAGCTCACCCAATGTTAGCATCAATATTTATGGGGTAGCTAGAGAAGGGGGGGCGAGATAGTACATTAGAACAATTTTTATTTTTTAAATTTATATCCCACACTTCACTCTGAAGGTCCCAGTGTGGGTCACAACAATAAAAAGATAAAAATCATAAAATTGTGTAAAATGTATATTGAGATATAACCATCAAGTAGCAATAATAATAGTAACCCATTTTAGTAACATTTCAGTATTACATAAATGCCAGCTGTTTATTTTCCTGTCCTAGTGACCTCTGCTGATAATCAGGTGCTATGCAAAGGTTTGTAGTTAAGTGTGGCAATTTACTTTAAAATTCAAAGAGAAAAACTTTACTTCAATAACTGATTGGTGATTGGTTAAATTTCCCTGTGCTCGCTTATTAAATTAGGAATTCTGTATCTGAAAATCCTTTAATGGATTAACTGTATCTGCCTGATAAGCTTCCAGAGAATGTTAAAAATAACTAGAGAGGCTGATTCTACTGACACACTTTGAAAAGAAGCCTGCTCTACATTACAAGAGAGAACTGCCACCCTAAGTACCTCATACATGTTTGTTAAACCTTTTGGGCAAGAAGTGACACATTGTTTTCCTTTTAAAAATATTATGCTATAGGAACCAACAGCATTGAAACCATTAATGTTATTCATTTTCTTGTGTGCTAGGTGTCAGGAACTCAAAGAGTCTGCATGAGAAAACTGTCCGCATTCTTAACCTTAAGTCTGAATTGCCCATAAACTTCTGGATATCTATTTCATTTGTGCTGTGATACTCTTCCATTTCTGGTGAATTGGTTAGATGTGTGTCTGGAAAGACCACAACCTTTCCCCTTGGTTATCTCTATATTGTGTTCGGCGATAAATAAACTAAACATCATGATGGAGGGCAGGCATATTCGCAAGTCAGAGGAACTCCTTTAAGTCATAAGCAGTCATAAGTCAATGGCAGTCCACAACAGTAATGCATAGTGCATAACAAGTGCACAGTACCTCTACCATACCCCTTCGTTTCCCCCCATCAACAGCAGTCTATGTCACCACACACACTGCCCAGCTCCATGGTATTCTGGGAGCTGATAGGCACTTTTGCCTGTAGATCTCCATTTTCACAGGTACCTATTAATTAAGCTTACCTCTCCTGAAACAGTTTAATTAGTCTGCTTCAGGATGGCCCAGTACAATCCCAGCAGGTACCATCTACATTGCAAGGACCAGAACACCATTAGCCCAGTCCAACAACAGCAGCAATGCAGAAACACCTTTCCTGTTCCATTCCAGGCAAAGTATATACTTCTGTTGCAAGTGCCACTCACCTTTCCCTGTGACTGGCCCATGTCCCTGTTGCTCCAGTGTAGTGTCCCATGCATGAGTGTGGGGCTGAACTATCTCTGTGTAGGGGTTTGACTATGATCTCTGAAACTTGGATAAGGAACTACGGAAAATGTCACAACCCCATCTTTGAAGTTTATGCTTCCAAGTTTATCTTCAGAAGGACACGCAAGCTTCAGAGATGAGGCTGTGGCATTTTCTTTTTTCCAGACTGACACCTTGACTGGAAGAGGAGATGTTAAGACCATGAAGACTTTTTCAAATAGGCCCACTGCTAAACCAGAATAGAGAGCCTTTAAGACAGTTATGTACTGGAATGGCGCTAGTCCTGTGCAGAAAAAAATATATTAGAACATAAGAGGAGCCCTGCTGGATCAGGCCACAGCCCATTTAGTCCAGCATTCTGTCTCAACAGTGGCCCACCAATTGCTTATAACCATCTCAAACAGAAGACAAAGGCAAAACCTTCACCTGCTTTTGAATACTATCAAGTACCTTGTTCGGATATACCAGATGAATGCAGAAAAAGTCTTAGTTTATGCCTGCACAGGTGATCAAGTATGCATTGCCATCTACATCGGAAGCTACAGGCTAGTGCCAGGAGCTGCAGTTGTCAATCTTAGCTCTTGATGTATGTGTGGACACAGTTGCCCTCTTGCTTTCATTCCCCTCTGTCTGTAGTCTTTCCAAGTAATTAAAAAACAACTATATTTTCCTTTTCTACCCACTGTTTTGCTCTCTTTTTCTAAACTTTATAATAAACAAATTTTCTCTCACATAGCATGGTATTAAAGAGAAGAGTTGTTACATGACATGGACTGTACATGTGTCTTGTGTGAGGAAATTACCCTAGTCCAACCACAAACCAAAAAGGGAACTTCAGCGCTTCCTGACTTTAAAAATGATAAATAGGCACATGATCTGTTAAAATCAAGCAATAAAAGCACAGTTTTTATAAAGAAACACAGCAGTAAAAGAGAAACATGGCAATTTCAGGCAGGCACTGTGCAGAGTGCTGTCAATTGGATCAAAACACAGTCAGAGGGGAATTTCAGTGATGATATAGGTACAAGGCTGACCCAGTAAGCAGTGGCTTGACACACAAGAAAATATCAGTGGAAAGGCAACCTGAGGTAAATGTTGATAAAGAAAAGGAAGGGAAAGGATCTATCCTAGAAACAACCTACACTAGCCAGTAACAGTAAGTTCCTATCCTCAACAACATGAAAGGGGCTTGAGAGTGAAGTTCAGGTGGATGGGATGAAGCTGGATTGGGAAAACCTCTTCTCTAGAAAATTGTTAACTTCTATAGGGGCGCCAAACTTACTAAAAATCAATACTTTACATTAATTGGATGTAACTATCAGGTATAGAGGGTTCAAAGTCTGGAAATCACAGAGTTAGGGGGAGTAAGAATAATTTCATTTTCTTTCTCCAGAAAGTGTCTTATGTTAAAAAATACTTCCCAATTGTGCTACTATGTGCTCTACTTTTACATGTCTATGCCTCTTCTTGGCTCTTTCATTCACTGATCAGCACCTGAACGAGACCTGTATTAGGCTGCAAGACATACTCTCTGCAAACAGAGGCATTTCCGCACTGGATCGCGTTCGAAACCGAACGCGTTCAGGCGGAAAGCTTAAGCCAGCTTCGGGCGCTTTCCCCGTTCACACACAGACGCGCCAGAACGCGTGTAAACGCGTTCCGGAGCGTCTGGGTGCGAATGGTCAAAGCGCCCGAAGCTGCCTTAGCCGGCAAACGCCGGCCAGGGGCGCGCCGGCAGCCGCGGAGGCAGATCGACAATCAGCTGTTTGAAAAACAGCTGATTGTCAAAGCCGCGCGGCGTCGGAGGCGCGCCGGCAGCCGTTCGGGAGACAGAAGAAGCGCGAACGCTTCTTCTTCCGAACGGCTGCCGGCGGCTCGTCCGCGTTGGAACGCGTGTAGAGCACTTCGAAGTGCTCTACATTTCGAACGCGGAAAAGACAGGTGAGGACACGTCGGGACGCAAGCCGCGCGCGGCCAATGCGGATGACGTGTCCTCACCTGTCTTTTTCGCGTTCCGTTTTCCCCCGTGCGAAAACGTCTCAGTTTAGCTTCCTAAAATGTTTGCCCTTAGGTCAGCTGCATTTCATTTCATCTGAATGGCAGGACCTCTGTTCATAACTAGGCAATGTGTTATGCATCTCAGAAGAACAGAATTCTCTCTGGAAAGGGCACTGAGGCTGCGTTCCCATGCAATAATAAGTCTGCTGAAAATCTCCTTTTGCCACGGAGCGGTCCCATGCACGGCTTTAATCCGGGTTTCCAGCGCCGCTAATGGGGAAAACCCGCTTTAATAAAATACCTGTTTAAAGCAGTACTTTCTGGAAGACGTGGGTTTTTGGTGCAACATTTTCCATGGGATCGCTCCGTGGCAAAAGGGGCGGGGATTCTCTCCCAGGTGGGAATTGCCGGCCGGAGAGATCATCTCTCTCTCTTTGTCTGTTTCTCTTTTGCCTGTCATCCAGCTAGCGATCCATGCAAACAGCGATCTAGGCAGGCATTTTCTCTTTGCTGTTTCTCTTTCCAATCCCAAACAGCACAGATACATTGTGATGAATTGCTTCTACGAAAGTCAAAGTGTAAAAGAGCTGGCTGGGTGGAGATCTTGTAAAGAGTGCCGGCTGCAGTCTTCGCAAGCAGGGGAGACGAACAGAGCCCAAGTTTTAAATTTTTCTTTTGGCCTTTTTGAAGGAAAGGATTGCAAGATCGCTGGCTGGGGGGGAGGCGTTTCGGCAGCTGGAAATTCCTTCCGCCCAATCACCCAATGAAACAGCGAGGGGCAGGGAGAAAAAGATGCGGGTAAACAAAACACGCTTCCTTGGGGACGGTCCGTTCATTTTAAATGCGTGTTTTGCTTACCCCCTTGGGAACACTTAAATCCGGCTTGAACCCGCTTTTCTTTAATCCACTTCAGTGGAGGGGCAATAGAGATACAAATTAGTACCATGGGAATGTACCCTGAGAGTCACCCTTAGATAGAAAGATAGAAAATGGCAAGGCAGATGTTAATTTTTACGCTGATTCTACAGTCATCTTTTAACCCCCCACTGCTATGTGTGAGAGAGATCTTGCATAGAGATTTGGTACATAAACTCTGTAGTAGGGGTGTGTACAAATGCAATTTTTGGGATTCAATTTGATTCAAACTGAATCTCTGAAAATTCAATTCAATTTGAACCTTTAAAATCTGAATTTACCCAAATTCGATTTGAATTAAGCAAATTTGGATCTATTCGTTCAAATTTTCAATTTGAATTTACACTTATGAATGTGGACAACATTTGTATGTGCCTGTACGCATTGTTACACATCCATACACATCCGTATGCAACCCATACAGATCTGTACAAATGCGTAGATGCGGGAAAGATACGTACATGTAAGTACACATTGTGTACATACCCATACCCATATGAATGTCTGAATAATTTGAATGAATAGATTTGAAAATTCAAAATTCATTTAAATTTGAATTTATAGACATTCAATTCGAATGTCAAAATTCGAATTCGAATTTTGAATGTTTTGAATGTTTGTTCACATCCCTACAAATAGGCAGTTCGTTTGATCCTTGAAATAAAGCACTGTGTGGATATTCATTAAATGAGTGATAGTTTAGGGTTTGAGGGTTACTTGGCAGATCTGAGTTTTGCTTCTGCCTTGCCTTTCACCCTATCAGTCATAATTAGGCATCAGGCTATAGTAAGATTAGGTATCCAGAAGCCTTTTTGCACTACAGCCAAATGGAAGGCTAGGACTCGTGGGGACAGATTCCTCATTCACACCTAGGCAGGTAAGGGATGTGTGGGAATGCGTCCTTATCTGCTTAGGTGTGAATGGGGAATCTGCCCCCGTGTGTCCTAGCCCAAAAAGGCTGGCGCAGGGGCAGGACGCCCCTTCCAGGCCTGCTGCCATTGGGCCATATTGGTCCCATCCAGTCCTGGGTTCCTGTAGGCTGTAGCTGACCCGATCAGGTCAGCTACAGCTTGCAGGGGGCCCCTAATCCCCCACCTCCACCAAGGCCCACAGGCCTCATCGTGGATGCGCACGACCGACTTACCTGCTCACCACCAGAGTCCAGACTGGCAAGCCTGAGGGTGCGGCTTGTTGGTCCGGTGTGTGATGTTCTGCGCCTGTGCGCACTGCAGCCTGTGATTGGTCAGCAACGTGTGCAGGTGCATAATGCTGCAAAAGAGACCAACAAGCGCCACCCCCGGGCTTGCCAGTCTGGTCTGTGGCAGCGAGCAGGTAAGACATGTGTACGTGTGCTGAGAGGCGTGCGGCCCTGGGTGGACAGTGGGCCCAGACGGCATCCATGGGGCACAATCACCTCAATGAAGGTTACTGCGCCCTGTGGAGGCCAAAGACTGGACTGTCCAGTCTTGCCCCGGTGCGCTGGCAGTTGGCGCAGCCGGTTTCGGGCTGCACCAGCTGCCATGGACCCCATAGGTGCCCACCAGCACCCAGGGGGCACCGTCTCCCCTCAGCCATGCGATTACTTATCTTTCCGGACCCTCTGGTCCGATGTTGAGGTTGTGTGGCCGGTCAGGGCAATATGCCACTCTGTGCACAGGTATGCATGATGGTAGACCAACCGCATGCTGACCCAGAGGTGGCGTGTGCCCTTGGGTGGGTGGGTCTCACCCCGCCTGGTCTCACCCCGCCCTTGAAAGGGAGACTGAACTGGGGTGCCCAGATCCTATGCGGGCCATGACAGCAGTCAGGGTCCCCTAGGTGCCCACTTGCATGCAGGGGTCTGCATCCCCCCCCAACCCCCGTGCAATTCACTAACCTTGTTGGGCCTTGGGTCCAATGTGGTCTTTGTGCAGCCTGGTAGAGCGATATGCCACTCTCTGTGCAGGCGCGCGCTTCGGTAGCTCAGCTCCACACTTGACATGATGAGCGTCAGCTCAGTGTGGGGCCGATCTATGGGAGCATGTGCCTGCACAGAGAGCAGCAGATCGCTCTGCCAGGCCACACAAAGACCACATCGGACCCAAGGCCCGACAAGGTAAGTGGATCCCCTGGGTGCCGTGAACCCCTGGGTGAGGATCCAGGGGGGCCATGTGTGCTGCTGCAGTCCGGCAGGCATGGCAACAGGGCAGACCGTCCCACTCTTGCCCCACCCCTGACAGAGCCTGCCAGCCGTTGGGCCGAAAACGGTCCAATGGTGGCAGCCAGGGGCGGGGCCTGCAGCTGTTTGGCTGGGAGAGTGCGAATGCTCTCCCTGCCATACAGCTGTGGAATGGCCTGGGACGGCCGGGATTGGCCTGGGACAGGTGGAGAGCAAAATGAGCTCACTTTGTGTTACCAGAAGTCAGCCAAGTACCCACCAATTTTCTTTTGTTACTTTCCACGTGCATGGCTGTCTACTGGCAACACAAAGCAATCTCATTGGGGGGGGGGGGGCTACCAACAGATGTGAAATAAGGGGAACTATTATGGAAAACCATTGCCTGATTTGCCAGAAAAGTGATATATCAGGTTATTGCCTTTCTAAACTGCGATTATATTGGGGTGGGTGAGTGAAAATAAGGGTTTTGTTTTAAATATATTTTAATATTTAATATTTTTATTTTTTTACTTATTGCAAGCTGCCCTGGGACTTTTCAGTGAAGGGTGAGATAGCTAGGGAGGGAGGGAGATAGTCTGCCATTCCCAATATATTGCCAGCAGAATCACAGATTTCAGCCCACACCTGGAGTCACCCTATGACATTTCCTAGACAGGAATAAGCTGGCTGCCATGAATCATGCATTGGTAACTTCAAGATTAGTCTACTCTCATGTGCTCCATATTATTACTGGTGCAGAATACCAAAGCTGCCTTGCACAGGCGTATTATACCCATATTCATGGAACTGCATTGGTTTAATTTTACTGTTGACAGATAATGTCCTAAACAATTTGAGTAAATACTTTCTCCCTGAGATCAACAGATCAACTACTGCCGCTAGTAAAGATACATCAGCCATCAAACAGGGGTATCCAGTTTGTAAAATGCCCTCCCAAAATGTAACAAGTACTATCTCTTTTTAGCTTTAAGTAGGAGAAAAGGCTAGGCTGTGACTTGTGGCTTTCCTTTGATGACAGCAAGTAACTCTTTTGACTGTGAGTGACAGCTATGACATCCTGTAAAACATAAAATGGTTTCTGATGACATCAACTGGCTTATTGTAGATCAGTTTTTAATCAAGAGTTAAATTCTTCATCATGTTTTTTTATTGTTAACTACCTTAATATTTTCAAATGAGAGGCGATATAAAATGTTTTAAATGAATATAGGCATTGCCTTTTGTGAATCAAGAGCTTGAGTGCTGATTCCTAAATGAAAAACATTTTGTTTTTCAGATTCTATGGGGAACCTGAAACATTCATTACAGACAGGGTATTTCAAGATTATGACCATCTGAAAAACATTGTAACAGGATATGGAAACTGGAATATTCACAGTCGCAATAAAATTCTCTATTGCAAAAGGGCAAACCAATGAAAACTATTTTTCTTTAAAACTGGATAAATAAATGCTGGAAGGAAGGAGTGAAAGGGAATTTCTCAACTCACAAAATGCATGGAAATTGGCAGATATGTCACTATCTATAAATTTTCAAGGAGTAACAGCCTTTATGGATTCTAGAAAGCCTAGAAACGGTATCTTTTTGCATAGCCCTTTCCTGCAGTGATTCTCTTCTCATCAGCATCATGTGCTCTTCCCAAGAATATTTATAACATGTTTACTTTAGGCAGCTATGTATTTTTACATCCCTTTCTGCACCACATTTCCCTTTCCCTGCATTAGCTATCTGTTTATTTTTAAAGCTGTGTCTTCCACTGGTCTCCTCATATAGATTTTCATTTTTATGACCTTCTCTATCCATAAATTGCAAATGATTGGTGCTACAGATATATACTATTACAGGGCCATTAATGTCAGCATTTTCTGTCAAGATATCTATTTAAATAGAAGCCACAGAATAAAATGTAAATGAAATTAGAGTTGACTTTGGTTTTCATTGTCCAAGGGTGTTTTTCCACCATGCTCCTTTAATCCGGATCTAAGAAGATCCTGATCTAGGGAATGGGTACTTCCCTTAATCCGGATCTAGTAGATCCGGATTAAGGGAACTACCCAATGTGTTTCCATGAGTGGTCTAGCACACAATAGCAATGGGTGCTAGCCTCCCTGCCATGGAAGCACCCGAGCACCCATTTGGAAATCCGGATCTACCCACGAGGGGTCTGCCTGTCACCCCAGTTGTTTGGGGGGACAGGGGGTGCAATCTCCGAAGTGGCTCCGAAGTCACTTTGAAGTCTGTGCAAAATAGCTTTGGAGTGCCTTTGATGTCTGTGCTGATCTTCGGAGTAAACTTCGAAGTGACTTCGGAGTCTCTTCAAAGTTCACTCCGAAGATCAGCACAGACTTTCAAAGATGCTCTGGAGCTGTTTTGCACAGACTTTGAAGTGACTTCGAAATGACTTCAAAGCTTAGGTTTTGGGGCTCCCCCCAAGGGTGTCCCCTCCCCCTAGCCTCCTCTAGACCCCATTGCCAAACTATCGTGGAAACAGGCTCCCTTTAATCCGGATTTTCTGGCTGAAGACCCCATTGTAGACCCCATTGGGTCTACAGAAAATCCGGATTAAAGGCCAAAAAGTATCCATATGATCCAGATTTCCCGAGCATGGTGGAAACAAATGTATCCCTAATGGGTGCCATGGTGGAAATGGGGCCATCTCACCCAAATGGGTCCTTAATGGGTGCTAAAATGGGTACTAAGTGACCGTGGAAAAACACCCCAAGTCACTACAAACTCATAGCTCATAGGAATGTGAATTACCATGGCAAAATATATAGGATAAACAGAGGAAGACGATTGCAAATCATGTTACTTTCTATGTGGTTATTCTTCTTTGTTTCTTCTGCTACTCAAACTGGCAAAGAAAGGAAAAGTAGAGTGTTAAACTGTTGTTGTGAGTGCTGCTCTGTTAGGAACTATCTGCTGGATCAGGCTCTAGTAGTTTTGAAAAAGGAAACTCTGAGCTCCACCTAAAGCTGGATAAATTAAGAAGCTCCTTTCAGAAGATATTTATGACCGCATCAGTTAACACACCCAAATGTTTATTTTTCTACAGAGATACCACATCTGTATTAGGAAAATGTTGAACCCTCCTCCTTCTCCTCTTATTTTGCACACACATGAAATGGGAAGTTATGACTGACCATGGAACCCAGCTGAGTGTTACATTGGTCAAAACAGATGCAAGATGTGATGAGTAGTATGTATTTGTTTCTATAATAGGCCATTGCAGAAAAGCTTCCATATGACTTTTTTTTCCCTTGCGGGGGGGGGGGGGGAGGGAGCATCAGGAAGTTCCAAAGCTATGGTTGACAATGGTAACTCCAACAGGACAGATATACAACAAACTTAAAGATATAATAAATGGCTATATCTATAACTCTAAAAGGAGCAGAATAAGGAATAGGATTACACAAAAACCATCTAATATGGGAGGATGGGCAGTTCCAAATATTCAGCTTTATTTTCAAGCTTTTAGACTAGCCAACAATTTACATGGTTTAAGAAAGATACGCCCACTCTGGTGGGAGATAGAACAACAGCAATGTGACATACTGAATAACATATTCTACAGAAATAAAATCAACAGGAGAGTACATCAAAATCAGAATCCATTTATCAAAACACAGATAGACTGCTGGATATCATGGCAGAAGCATCTACTGCCCTCAATATCTTCTTTAATACCACTGCGGTACCATCCAGATTTGATTCATAAAATCCCTGTAGTAATTTGGGAGAGATTAGAAAATATTGGTATAAAAATGCTGAGAGATTGCTATAATTCATTAGGCCTAGTTAAAATTGAGCAAATAACAGCTGTCTGCATTCCTCTCCAAAATAACTGGCTCTCACGTATGGCTATAGAAAGAGTATTAGTTACTCAAGACTCAAGAGCCGCGGTGCAACGACCGTTAAATGAATACGAGAACATTATTAAACAGGCTTCCGAATCCATAAAAGGGCTAGCCTCTAGGATCTACAAAACCCTGTTGAACTGTACCATAGACAGGAACTTAGAAACTATAAGAGGAAATTGGAACAATTTCCAATTGGAATAATTGGGAGTGCCAGAATGAATTGTTGGAGGAACTGTGGGCAGCACCCTACCTACTTTCATTCTGCACTCATTTGAAGATTGCAATATACCAGATCATCTCCACCAGTTACTCCATTGGTTAATTTTTGCGGCCCACCATAGAATAGTCATCAGCTGGAAATACGCAGATAATTTAAACATAGGCAAATGGTGCCACGAACTTTGGTATATTATGCTCAATGAAATAATGAACGTACAAGGACGAAGCTATTCGAGAGATCTCGATGCCAATAAGATGTTACATGTTTGGACAATCTGTATAGATGAAATGTTAGCAACAACTAATTCAACTTTACCTGAAAGAGAATTTTTGATGAAATGGATTGGAAACATCTCATTATAAAATCAAACTTTGGAGTTCACGATGGGATGGGGTGGGGGGGAGTAGATTCACGGGTGAAATGCACATTGTTTAAAGAAGGATTTGTTAATATTGCTGATTATTAATAATATGTATTAAAATTCAATAAAGATATTAAAAAAAAAGAAGAAGAAGAGCATAATGGCAACAAAGAGCAAAAAAGAAGTGCAGGCCCTGTCAACTTATAGTTCTGATCTTCTCCAGTAGAGAATTTTGGTCTCATCAACTAATTGCATGGAGAAGAAAAGCACATAAAAAGGAAGGGGGACATTGAGGTAGGGGAGCAGGCTTTAATAAGAACTGCAAACACACACCCTTGCCTCCCTTGAGTGACACAATAGCATCCAATAAGGAAGGAGGTAGACTTGACAAAGCAAAACGGGGTGGAGAGCAAAGACTACCACGAAGGAGGCTCAGGTAAATCGCAGAGAAAGGCTTGAGTGATGCAGCCCAGAGCGAGGATAGCCTATGAACGACCTATAACGATCTATGTGTAAACAACTGGTACAACCTCAGTTCGAATTATGAATAGGACATCCTGTCTCATATAGGTGTGACCAGGGCCTAAGAGAACATAAGAGGAGGCCTGTTGGATCAGGCCACAGTCCATCTAGTCCAGCATCCTGTCCCATACAATGGCTAACCAATTGCTTATGGCTCTCAAAAGAAAAAAAGAAGATTACCTATTCCTCAGTTAAAGTATATAAAATGAGTATGGGAGAGTCGAAGGAAGAAATCCTTTTAAATTACAGTAATCTAACATTCTGTAATATTGTGCAATATTGCAGGCTTTACATGTACTTTGAAACAAGAAGTTAATTATAACACCATAATTAAACTAATCGTTTAGAAGAGATATGGAGAGTACCCATGTGGGTTGACAGTACTGCAGTTAAAAATAAAGGTCATTGTGTCTATGCATTTCTAAAGGAAACCGCATGCTCGGACGTGTTTCTAAAAGCCTTGTTGACAGTTCTTATACTGATTCACCACATTGTAACATAATCGTCATACATTTTAAGAATACGGTAGGAAGTATATTCTCTATTTCAGATTCACAGTTTTGAGCTTTCACCCTCAAAGGCTGTGTCTTTGCATGAAAGGATCATCTTACCCAACAAAATGCAAGCACAGTGAAAGCTTAGCTGGATCACATTTAAAAAAACCTCATTTAGTTCAGCAACATGTTCTCACAGTGATTTTAGATCCTACTGAGTCCGATAATTATCTCTGCGTTTACTATTACAGCCCAATTGTATATAGAGTTAAGACAAAATTGACTATGATGCAGAAGTTCTGTTAATGCACCTCTGATTCTATTCTATTTTAAAATCAGTGCTGTAAAACCCCTGTCTGAACAATCTTTCAAAGTGTGAGTGCCTTTACCATAAATACTTGGTAAGTTGTGGTATAGTAAAATTTTATGTTTGATATGTGATAAAATCCAACACCACCTCTGTCCCCATGTCTAGTCTGACAGCACCATTATAGCAATGGAATAATACCACCATAATACCCAGGAAGGAAGATCCCCATACTTCTAAGGAAGTTTAGCTGTTCTACATTAGCAGTGGCAGGAGCTAAGATATGGGTGCAAATCATAGCAACCTATATCCCCACTCCATTCCCCTGTAATTTGTGGCAACAACAGCCCCTTTTCCTACCCCAGACAAATTAGGAATGGGTAACATTTTTAGGAACACAGGCTCAATTTGTTAATTCTACTGCAAGAGATAAACTTGGCTACCTGCCTGGAACTAGATATAAATTGACTGTTCCACTTACACAAGCCACTACTTAATAATGGATCCATATTCAAATAAACATGCATTGCACACCCTTTTGTTGAGTAACCAAGAGCAGCCAGCAGATCTACAGTAACTGTGCTCATGTTATGAAGCAAGGTAAAGTGGTTTTCTTAAGCAGCAGTATTTAGGTGCTATTAATGGAGGAAGATAAGGTTTTTAAACCTTGAAAAGTAACAAAATGAAAGCAAAAGCTTTCTTGGAGCAGGATCAACTGTGTAAGAGGCATGAAGCACACTGCCATTTTGTGAATTAAAAGAACGTAAGAGGAGCTCTGCTGGATCAGGCTACTGCCCATCAGCATCCCATTTCACACAGTGGCCACTAATTGTTTCTGAACATACTCAAGCAGAGGATGAAGGCAATACCTTCACTTGCTCTTGACTCTCTCAAATGGCCTTTACAAGCATCCTGCCTATCCAACTTGGAAACTGTATCTAGGCATCCATTCTAGTAGTCATTGTAATACCTGACCATGAATTTGACTAATCCTTTAAGTTATCCAAGTTAGGCTGCATCCACATGGGATGCCTTAATTCGGTTTAAGGAATCCAAAATAAGTGAACCGGGTTAATCCTGTTTACACGACTTGCAAGTTAACCCGGTTCAGTGGCATTCCGATTTCAGCCTTAAATTGGAATCAATCCTGGGAGTCCAGATGGCAGCCCTGTCCTCCTACCCATTGCCCACCCCCTCTCTCTCATTGGTGTTCCGTCCCAGGATCCCACCCTCCCTTCCCTTTGCATCATCCATGCTCCGCCAGGGATTCCCGTTCTCTCCCCTCCCCCTTCCCACCACCAGCAGCAGCAGCAGCAGCATCCACACATCCACCCACCCATCCATCCACCCATCCTGGCGCTGTGGCGCAGGCAGCTTCGCCCTGGGGCTCCTCGGTGCCCACCTCCGCTTTGCCCCACTCCACCGCTGCTGCCGCTGCCGCATTCTCGGCATCTTTCGCCCCGCTGGCCAGAGTGCGCTCGCAGCCCGGGCCGCCCCTGCCTCCCCCGCCGGCGGCTCTGGCGCCCACTGCGCCATCCATCCATCCATCCATCCATCCATCCATCCATCCATCCATCCATCCATCCATCCATCCATCCTGGCGCTGCGGCGCAGGCAGCTTCGCCGTGGGGCTCCTCGGTGCCCGCCTCCGCCGCTGGAAAAGGAGGAGAGCCGAGAGGTGAGCGAGACGGCGGGCGGGCTCAGCGTGCCCACCGCGGGGGAGGGCGAAGGGGGCTCCTCGCTCGCTCTTCCCCTGGGGGCCAGGAGGGAACTTGGAGAGCGGGGAGAGTGGGCTGGGAAAGTTCCGCGGGGACTCCCCTTTCCTTTCCTTTTTAAAGTTCAGAACTGCGCAAAACTGCAACATTGTTATAAGCTACATCGCTACAGTGTAGCTTTGGAGGTAGTGGCTGTTTCCAGATTGGATTCTTTCAATGGAATCACTCTTTGGAAGCGAGCTATTGGGGGAGGAAATCCTAAACATGACGTGCCTCGAATACGGACAAGCCATTGGTTACAGTGCGATTGGGGGCGGGACAGCCTGGACACGGAATCTCATCCCGGAAAACGATACTGTCCACACAGTAAAAAATGAAACACGTATCAAGGGCACGTTCTGGAGTGAGAGCTGTTGAAATCAGGATTTATTTCAAATCGGTATAACGTGGTTTAACATGGAAGGAGCGTGTTAAGCCGAACTGCCGTCTGAACTGTGAGGACTCAAATCGTTTTGAATTCGAGATGATGCCGTGAAGATGGGGCTTTAGTTACTATCACCACCTCTTCTGCTAGAAAATCACATAGGCCATGGTCTCACTTTCACTTTAAACCTTCAGTCTATCTTCAGGTCTGATTGCTCACACCTTTTCATTTCCATCCATTCTATTTATGTCCAGACCTGGGCCATTTCTTCACTTGGCCTTATTCTGGAATGTATCTTGTGATAGGGGTCTGTTGTCCGCATGCTAATACAGATTATGGTAGGCCTCACTTGGTGCTTGCCATAGACTGCATGATCATGTGGACAGCAGGCCCCTATTATTGGATATAAGTGCAGAAAGAACCCTGAAGATGGACTGAAAGTTTAAAGTGAGGGTGTGACCATGGCCATAGACAAAATGACCCTGAGTTATATAACCCCTTGTCAGTCTGAACTATCTTGCCCATCAGCTTCATAGAATGCCCCCTGGTTCTAGTGTTGTGTGACAGAGAAAATGTTTTTCTCTAAACATCTTTTTTACACCAGGCATGATTTTATATACTTCAGTCAGATCTCCTCTTAAATGCTGTCTTTCAGAGTTGAAGAGGTCTACAGTTTCCAGCCTGATTTAATAAGGGAGGTGTTCCAGCACCTTGATCATTCCAGTTGCCCTTCGCTGTACATTTCCCTCTTCTACAAGGGACACAATATTGTACAATGTGGCCTAACCAAAGTGACATAGTGAATTTGTTAGAAAATACTGCAAGATTTGCTTTTTCATGGTTATAATATGTGACTCCCTTTATTTAAATCAATCCTTGGAAACTTTTCACTAATTTGCTGAGATACCACTTAATATCGGTAGACTAGACTAGCCCACCATAGTATCACACGACCTCCATCATTCCATTAACACATGGTTTTCTATAGATGCCAAGGCAGTTACTTATTTACATTGTGGTTGTGGGAACCAAATCATATTATGTAAAGGATTATACTGCAACTCATCTGCAAATTTTACAATGAAAGGTAAGGCAGGACTTCTTTTAAGCTTAAACGAGGAGGTTTTCAAAAGCAGACAAGACTCAGTCACCAAAATGGCACCTGAGGGCACAATATATGAGGTTCTCCTGAGAACTTTCCCTGGTGGAAAACAGCAAATTTACCGTTTGCTGATCAAAAACAGCTGAAAAGAGCAAGCTAGAAAAGCTTTGAGTTCTCTTGAGACTGAAGAGTGAGTCCAGTACATAGCTGCCATAAAAAAGAACAAAACCTTTGCAGCCATGCATTTCTAAATGTCTATGATGGTCAGGAAGAATCTGAGGGGGAGGATACTGGTAAGATGATTTTTGTGGCCCTTCAAACTCCTGAGTGCCTTGCACTGACTCCTACACTGCTTTTGATCTTGTGCTCTTTTCTTAGACCCAGGTGGATATAGAATAAGAGTTGGCTTTTCTACCCCACTTTTTCACCCATTTAAGGGGACTCAAAGTGGCTGACAAAACTGTCTCTTCTTCCCCCCACAACAGAATAACCTGTGAGGTAGGTGGGGCTGTGAGAGATCAGAAGGAAAGCTGTGACTAGCCCAAGGTCACCCAGCTGGCTTCGTGGAGGAAAAAGTTGGCTTTTCTGCCCCACTTTTCTCACCCATTTAAAGCGGCTGGCAAAACTTTCTGTTCTTCTCCCCACAAGAGAACACTCTGTGAGGTAGGTGGGGGCTGTGAGAGACCAGAAGGAGAGCTGTGACTAGCCCAAGGTCTCGCAGCTGGCTTGGTGGAGGAGAGTGCGGGGTCAAACCCGGTATTCCCAGATAAGGGTCCGGCTCCCTAACCACTACTAGGCCAACCTGGCTTGGCTCGCTGTCCCTTACTAGAAGACAACATGATAATTCGACCCACACACGCTTGAGTGGACCTAGGCGCGCAGCTGACAGGACAAGGGCATCGCTGGTCAGGGGAGCGGGCGCGGGCGCCCTCGGGCCACCAACGGGCCTTGTGTCTCTTTGTTTTCGTCATCCACCAAGCCAACAATAGCCAGGGAAGGAGGAGGGCGGCGGCGGCGGCGGCGGCGGCGGAAGGAACAACAGGCCCGCGTGGGAACTGCTACGGCTACCACAGCAGCAGCAACCACCACCACCATCCCTTCCCTTCAGTGGCTGGGCGTGTGTGGCGGGCAAACCCCCCCACTCGCGCGAACACAGCTGACCCGCCTCCTCCGCGCTTTAGCTCCAACATCCGGGTTTCTGTCAATGCCGCGGCGTCGGGCTGCTGCTGCTGCTGCCGCCGCCGCCCCTCATTGAGTAGCAGGCAGGATAGGAGAGGCGCCGGCGGCAGTGCTTGTAGAGGGGGTGGGGAGCGAGAACGGGGGCGCGCGGCGCGCCCTTGTGTCTTTGTGAGTGTGTGTCAGTGTGTGAGTGTGTATGTGTGTGTACGGCGAAGATGGCGGCGGTAGTCGGAGGGCGAGCCGGCTCCTTCGGCTCTTCATCCTTGCCCGGGCTGGGTTCGGGCCACGGCGCTGCCGCCGTCGGTGCCGCGAATCATAGCGGCGGCGGCCCCGACTCGCGAGCAGGGGGCGACGAGGACGACGGGCAGAATCTCTGGTAAGGGAGCCGGCGGCCTCTTCTTCCCCCATCGCCGCCGCCGCCCGCGCGCCCTCTCTGCAAAAGGGACCGTTAGCGCCCGCGGGCCCCTTCCTTCTTCCCCCCACCCACGCCGGCGGGGCCACCTCGCCTTCCCGTGCCTCCTCCAGCCGCCGAGGCTGCCCCCCCACACACACGCCCTTGCCACGCGCTCCCTTTGGGGGTGGGGGTCCGCGCAGCGCCTCCTTCGCCATGTTGGCGGCCTCTCCCGCGCCCCCCTCCGCGCCCCCCCCCCCGTATTAGCAGCCTCCCCTCAGCCGTCCACCTGGCCCTCCTGCCCCTTCCCGCCAGCGCCCGTGAAGTGACAGGATTCAACACCTTCTTCCTTGTTTTCCTCCCTCTCCTCCCATTATCCCGGCAGGTCTTGTATCCTCAGCGAAGTGTCGACTCGTTCCCGGTCTAAACTGCCCTCGGGGAAAAACGTGGTGCTTTTGGGTAAGTAGTGCCCCCCCCACCCCCTTCCAGATCTCCAGGCTGTTTTTTGCTTGCTTGCTTCTTTGTACTAAACCAGTGGTTCTCAACCTGTGGGTGGCAACCCCTTTGGGGGCCGACCTACTCTTTCACAAGGGTTGTTATGCAGTAGCAGCGAAAATAATGTTGTGGTTGGGGGTTAGGGTTAGGGTGGGGGACAGCACAACACGAGGGACTGTATTAAAGGGTCGCAGCATTAGGAAGGTTGAGAGCCACTGTACTAAACCAATGTGCTTGTTCAAAGCAGGCCAAAGCTCTGCCAGGCGAAAGGGTGTGTGCGGGAAAGGTGCCGCCTTGTTGACACATTGGCCAAAGAGAAGGAGCTGCAGGCTTATTGATCTTACCCTTATTCCCTATCGCCTCCCCTGTTCGTGCAAGACCCCAGAGAGGGCCTGGGCATGAGAGGAAAAGGCACCGGCGGCAATGTGTTGAATTCCCCCTCCACCTCTTCTCATTGTTGTTTCCAGCTCCCAGTGTGGTGTTTCAAATCTGGCTTCAGGCACCTGTTTAGTGGCCTCTTCTATTTGTTGGCAGGCTGAGGAAGAAGAGCGGTGCTGCCCTTATTCAGAAGGCCTGTGGACGGTATTGTCATGTTGTGTCAGCAACAGCCTGTGGCTCCTCTGCTGGCTTGCATTATGGCTTGATGTCTCCACCTATTAGTTATTTTTAACCCCTCCTTGGTGGGTGGTTGTATTCATGCTTTTTTCCTTGTCAGTGGACATGATGCTCTCGGCAAGGCATCTTGGCGTGCCATCTCTTTTGGACGCTATGGTTTAGTTTTGTATTTTTGATGGATCTCTCAAGAACAATACATTTTTGCATCACCCATTGAACATTATGTTATGGGATTTGTGACTTAAGTTAATATAACATAAAAACACAAAAAAGCCCCCTTCCTCTTTATCACACACATAATTATAGTGAGTGAGCTTGCACTTCAGAATAAGATACCTACTAATAAATAGAACTATATTGGCTGCTTCACAGAACTGTTTTGAGTAGAATACTGGTTATGAGCATGGTCCATTGAAATACTGTATCTGCGAGCAGATCTGTGAATTAGAAGTCTAGTCAATAATTGTAAGCTGAGGGAACGTAATTATTTTCTGTATGATTCTAACCAGGTAACAGCCTTGAAAGAATGCTGGTGAAGATAATTGTGTAAGGAAAGGGTGTATCATTAGTTCAAAGTATTTACTCTGCCTGTACTAGATCACAGGTATAATTCCCAGCAACTCCAAGCTGAACTTGGAGATATTCCCATCTGAGAGTTGTTGCTGGACCAAAGGTCTGATTCATTGAAAGAAAGCTGATGTTGCTAGCCAGAGATTCTGCAAAATATAGATAATGGCTAAATAGTTGATGACTCAGAAAGCTAAAATGCTAAATGTGTAGTATTTGTAATTCTCTGGTTTTGTATTGCAAGTAGAGTGTTTATCAGCATGGCTGTAGTTTGCGTTGGTGATGAAACAATTCCAGTCTGTTCTTCTATCAGTTTTTTGGAGGTATAGCAGGTATCACAGTACCTTTAAAATGGGGGACTTGTGGGAAAGTTGTATAAAAGAGGCCAAAAAGCATGCTTGCTTAAACATCACTGAAGATTTCTCATTGAACACCTGTCAGTGTGCATCTAGTGGACCACTTTCCCGAGCCGTCCAGTTACCAAGGGTCCTTTCTGCATTTGTCCTTATTCTGGAATATATCCCAGATTAGGGGCCAGCTGTTTGTATGCTACTGCAGACTTTGGCAGGCCCCAGGTAAGACCTGGCATAGTCTGTACAGTGGTACCTCGACATACAAGTGCCCTGACATACAAGTGTTTTGAGATACAAGCCGCCGAGCAAGTGATATTTTGCTTTGAGATGAGAGCAAGATTTGAGATACGAGTATGTAAATACAGTACAGTACATAACAAAAACAACTGAGGTGGTGTTTTGGGAGCTGGAATGGATTAATGGGAAAATTGCTTTGAGATACGAGCGATTTGACATAAGAGCAAGGTTACGGAACGAATTAAACTCGTATGTCAAGGTACCACTGTATTAGCATGCAAACACCTTGTTATCCCAAGGTATATTCTAGAATGCAACCAAGCGAATCTACTGCTTAGCATCCACTATTACCTGAAAAAGTCTGATGGAAGTTATACAGTAAATTGTCATGCCTTGTTAACTGTGTTTATTTTGAAAATATGTTTGCTTGTGCTAGGTTTTTACACCATCTTTGTTAGTTCTGTGACTTAATTATGTGTTAGTAGGAAGAGGGCAAAAGGTCATCATTTGGGTGAGTAACTGGAAACAGTGGCAATAAGTGAATACTTCTTTCAGCATGGGATGCAAGGAAAGGGAACCTCCCAAAGAATTGTAGTAGAACCAGTGTTTTTTAAAACTTGATCATACATGATCTGCAGTTAGTTTAGGAAAATGTAAAGCAGTGTATGCTTGAGAATTTTAACACCCCATAAAGCACTGATGAAGACTGGCACAGTAATAATTGGCCACAAAGAGATGCCGAGTTATGAATGATAGCTCAGTGATAAACCCAGTCCTGAATGGAAGTCAAGAGCATTGGGAAATGATACTGCAGTTTTTTAAATAGAAATCTGTGGTGTAACCACACCTGGAAAAATCTGTCCAGTTCTTACTGCTTCTTCTCCAAAAGAACGCAAAGTTCTATAGATAGCCTCTGGTTAGGCAGCAAAATAGAATCATTCAACTATACTTAAGACATCTTCAGTAAAAGGTGAAGGATCAGAGGAGAAACCAAATATCAAAGTAAGATGTATATGTTCTCTGACATCTTCTGTAATGGGAATAAATTCCATCTTGATTTCCTTCAAGCATTGTGTTGGCCCATGTAACGGTTGGGGACCAGGATCCTAATTTAACATGGGAGCTGGTTGTCATCTGCCCAATGTTGCTTGTAGCTTGGTCCAGTGGTTAAGGAGCCAGACTCTTATCTGGGAATACCGGGTCTGATTCCAACCTCCCCCACAAAACCATTTGGGTGACCTTGGGCTCATCACAGCTCTCTTCTGAGCTCTCACAGCCCCACCTACCTCAGCGGGTGCCCTGTTATGGGGAGAAGAATAGGAAGCTTTGTCAGCCACTTTGAGTCCCCTTAAATGGGTGAGAAAAGTGGGGTAAAAAAAAAGCCAGCTCTCCTTCCTCTTCTAAAATATAGTTTGTTTTACCTTGGGTCCTATCCTGTGATTGTTTAGTGAAGAGTAAATTACAAAAAGGTAACAAGTAATAAAAGTAAAATATATGTTGAAATTATTAAAACAAACTATTTCTAACTACTCAGCTTTGGAGAACATGTGATATTCTGCATATTCAGCATGTAAACATAGTCTGGCATGGAACTGAATGTGAGGATAGCAGTTAATCTACTCGAGGTTTTGCTCTGAGTACTGTCCCCTTACCAAGGATTATTTCTGTGGCCTTTATTTCCTTTTGCTCTTTTTTCAAAGTATTTAAAATGGCATTCAGCTGAGAAGTCTATGGCTACCTTCCAGTGCCTTCTTGATTAAAAAAAGAAGCTGACACTCTACTTCTACCCCAGTGAACATTCTTGTAGATCATATGCTCCACCATGAGCACTGTTTGTTAAAAGTAGGATGTCCCAGTAAATATACCCTTTAATAATAATTAAATGGTTTCTAGTGCTCTGGCACATTTTCCGCTTGACATTATTTTTAGGTTTCTTTGATCTTTGTGTTACTTAGCCTAGAGCAATAGTTCTCATGCTGGTTTGTTTAAATACTTTTGGGGAATCTTAAAGACTTCTTGTTTCATGTACTTTCCTTGAGCTGGTTGAGCATGATCACAGCTGAAAATTCTATGCAATAATAACTAATCCTACTATTGTTGCTTTTTATTACTGTTGCATAATTGGTGTTGTATCAAAGAGAAGTAGCTAGTCTTTCTGGATTATCGGAATTCTCAGAATTCATATTCATGGTCTGAATATTTTAAAAACCACTTGAGACTGACAGGCAACCCTCCATGGAAGTGCATGAATAAATTTGACTAGTAGGCAGACCAGGGGAGTTGGCTGTAAATGGACAGATAGTGAAAAACAAACTTGATGGAAGGCAGAGAAATTTAAAATGATAAGGTTTATTAATGGTTTCAGCCTTGGTCAACAATTGAAAATAAGTTTAGAAACATCAGTTATTCTAGTGGAGCAAAAAGGCAACCAAAGATGGCTCCTGCAACTGTGTTTGTTGCCTCTACCACACCCTCTTCCCTTGACAGGTATAAGAACTGTGGCTGCTTTTCTTTGGGCTAGAAGAGCAGAAAATCTCTGATGGCTACTGCCTCTTTTCTGGCTGTGACTGCATGTTTAATTTTCTTGTATTACCTTTGATCAGTGGTTGTTTACATTAATAGGTCTTGTTATTGTTTTGTTGTGTTTTACCCTGTGGCATATATTGTACAGTTTATTGTTTTTTTGTGATTTATATAATTTTACAATGTATATTGATATTTTTCTATATTAAATTGGATTTTTTAAAAAAACGTTTCTTGCTGTTGTATTTTTGCTTTAATTTTTGTGAACTATCTTGGGTATACCAATACAAATACTAATAAATTTGTTACCTGTCAAACCAATAATATTTTGGATGTGTAAAAATGCTATAAAAGACATATTCTTCTAGAGCAGAGGTTCTTAACCTTCCTAATGCCGCAACCCTTAATGGAGTTCCTCATGTTGTGCGGACCCCCAACCACGGGGGCAGAGCAGCTGGGAGGTTGGAGGGAAGGGCGGTGGGAGACTCGTCGCAACCCCTCTGAAAGGGTAATTCGACCCCCAAAGGGGTCCCGACCCCCAGGTTGAGAACCACTGTTTTAGAGGTAATACATGATTGAACAGGGAGATGTATTGCTACATGTATTGCTAGCGTTTCATTATATAGTAATTTAGTTTCTTCTAATTTGCAGTTTTAAAAACACTTGTGTGCCCCATATTTGCAGGTCTGGGTTTGTTGTGTATTTCTTATGAGACAAAATTACATCCAAACTCACATATTTGCAGTTTGGGGCCCAGAAAATTGTGGCATTTCAGCGATTGCATGGATTCCAACCAATTAAAAAAATTCTTTCTTTCTAGACCATCAGTGTGCACAACACTTGGTTTTGTACCGATTTTGAGTGCTGTCTACTATCCAAATTATGGAAGATTTCTGTGATTTTAAAAAAAATCCCATTTCCAAATCAGTTACAACAAAAAGAACCCTAACACTTATTTGATGGTGGCAGGAGTTCATATCTTGTTATTTTATTTCATAATGCTACCAGTTAATGCTAACCAGATGTATCACTATATTCTGTTAAATGACAGTGCAAGAATAAGTGGAACAACCAATGAATTACAGTGATTTAATTCCTTCTCCATTCCTAGCCTGTTTTTGGCCATTATTATTTTTCTGCAGTAGCATTTTGTAAATGGAGAAAGAGGAAAAACTGTATGCAGCTGCTTTTATTTCAGGGAGCTGAATTCAGGTAATTTGAAGCCCTTGATATGGAATTGGAGTGTTTTGAACATCCCAGTAAGTGTTCTGTCCTTCAGCTGCAAGTTATAGCAAAGCTTTATCAAATAGCCTTTATTCGGAGTTATAGTCACAGAGGTAGTTAACAGCACTGGATGGAGATTTATTCAGAAGTTAACACTGATGCTCACTGGCTTTGCTTTGAAACAAACTGCAGAAACCTATATGTAATTCCTTCCGTTAGGAAATTCTGTGTAATCAAGAGCAGGATAATGCTTTCCCTTATTAAAATCTTTCTTTGGGCTGCATGCCAGTGGTGAGGTGAGATTTTACCTTTGCACAGTTTGGCACACAGGGAAACTGGAAGGAAGGCAGACAACTCTGGGAAGCTGTGTTTAAATTTAAGTACCTTACACATCTGAGCCTGACACATGTATTTGAGGACACTGCAAAGGAAGGCCTATAATGTAGTTGGCATGGAGACTATCCAACAGTCATAACGGAAGAGAAAGTTAGGTTATATAAAAATAAGACTGTCTATAAAGTAAGATTTCTTGCCTATGAAGTTCTCTATGAAAAGTGGTAGAAGTGTAGAATGCAACATATATGTGAAACTATGCATTTCAACTGAACTCTGACTCAAGTACCCTTCTTTTCAGAAAAAAAGCACTGAGCTTTAGTATAAACACAATGTCGTGTAAATTATGAAATGGTGAAGAAGTCAGTGCACATAGAACTTAAACAACAAATAAGAAGCAGATTAAATCTGATAGCAGTATACTTGGATTGGAAGGAACTGTCAGTTTTAAAGAGAATTTGATTTGTGCTTTAAGGTGAACTGGTTCTTAGAGTTCCTGTTTTTGTTTTATAAATATAAGTTCACATCTAAACTAAAGAACTAAAATCACACAATTAATTACTAACAACTGTAATCAGAGCATCCTCAAAGCCCTTAGAGTTGCTGCATGGACTTTTGATTTTGTGTGGCTTGGCTATGTATTGAGGGTGGTAGAGAAAGGGAATCTAATGCTATACTAAATTAATGGATTGATGTAGAAGTGAGAATGTTTATATAAGGATGATATTTTGATTCTATATTGCAAGAATTCTGTTACATTAGTCTGATTCAGTGTTAAGAGTTTAAGGCTGGAAGAACTTTTCATATCTACCTTATGATTTAAAACCCCAATTGCCATACTAAGGAAGCAAAAAAATATTCGTATAACTTTCCTCTGTTTGCACTTTATCTCTATAGCACAAAGGGGCAGTTATAGGACTAATATTGGTGTATTTTGCAGTATAAATTTGTAAGATTGTAGAATTACTGAAGTGCTTTTCTTCCTAATAGACATAACAGCAAATTAATTTTTAAAAAACAGTCCATTAAAACACACACACATTAATGGTGCCTGAAAGAGGAAGGTGAACTGCCTCTTCAGCTAAAGGCTAGGGTGAAAAGGTGTACTTTTACCAAGCATCTAAAGCTAAACAGTGTTGGATCTTGACGGATCTCAAGAGGGAATGTACTTTAGACAAATTTATGTGTGTGACATATAGGAACTGCAATTATATAGGGGAAAAATCATGTACTTGATGTTGACTATTTTTAATTTTTTTTTAGGAGAAGATGGAGCAGGTAAAACTAGTTTAATGGGAAAACTCCAGGGAATTGAGGAATATAAGAAAGGAAGAGGAATGGAATATTTATATTTGAATGTTCATGATGAAGACAGAGATGGTGAGTTGTTACAGCTGATACTTGCTAACAGTGAGAACATTCTTGATTGAACCTACTCTGCTTTTTTAATGCCACAACATTCTCAGCATTTAGCCATTTCAGATTCCAGCTCCAATGTAATGTCCTTTCATTTGCATGGGGAAGGGCAGCTGGACAAATATGAATTGTGAGACTATATGACTATGTGATAAATGAGTGTTTGGCAAGTGTTGAATGGGAGAGATGGTAGTAGTGGACCCTTAAAGATATGCACCTAATGAGGTAATATTAATAATGAGGTCTACTTTGACCCACCAGTTCTTTCTGCTACGTCTTCCTTTGAGTCCCTTGCCTAGATTCTTTTTCACCCACACTGCTTGCCTTGTTTTGGGAAGATTCTGAAAGCAATATTGGGCAAATGGTTTGCAGGCCAAGTGGGGAGCTGGGAGGATGAGCAAGGGGTTGGGAGAAGGACTCCCAGCAAAAGGACAATCTGACAGAAAGAACTCATCAGCATGTGTGTTCCCTTAGACAAACTATTGGATGAGATAAGACTTATGTGGGATATATGAATAAGATCATAGAAGTCTTAATGCATCACACCTAAGGTTTATCTCATGCAGGTCACCTCCTGGTGTTTATATTTTAAGAGAAAAAGCAACTGCTCCTTTTTCTTTTGTACTCCAAATCTAATTTTATACTATGCTCCTGCTTTTTTTCTTTTTCTGTACATAGAAAAGCCCAAATTTGTACTCACAAGAGAGTTGCTATAATCCTTTTTCTGCCCCCACAGTAACCTTGTAAGGGTATTACAAGTATGGTTTGCCATGGATTTGTATAAAAGTATAATAACACTGGTAGTTTCATTCTCACTAGATGAGGAACAATAGATGCAATAGAATTCTGCCCATTTTCTGTACTACAAAGATATTTTTGTGGAGCACAATGTCTTCTAAAAGCTGAGGATTGTCTCTTTAAACATAATTGCAGTTATAACAGATATTCCTGTTCCTGAGTTGCTAGAATATAAAATTTAAACCAATAACTTTTTAAAAGTGCTTGCCTATTTTAATTGTTTTTAATCTTTGCTTTGACGAATTGCTTAAGATATGTTATGAGAAGCAATACAGAAACATTTTAAATAAACAAATCAGTAATCTGCGCCTCAGACATGCCATGGTCTAACCTCTGATGGTATCTTAATCACACTTAATACAACCCAGTTCAATTTAATTAAAATATATTTACTTGAAAAATATACTAGACCAACATCGATTTTGAAGATGTTCTATGACTGTATATGACTTGGCTATGAGAATTTCTTGGAGTAGAATTCCTGTTTAGTTTATAAGTTAAATGCAGTCAGCAATTACAGTAGCGAACAGTACACATTTTGTAAACAGTTCATTGTTACAAATGGAAAACTTATATTAGAATTAACATTACACGAATTAGAATTACAAGTCTGATGTCAAGTATTAGCTAACGTGCAATTTGCTTTTTGGGATCCTAGCCAGAGTTCTCTAGCTATGTGGCTTTAGAAGCCCAAAATGTTTTAGAGTGATGAGCTATGATGTTTTCAGTGCTAAATCAGCTTCTTCAACTGGGAACATTTAGTATTGAAGGGATTTCTAAGATTCTTTCTGAAACTCTTGACAAGAGAGCATTTTTGATGGGGAAACGGTAATGTGTTGTCCAGCTTTAGGGTATTCAATGGAAAAAGTTACCTTTGAAAGTTTGGAATGTTCTGTTGAAAGAAGTGAAGAGGACACTTTAATAGAATTTTAGAGGTTTCACTATAAGTTTTTGTTCTACTATGGTTTTATATTTAGAAAAGTAAAAATGCAAAAGTATCACCAAGATATTTCTTCTCTGAAACAGAGTTCTCTGTGGCTATATTAGGAAAGGAATGAACCTTACCCTTAAGAATGCTATTATTGCACTTAGTGTAATTTTTTGGGATGATGTCACTTCAAGATATTTATATTTAAATGGTATATAACTATTTAAATAAATAAATTCCAATTGCTTAACATTATTCATGTTTAAGGGTTCAAATATTGTTCATGCAGCATTTTCTTTCATCCTGATGGTGAAAATGAACATTCTTGGAGCATTACATTAGCAACTGTAAACTGCTGAAGGGTTCCTAGGATGCGAAGCAGCATAAAATATTTTAAATGTTACTTATGTCCCTGTTCTCTTAGTTTAAGACTAGTGAAGAATTTAAATATATAAATGATGCATTCCATGTAAGATACATTGTCCTTGCTTTCTTTTTTTGATAGTGAAGTTAAGTATTTTCACCATATTATAGTTTAGTAATATAGATGCAAGTCATGTGCTTTGATCATGGGTGTTTTTCCATGGTCACTTAGTACCCATTTTAGCACCCATTAAGGACCCATTTGGGTGAGAGCCGCATGACCCCATTTCCACCATGGCATCCATTAGGGAAACATTTGTTTCCACAGTGCTTCGGGAAATCTGGATCACATGGGTACTTTTTGGGCTTTAATCTGGATTTTCTGTAGACCCCATTAATGGGGTCTACAATGGGGTCTTAAGCCAGAAAATCTGGATTAAAGGGAGCCTGTTTCCACGATAGTTTGGCAATGGGGTCTAGAGGAGGCTAGGGGGAAGGAACACCCTTGGGGGGAGCCCCAAAACCTAAGCTTTGAAGTCATTTCGAAGTCACTTCAAAGTCTGTGCAAAACAGCTCCAGAGCATCTTTGAAGTCTTTGCTGATCTTCGGAGTGAACTTCGAAGTGACTCCGAAGTCACTTTGAAGTTTACTCCAAAGATCAGCACAGACTTCAATGATCCTCCAGAGCTGTTTTGCACAGACTTCGAAGTGACTTCGGAGCCACTTCGGAGATTGCACCCCCTGTCCCGCAACACACCTGGGGTGACAGGCAGACCCCTTGTGGGTAGATCCGGATTTCCAAATGGGTGCTCCAGTGTTTCCATGGCAGGGAGGCTAGCACCCATTGCTATTGGGTGCTAGACCACCCATGGAAACACACTGGGTAGTTCCCTTAATCCGGATCTACTAGATCCGGATTAAGGGAAGTACCCATTCCCTAGATCAGGATCTTCTTAGATCCGGATTAAAGGAGCGTGGTGGAAAAACACCCTTGGACAATGAAAACCAAAGTCAGCTCTAATTTAATTTACATTTTATGCTGTGGCTTCCATTTAAATAGATATCTTGACAGAAAATGCTGACATTAATGGCCCTGTAATAGTATATATCTGTAGCAGCAATCATTTGCAATTTATGGGTAGAGAAGGTCATAAAAATGAAAATCTATATGAGGAGACCAGTGGAAGACACAAAGGAGCCCAGTGGAAAAACACCCCATGTCCCATATTATCTTAACTCTGAACAGAATCTTGAATTATATTTTCACTTCTACAATGTGGTCGTTTTGATCCAGGAACCCACTGCATTACTAAAATCACACTAGGGGGTTGGAATCAGTTGCTGATTTCCCTAACTGTTGCCTTTATATAGTTTGCAATTATTTGTGTATTGTCCTGTAGAGTCCAGTTTTGTACTATGCAAGAGAAGTATTATACAAAGACTGTTATGGAGCATGACTGTACTGCAGACTAGAAAACAGTGGTGCGCTCTAGAGGCATTCAGTATTTCAAAGTAGATGAAACAGCAACTTGTATCTAAAGTTAATGACCAGTTGTCATTCAGGTGTTTGTCAGGGTTGTATTCTGATGCATTTCTCAAATTTCAGGACCTGAAAATATTGAGGCAACTGAAAAAATTATTTCTGACTCCTTGGCATTAAAAACACACACAAGACATGCCATTGTCTCACCTTCTTTCAGAAAAATAGTATAAAATGTATGGGTCATTACATGCAATTGCAAATACCAGGGTTGGTATTGCACTGTCCTTCATAGATATCCCAAATCCATGACTTTCAAACTTCGCAAGTTTTGTCGGATCGCCTTGTAACATTTGTTATGAGATTAACCAGGGTGTTATTAAATAGCAGAGATGATAGTTGATGATACATGTCAATGTAACTGCTTTTTTATTTCTGTTGTAGATCAGACAAGATGTAACGTGTGGATACTAGATGGTGACCTCTATCATAAGGGTCTCCTTAAATTTGCACTGGAAGCCATCTCTTTAAAGGACACTTTGATTATGTTGGTCGTGGACATGTCTAAGCCATGGACTGCTTTAGACTCTTTGCAGAAATGGGCAAGTGTTGTAAGGGAGCACATTGACAAGTTAAAAATTCCCCCAGAAGAAATGAAAGAAATGGAACAAAAGAGTAAGTATTAAAACTGCAAAAATTTCACAATCTGTGTAGTGGATAAACTGCTGGGTTATGACCAAGGAGACTAGAGTTCCTTGCTCACTGGAGGACTTTCAGCTTGTCATTGCTTCTCAGCCTAGTCTCCTGACCGTATTGCTGTCCTTGAAGGGAAAAGAAGGAAATAACAGCTGGGGGAAATTACATTAATATACTCATTCTTGAAACCTTTCCTAAAAGCGTCTTCTGAAACAATTATTCCTCACACTAAAGAAAATGACATAAAGCCGCCTAAGTACTGTGGTTGTGGACTTTAAAGTTTCTGTTGGTTCTTCAGAGTCTCATGGCACTTTATATAGTTTAATTTTTATGATATACTAAACTGTAATTCTCAATATATATGATAAATAAAATTAGCTGAATACTGTGTTCTCAGAATAAACATGTAAGACTTTTGTAAAACTCCTGTGCCGTATGAAGTTAAGGAGCTGTGAAGGAAGTGTGTTTCTAAAATTAGAAATGAGCTTTAACATGTTAGATGCTGAGACATGTGTTGCAATTCCTCTGTTCCATCACTTCCACTACCCCAAAATATCCATGGCAGATGAGTTCAGAAAGCGAATGATAGGAAAACATTTCCTAATAAGCAGTTTATGGCACACATACAGCCCTAGACTATTGGGGACTTCCCCATTTCTTTTGTGTAGTTTTGTACATTTAGGCCTAGGGATTTGCATGAATGGGTTTCTTTGCATTTAGTTCGTATTGAATGTAAGAACATTTGTATTCGTTCCGAATGGATCCCCTTCGATTGTGGTAGGATTCTATTCAATATGAATGTATTCATATAAATTAGTACAAATATCCGATATGAATGCATATCTGATATGTATCCTGTAACATATCTGCTCTGAAAGCATCAAATCTGCCCTAAATCCATTTTGAATCTGCTCTCAATCCATGTTGAATGCACTCTGGAACAATTGCAGATGTGATGGCACAGCCGCTTTCCCACTTCACTGGTTCACAAATGTTTTGAGGCAGTCGTACGAATGTTCCAAAACATTCGTTCGAATACGAATGTCATAACATTCAATTCATATATGAATGTCTGAATTCGTACAAATATCGAATATTGTAATATTTGTGCACATTCCTATTTAGGTCTTTTCTGCACTATTTTAATTTTAGTATAAGAACCTGCATAGTAAGCTTCTGGGCTTCATTGTGATAACTTTCTACCTATAATCCCAGTTATACAGGAGGTGTACAGAAGGCATGCCTCTCGTGTTCAGGACTACTAGAGGATACGTTTTGGCAGCACAACAAAGTGTGCCCTCCAGATTTATCCCTCAGTAGCCCTCAGGCTAGGCACATTTGTTCCTAGTCCTCAGAGACCTCTGAATCCACCCTTGAAACTTGTGCACACTTTGAATCTAGGGAGGGGGCTGGTTTGGACCAGCATAATTGTGCAGATGGTGCTGTTCCATACATGTTTTTCTGTGGTCAGAACCAGTGGGCGTGGCTGTTCCAGACCTGCTGATTTTAATCACATACAGGTCAGTAGAGAAAGGGGCTTATTTCTGATAATGAAACTGAATCCTTTGCTCGTGCCTAAGCACCACCCGTGCTTACTAGAACTGTTTTTAACAGCTCAAAATTAATTTACTCAAAACATATCAGTAAAAATAGATTATTTTTAATTATTAGATTGTAACCCCTTACAGCAGGGTCTTGTCATATAGCCTTCCTTGAATTAAAATGCTTATTAACATTTCTTAGAATTGCAGATGCAAGCTAGAGGAATCAATTGCCTGTGCAGTTTATATTTCAGGATATCATGTTTGGAGTAGACACAGATTCCCCGTAACATAGAAATTCAAAATTCACTTCTAACTGGCAAATCTTGGCTTTCTTCTTCTCCTGCCTATAAATGTCTTTTTCTGTTCCTATCTTGGAGGCTAAAGGTATGCCCAGTAGAGCGCTCTGGACACAAAGATGAGGAAGATAATTATTTTAAGTAGATAATTTCTTAATATCTGCAAATTTTATCTTGAACTTTTGTTCAAGTTTGAACTTTTCCTCTCAGTGCTCTCTCTCTCTCTGTGAGAGAGGGATGCTTTTCGATGAGATGATCCAGTAGTTCTGGATCCTGCAGGTATGCCATCTGAATACCACCATGATCTGGATTAAGGGTCTCTTGGTCCAGATCTAGCTCCATTATGTACAGATGGAGCCAGGCTAATTGGGGGGATGGAGGAGGAAGAGGCCTAGGATCTGGAGCAGAGGCCCTTTGGTCCAGATCTGTAAGAAAGTGCAGAATGGGCCAAAAACTAACCATAAACCAATCAAGACCCATCATAATCTAGTTGCTTCTGATTGCCTGTGTTTCATATCAGTGTTTCATATGTCCCCTGTCCTTCCTTTATGTACAATTTTATTGGGAGGGGAGACTTGTGTGTGTAAGGTGTTCTGTAATTAAAGGTTGTGATTTCTTTTTTAAAAAATATTTTAAATTGTGGACGGTATGTGCCCTGTGCCTACTCTGGCAGCGTGCAGCATCCACTCTTAGTTGTGCAGTGCCATCCAGGTAAACGTAGTATGGTTTGTGCAGAATGCCCTAAACACAATAGCAAACTGTGTCATTTGGTGGAGTAGGTGTTCATGGCATATATGGTTTACCCTCAAACTCTGCAGTAGCACAACAGTGAGGTGAGGTCTCCTGCTTGAGATGCCCGCAAACAATTGGTGCCAACATGCTGGATTAGATGAGTTATGGCGTGATGGAGCAAGATTTCTCTTTCATTCTTATGAGTATAAATATGAAGGGACCTTACAAATGTTCACAGCAGAGCGCTAGTTTCTTTCAACTATCCACCTTCTTACAATTTTAAGGACAAGCTGTTTCAACTGAAGGATAATTCAAGAGTGAATAAGGTTGGAGAGGAGTGCATTTTCCTCACATATTTGAGAAATCTGGCCTTAAAAAAGAGTTTGGTCTCTAATCCTGCATCAGTACTGTGCAAGCTTTAATTTTCTTGTCCTTGTGAGCATTTTTTAACATAAAGCAACAAAGTCTTAAATAACAACTGCTTGATATCTGAAAGAGTTGTGACTTTGTATGGACCTGTTCAGGTGTTAATACGTGGGAAGGAGAGACTTTAGTAGTGCTGTCATTGTTTATGCTTCAAGGGGTGGTGGTGTGGCCATAATCCTTGTGTTGTGGAATAAGCTATTTTGGACAGTGTTATACAGCGTGCTTAAGAAGCGTCATTTGTTCTAGGTTCTTGGTTATTATCTGTTTCTATTTATGTATGTGTCCCACCCTATCACTTCATAAGACTCAGGGAGGCTCACAAAGTTAAAATATATGAAACAGTAAAAATACAATATTAAAGCATAATAGATAAAAACAACATAAATCAATTAAACATTCAAAGGAGCTATACAGAGGGAAATGCCAGGGTGAATAATAAGGGAAAAAGATAGGGATGTGCACAAATATTTGAGAGATTCGTTATAAATTTGGACATTCGAACTCGAATGTCCAGACATTAGTTTTTTAATATTTGAACATACGAATATTTTGAACTATTTGTATGAATAATTTGGACATTCGTATGTGTATGTATCCATATGCATCTTACAGAAACGTACGGGATGTGTATGAGATTCTTATAATCAAATACATATCGAATATTCATATGAATAGATACAAATGTATCTTTATTTGTATGAATTAGGATATTCAAATATTTGATTCGAATTGAATTCAAAAATGGCATTTATTCATACACCTAGAAACAGGACCAAGGAAAACAGTTGCTTTTGATTCTTCCAAAAGCTAAAAAAGATATCTGGAACACTCTACAACAGCCCCAAAACTGCTAGAAATAAGATGAATAACAAGAGTTTGGGCTATTACAATGAAGATTTCATGATGAATATCTGCCATTGCCACATCTTTAGAGAGCATATTTGGCTCTGGATGACCTTAGACTCCAGCATAGCTGTTATGGTGTGAGACACTCTTCCAAGTCCAGAGCAATTTAGGCCTTTATAGGTTAGAACTAATACCTTGAATTGGGTCTGAGACATTGTGCTTGTAACACAGGAGTGATGGGTGACCATCTTCTGATTCTGCACATGATCCTGGTTGTCTCCAGATGGCAGAAGGTGATTATGAGATCTTTAGACTCTGCAGTTGTCTCTTGCCACCCCTGCCATGTGGTAGTGGGGCAACTTTGGATTCGTAACCTGTGTCTGCTAGGTCCTGTTATTGTTCTTGCTCCAAGTAGCCAGATGTTACCCAAGAGTCTGCCAGCTTCCCTTTCTTACTATTTTTGCCGGGCTTGACTAGCATCAGGGTATTTTGGATAGGAGCAATAATGCAAGTAGCCAGGAGACAAGAGGTAAGCAATGGCTATTGTTCCTATCCCAAATACCCCGATGCTAGCCAAGCCCAACAAAAACAGTAATAAAGGGAAGCCTGGTATCATTCCAGATTCCATGTAATAGCTATGTTTTGGGATATTGCCTTGATATTGTTGGACTATATTGGGAGTGCTATGGATATGTGTGACATTCCCAGTATAGTCCCAGGAGAATCACAGGTTTTAACCCGCATCTAGAGCTACCCTTACATTATGTGCAAGGGGAAACTGTGATATTACGATGGAGTCTTTTACATGTTAATAGGATTTGTCCTTTCTTTTGCAATCATAGGTGTTTAATGATGCTTGATGTTCTGAAGAGAAACTGTCTCTTTGAATCCTATACCTAGGCCTTATCTAGCAAAGCATCTTTATTGCAAAATACCCTATTTACCAGCTTATGTTTGTCTGCTAGTCAAATATCAGCCACATCAAATAGACAAAAAAAGATGGTATAAGTTGTCAGCCATAAAATGACAGGCTCTTTACTCATGAAGAGAATGCTCTATTTGCATTTTCTTGGATGCAGTCAGCACTCTCTTAAATTGTACAGTTATTTGTGCAGCTGTTCTTTGATGATATCTACTCTAATAATTTGGCCTCTTGGCTGCTTGCTTGCATATCTGTTCACCTATAGGCATGAAAGGATCTGTCATTTGCTTTTAGTGTCTGTTCAAGTGCTACAAACTGGGCTTTGATGTAATGTGGTAATAAAAAATACTTAACAGGCATACACAGCATATTGCTGTTCACCTCCACAGGTGCTCTGAAATGTTCTCTTTGTGCTGGCCAGAAACATTGTAACTCTGCAACATGTGGAAGCTTTCATTTTGAGCAGTCTTGGTCTAACGCTAACAGGAAAGTTTTGATAATGTTGGCAAAACATCAGAAATACATGGGAAGAATGATCTGTTAGCATAAAGTTCATGCTAGCATTGCTAAAAGATCTGTGACTGATCAGCATGAAATATTTAAAACTTGAATTAGTCATCATATAAAATACTGCTGAGATTTAGCCTTCTTTGAAACATTAGGCAGGTAAATCATATAACTATGTGCAAGAAGTACTCTATATTTGGGCAAAAGCATAATTCCAAGATGTCTTAAACAAACTTGCAATTACAATTGTTATCTTCTTGGTCAAACTAATGATATTTCAGCTTGCTTTTAATATATGCTTGTGTAGTCCTTAATGGGCTTTTCTCATTCTTTGCTTTCTATTCAGTATGCAGTGTACAATATCTGTTCAGTTGCTTATGAATCTGCATTATTTTGAAGTATTATGATTCTTGTTTCAAAAGATAATGAATGCTTTGTATACTTAGTCAAATATAATTTTTCTACTGAGTCAAACAAATCCAGCAAAATGAAACAGTGCAAAGTTTATGGATACAAACTCTTTCTGGAACAAAGTACTGGCACTTTAAAGGAAGCTGATTCCATTTTTCTTTTTTTATTTCAGTGGTAAGAGACTTCCAGGAATATACAGAACCAGGGGAAGACTTTCCAGCTTCTCCACAAAGGAGAAACACTTCATTACAGGAAGACAAAAACGACAGTATCGTTTTACCATTGGGTGCAGATACACTAACATGTAACTTAGGCATTCCTGTAGTAGTAGTTTGTACAAAGGTTCGTTCCACTTTTTTTGTTTTATTTTCCGTACACACAAGAGCGAGTCACTAATTATCTGCACTCTGGTGGCTGTAGAATTATGTTTTAATCAACTTTCAGAGAGGACAAATGCATTGTTTTTTAACATAATCTCACTTTGTCCTTCTGTCAGTAAGCTTTCCTGTTCCCACATTAAAAAATGTTTTAGTCCATGCTCTGAGCCAAGAATGCACAGATGTCTTCACCTCTTCGTCAGACATGAATTTTTGTCCTCATAGCGGGGCAGCCTTTATTTCTTATTGCTCCTCTTTCATGCAAACCACAAGGAGGAACAACCATTGTTTCTCACACAACCGTCACAAACAATATGACATAACACTTTCACAACTGCACAGCAGTGATTGGGGAGACAGCAGCTTCATGCAAAAAGCACTGTTAAGACTGTGGCAGCTAAGAGAAGTTTTAATATAGACAGAGTGCAGATACTTTGTGACTCACCCTCATAGGTTTTTAAAAACTACAATTTAGTTAATATTTTAAAAAATACAGATCCACCCTGGAATAGTGGTATGATTTGTTTCCCACAAACCAGCATGTTTTGCAAATAACTGACAAGTGTAGAAGATTGGAGTTAGAGAAATCATGGAGGCCCAGTCTACCCACATAAGCCAATGGCACTGCAAAGGGAAATTCAGAATTTCAGTTTGTTAATTGTGCAGCAGTGGCAGGAGTTTAAAGGCACCACAGTGCTGCAGTTTATTAATGTAACTCAGTGGTAGCTCTCAGGATTGCAAAAGCAAGGGAAAAATTTACCAACAATGCAAAACAAAACCATGTTATGCAAAAATGTGTTATACAAAGGGAGGATTATAAATGGTTTTTGCTTCTGTTATGTAAGGGTTGCCAATATTTTTCCGCTCGAAGGTCACATTGCTCATTGGATACAACTGTGAGAGCTGCATGACAGGGGTACATTTATGAGCATACACATAACTGAAATATTTCAAAAATCTAGTTACGATTTTCATTTCCAGATGGAATAGGCAGCACAGGAGTTCAGTTTCTTCTACCATGCATTACTAGGCAAAGAATAACCGCCTCTCCTTGGTTTTTTTTTCTGCTGACAAAAATATTAGCTTAAACTATCTTCTCTACATGGTAATGGAAAGGAATAGCTTTTTCTTCCTTGTCTTGTGTAGCAATGAAGGAGGACACTACACACCTTCTGTACAGTGTGCAGCAAGGGAACGGATTTTCCTTTCATTGCCGTGAACAGTAACATCTCAGTCCTGGCTCTCATGCTTGGTGATGGCTATCCTTTTGTATTTCAGTAGTCATGGTGCTGTTCTAAATAGTTTCGGTGGGGGACCAGGCAGGATGAAGGTGAAGTTGTCAAGCAGCATCATTGCTGGTACTGCTGAGACCTTAGAGGAGCTCTTAAGTAGGCCATGGTTCAAGTAGGCTTTAGTTCTTGTTTCAGAATTCACAGTAGGCTTACCACTGATGATGTTAGCAACAGGGCAAATCTGGTGAGTTTTTCTGATAATTGTATTGCTCCATGAACCATTAACCTGCTCACCTTCCTCCCTCCTTCCCTCCTGTTGTTGATAAACTGCCCCGATCTTAATCTGTTTTCTAATAAGTCCTTTCAAGGACTTGAAAACTTTGCAATCATTGTTAACTACCATGCAGCCACATGTCTTGGCTCTGATCATACATTCGTACACGTATCACAAGTTACCAGTATGTAACTTTAGTACGCTTTAAGTTACGCAGCAGAATTTAATTTCTGTATATACACAATTTTGAGTCAAGTCATATCTAATGGATAGAACATAATTATTGCCAGCAGAAGTGTATTTGAAGAATGCAGTAATATATTCTAAGCTTAAGAGTTCCTATATGAAAAAAACACTATTGTAGTGTTCTAATCATCATCATTATTTTGCAGTGTGATGCCATTAGTCTGCTGGAAAAAGAGCATGATTATAGAGATGAGCACTTCGACTTTATTCAGTCACACATCCGGCGGTTTTGTTTACAGTGTATCCTTTAATATACAGATTTATGAATAAAAATGTTAAATCATATTTAACCTGGATTTGGATAACCTATGAAACGGTATAACTTGGTGGAGTCACTCCTTGTCCTATTGCAGTCAGAATTACATTCTAAATGACAGTGATATTGACTGTGCCCACACAGTTGTATCCCTGTTGATTGTTAGAGCCTTGTGTGTCAAGCATAGAACACTGAGTCTAGCATTTGGCTGTATTCTGGAATATATCTCAGGATAAGGGCTTGTTATCCTTATGCTAATGCAGACTTTGATAGGCCTAGTTTGGTCTAGTAGTTAAGGAGCCGGACTCTTATCTGGGAATACTGGGTTTGCTTCTGCACTCTTCCATGAAGCCAGCTGGGTGATTGTGGGCTAGTCACAGCTCTTTCTGAGCTCTCACCGCCCCACCTATCTCACATGGTGTCTGTTGTAGGGAGAAGAATAGAAAGCTTTGTCAGGTGCTTAGAGTCCCCTGAAATGGGTGAGAAAAATGGGGTAGAAAAGGCAACTCTTCTTCTTCTCACCTGGGGCCTGGTGTAGCCTGCAATAACATGTGGACAGCAGGCTCCTTTTCCAGAATATATATCAGAATAAAGCCAAGTGCAAACAGGTTCCTGGTTTCTAATTGTTAACTAATGCAGCTGTTTAAGCACAGTCTGCTACATTTTGAACCATTTGCAGCTTCTGAAGGGAGCTCCTCATAGAGCATGTTATACAAATCTAATAAGGAGGTTACCAATGCTTAGACAACTGGTAGTAGCCACTGGTATCCACGCAGGTCGTGTGGGCTTCCAGTGATAAAGAAGAATCTAAGACATTCCAAACCATGTTATCTCTTTTTTCTAAGGGAATGTAACCCTATTTAGAATAAGGAAACCCTCCATCTCTCATATTTAAGAAATGCACACCCTCAGCTCTTAATCTTATCATGATTCTGTTTGTTTGTTGGCTCTCATTTGGCCCATCTCTGCAACCAAGCATAAATTCAGGACATCCACAGCCTTCCCTGACTCTGATGTTGTGGAGATGCAGAGTATCATCAGCATATGATAAAACCTCACTCCAGAACTCCTGATGACACTGCCGTGTGGCTTCATATAGATTAGTGGTTCTCAACCTGGGGGTCGGGACCCCTGTGGGGGTCAAATTACCCTTTCAGAGGGGTCACGACAAGTCTCCCGCCGCCCTTCCCTCCCACCTCCCAGCTGCTCCGCCCCCATGGTTGGGGGTCTCCACAACATGAGGAACTCCATTAAGGGGTCGCGGCATTAGGAAGGTTGAGAACCACTGATATAGATATTCAACAGTGTGAGAGACTGAAAAGGGACCTTTGGCATCCCACCACACGGGTGCCAAGACTCAGAGGCACAACTACCCAACATTAGTTTGAGAGAGTTACTGCAGATAGCAGTGGAACCACTGCAAGACAGTGTCTCCTACTCCTAAATTAAGATGAAATCCCCAATTTCTAATAACAATAATTTTAAATTGTTCTCAAATTTGTACCATTTTGAACTCACCATCTTCCATAAGTAATGAGTAAACATTTGTTTTTCTCTTTTATTTTCAGTTTATCTGTTGGGAGAGATCAGTTTGACTCAGGTTCCTAATATAGTCAGATTTTTTTCATAGTAAAGATTATTATCTTGCACTTAAAGGATACAATCATTCCAACAGTGCTTCATAGGATTGATATATTAAAATTGTGTTTGGACTAATAAAGTATTAGACTGCCATTCATTTCAAACGGCCTGCCAAGTATTTCTGGATTTTCCTTAACAAACAGTTCAGATGGTGCAGCACTTATTTACACTTCAGTAAAGGAAAATAAAAATATTGATATAGTATATAAGTATATTGTCCAGAAATTATATGGATTCCCCTTTAACAGATCTGCTGTTGTTGTGGAAAAAGATGCAGTATTTATGTAAGTTCTTTAATACCTGGATATCTTTTATTATATATCTACTCGGTATTTCAGTGTGTTAAAGCAGAACAAACAGGAATGTAAATGTTTTCATTTTCAGTCCTGCAGGATGGGACAATGAAAAGAAGATAGGAATATTACATGAAAATTTTCAGACTTTAAAAGTGGGTGACAGCTTTGAGGATATCATTACAAAGCCACCTGTCCGAAAGGTAACTACTTGAATGTGTTCTGAAGAAATATCTTTGATTTAACTACTATTTCATTTGCAAATATAAAATGTTCCGTTCGCCTTCAGTCATGTTATCCCACAACTTTATTGTAACAAATATGTTTATTGGTTGGAAAATAACTATATTTGAAAGAGGAAAATGTAAAATCATTAGGATATCTGTTTTTATATAAGACTTGCATTGAAGTCAGCATGCTACCTGCTTCTTAACACTTCTTTCTAATGTTGGTGGGTACAGAATAGTCTTGAAGTAGGGAGTAAATATGAACAGCTTAGAAGAACTGAGATGTGGAATGTAACCAGAAAATTGAAGGCCAAATTTACATCTAAGGGTGGTTCCGCACTGGACCTCCGAATATTTTGGAAATCCGTGTTAAGTAGATCCTGTATCTAGTAACACCCCTTCCGTCTGCACCCACCTCAATCCGTGCTCTGAAGGCCCTCCCCCAGCCCACCCGATTGTCTCCTCTGGAGCCAAGCATGGCGAGCTGGGGCCCTCTTATCTCGGGGCTCCCCCTCGCCCCAGAAGCCCCGGGTTGTGGCTTCTCAAGCCGGAGGGGCTTCACCTACACCCCCCTACCCACCCTGGGGCGAGTGCGTGAGATCCCCTCCTTCAGGCAGCCAGGCCAATTCTGGCTGCCAGGGCCCGGCACGCTTTGTGCGTGCGTGCAGCGTGCCCCCCTACTGGCCAGGGCCGCGCACATGTTCAGAGGGCCTCCTGAAGCCAGGCGTGCCCCTGGCCAATAGGGAGGCGCACTGCATGGAGGCTGAGGGGAGGACCTACTTAAACACACTTGTGCAGGTGCGGACACATCCTAAATGGATATGTCTTTCCTGCACAAGTACCCATTAAGCACCCATTAAGACTACCTCCAAGGTAGTCTTCCCTTAATCAGGATTAAGGGCCTCTTAACACCCATTAGTGTGAGAGCCAATGCAGACGCGTGGGTCTCTAATGGGTGTTCTAGTGTGGATGAGGTTTTTCAAATTGGTGCTTAATGGGTGTTTAGCGGAAAGACCCTAAGAGTTAACTTATGTATATTGTTTTAAAAAAAATAAAGTCTTTTAAAAATCCAAGATACAACCTTTGTTTTAGCAAAGATATGCTTTGTGTAGAAAGCATGTATGGTATGCTAGCATTTCCTCAAGGATCTATATCAAGAGTACGTGTTCTAAAGTAGCCTGGCAAAGAATCAAAAAGGGAGCCATTTTCCTCGGTTGAGCTCCCCCCACCAATCACTCAATGTCCCAGTAACCCCAACTGTGAACTAAGAGGGAACAAATGGAAAGGCCTCATGCTTTCTGTACCCTTGTGGAACCAGGCTGCTGTCTCCCTGGTTCAAACCACTGAGCTTGGGAGACAGTGGCTTGGTGTGACCAGGATGATTCCACCATTTGCTTCTAAGTGCAGCGTGCCATCAGCTACTAAGAAATGGAATAGTTCAGGAAAAAGATCAAATCAAACTAAAATACTAGTCTGCCCGGAAAAGGAGATAAACAGAATACACTTTTCTATCTTCCTAAAGGCATTTCTGGACTGTATACTACTTGAATACTACCCTGTCTGTTAGAAGCCCTGTTAATAATGCAAGGTAGTTGCTGAATGTGCTGAAATACCACTTTCAAATTTGCCATTTGACTCAGTAAAGTAAAGTAGAAGGGAGGAGTCTTCGCTGCTCCTCTTCAGGGTGTTTTGGCCTCTCCGTGGCTGGAGGGACAGGACCTGGGTATCGGTCATATGAACTGTGGATCTGTTTAGCAAAAATGTGTTATCTTTTCTTTTAAAAAATCCTGACAATTTTTTTCTTATTGCAGTTTGTACATGAGAAGGAGATAGTAGCAGAAGATGACCAAGTATTCCTTATGAAGCAACAGGTAACAATCTGTATAAGCACTGAAAAACTAAATAGTGATTTATTTAAACTATAATTAACTAGATATGTATTTGAATGCACTATCAGCCTTTTGTTCTAAAATAAGTGCTTTTCCTCCCCAGTCTTTGTTAGCAAAACAGCCACCTACTGCAGCTGGACGCCCAGTGGTGAGTTTACAAAAAACAACAACATCCCACATTCCAGCTTATTTAGCTTATTTGTATGAAGTTAGTTAGTTAGCTCCTCTCATGCTAAGTAGTATATCAGGCAACAGAACTATTCCAGCGACTCCAGTCAGCAGCCAGATTTTACATTCATCTGTTCAAGATCTTTTAGAAATGTTTTATGCCAGGTGTTACGTGGCCTTCCTCTTTTCCTGCGCAGACCTAGTGGCACCCACGTCATTGCCTTTTTGGAGATCTTCTCATTATCCATCCATATGAAGTACTCTGTGTTAATACCTGTGTCTTCTGTGCTGGAAACCATGATTGTTTCTGCCTTCTTTAGACCTAGATTGCTATCCTAGATCACTTCTTACTTTCCTCCCCCATTACTATCTTTTGGGCTGTGCCTCCAGCAGATAAAACGGATCACCCTCTTCTCACGCCTACAGTCCTCATTAACTTGATAAAACTTCAGTTTAATTAGATACGGTACAGAACTTCAAATATTTAATGCCTAACAAATATAAAAAATAAAATGCAATTGTTTTCTCATCATGGAAGAAAGTTTTGGATGTTCAGCATTGTGACCTGCTTGCCTTATAATATTTTCAAATTCTATGTAGGATACCTCACCAAGAGTCCCTGGTGGATCCCCTAGGACACCAAATAGATCTGTATCATCCAACGTCGCCAGTGTTACACCCATTTCTGCTGGATCTAAAAAAATTGATCCTACTATGAAAGGTAATAAAATGTGAAGGATAACGTACTATCAACATTTTCTAAATACAGGTTTAGGAATAAATATACCTCTCCTTTTAAAACATGAGTATTGTTAAATAATTTACATTTAATACTAAGGGAAGCATTTACTCAAGTTTAAAGACAAGTTAGGTAAATGAAGAAAAGTTGTAGCCTTGGGGTGAATAAACAAACTATTTTTCAAAATAGGAAAATCTTTCTTATGTACAGTTTAAGTTTTCTACTGTACAATTGTTTTCTGTGCTCATTGTGTGAACATTTTATCATTCTGGTATTGCATTTTCTTTAAAAAGTTCCATTTCCATTAGTTGGATCCAGACTGTGTTAGCAAAATCCCACTTAATGAGACAAAAGATTGATGATGACTCACATTCCATAATTTCAGTGGAACCTAACTCAGGCCATATTACACATGTCTGATAATGCTGAACCCATCCCATCCTGAGTGCTCCTGGCTCTCTGTATCCACATATCTCCATGGTCACAGAGTTCTCATCGGATCATTTTTGGGTCACACGCCTGAGTCTGCTTCTCTCTTTGTTTCTGGGGTCAATTTATGAGACATGACCCAGTGCTGGTCGTGCATAGCGAGTTTATGTTTCTGTTCATCCTCTTCCGTCAGGAACATTCTCAGGGACAGAATGGTACATCTTAGTCCTAGGTTGCAGTGGTAACTGTAGGGCATTTATGCTGCCTTCTGCCTTCTTCCATGTCTGGGGAGCGTCCAAACTCCTGAGGTTGACATGTAGACAGTCTTAATCTGGATCCAACCATGTGTATTTAATGTTAGATTTATTATAGCTTAAATTCTAGTTGAAAGAATACTTTCCCTCAAATTGTATTAGACTTGCATATAAGAAACAAAATATGACCAAAACAATTATATCTAATATGAAATTGTGATACTTAAACCACCCCACCCCCAACCTCCAACCATCTACTTCCAGCCAAGCGGTTGGTAAATACAAGCAAGCAAGTGAGAATACATACATATATTCTGGCGTATAAGACAACCCCCAACTTTTCCAGTTAAAATATAGAGTTTGGGATATACTCGCCATATAAGAAGACAACCCCTGGCATATAAGATGACCCCCGACTTTTGAGAAGGTTTTCCTGGATTAAAAAGTAGTCTTATACGCCAGAATATATTGTACATAACATCTGTTAGGACTCAGTCAGCTTCAGAACAAAATCTTTTTCAAGGAATATTCATCATTGACTACTGTCTTAAATATATGAATTTGTGGTTTCCATGTTTCAGAAAATGATAGTTTAAGCTTTCAATTAATGTGTATTAGTAATACATCTACAAAAACTGATTTATAACTTCTTTCTAGCTGGAGCAACAAGTGAAGGAGTCCTGGCTAACTTCTTCAACAGTTTGCTAAGCAAGAAAACTGGTTCACCTGGTGGACCAGGTGGTGTTGGTAGTCCTGGAGGAGTAGGTGGTACTGGAAGTGGTGGTGGTAGCAGCTTGCCACCATCTGCAAAAAAGTCAGGTAAGAACAGTATTTTTGAAACTGATTTTTTATTAAAATCAGGTTTTGCTCTACTGTGTATAACCATATTGGTAAAAAGACCTTTTAAATGTTGTCTTTTTTCAGTTTTCATGCGATATGATTAGTTGTAATTCAGGGCTCTGTCTGTTCTTGTGGATTTTTACAGTGTATGCACAGACACAATTGTTCTCTGGTGTTTGCAGATCCTGCATTGGCAACATTTGCATATTGGTAATTGTATGGGATTTCAGTAATCAAAACTAATGCATTTGCAATTACTCAGTCCCTGTACAATATCTGTTTATTTAATATCTCTTCCTAACCACCTTAGTTTCCTCCGCCCTGCTTTCTGAACCTTCTCTAGCCACTGTCATTTTCTCCCCATTTTCTTTCTGGCTCTCCACCACTACCGTGTTTCCCCCAAAATAAGACAGGGACTTATATTAATTTTTGCTCCTAAAGATGCACTAGGGCTTATTTTCAGGGGATGTTTTATATAACACTTATATAGGGCTTATATTTCAAGGATCCTGAAAAGTCATGCTAAGGTTTATTTTCAGGGTAGGTCTTATTTTCGGGGAAACTGGGTATCACTTCTGTTCCCACATATCTATCCATTCATATTCAGTTTGTTCTTCGCCTCCTCCTGAAACTCTTAATTTTCCATAACCTAGGGAAGTAGTTGGTTATCCTAACCTTGTTTCCAATAGGATTTATGCTTCCATATTTGTGAATTCCCTATTCACAAGATAATTCCTTCTTTCCTTAAGAGGTGTAAGGGTTTATAGTATTTCTCAGAACTTTAAAGGAGGAGTCTAAGTTGCATGTTTCTTCTGTCTAGACCTGGATCTGTGAAATAAATTCCTTGGTAGTTTGTGATACGGGAATAAATACAAAGTATAGATTGGACAGCCAGGGAGAGCATTAGGCTTACACTAATTAAATGGCTGACCTGCCACAAACCTTGTTTGCATTTTTATCCTGAAGATCTCCAGACTGGTTACAGCAATGTAAAATTAACTCCCTAAAACACTAACAGTCCCTGAAAGTGGGGAGGAAAAGCTGTTTCCTTAGCAGTAGTTAATTATGTACTTAGTAACAACAGCAGTTTAATTATATGACTGGATTGATGAAATAATAATGAGAGTAAAATCTGGTAATTCCTTTTTTGTTATCTCCATGTTTGTTGAGGTGAAACAGTATTTAACATTCTACTCTGTAATGAGCTGACTTACTCCCATATTATATGTTCTGAGATTTCTCACTTGCCCTCAGAAATGTCTTGAGCTGTGAGCTGTTCAGTTATATAGGCAAATCATGCTCCTTTCCATATAGCAGCTCATGCATGAAAACTGGCTATAAAGTCTACCCTTAAAGTATCTTTCCCAATTTGTTGATATGTATAAGTCAAGAGTTTGTGTATCTAGAACAGGGCATTTTTTTTTAATATGTAAAGAATTTCTTGTGAAGCCCAGTTCAACCAGTGGACCTCACAAGCATGTTCTTGGCTGAGTGAAAACATTGCAGTACATCTAATACTGCTGCAGGAAATATATAGTGACAGTAGAGATGTGTCAGACTGGTTTGGTTGGTTCATAGTTTGCAGCGAACCTGCTATTTTGCGGAAATCTGCATTGAACCGAACATAAGTTGTTCAAATATCCAAAAATTGGATTGAACTGAACCAGTCCACTGCCTTCAAACACAAACTATTTGATCAAACAGTTCACGTTTGCTGTGTTTTTTCCCTTGAAAGGGTTTTTTTTATGTAAAAAAACTATTTCTTGTTTTCATGCCAGTTCAAAATTGAATATGAGCAATCATTTGTTTGGTTAGATTGTGCAGCATTTAATCAGACAGAGTGTTCAGTTCAGTGGCAAACCAAACGTATGATTTTAGTTCATGTCCATCTCTTAAGTGACATCTAAACATTATATTACTTTGAAAACACGTAGCAATGACTATATATTGATACCTGTAACCACAGGAAGGGAAAGTCTCAGCAAATGATGCTTGCAGAAAAGGCTTTAAACCCTGTGTTTTGTGTCATCTTACATATAGGCCAGAAACCTGTCTTAACAGATGTTCAAGCTGAATTGGACAGAATATCACGAAAACCAGATCTGGTCTCTTCAATGACACCAGCATCCCCCACAGAAGGTGAAGCATCTTGAAGACACCAAACATAGCCATTTATTCAATTTTCTGGGATAATTTAAAATTGCCTCTGCCTCTTCCTTCGTGACTGGGATTAGGGAGCTGAAAAGCTTTCAGAGAAGGACAAGCAATTTGTCTTTTGTGTTGCCCAGCTGTATGAAAGGGAACTGTACAAATGGAATATTACACAATGTAAGACTGCTGTTCACAAGTACAGTGTGGTATACACCTGATTCTGGATTTTGGATTTAAGTCACTAAATTGCTGTAAAACTATAAATGTCCACTTAATCATTTGTAATACAAAAGGCTGCTTGAGGAATGGGAAAGGGGGATACACAACATGGGTACTTAATTTATATTGATCTCCCACTTTTTAGTTTATTGCAATTTTACAAATTAATCTCAAGGGAGAGGATTTACTAGTTTTGTTGGAAAGAAATCGATCAACTGTTGTTCTTTTGTGCATCATCAATAAACTAACTCAAATAAAATTTAACACTTCATTTGGAATATGACTTCAGACTGTGCTATCTCATTGGAAATTTAAGTGATGTGAAACAACTTGAACCTTACAAATCCAAAGGAATCTCATTCCAAGCCTTCTGTAAAACTTGACTATATTTAGGAAGGGAAAATGTCACACACATATCACCAGAATAGCATTCTTTAAATACGTCTTTACCTACTTATCTCTCATCTTCATACAGTATTTTATTACTGAATTGGGACAATTCCTAGATGTGACTGTCTCCTACAGCAGGCCATGCTCCCTCTAAGTATTGCTTGAAGGATAGGGTAGTAGCTACCAAGAATTCCATGGATACTACAGGAGAAATTTGATCAAGAACATTGTTTCCCAGTGTGTATTCCAACATTTTTCTGAGCTCAATTATGCTAACTTACATTGGGAAAATCTCTGGAGAGTGATCTAATTCAGTTTAGCATGTTATTATATTTTGTATAATATAAAGCTTTCAAAAAGCACCTCCTGTTAATTGCCCCCTCCCCAAGTGGAATACGTTTAGTTCTATATAATTTATTATTTTGTTGTTGTTGCTGTCTTTACATTAGGGATATGCACGGATGGTTTTTTTGACATTTGATTTGTAAAGAATTGAATGTTAGAAAATCCATATTCATACAAATAGATCCCCTTTGGTAGGATTCTATTTGGTATGAATGTATTCGTGAGAATATTCAATATGAATGCATATCCAATACATATCCCATAACAAATCTGCTCTGAAAGTGTCAAATCCTACCTGAATCCACTTTTCATCTGCTCTCGATCCATGGCGAATGCACTCTGGATGTGTTGTGGATGTGACTGGCACGGCCACTTTCCCACCTTCCCAGTTTAATGAACCTCTGAACTATTCGTACAAATGTTCCAAAACATTTGTATTCATGTGAATGTTAATGTATGAATGTTGTAACATTTGATTCATGTACAAATGTCTGAATTTGTATGAATAACGAATGTTATCCCTACTTTACATCATCGTTCCTTCTGCATTCTGCTAGAAGAAAAATGGCTATCAGTGAATAAGGATCATTAGGATCTCAAATTTCTCAAATACCTTAATTTAACCATATTGTTCTAAACTGATTCTCAGTATTATCAGAGAGACACTGGCTAGCTTGCCTGGGAGGGGAATGTGCACACAGCTGCTGTTCACCTAAAATGTCGGAGTGGGGTAAAGATTGAGCTAGGTTCCACAGTTCAATGAAGTAATTGAAAATTCAATTTTGTGACCCCCTCATCGCTCCCTGCCAACTCTGGGGCATCAGATGAACAGTATATGTGTGCCCAACCCCTTCCTAGTAGCCTAATAAAGGCAGTGTAGGCCATGATAAATGTGGGCCCTCCAGAAACACTAAGGGGCTATTTCAAATGGATTTTTGCTGTAAAGTTTCACATAGTTGTTTAGTAAGTTGCCTTCTTGACTAGTTAAGCAAATTTCAATACCTTGGCCATCAATACTCTTTCCTGTGCGGGATGGCCAGTAGTCATCCACTGAAGGAACTGATTAGGCCCATCCATGCTGTGAAATTTCTAAGACGTTCTGTTAGTATATAGTAATAATTGCAATTGAAATGCTGTAATTTCAGTAATGCTGGATTTTGCTGCTTAGAATATTTTAAAGGGAATCAGTTTGCTGGCTTGGTCTAATGACTTCCATAAATATTTAAATTGTTTTATAAAGCTCAACAGGGTCTTTAGAGACATTTCTCAGGCTGGATAATCCTTGGATTTTTCTGTAAAAAGGTCGGTCCACATACTTTTGCCACGCCTTCACCCCATGCATGTTACATGAATGGTTGTATTCAAAGAAAGAAATCCAATGCACTTGTAACACATGAACTTACATGATTCTGCAAGACAAGGAGGAGAAAAAAACTATAGGTGATACTGCAATAAACTTGGAAAGTTCTGCTTTTAGAAAGTACAGTGCAAAGCTTCTACATTCTTGGATTAACATGCTGCTAGAAAAGCCATAGGTCTGCTATGGGGCTTTTCCCCTTTCTGATTCTGATAGCCAGCTTTTAAGAAATAGTACTATGCAAAAATCTATTAAATTCTACAAAAGTCCCTCTTGAGGTCTTAAAATTCAACAAATGCTTGATGGATAAGTCATTTTAAAATATTTCTGCAACATTAAGCTCTGAATGAACACAGTGACAAGGAACAACTTGATGAAAGGAGCTACGATAAAACATTTCTCACTTCTAATCAAATGCATGGCACATATTGTACCTTCAAACAGATTACTACTGTGTAAACGCAACGAACATTTTGATGTGCATTTAAGGTGTGTATGAGTTAATGCTACAGATGAGGTAAGCCAATGTATCTTAAATTTATACCCTAGAAGTGAATTATATATATATTAATTTGTTTACTTAATTAATTTGAATTACGGGAAAGGTCTTTTCTAACCTTGCCTTAGCGTTAATAGAAGGTTATCTTTAAAAAGCTTTTCTAAAGGTATTAAATGTTTTTCTGGCAGAAACGTACTGTAGAATTCATTAGAAAGTACTTTTTTCTGGTAAATCAATGGATAAGCAGAAAATATTTTCCTTTGCTGTTATGATACCTGCACTATACAAGCAGTTACAGGGTGTAGGCAACATAAAAACAGAAAGCTGTGTTGCAAATTGCAACTTAAAAATAACACGCATGCTAATTGAAATTGTTCCACTGATCAAATAAATAAAATCTTGATTTATCTTATGTTACTTTGAAGAGTAAGCTCTGACCAAATGGGAAAGTAGCACACAGACCTCAGAATGTGCTCTCTCTGCCTTTTCAGGGGAAAAGACTATTGTGGAACTTTCAGGGAAAGAGATCATTATGGAGTCGTCACTGAAATTTTCGTTCTCCATTCCTTCATTTTGCACATGGTTTGTGTCCAATAGATCAGAATCAAAGATCACAATGCAATATAAGAGCAAAAACTTCCTTTCAGGTAGGCTGGAGTTAGATGTTTAATCTTTCATATTTGGATGTCATACCAGCATCTTTAAATTGTAGATTTGTGATGGAAGGATTTAGTATAATTTTTTCATAGAACAAAAATAAAGCATTTTTCTTCCTAGTATGATGACATCAACATCCAGAAAGACTTTGTATGGCATAGTAAATTAACATACAGCTTAGAACAGAAAATCTAAAATTCTGGATTAGCATTATTTTATGAAAGAGATTTGTTTAAGTCCTTTCAGTTATTCCAGGACCCTTACCCAAAGTAAAATTTACATTTTTGCAGAAAACTCTACAAACTCAGTCATGAGGAACTTGTTTTAAAACAGGTGAATAGAATACAATCAAATTCCCTGTGAATAATCGGTTTTTGAGAGTAATCCTGTCCTTACCTACTCAGACACAACTTTGTTGAGTTCAGTAGACATTCTCAATTGGGCTAAACCTTGGTTTTTAGCACCCTTTGCAAAGTATGACCACTCCTTCCACTATGGCCACTATTATTAGCAAAAATAATAGTTTTGCACAGCTATAACTCAGTAGCCAACTCAAGCAGAACTGAGATTTGCCCTCCTATTGCAAATTTAGTAATTCCTGTTTCTGTAGTGTGTTTCCAAACACAGTTTATACATTAGCTTTCTTTGCAATTGCTTGCATTTGGTCCTGCTTCCAAGTAGGTGGATATAGAATGGCAGCCTTTGTTATTAAGTCCGTTCCTAAATCAACTATAAAACAAGTAATGACTTGCTTAATCAGATAAGGACTTCAAAACAAATGTCAAGTTTTCTGACAGGCATAGTGACTTTATTTTCACACACATTTGGCATCTGCTTGCTTCTACTAGCTACATCCTACCTGAAAAAAGACTACATTTATTTAGATTAATAACACTGCCAAAAAAGTATCTTTTATCTTACGTTAAGCCCCAAGGCAACCCCTTATGATAACCCCAGTTTTCTCTCTTTCTAACAAGTTCTTCCATTTTAATTCCTAAATACTGAATCTTGCAGATATATTGAATGTTTCCTTTTAAGACTTAAGACTGAGCCTTGTTCCAAGTAACTGCAATTACAGTCAGAACCCCATATCCACTGGGGATACGTTCCGGCTCCTACTGTGGTTACCTGAAACTGTGGATAATCATAAACAGGTCTTCCGGTTCTGGGATCATGCAGCCCCAGAACCGGAAGTGCTTTTCTGGCCTCTGGAAGGCCTGTTTCTGCCTCCAGAGATGTGGGAATAGGTATGTGATGCCATCAGACACCTCCTGCCCACCTCCCACGCATCCCCTTATATTTTGGGACAGGCTCCAGTGGTGTCACCTATTCCATCGCTCTATGCTTTTCTCTTATGGTGCCCGTGGGGATGGGGTGGGGGGGCTGATCCGGTAACTGTGGTTAACTGAAACCATGGTTACTGAATCAGTGAATATGGGAGTCTGACTTGTATACACTTCTGCCTTTTATGCTTAGGCCAGATGTGTATTTCCTGCAGATATCCACAAGAGGGAGATGGGAAACGTTTGAGTGGGTTTAAATCCAGCACCATATGCCAAGTACTGTAATACAGAATAGGTGGTTTCCAGATCTTAAATAAGGCGGGACTAGAATCTATCTTGATCTGTTTTTTCTGGAAATATCTACAGTAAAGCTTTCATAGTGGCATATATTGCTTTCACTTCTGCTCAGTCTCTAGATGTGAGGTGTGAATGATCAGTATCGCCAGTGGTAGCCCTCTGCTTGGAGCCACAGGACAGGGCAAAGACAAGTATGAAAGGAAGCCTCGCTTCAGGTTCCCCTGCCTTCCTTCCTGCAGCGCTTTGCTTAGCAATACTGTATATTTAGTCCTTCCTCTGTGGGAGATGTTTGTATTTCTATCCTGCTCCACACGCAAGGGTTTCTGGGCTGGTTACAGCAATAAAAACAAAATGTAAAATGAACACACTGAAATCACTAACAGTCCTGAAACTGGAGAAGAAAAGCTGTTTTCTTAGTCAAAGTCCAGGGTAAATAGGTGCATCTTCACTGATGTCCTGAACACCTAAGGTGAAGGTTCCAGACGCACCTCATGGCGTAAAACTATTCCATAGGCTGGGAGCTACCACCAAGAAGGCCCTATCCCAGCTTTCTATCTCTTAAGCTACTGAAGGTCACAGTACAATCAGGGAGGCCTCGCCTGCAGATCTTAATGCATGGGCAAGTTGACATAGGAGAAGGTCCATTAAAAGGATTATCAAACTGAATTGCTTTAAATTTGCCCTAATACAAAAACGAGTGAAGGAGTCCTGGCTAACTTCTTCAACAGTTTGCTAAGCAAGAAAACTGGTTCACCTGGTGGACCAGGTGGTGTTGGTAGTCCTGGAGGAGTAAAGAGGTGCGTCTTCACAGCTCTCCTAAACACATAAGGGGTGTTTTTCCACGGTCACTTAGTATCTATTTTAGCACCCATTAAGGACCCATTTGGGTGAGAGCCGGATGACCCCATTTCCACCACAGCACACATTTGTTTCCTACCGCGCCTCGGGAAATCCGGATCATATGGGTACTTTTTGGCCTTTAATCTGGATTGTCTGTAGACCCCATCAATGGGGTCTTCAGCCAGAAAATCCGGAATAAAGGGAGCCTGTTTCCATGTTACTTTGGCAGTGGAGTCTAGGGGAGTCTAGGGGGAGGGGGCACCCTTGGGGGGGGGAGCCCCCAAACCTAAGCTTTGAAGTCACTTTGAAGTCTGTGCAAAATAATTCCAGAGCGTCTTTGAAGTCTGTGCTGATCTTCAGAGTGAACTTCAAAGTGACTCCGAAGTCACTCTGAAGTCACTTTGAAGTTTACTCCAAAGATAAGCACAGACTTCAAAGACACTCCAGAGCTATTTTGCACAGCCTTCGAAGTGACTTCAAAGTGACTTCAAAATGACTTCGAAGTGACTTCAGAGCTGCTTCAGAGATTGCACCCCCTGTCCCCCCCAAACACCTGGGGTGACAGGCAGACCCCTCATGGGTAGATCCGGATTTCCAAATGGATGCTCCAGTGTTTCCATGGCAGGGGTGCTAGACCACCCATGGAAACACATTGGGTACTTCCCTTAATCCTGATCTACTAGATCCAGATTAAGGAAACTACCTAGTCCCTAGATCTGGATCTTCTTAGATCCGGATTAAAGGAGTGCGGTGGAAAAACACCCAAGGTGAAGATCTGCCTGATGCACCTCAGGAGGGAGTCTGCTCCACAATCTGGGAGCCACCACTGAAAAGGCCCTATCCCAGGTTCCTACCCCTTTTGCTACCACAGGTGGCAGGTCAACCGGGAGGGCCTCCCCTCCAGATCTTAAGGCACAGGCAGGTCAAGGACGTTCCTGTTGGGGCCCAAGTCATTTAGGGCCTTATGGGTAAAGTATAGTGACAGGCCTGTGATATTCTTCCACTTCCTCACATCTATATCTACAGGACTGCTTAAGGTAGGCCTCCAGAACCTTTCCCTGGTTTACAATCCACATTTTAACTTCTCCTTTGTTCCCAAGTGGCCATGGTTAGCGCCTTGACCCTGGTGCCCGGCGGAGGCCGTCACGAAGATCTGGAAAGCATCTTTGAGAGGACAGCGCCGGCATCAGGCCCAAGCGTTGCAGAGCCCGGAAGCGCGCTCTGTGGGATGGAAGAAGCGGGCTTTGTCGGCTATCTGAGTGCGGCTCTTTGGCCCCTGGAGTGTGGCTCTTCCAGATTAGGAGCACCCTAACCGAGTTAATAACAATGTACCTACTTATATAGTTTAAAGTTTAAAAAATTTGGCTCTCAAAAAGAAACCTAAAGTCGTTGTACTGTTGATATTTGGCTCAGTTTGCCAGACCCCCTGGGCTATCCTATGGAAGTTCTGCAACCTGTTCGAAAGTTAACTCCCCGGCTTGTTTCGCAGCGTGGAAATGTAGCGGGAAACCGTCGGCGGTTCTGAAGCCACAGAGTCTCGCCAAGGGGGCCTCAGTGTAGACAAACCTAACTAGGATATGAACTGGGAGGGCTTTTCCCACCCAGCCGAGGAGGCCATTTTGCCCCAAGGCTGCAGCTCCAGCTGCAGGAACAGGCGCCCAGAGAGAGGGAAGCGAGCGACTCGGGGAACTCCCCCAGGGACGTCATGGACAACCCCGGCAGAGCCCCTCCTCCTCCCTCCCTCCCTCTCTTCAGGAGGCGCCTCCTGTCCACCCGGAGGTAACGCTGCTCCACCTCGCTGGCTGGCTGGCTGGCTGAGGCGGGGCCGCCACCGCCGCCTTTTCCTTTCGCTTTCTTGTAGAAGGACCGGCCGTCGACGCGCCTTCCTTCGCAGCAGCCATGGAGAACGGGCCGTCGGTCTACGGGCAAACCACCGTCCCCGTCGAGCAGCCGCTGGGCAAACGATCCCGCTGCGGAGTCTGCACCGCCGCCCATCTCGGATGCTGGCGACTCTCGCTCAAGATCTCGCAGCTGGTGAGTCCCGGAGATGGCTGGAGCCTGACCCTGGCTTGCCTCTCCCTCCCTCCCTCCCTCCGTCCCTCCTGCCTGTCCTGCGGCTGCCTCAGAGGCGCACCTAGAGACCGAAGGGAGGCAGCCTCCTTGCCTCTCAAAGCACGCAAGCCAGGGCCGCCCAGACGTACTTCATTTATTTAGAAAAGTTCTATCCCAGGGCGGGTTACCATGAAAACAGAACCGCCTCCCTAACAGGACAGCCCCCCCCCCCCCGAGGAAGCTGTTTAAGAAGCAAAAGCTTGGGTAAAAAGATACGTTTTCACTAGCCGCCCAAAACTATACAGCTTAGGCGCCTCGTGAGCAATCGGGCTGTTCCAGGGTCTGGGGGCCACAACAGAAAAGGCCCTTTACAAAGGCGGTTCCCGTGTAGCCTCCTTTCCTCCTCTTTGACACGAGCTTGGCTACCTCTTGTTTGTCGGAGGAGGGGTGTAAAGAAGCGAGGCAGCCCGGCCGTTTTTTTGGGGGGGTCTCTGATTGCTTCGAGTTTGTTTTTCTTCGCGTCTCTTTTTTTCTCTGACTGTTAGGGCTGGAGAGCGAGGGAGGGAGGAGGGAGGGAGGAAGGAGGGCGGGGGGAGGCTATTGCTGAAAGAAATAAAACCAAAACTCTTTCCTCGGAAGAGGCGAAGCGCAGCACGTGGGAGATCGGCGGGGATTCCCGTCTAGTTTCCCCGCAGCAGATCTTTTTTGCCACGTTGTGGGGGTGGCGCTTGTGTGAAGGCACACCTGTGATTTATTGTGGGTGAAAACACACGGAATTGGCCTTATTTTCCCTCCTGGGTGAGCCAGTTTGATGTAGTGGTTAGGGAACCGGATCCTTATCTGGGAATGCCGGGTTCGTTTCCGCCCTCCCCCATGATGCCAGCTGGGTGACCTTGGGCTAGTCACAGCTCTCTTCTGAGCTCTCAGAGCCCCACCTACCTCACAGGGTGTTTTGTTATGGGGAGAAGAACAGAAAGTTTGTCAGCTGCTTTGAGTCTCCTAAAATGGGTGAGAAAAGCCAACTCTCCTCCTCCTCTCTGTTTGTGGCTGCAATGAGAAACCTGCGTAAAGTCGAGAGAAAGAGCCCCTTTATGCCCGCTTCCTTTTGTCACACCATAGGGTGGTTTAGGGGGGAAATGCATGTTGTGAATTCACGATGTTGCTCATTGTGTTTCTCATTGAATGGCACCCAGAGTCCCCCTTCTGGATTGCTTAAGTAAATTCGGTGTGGCTTGTGTGATGCACTCCGAACTGAACTCTGGAAAACAGTTGTTGGTTCCGGGTTGCAGCTGGTTGTTGTTAAAAGAACAGGCTAACTGGACTAGATGGGCCAAACAGGGCATTTCTTACATTCTGATGTTTGTATTGGCATTTTAATGATATAGAGCATGTGGCCTGCATGCATTGCCCCACCCCCTCAAAAAAACCACTCCTAGCTATGATGCAAGCAAAGGAGGTAAGCATGAACAGGCCTGAATAATAGGTTGGCAAACTGAAGACCGTGTTATGTAAATACCACTAAAAGTTTGTGCACCAAAGTGGTGGAAACAGAAGATTAAATAAGTTTAGGTTTGGGCTTAACATACATATTCATAATATACGCATTCACTTGTTCATTGGGTACCATAGAGTCATGGCTGACGCCTGGTTGACTGCATGGGGGGTCTCCATGGGCAGCTTTATTTATTTATTAATCTATTTAAGAAATTTATATCGCGCCTTCACCAAGTGGTCCCAGGGTGGGTTACAATGAGGTCAAACATATTAAATATTAAAACATAATTCAAAATATAACCCCTTCCTTCCCAGCCCCACCCACTCAGCTTCCCTCCCTCCCTCCTAACAGGACAGCACCCTGAGGAAGCTATTTAAATGGCAAAGGCCTGGGTGAAAAGATACGTTTTCACCAGGCGCTGAAAACTATACAGCGTAGGCGCCTGGTGAATCTCAAGAGGGAAGTTGTTTCAGAGTCTTGGGGCCACAACAGAAAAGGCCCTCCTGCAAGTCCCTATGCCTCTTACCTCTGCAAGAGAAGGAACCACAAGAAAGTGCTCTCCTTGAGATCTCAGTTCATGGGCAGGTCTATGTGGGAGAAGGTGCTCCTTCAGATACCCAAGGCCCAAGCCATTTAGGGCTTTAAATGTTAGTGTCAACACCTTGAATTGGGCTCGGTACCAATTAGGTAACTGGTGGAGATCCTTTAAGACCGGCAGGATGTGAGTCCAGCCAGAGACTCCTGTCAGCAGTTGAGCTGCTGCATTCTGCACTAGTTCCGTCTTCCGAACCGTTTTCAAGGGTAGCCCTACTAGTAGAGTGCATTGCAGTAGTTTAATCTGGAAGTTACCCAGAGCATGGATCACTGTGGCCAAGTTATCCTGGATCCAGGTATGCAGTTTTCTGGGCACAGAGGTGGAAGTGGATTGCCATTACCTACTTCTGGGGGTGGGGGGAGGCGGCAGGGGATCAAACTGCTTTACAAACAGATTGCTCTACCACTGAGCTACAGCCACTCCCAATAAACACAAAAAATACTTTGAATGACTCTGTGAATAAGGATCCATATCTGTATTTGGAAACTCTTACAAACATTTACACTTAGTGTGTTTGCAAAGGGAGTGCTCCTGTACAGTAATTTAGTCTCAGTTATCACTTAAAATATGTGGTTCTTCCTTTGATGTGGTTTAATTTTTGGCTTTTTTGCAAGGGCATGTAAAAAGCTAGTTAATAGACAAGCAAACCATTTGGTTCATGTAGCTCAATATTGCTGATAAGGTCTGCAGTGAGCTCTGCAGGACTGGGTTGTTTACTCTGTCCTGCCTTTCTTCCAGAGCAGCCCAGGTGGCACTGGCCCTCACAACAACCCTATGAGGGAGGAAATATTGAGAGGTAATGGCTGGACCAAATTACCCTGTGAGTCAAGGGAGGGTTTGAATCGGGGACTTCAGGGCCCTTAGGCTGCCACTTTAGACCCTGAAATTCTCTGGCTCTCTTCTATTATGGAACCGTAACATCATGCTTCCTATTTGATTCTGTTCCTACTTATAAGTCATTCTGTGTTGTTATATGTATAAGAAAAAAACTAATGTAGATCAATTCACAATAATACATTCCAAAAAAGAATACAATTGCCATAAGAATTTGGTCAGCCAAATTCAGTCACTCTGTTGGTCAGTCACTCAGTTGCTAGTATTAAGATGAAATCCCTGGGCCTTTTTGAACGTACTTCTCTCAATCTGGATTAAGATGATCTGGATCTTTGGTATCCGATCCTTGTTGGATCCAACAAGGGGAAGTATTTCTTCACCCAGAGGGTCATCAGTTTATGGAATTTGCTGCCGGAAGAGGTGGTAACAGCTACCAGCCTAGGTGGCTTTTAGGTAGGGTTAGACAGATTTATGGATGACAAATATATCAATGGCTACTAGAATGAATGCCTAGGTACATCTTTCAGGCTGGGGGGAGAGCTGGGATTTGAGAGCAGGAAAATGTTTGTCTCTGCTTGAGATGCCAATGAGCATTTGGTGGGCCACCATGTGCGATGGGACGCTGGACCAGATGGGCTGTGGCCTGATCCAGCAGGGCTTCTCTTATGTTCTTATGACCCATCCCAAGGCTCCAATTAGGCCTGAACAGGAAGGTCTGCCAGTGGTGCAGTGCGTTTGCCCCCCGCAGCCGTCAGTCAGGGGTCACTTCCGGTTATGGTGGATGTGGTGGAGAGACGCACACAGCTTTGTAGCTGCCTTCGTAGCAGCTATGAAGCTTGAGCTCAGCTTTGTAGACAGCTACGAAGGATGTGTGGGCCTACATAGTGTGTGTGTTGAGGGGCAGAGCCTGAGCTGCTCTGCCCAAACCTTGTTTTCTGTGATGAAACACAGCAGTCATACATGTCAGTTGGCCAACTATTTGGTAACATCAAAGTAAATCTTGCACTTACCCCTCCCCCTTGCAGGAGCACTCTTTGAGATATCCTAGAAGCTGCCAGCCTGTTTCAGTAATCCCCCACCCCAGCCAGGGTAGCTTCTAGTGTTCTGCACAACTTCCGAGTCCCCCATTCATTGCTGGTAATGGTGGAAGGAAGCAAACGTTCCGTCCTCATGTCCAATCCCAGCCCTCATCAATGCTATCTGTAGGTGCTCTGCTTGGAACTGGGGGGTGCACAAATGCAATTTTCGACATTTGATTCATAACAAATCGGATACTCAAAAATCCAAATTCGTACGAATAAGGAAAAATGAATGTCTGGACATTCGATTCAATATGAATACATTTGCGTGTATCCATACAAATAATGTGGACATTTGTATCTCTACGGGTACATATGCATCTCGAACGCACCCCGTTTTCATCTCTTGTGGATGCGTATGTATATGTATGATATGCCTACAGGTACATATCAGATGCGTATTTACCCGTATAGATACAGATGTCCAAATTATTTGAATGAATAACTCGCAATATTTGTTTGAATTTGGAAATCCAAATGTCCGGACATTTGATTTGTATACGAATGTCTAAAATTCATCCAAATAACGAATATTTCAAATATTTGTGCACAGCCCTAGTTGGAACCCTTAATCTTATACTGGTGTTCTTAGCTTATTGATAGATGTGAAGATGTTCTGCTTAGTATCCTTAATTTTGTCTTCCTTTCTCTCTCTCTCACAGATACAAAGTATTATTCTATATCAAACTTTTTGGTTCACTTTAACTGTTCTGCTCGCTTCATCATCGGGGTACATTTACCTCCTGATTCTTATCTCAGGAGGTTCACATGACGACATGGACCACAGGGTCCCCTGCTCGAGCCCACAGAACATTTTGAAGCCCTTTTCTTTCACCCAACAAAAAACCAACAACCTGGACTTCTTCACCTAGCCAGGTAGTAGGCAGGGCAGCCGCTAGGCTGAGCAGATACCAGGAGGAGGCAAAGCTGAGGTGGGTCACCCCACATAGCCCCTTCTTCTCCCTTCCTTGTCACCCCAGGACGTCTGCTAAGGAAGCAGTTTGGCAGGGCCAGAGGGAAGGAGCCAGCTTAGTGCCACTGTCTCCTGTGTTGAATTCCTTTGTGGAAAAGGCAGAGGAAGCAAGGGCAGAGCAGCTCATACACCCACTGGGTAACTGAAAGCTTTATCCTGCCCTTGCAGGGCCTGATCTTGCAGCAGCAATAGACACTAGGCTAGTTAAAGAGTTATAAGGCAGGATGGGTAGTCCTGCCTAGCCAGCCTCAGTTAAAGGTTTTGATAGGAGGCTCCCAGACCTTCTACTCCTCTCCATGATGCCTGGTTTGACCTGGAAAATGACCAAGTGCTGCTGTCATATCCTCTTTCTACTCTACTGGTGGTCTGGCATGGTTTCCGGGCCCTTAGGTTGCTCAGTTTCCACCCTAGGATGTTACCCTTTATATCCTGCATATCTGCAATGTAAGCCCACTTTTAATGGATGAGAGCAGAGACAGTTTGGATCCTCTTGTATGGCAACAGTTTCATCTAAAGTTGCACAGGAACACTTGCTGTGGTCTGGAAAGATACTTTTGACACCCAAGAACTTGCTGAGGCTTTAGTACTTGAAAGAAACATTTGATATACTGTTTCCCCTGCCCTAACAACTTTCTCACAAGACTCAGAGTCAGTGAATTACCAAACAGAAATGGCTCCTTTGGCTTGGTCTGAACGTCATCTGATTGTAATGAAAAAAAAAAAAGCCAGGTCTTAAAATACTCTGTTCCATATTATGTCCAGGTCTTGTGGCTTTCAGCTTCCTTTTAACAACACTGTATGTAGTCATTGAATATGTATGAGCACTGTATTGATGGAACACTGTGTTTATGGGAGAGAAAACTGGGAAATTATATTTTACCGATCAAAGTACACATCCATGAGGGAATTTTTTGCTGGGCCTGAGGTAAGTAATAGCTCAAAAGATCTAGATGACCCCAGGCCAGATGTCTGGTGAAAATCAATGCTATGAGTCTGGGTATTGGATATCCTCTAGGAAAACCTTAACTGTGTTCTATTTCAAGGCATACTTAGTTGTAGCAGCCTAAGTCATCCCTCATATTAGTTTTAGTTTGGTCTAGTGGTTAGGGAGCCGGACTCTTTTCTGGGAATACCAGGTTTGATTCCATACTCCCCCATAAAGACAGCTGGGTGACCTTGGGCTAGTCACAGCCCTCCTCTGAGCTCTCTCAGCCCCATCCACCTCACAGGGTGTTCTGTTGTGGGGAGAAGAACAGAAGGTTTGTCAGCTGATTTGAGTCCCCTTAAATGGGTGAGAAAAGCAGGGTAGAAAAGATAACTCTTCTTCTTTCTTCTTCTTTCTCCATAGTCAGTTAAATGTAAGTTTACTCAGGAGTGCTTCATGAGATTCTGGCAGTAATGCAGTTTGGCCTCTGTGTTGTCATTGAGTAAGATTGATAGGTCTGGTATCTGCAATTTCTGGTATTTGCAATCTCTGTTTTTTCCTGAGCAATAATTACCTCCATAGCAGTTTTTCATTTTACAGTGGTTTGCAGGAACACACCACAGCATTATACAAAGGATAAGTATATTCTAAAACCAAGCAAACCAGAAAGTAGAACAATCTCAGTTTGTTTGCTTTTCCAAGCATGGTAATTTTTTTGCTCTGAAAACTACTAGATGCTAACATTCACTGGTTTATTACTAGTGAATTTTATTTAGGTTTTAAAGAGTGTGATGAGCAGCTTCAATTACTAATGTGTGCTTTTTGACCCACTTAGAAAGCACTGTCAGCCACTCTGAGTCCCCTTATATGGGTGAGAAAAGCGGTGTAGAAAAGCCATTTCTTTTTCTTCTTAATGGACTGCACTTAAAACATTTATAGACCAATTTTTAATAGCACCTATCCTAGATACTAAAATGTTATATAGTCCTGTGTACTATATTTAGGGGGAAATTCCTGCTTCTGGGTCTGCCCCACTTTTTCTGTTGTAAATATATATCCTACTTCAGCTGTCTTAATGCATTTTTGTTGTTGTTGAGGAAGAAACTTAAGAGGCTTTTGTGGGTTGATTTTACAAGCAGGATAGTCTCCTTATTATACATGCTTCCCACTATATGTATGTTACAGTTTGCAGTAAGTGTTTCAGAGGCAGCTGTGAACAAGGCTGACTCAATATTTGGCTGGAGACAGTGCAAAGGGAAAGCTTGCACCACATTTTCTGACCCACATTCAGCATGCCTCCCTTCCCACTGCAGTAGAGACCAAAGAATCTCACCTATGTTGCAGGACTCCAACTGACTTGCTTCTCAGATCCGTTGTGTCTCTGTCTTGTTGTTGCTGTTGTTTTTTAGTCATTTAGTTTTGTCTGGTTCTTTGTCACCCCATGGGCCTTTACAGGCCCATCTGTCCTCCTGGAGCCTGATCATGTCTGTGGCCTCCACAACGCTACCTAACAAGAGGTTGTTCAGCATTATTACAGAATTTGAATGTTTGTAAGAACATCCTGGACACCTTTGTGATAAAAAGGCCAACAGTTTAAATTAGTCTTTTGTTAGACCACAGTTCATTAGAAACAAACTGCTCAGAGAAACCTGTGACTGTTGAGTGCTTCACCTGACAACCCTGGGCTCTCTAGGGCATCTGTCTGCCTACCGGTGAGACCCCTGGGACTCTTCAGGAAACATGGCCACTGTGAGTGGTGCTGTATTGTGCTTGCATGTGATGCAGCACTGCCTGTATAATGATGGGGGGAATTTTGCACTTTGCTTCTTGCCTGTGGGAAGCAAAGTGCAAAGTTCACACTTGCCTATGCTTAGTACATGCGATCCCTGCCCACATGCATCTGGAATGGTTTCAGGGTGCCACCATCTTCTTTGCAGGTGTTGGCACCAAGGCGCCTCTTCAGAAGAGGAAGAGGTGAGGATGGGTCTGGCTGTAGCCTTACTGCTTCCAGCACAGGTAAAGGTAGAAGAAGAGTTGGCTTTTCTACCCCGCTTTTCTCACCCATTTAAGGGGACTTAAAGCGGCTGACAAAGCTTTCTGTTCTTCTCCCCAAAACAGAAAACCGTGTGAGGTAGGCGGGGCTGTGAGAGCTCAGAAGAGAGCTGTGAGTAGCCCAAGGTCACCCAGCTGGCTTCATGGAGGAGGCGGAATCAAACCTGGTATTCCCAGATAAGAGTCAGGCTCCCTAACCACTAGACCAGACTGGCTCACTGGTAGGTTTATGTGTGACATCAGGCTCCTTCACTGTATACATTTAGGAGGGCAGTGAAGACGCACCTCTTTGCCCTGGCCTTTGGCTAAATGGAGATACCTTTTCCCTTTCTACTTGCAGCCATTAGTATTTATAGACACCATTATTTTAATATAGATTGTTTATTGTTTTAATGTATTGGAATTTAGATGTGGTTACCCACCCTGAGACCTTCGGGTATAGGGCAGGATAGAAATATAAATAATAACAAAATAATAAATAAACTTGCACCACGTGTAGTGGGAAAGGTGCAGAAAAAGGCAACCAGAATGATTATGGGGCTGGAACACCTTGCTTATGAAATCAGACTGCAATGTCTAGGCCTCTACAGCCTGGATAGATGGCATTTAAGAGGGGACCTGATGCTGTTAGCCCATTTAATTATGTTTTATATTTTGTCTTATATTTTTGATACTGTATTTTAATTTGTCATATTGTTTAATACTTTTTAAGGGGGGGGAGGGACCATAATGTTTTATTCTTATATGATGTTTTTATATTTATTGTTGTCAACCGCCCGGATTGGTTCGCCACAGGGCGGTATACAAATAAATATTATTATTATTATTATTATTATTATTACAGTATAAAAAAGGTGGATAGAGAAAATTTATTTTCTCTATCATACTACACTTGAACTAGGGGGCATTCTATGAAGCTGATGGGTAGGAGAGTCAGATCAGACAAGGGGAAGTATTTCTTCACTCAGAGGGTCATCGGTCTATGGAATTTGCTGCCAGAAGAGGTAGTAACAGCTACCAGCCTAGGTGGCTTTAAGGAAGGGATAGAAAAATTTATGGATGACCAGTGTATCGATGGCTACTAGAATGGATGCCTAAGTACATCTTTCAGGCCGTGGAAACAAGCAGGGTGTTTCTAAGACAATTTGGTAGTATTTGAGAGCAGGTGAATGTTTGCCCTTGTCTCTGCTTCAAATGCCCATGCGCAGTTGGTGGGCCACTGTGAGCGACAGGATGCTGGACTAGATGGGCTGTGGCTCCTCTTATGTTCTTATGTGGTTGCCATGGGAAGAGCTTCTGGATGGAAGGAGCCATTTCTAGTTAAGAAATGACTTCTTCACATGCAGATGCCCTGGCTTGGAGCTCCCCCCATGGTGTCTAGTGGGCCTTCAAGCAGTTTGTTTTTAACCAACTATCTTTTGACATAAGCCTAGTTTAAATATTTTTATTTTATTTATTTAACAATTTATATCCCACCCTTCACGAGAAGATATCTGGGCATGTCACAACAATAAAAAAATAAAATGAATAGAATATTATCGTTCTTATGTAGCACCTCTTTGTCATTTGATAAAATTCTAGGTAATAAGTTACAAAATTGCAGGTCTCTTCTATTGAGCTTTTAAGCAACATAGTTTGATCATAGCACATTCATCACCCTGACTCCTTTCTACATGGTTCCTTAAAAGATTGTAATGAAGCTGCAAGTTTTAAAATGCTTGTAGTTCTGATAACCTCATTTTGCCTTTGGTTGCACTAAACACTTCACTGGTCAGGGTGACTGTGTACTTTTGCTGTTGTATCCATCAGTCATTGTTTGCAGACAAGTAGCATTGACATGAAGATCTCATTAGGCAACTTTAAATGGAATTCTCTTTTGTGTTTTCTGATGAACAAAATTGCACAATACATCCTTCATCTTAACTTCCTTGTTTGCTTAATGCATTTATTGCCATTTTGTTGTGTCGTGTTCTGCATTTTTCCCTGTTCTTTCTTCAGCTTTATGAACACTTTTTTATAGCAATTATCATACTAAATGAAGCATTCCTTTTTTCATGTTCTGATGGTCAAGGTACTATATATATTAGTCGCATTCTACAGTAATTGCATGTTCATAGTGACAATATTCAGTGTTCTCCATTCAACATGATTTGCTCAGCTAACTTTCTATTGTATGTAAATGACTTGCATACAATATGATGCAATATACATAATATGATCCTCAAAGCGTGATTTGGCCTCTCTAGCACTATCAAGTAACCTTGATAGACTAGGAGTGCATTCAGACATAGCAAAAAAAGCATTTCAGAAGTGCCTTAGAGGTGGTAGCATGTGGTGCTTATGTTCTCATCCCATCTCTAACCCACCTTTTCTAGCCCAGGTTGTTCATGAGAGGTGAGGGGCAGGCTGGTGTGTAAATAATCCTGCCTGTGACCCATCTCTAAGCCATCTCAGAGGTGCTTATTTTTACTCCATGTAAACTCATTCTTCCTCTGTGATGCCATTCTTAGCGTGGGATACTGGGTCTGTCCTCTGTGGCCCATTGTCTTACATTGGCAATTAGGCCTCTAGGATTCCCCTAATTCTATAGATCAGGGTTTCCCAAACTGTGGGTCGGGACCCACCTCTAGGAAATGTAACCGTATTTGAAACAACTTTTTTGATGTAATTATTTAATTAAGTAATAAAAAAATTGTATTAAAACTTTATTTGTTATTTGAAAAGTCCTTTATTCATATTGGTAACGGTTAAATTTCCTAGAGGTGGGTCCTGAGTTGGTAAACTTATATTAGATGGGTCGTAGCCCAGACAACTTTGGGAACCGCTGCTGATGATAGGGGTGTGCACAAATGCAGTTTTTGGGATTCAATTCAATTCATCTCGTTTTTATCCTGTACGCGTCCTGTATGTATCCAACAAATGCTTACGGATACAAATAAGATGCGTATGGGTACGTATGCAATGCATACATATTCGTACACATATGAATGTCCAAACAATTCATACAAATGATTAGAAAGATTTGAAAATTTGTATGAATGTTAAATTGGAATTTAAAGACATTCAGTTCAAAGTCATATGTCCAAATTCAATCAAATTTTGAATGTTTTGAATATTCGTGCACGTCCCTAATAGATGGCAGTTGGGTGAATAACGCAATTTTGCAGTACATTGCAATTTATGGGAACCAAACCACAGTATTATACAAAGGAAGACTGCAGTTGCCATTTTGCAGAAAACATTCTCCTCCAGGTAAAGAAACCTGCAGGGCAGTAAGCAAAAGTGGTTAGTCATTACTGAAAGGGAAACACCAACCTGCAAAATTTCCAAATATTTCCTAAAAACATATCACAGTCAAAGCAGTATAACAGAAGTACAAAAAAAACCAACCCAACTCAACCCAAACAAAAGCAAAAACATTTTTTAAAAAATTTATTCAATTAAAAAAAATCTCAGTATTGTGGCAGATAAAAGATTTAATTCATTTATTTTCTTTTATGCTTTTAGTGCTAAAACAAATACCAAACTGGTTGTACTTTTATAATATATATACTGTATTATATATAAATATATAATATCTGATACTGTCTCATAAACTGATATGGAAAAATGTGATTTTTCCTGGTATTCCTTTTATTTTTATCAGGGTTTTTTATATTTCTTTGTGGAATTGTTCCAAATAAAATGTATAATATAAAGAACTTCCTGCGGAGGTCTAGACTAAATATAAGCTTAGGAAATGAAATCATAGTTATAATTTATAACAGGATGTCACTGATGAAGTTTCAATCAGAATGCATCAAAAATGGAGATACCAGACCAGCTCTTTTAGGAAAGGAAGTGGAGTCTAAATAGGAAAAGGAACTAGTGTGTGAACATCTATAGCATTTCCCCCCGCCCCCTTCGCTACCTGATGGTGTCACCATCAAAGATTTGGCATTTTTTCAATTATGGACTCCGGTAGTGTGCAGGAAGGATGCCTAGTATCCATGCTCTGATAACCTCTAGGTTGGACTATTGTAATGCACTCTACATGGGGCTGCCCTTGAAGGTGGTTTGGAAGTTGCAGCTAGTGCAAAATGCAGCCGCCAGGGTGCTGACCGGGACAGCTAACCGAATGCACATCACACCGGTTTTAGAAGGGCTGCGTTGACTGCCAGTTTACTACCAAGCACAATTTAAGGTGTTAACTCTGACTTATAAAGCCCTAAATGACTTGGGCCCCAAATATCTAAAGGAACGGCTTCTCCCATACCAACCTGCCTATGCATTAAGATCAGAAGGGGAGGCCCTCGTGGTTGTCCCACTGCCTTCAGTAGTGAGGCAGGTGGGCACCCAGGAGAGGGCCTTCTCAGTAATGGCCCCCAGGCTATGGAATAGTGTCCCCCTTGAGGTGCGTTGGGCTCTTTTTCTGTGTTCAGGAGGGCGATGAAGATGGACCTCTTTGCTCAGGCTTTTGGCTAAATGTCAATCATTGTTTCCCCCACTGTAAACACTACCATTTTAATTGATATTGTTTTGTTTTTAACATGTCGGATTTTAAATGCTGTGATGTTTCTTATTGTTTTAATATATATTATTTTGATACGGTGGATTTTAAAAGGTTGTTACTTGCCCTGAGACCTTCGGGTTTAGGGCAGAATATAAATATAAATAATAAATAAATAAAATAGTAAGAGATGAGCTGCTTCTGACAAAGGTGGGGAAAAGAATGTTTGGGAAGCATCTTTCCACATTTATCTGGAAGGCTTGGTTTAAACCGGTAGGAAAAGGGGAGAGTATTCTGTTACCTTCATTTTTAAATTCTAGTATAGCTGTTTGTAGCACCCAAGTGATTGCTGAAGAAAGAGTATTCTTGAAAAGAAGTAAAGTATAGTCTGATAGCTGAATTTATGATAGAGTCAAGTCCTAGGACAGGTTTCAGTTTATTTATATGCTTCCTTTCTTCCAAAGACGTCAAGTTGGCTCTCGTTATTTTCTTCCCTTCTGTTTTATCCCCATGCTAACCCTGTGAGATAGGTGAGGCTGAAGGGCCATCCACTGACCCGAAGCTATTGATTGAGCTTTCGTGGCTGAAAAGGGATTTGAACGTAGAACTCAAAGGCCCTTTCTATCCTGTGCTGCAGTGGGGCAGAATAGGCAGCCCATCCCAAATGTAGGATGGGGAGCTACTTGCATGCATATCAGGCTCTCTAAATTTTCAATAACTCATCCCTACATCATTTAGAGTTGCTGACTGGGCCAGTTTGGTGTTGTGGTTAGAGTGACAGACTCTTATCCAGTGGTCACCAGGTTTGATTCTGCACTCCTCCGTGAGCCCAGCTGGGTGACCTTGGGCTAGTCATGGCTCTCCTTCTGAGCTCTCACAGACCCACCTACCTCACAGGCTGTGTGGGGAGAACAGGAAGCTTTGTCAGCCACTTTGAGTCCCCTTAAAATGGGTGAGAAAAGCAGGGTATAAAAGCCAACTCCTCCTCCTCCTCCTTTGCACCCAGAAGCTCCTTTGCTGCAGTTTCAGTTCACATTCCAATTTGAATTTTTGGTTTATTTTTATCTGATACTGTGTATTGTAGTTTTTTAGATTACATAGTTTATTATTAGAATTTTGTACATTGCTTATGATATATATTTGATGTTTTAGTTATTGAAATAGATTTCCTTACTTGCTGTATTTGCTCTGATGTGATGATTGTATTTGCGTTGTATTTTTTCTCTTTTGGAAAGGCGATAATACAAATGGAAATGGAAAATGAAAATGCTTCCAGTGGTGTTTCAGGAGCTTGGCCCAAACAGCACCAGATTGCATGTTTTGTCCCCGTGTAGGGCATGATCTGGTATATCATGGAAGAACCCTTTTGCATTGCTCGTAAGAAGCCCATGGTTGGGGTGGGATACAGTGCCACCATATTCCCCTGGTTTGGAGTGTCCCAGTGGGAGTTGTGGCTCTTGTTAGGCATTTATCCATCATGATGCAGACAAAGAAGTCTGGTGGATCCCTTGACCATAGACCTAACTTGACAATCTAACTACTAAATTGTGTTGGATCTCGTCCTTGATAGATTTGCCCTCACATCCTACAAACAGGAGCTCTGAAGAATATCAGGGTTGGGGAAGCTAAGGAGTGTAAAGTAGCCTGGCTATATTAAATTACTTTCTTTTGAACTGAGGTGACTATGGGTGCGTCCAGACACATTAATACTGCGCAGCGGAAAGCGCAGTCATGATCAAGGCGTCACATGTGACGTGGCATCACATTGTTTGATCGCTACTGCACATTTACCTTAATCCTGGATTAAGGACACTTGCTGTGCAGTATTAAGATAATTTGAACCTTCCCACCTGTCTGGTCAGGATGGCGAGAAAAGACCAACAAGAGCAGGAGGGCAGCTCAACACTGATTGGCTGCCTCATCCCACGTGATGGTGCGCCCTGACTCATGGATAGCGTATCGCTTTGCAACAGATAAGCTGCAATATTTCCTATAACTGCAGATTATTAAAGGTCTGGAAGGGGCCTTTATGATGTAATTACTTTATTGAATGGATTGTCTAACAGCTAGTTATATTCTTGTTTCTAACAGGTGCTCTCCTTTGCTGCCTTTGTGTGTGAAGAAATTGTGGAACAATGTACCCAGTGTGGGGGGCTTTACTTCTTTGAGTTTATCAGCTGCAGTGCCTTCTTGCTATGCATCCCAGTGCTCGTGGTATATTGCACCTCTTTCTACGAGCGGACCGGGAAAGAAAAAGTGGCACAGTTGGTAAGGTTCCTTTTCACACGTAATAGGATTGCTGGTTTTAAATATATTTTGGCTTGCCTGAGTTTATTCAACCTTTAGTGTCTTCCCTAAAGAAGCTAGAGGAGGGCTACCTCCAGAAGATGAGAGGAAAAATCTTGTTTAGATCCTGCAATTGTCTCCTGTCGTCCCTGCCAGATGGCAATCTGATATCCCAGGGCAAGTCCTACCTTGGTCTAGTGGTTAGGGAGCCGGACTCTTATCTGGGAATACTGGGTGTGATTCCGCCCTCCTCCAGAAAGCCAGCTGGGTGACCCTGGGCTAGTCACAGCTCTCTTCTGAGTTTTGCAGCCCTACCTACCTCACATGGTGTTCTATTGTTGGGTGAAGAACAGAAAGTTTTGTCAGCCACTTTGAGTCCCCTTAAATGGTGAGAAAAGCGGGGTAGAACAGCCAACTCTCCTCCTCCTCCCTCTTCCTCCTCCTCCTTTCTAGCATTTGCTCCTGAAACAGCGCTGTGCACCAGTTTGGTCTAGTGGTTAGGGAGCCGGACTCTTATCTGGGAACACCAAGTTTGATTCTGCCCTCCTCCTGAAGAAAAGAAAGCTTTGTCAGCTGCTTTGAGTCCCCTTAAATGGTTGAGAAAAGTGGGGTAGAAAAGCCAACTCTTCTTCTTCTTCTTCTTCTTCTGCTGCTGCTGCTACTACTACTATTTCTGGATATTTTGATGGTGCAAAATACCCAGATGTGTTCAAGTGCTGGCTGCTGTAGTTGTGTAATGGGAATTTTTGGCCACATTTCACCACTGCCCTTATCTGGTAGGCATTTTCAGCAAGAAAAATCCCAGGAACAAACATCCAGAGAAGGTAAGCAAAAAACCTGGGTTGGGAATTGTTTCCCCTGGAATAGCGGTGTTCCAGGATTTCACCCCTATTACCCAGGGCTAGGTGAGTTTAACCAGCTTGGGTTACTTTTCCTAAGCAAACCCTTACACAAGTATTTGCATAACATTTCCAAACCAATTTTGGCAGGAAAGGTTGTGTATAATTAGGATTAGTGTCTCTTTCTTTTTTTTTTTAACAAAAAAGTTTATTTATTCAAAGAGGCGTTAATATAGATATATATCTAAAAAGAAAAGATTAGACTAAGAACCTGAATACAACAGGAGAGAGGAAAAACCCAACAAATAATTTGAACATATAACAATTTAAATGTATTCCACCTGTTCTGTGGTTGGATTTTGTTCCCCAGGATCTCCTAGCTAGTCTGGTTGGTGAAATAACAGGGACAGTGGATATTACCAAGCAGAATAGGAAGGAGTGCATAAAGACCTTGGGTTGTGTCCTAGTATAAGTTTGCAAGGGTACCAGTGAGCCCTTCCTTCCTTCCTTACTTACTTCCTTACTTACTTCCTTACTTACTTACTTGTATTTATATCCTGCCCTATACCTAAATGACTCAGGGTGGGTAACAACATTTAAAATCAAGATATTAAAACAAAAACAGTATAAACAAAAACAACAGTGTCTGCAAGTGGGAAGGGAGAGTGTGTCCCCATTGAACCAAAGGCTAGGGCAAAAAGGTGTACAGTGAAGGTGATAGAGACCCCTCAAGGGGGAGACTATTCCATAGTGTAGGGGCCATCACTGAGAAGGCCCTCTCCCAGGTGCCCACCCCTTTTGCTACTGAGGGTGGGTGGGACAACCAGGAGGGCCTCCCCTCCAGATCTTAAGGTATGGGCAGGTCGGTATGGGAGAAGGCGTTCCTTCAGATATTTGGGTCCCAAGTCATTTAGGGCCTTATAAGTTAAAGTTAACACCTTGAATTGGACTCAGTAGGGAATTGGCAGCCAGTGCAGCTCTTTTAAGACTGGCGTGATGTGCAGCTAGCTGTCCCGGTCATCAACCTAGCATCGGCTTCTGAACCGTTTTCAGCGGCAGCCCCATATAGAGTTCATTAGTTGGTTCACAGCCTAAAAAAGCAGAGGCTTTTCCTGGTCTACCATGTTTTGCTGCAGTTAAGGATTTTCAAAAATTTGTTCTGTAGAAGTAACAACCTTTGAAATGGTTATTTCCAAGTTCTGCATATCTTCCACCTGAGTCATTAGTTCAGCATCCAGAGAATTTTGTTGGTATTGCAATGTTTGCTGCCTAGTTCACCAAGTTTTTTCGGGGGGAAACGTGTCTACAAAAATATTTTGGGATAGACAGAAGAAGTGAATGTTATTTTCCATTTGTAACAACTGAAAAGGAATAAGAACTCTTTATTTGGAACTTGCTGAATTTTAGGGGTCAAATCCCTGCTTTTCAGTTTCATTTCATCGCCTCTCAAACAAGAACATTGATGACTTCCTTTAATCCAGCCAGTGACAAAATAATAGGCGAACGTTTTTTGTATGTGCTGTAATTCTGATTTTCATTTTTAAAAATGCTCATACTGGTATTGCTGCAGAGGAAAAATTAAATAATCCTGAACACGGTTTTCATGGTTTCTTTTTATAGGATTTCTGGGTTGTTTTAGTAGTGGGCATCGTTTTCCTACTAGCTTCAATTGTGTTTGCTGCAACCAGTGATAAAACACCTATTGAAAATACTGCTATTGTAAGTAATCTTTCCTTTTCTTCTCATTACTCGTATATGAAATTATTAGATAGGGCCCAGAGTTTTGTTGCTGCTACCGAATTTAGTGGTTGGCCACATCAGAGCCAGTTTGGTCTTGTGGTTAGAGTGTTGTGCTCTTCTCTCATAGTATCCTGGTTCGATTCTGCACTCCTACACAAAGCCAGATCTCCTTCTGAGCTTTCACAGCCCACCTACCTTGCAGGGTATCTGTTATGGGGAGAAGAACAGAAGGATTGTCAGCCAGGTTGAGTCCCCTTAAAAGGATCAGAAAAGTGGAGAATAAAAGCCAACACCTCCTCCTCTTTTTTCTTCTTCTTTGAAAAGGGAGTAACCTGTTCTTCACCTAGATGTTTTTCTTGTGTTCCTGTGAGTCTTCCAGAACTTTTGTCCAGCTTTGGCATTTCACTTCTTATTAGTTGCTTCTGTAATGCTAAATTCTTCAACAGATAGCCTCCGAGCCATGAAGTGACCTTCAGTATTGGTCATTGTCAAGTTATTGACAAAAGGGGAAATTATGCTCCAAAAGAATAGGGAAATGTTGTGCAGGTTTGTGCCAGTTAACACTTACAGATGCATTACTTTTTGTCTTAACAGGCATTTGGATTTTTGGCAAGCATAGCTTTTCTTGTGGATGCAGCCCAGATGTATCTGAAGAAGCGTAAAGCAAAAGAAGAGAGACAGCCAGAAATTGCTGGCAACACACTGAATACAATAGAAAACCAGCCACTGAATAACCAGCAAGCCTAACTTCTGAACTGCCCTGTGCTATTACTCGGGAAGATGAAACAATTCTGCCCCTTAAGGTGTATCCAGAGTGTCAAATTTTGTTTCATGTTAGGACTTAATATTTGCACAGTTCCTGTATGTTTTGGATTTAATTATTGGCTGTTAACCCTGTACTGCACTGATAACATTTTGATTCGCACAATGATACCACTGAACATAATGAACAAGTAAGACACAACTTGTTGGGGGGAAAATGAGAAGAACTTGAGATGGGATTATTAGAAGGTAAATGCAGAAGTGAAGAGAATTTGGGTACAGTGGTTCAGGTTCAAAGTAAAATTAGCTTAAAAAAAAAGTTAAGCCAATAAAAGAGAGCGGGTCAGTTGCTAAAATAAAAGGGTCACTTGCCTGTGCTAGTTTTTAAAAGAAGAGATCTTTAATGCATTTTTAATGGAGGAAAAACTAGGAGGCAGAAAAAGGAAATAATGTAGTATAGGATTTAGTATGTATAGCATTCTCATTAAGAAAAAAAAAGAAGGAAAAGGAAAACATCAAAATAGGCTGACCTGGATATATTTTATTAATGCCCTGCTGGGTAAATCTGTTTTTCCCTTCCCTATCACTTAGCCTTTTTCCTGATCACAAACACAGGAGATTTATTTATGAGATTTTGAGTAATAACAATGTTCTAATGCAAAAGGGATCTGCAAGCCAGTGTGGAGGCAGGGAAATGCGACTCATTTGGGCTCCTCTCTCCCCTGCCCTCTTGTTTCCCCCTTCGGCATTTAGTCAGCATTTCACATTCACTGCAAGCTCAGAGAATTTTTGTTTTTGTGTGTGTTTATTTTTATACTTCCGTAGATTTTGGTTTCTCTGTAAGCCTGCTGATTCTCCCACCACCTTTTATGAATTTGTGGTGCTGTTTTGACTGAATGAGAACTAGCAAATCAGGCCTGGTAGGCTATGAGTACGTATGATTATTTCACAATAGTGGAAGTAATTCATGTTTTCTATCTCTTGCCGTTTTGTAAAGAAGTAGCAAGCAGTGAAAGCTTACACGTGTTTTTTAAATCCAGTTTTAAAGCTGCACAGTGAAATAGGTTGAAATCTGTACTTGCTGTATGTTTAGGACCTCAAAAGGCTCTTAAAATGTTAAAGAGAAACAAATAGCTTTGAGAGAGAAGTTGACAAGTAATTTTTGCTTAAAATGAGACTGTGAAAGTCCTTGAAGTCCAGAAGAAGATGCAGCCTTTAGTTGCGATCCTTTAATCCTGTCTTTTTTGTCATGAGATATGTGTGCAATTTCTTATGTTCATTAATGAAGTAATGAACTTTGTTGTACTTCAAGATTCTGTGAAGTTTTTGGAAAATTGTGAAGATGAAGAATGAAAATCCAGATGGGTGCTGTTAATGACCAATCAGCCAGCGGGTCCTCAGGTTTCCCAGCATAGCAACCTCTGTGACTTAAGAGAGCTCTTGATGGAAAGGAAAGATGTCTCATTGGGACACTGGATATGTAGCTGTCCAATAGCTGCCGAACTACAACTACCATCAGCCCTTCCAGTATAGGTAGTTGCAAATGATACTGCCACTTATTCATCATCCGTGGTGTATTTGCTGTTCGTTTTAGCAACTATGGCAGAGATAATAAAAGAGATTCAGCTGCTAGTCAGATATAACTTAGAAAAGAAGAAAACTAATAAGTTTCAGGTATTTGTTGATAAAACAGTGAGGTTCTGCAAAATCTTGTGTAACCTTGGTTGAAAAATAAATGCCACTTGTAAATTCTTCCACTAATGCACTGGAATTATTTTGAGCAAATAATTCGAGCCAACCTCAACCCATATTCTGGGGATTGTTTTTAAGCATCTGTCCAAAATTTGATAGCAGTTCCATTTTAGCTGAGCGTTGCAGAATTTGGAATGTAGCAGTGTAGTATCTCTGTTGTATTTGCTTCCAAAATGGTGAAGCCTTTTCATGAAGGGGATTTAATATCCAAATTACATTTTTTTTTAAGTTGTAAGGAAATTTGCTTCTTTTAAATTGATAAAGGAAGATAAAGCCTATTCGCTTACAGAGAATAAACTAGCACTGACTATTGTAAATTTCAATCTATGTAGCTTTTGTTTAACAGTGAAATAAGAGATTTTTCTCTAGTTGGCACCGTATGAAGGCAAGCTAAACTGGCAATCTTTTCACATAGTTGGGTGATTTTAGAAAATGCCATTTAAATCCACATACAGTAAAAGTACAGCATTTTTGCTTAAGAGTGCAGTTCTGTGAATACTTTGTTTTTGATAAATGGTGAAGATAACCACCAAGTGACCTTGCAGGGAAATGTCAAAGCCAGAAGTTGATTTTTTCCTTCCGCCTCTTTCAGTTTGTGAGTGTTTTAGCACAATGTATGCAGATGTAATTTTAAATCAAGAAGGTATTTATTTACTGTGCTATTTTAATGCTGGGGTTTTCAGTGTATCTTGACACTCCATTATCTTTATCTGAAGTTTAATACTGTGTTTCAGTCTTGTTTTTGTTACTGATTAATTCATGTAGAAAAGAATCCAGACATGGGACGTGAACTGCAGAAACTTTGTTGATTTTAATAGATCCTGTCTTTCAGGTGTATCAGGCCTGCCTTCTATTGCTTTGGAGGTACTCTAATGTTCTTAAAATGTTTTTTTGGAATAAGACAGAATTGCCAGTTTACCGATTACTGTCAAAGCTAGATTTTGAAAAATCATACCCTGTTTCAGTTTCCATCCACCTGTTAGCACATATATGAAAGTGCACACAGGAAGCATAATTGCAGTTGAATCTTGTAGGTATTATTACTGAAATGAGTAGAACATATTCCATAAAGGCAATTTGGAGGTCTTTTAATATATTGTGTTAGATCTAAATTAAACATGTTATGGTCTGTGTAAGGTTAGAAATTTGTGACCCTCCAGGTATTGCTGTGTTCTCAGGCCATCAGCCATGCTGGTCTAAGGCCTATGGATATTGTAATCAGTTAACATCAGGAGGGCCATCTCTTCCTCGTTCATTGAAACTGAAGTCCCATTGAAATAATTTATCCCATGAATTGTAATGAAATGTTTTGCCACTCTCTTGGGAGTCATTTGGAAGTTTAAGAACATGCTGTGGTTACTGTTCCTACTGATCCATCCCACCCCCCAATGATAGTGTACACTCAGGAGACTAATGTTCCTGAAAGGTTCTATGGGTCCATCACTGCACCTAAGGGACTATGTTGGTGATTCCAGGACAAAATTTATTTATGACTGATTTATTTGTCCCAATTTGTTTGCAGTCCTACAGGATAAGGGTAGCAAAACTGTACAACATGGGTCAGTATTCAAGGATTACATGCTCACGTCCACTCAGTGGAGTTTGGGGGGGGGTTGTCTTTGACCAGCTATACTCCCAACCTACTGAATTCTAGAAACTAGTTGTTAAAAGACTCTGGACCTTGTTCTGGATTATATCCCAGAATTGGGATCTGCCATTCGCATGTGGTGTAGATTATGGCAGGCCCTACAAAATGCCTGCCATAGTCTTTATTATAATCCAGAATAAGGGCCAGTGCAGAAAGAGGTGAGTACTTTTTGCCATGTGGTAGGAAGAATTGCAGTTTGAGATGAAGAAGGTTAAAGGCTTTTTGTGCACTTGAAATTATGTGCCTTCTTGGGGTCCCAGCTACAAAACAATCGTTTTCTAAATCCCAACTATCACACTGGAATCTGAAGAGCAAGATTACAAGACATAGGTTTAGGACGTATGGGATTTTAAAGTTAAGATTGAAATTAAAAACTTCTTTGGAGACCTATGGAGATGAAAGTCTAGTTTTTTTTCCAGACCTCTTCATTTTATCAACTTACTTGCAGTTTTTGCCCAGGATTCTGCCTTGCGGTCTGACCTTTTTAGTGTTTATTTTATACTGTGTTTTGGATTCACTTAATCACTTTGTAATTGCATTTTTATTAAAACTTGTAGAAATCAAAGTCGTTTTGTGTTTAGAAATTCTGCTACTGCCATTACTTAACATCTGAAAAAAGAAAGTGGAGAAATCATCCAATCCTTCATTGTGAGTGAAGACTGAAATACTGTACTGATCTTTGTTACAAAGAGAGTTTATGTTATGATGTCCTACAGAAGCTGATAATTTTCTTCATGTCAACAATGCTTCTTGTGGAAACGTCTCCTGTACCACCCTCTAAAATACCTTCTTAGTGGACCAAACTGTTCTCTAGATCAAAAAGTGCATGGGCTGTTGATTTGTTCATTAGAACATTCCTTGAGGATGTAATGAAATAGCAAGATTCTTACTGGAAAACTAATGGCATATCTCCAGTACATCACAGCCAAACCTAAGTAGAGGCAACTGTTAACCAAGTTAGACAAAGTGTGCATTTGATGGCCCTACTTTTACTCCTATGCTCTTTTCAGCCCAGCAATGGACTTCTCGTTTCTGTAAGAGCTTTCTACAATGCTTAGGAGGTTCTTCCCCTTAGTCTTTCCTCTTTCTTGTGTTATTCATTGCCACCAGATGTGCCCAGTGGTACATGGTACATTCCTGCTATTGTTTCTGCACACTGAAAAAAAGATAAGTTTTATTGACTGGAGACAATCAGTGTTACAGCCTATGAGAGAGGTTATTGAGATGCTCTTCTATCTGAGCTTTCTCCATAGCATCTCCCACACCTTTTGATGGATTTCAAGCCAACCATCCACTATGGATCTACAAGTTAAGGTCCTCTCTATACCTTGACAGTTCCAATACTCGGAGTGCCTTCACTACACCTGATTTTAACTACTTTTAGTAGCTTTCAATATATGTAAATTACTCCATCAATCCATATATTTTAATGTGAGTGACCATAATTCAGTGGTTGAACAACTGCCTAGAAAGTAGAGAATCACAGACTTCTTCCTAGAAATTAAGGGCAAACTGCCAAAAAATTGCCTGGATTTTTCCATATGGTCACCAAGCAACTTCCTATTTTAATTGTTTTATTTTTTTTTAATTCCTTGTAAAGTGCCCTCAGTGCTTGATATGGTAGAGTGTGGTATAAGCTTGAATAATAACACCCCCTTTTACCCTTCTAATCTTTTGGGGATGATAGCTTAGGGCCTTTCTACACTTGACTTAGTAGGAGCATACCCAAGGCCATCTAAGCATGGTGCAGGTAAACAAATTGTTTAATGGTGCAACAGTCCAGCAAGCTCCCATCCACATGTCTTCCTATAAGATGAGCAGGAGAACCATGTGGCTGGCGGCACATGCACGCTGATGCATTGCATTGCCAGGTTGCCCTGGTTATGGTGCCACACTGGCGCTGTCACCAGGGCTACACAGTGGTCATCTTCCAGGCAGCCATTTGCACCAGGCAGCCATTTGCAGCCATTTGCACCAAGTGCAGATATTTAGAACATTCTAGCACTATGCCTCCTAGTTGATGGACGTGTAGTGCAAATTCCCCAGTCTAAGTGCAAGCTCATTTGTTAAATACTGAGCCTGGAATTAGATTTGCACTGGGACTCCCTTCTCCCACTGCAATCATGTTATTTAATTTTTTTTTGCTGCTGTTTCAGTTGTTTAAATTTATAAGTTGCCCATTTTATAAATTTGATTTTTGCTTTCATATGGTTGCGTTTTTAAGCTGCCTTGCATCCAGTGTGAACTAGTTAAGTCATATTTTAAAAACACTGGTATCATTGTTGCTGTTCACAGAAGGCACTTCTTCTTGTAATGAACAGTAACTACTATTAATAAAGTGGTTGATGACACTGTTGTCTAGGACATGGTGTAGTATATAATGGAGCACTACACATTCAGCCTGGTATGGGTGACATCCCCCTGCCTCTAAGGCATGTCTCCATTGTGTCTCCATCATAGCAGGCTGCTCTCATGGCCTCAATTGACTTCAGCAAGGGAAAACTGATAGCTCCTCCCTTCCATCAGCAAAATGTAGTCATCAGGTCAGCTTACACATAAATTTGGCATATTTTGCTGCAGTGAAGACCCAGTTCAGAATGCGAGAAGAGGTGTCAGAGCTGCTTCCTGTACACTGAATGTTTTGCATCTTGGAGAAATTTCAGTGTCCTTAAGACCCCTTGGGTGGTAGGGTGTTTTGCAGATGGACAATCCCCCTCCAATGCATTTTGAACGGGGACGTGCACAAATGGGTTTTGTTTCTTTGTATTCAGTTTGTCCTGAACGGAATGTAAGAAAATTTGTATTCATTCAGATACATCCCCTTGGAATGTGGTAGGAGTCTATTCGATAGGTATTTGTTCGAATTCATACGGATATCTGATATGAATGCATATGTATCCCATAACATATCTACTCTGAAAGCATCATGTCCACCCTGAGCCCACTCTCAACCCATGTCGAATGCACTATGGATCCATTGCAGATGTGACTGGCACAGCCATTCCTTGTCTTCCCACACAGGAAATGTTTTATGTGAGGATCTTATTTGCAAAGGTACGTATACCCAGCCAAACCATAGTTCTTGTTGAGGAATTTGATCGAAGGCATTCTACCTTTCTTACATTCTCTACAGTGGTGAGGTTATTGGTCAGAGGTCAATATTGGAAGGAGAGAAAACATTTTTTAATGTTGTGAGACGCATACAGTTGACAAAGAGCAGTCATTGGGTGTTTTTCCACTGTCAGAAAGTACCCATTTTTGTACCCATTAAGGACCCATTTGGGTGTGAGCCGGATGATCCCATTTCTACCACAGCACCCATTTGGGACCTGATTGTTTCGACTGCCACTGGGGAAATCCGGATCAAATGGGTACTTTCTGGGGTCTACAATGTGGTCTTCAGGCAATAAATCCAGATTAAAGGCAGCCTGTTTCCATGCTTGTGTGGCAGTGAGGTCTAGAGAAGGCGGCACCCATGGGGGGGTGGGGGGGGCGAGCCCCAAAACCTAAGCTTCCAAGTCATTTCGAAGTCATTTCGAAGTCACTTTGAAGTCTGTGCAAAATAGCTCCGGAGTGTCTTTGAAGTCTGTGCTGATCTTCAGAGTGAACTTCGAAGTGACTCTGAAGTGACTTTGAAGTTCACTTGGAAGATCAGCACAGACTTCAATGGAGCTGTTTTGCACAGACTTCGAAGCCACTTCGGAGATTGGGGGGACAGGGGGTGCAAACACCTGGGGTGACAAGCAGACCCCTCATGGGTAGATCCGGATTTTCCAATGGGTGCTCCTGTGTTTCCACGGCAGGGAGGCTAGCACCCATTGCTATTGGGTGCTAGACCACCCATGGAAACACATTGGGTATTTCCCTTAATCCGGATCTACTAGATCTGGATTAAGGAATGTACCCATTCCTCAGATCTGGAGCTTATTGGATCCGGATTAAAGGAGCGCGGTGGAAAAGCACCCATTGCTTACTCAACATTCCCCACTTAGGTGCTCTGCATGTCCTGAACTACAGCTCCCATCATTCTAAAGGATCTAGGGCATAATGATGGGTGCTGTAGTTCATAAACTGCTGAAGGACTGCAGCCAAGACCTACAGTATTTTGACATTGAAACTGCCATCAGCTTCAATCAACGCTCCTGGGACTGTTTCCCTCAGCTCATGCTGTTCAGGGTGGGTTTCTTTTGTTTCATTTGGCATTCCTGAACAAGAGTAATTATGGAAGATCTTGAAAGATCATTAGGAAAAACACACACACCAGAATTTGTTAATTTGAGAACAAATGTGGGTTCTTAAAATATATTGATATGATGGAAGGTGTATATTTAATCTGGGTGTTTGGTTTAAAACTTAGTACACATTCCTGTCTGTGTTGCAAGGAAAAAAATCTGAGTTCCGCAGGGCTTTAGCCACTGTTTTTATTTTCAATGTTTTGTAAACCACTTTGAGATTATACATTTATATACTGCTTCCCTTTAAACAGATAAGAAAATAGGTTAACAACCTCAAGATTTGGAAAAAGAAAGCACACTTTTCCAAATTTGCTTTTATTAATGTACTTTACACCCAAGAAAGTGCCTAAAAACTGCTATGACAGGTTAACAGACTTGCAAACAATCTCATATAAGAGCACTAATTAAAAGAAACAGTAAACAATTACATGCAGGAAATGTTGAAAATAAAACAACTTCATGCCTTTCATTTGTAGGTATAGGTTCCTATGAAAGTAGGAAGCCCTTAATTTCACATCATATAATATGTAAAAGTTCAAAACTTATGAAGGGAATTCAACCTAATGGCTAAATAGGAATCATCCTGGCATTGGCAGATTTATAGGTTTCAAGTGGGTAGTCCTTGTTCATCATTTATAGGTCATTTTCTGTTAGAGGCCCTTTCTGCACTGGACCTTTTTCTGGATTATATTCTGGAATAGTAACCTGCCACCTGCCTGCTTAGTATAAACTGCACCACCATGCAGGTGGCAGGTCCCAATTTGGGATATAATCCAGAATATGACTCAGTACAGAAAAGGCTGGAGAATTAAATGTTCTATTGTAGAAGGTTCTTCAAGGCTGACACAAACATTAACACCTCAACTTTACTCTGCTCTGGCCTAAAACCTCTTAGGGCAATAAATTATCACCTAAGAAAACAGATAATCAACAGGATGATTCATAACCACCAGCAACCAAAGAAGTAGTCATTCACTGAGAATTCTACCTAATCTGGTGACAAGTTCAGAGAACCTTCTAATTTCCATAATAGCATGAGATCTATGTTCCAAACAGGTTTCATGACATTATTAGTACTAATGCTGCTAAGATTTGTCCCTTTTTTATTTTGCCAAAAACCAACTGCAGATGGCCAAAACAATCTTTGGTCACTTCTACCTGAACACCTTAGAGAAGTACCACCTCCAGAGACACATCTTCATCAAATAATTTCGTTTGGTGTAAAGGCACTGTCATGTAAACCATTGCTTTGCTGCCATTTGTCTGCTATTTATTTTCTGTGTTATTAGTCAGCCCTGGAATATTAGACTGTTTGATGCAACAGTCCTTGAAAGCTTACATTGTCATCACTTTAGGAACCAATGTGGCTTGCCACTCTTCATATGAACCATAAAACCATTGCCTCATTTAGAACCCGGTACTCATCATTACCCTGCTAATTTGAGTGGCATGAGGGCAAAGCCAAATGCTTTTAAATATTTATTTAATGCAAGTTTTGTTTTTGTACAAAAAACAAATGTGACAACAGGCCTTACCCAGAAGGGCTTACAATATAATGAAATGGATTTTTGCACATCCTTTGGTTTATTAGCGAAACCATACCTGTTTCTCCTACCCCATCTCTCTGCCAGCTATACCCAGTCTTGAATAATGCTCAGTCTGGAGCAATCGTTACTTTTACTATAAAAGGAAGTGTAGGTATTGCCTTAGGTATGTATAAATATATTTTATCAGATAGCTGTAAGTTAATTGCTGTCTAACACTAACTTGTTAGTCCTGTATAGCTTCACTATGGCAAAGGCTTTCTTCACATTGCAGTCTTGCACACGTCCCCACTGTCGCTGCCCATGCAACACATCAGACTCATTCTGCACTGTACCCAATTTGCAGGCCAGAGCTCCCCAGTATGATGCACATGGGAATACATGTGTCCACCAAGGCCTCTCCTGGGGCATCTTAACTCACTGAAATAGCATGGTCAACTGGGTTTATTTTCTACTATACCATGTGTAGAGGATGTACAAAATTTAAGTATACCCCAAACTGATTTGATATCTTCTTAGGTCCAGTCAGGTGAGGCAAAAAGGTCCTCATTGTATATTTTCATTCATTCATTCATTCATTCATTCATTCATTCATTCATTCATTCATATTTCTATCGTGCCCTATACCCAAAGGTCTCAGGGCAGATTACAATAAAATAATTATAAAAGCAGGTAAAATAGATCAGGCTAAAATAGTGACTTGTTTCTATAGTTGACTGCTATTCTGTGGTTGCTGCCCACCATACCTGTCCAGAATTCCATGTGTCCACACAGACTTACAAAATCCTGGAGTCTTGTTCTAACTTTCTGGGCTGCAGAGAAAACAGGAAAGCTGAGTGGAGTTTGTCACACAGAGATATAACTGCAGAGCTGATGGGAAGCATGTTCAAAAAGAACATTACTTAGAACTGTTTATCATAATCACCCTTTTATCTGTTTAAGGATTCCACAAATATGTCCATTCTACAGCAAAAGACCGTTCAGCCCCTAAACCAGTAATGCTGACAGTATTATGAGCATTGAATCACATAGTGTAATAGATAAAGAGTTCCCAGTGGAAAAGCACTGCATTTTGAATATTAGGAAAATGTGTTCTCTGTAGGAGAGAAATTGCTTTTTAAAAAATAATGGCTGCCATAGGAATTTCATACAATTAACTGCTCATTTATCCATACAGGAAAATAAGCTGGAAAGGCCCTAGGCAAATAGAATAAAATGGAAATATTCTCCACAGAGGGTGATACATCTGTATAATTTCTATCAGCGGTGGCTTCTTGGTGAAAGCTGATATTCTTGTCCACAGGGCATGAGTATGCAAGCAGGAATCATTTTTTGGTGTGCCATGTCACGAGAACTAACTTACATTTTGAAATATTATATGATGGACTAGACACATAGACAATCTTTGGTTCAGTTCTGAGGAGGAAATTCACAGTGAGATTCACAAAATGCAATTTATAAAATATTATGTTGGATAGAAAGCATGAAAAGCCAGAGGTAAAAAACAGATTCCTTACATAAAAGCTGGTGTGTAGCAATTGCTGGCGTATGTGGATTTTCCACCCACAGATGGTTCCACTTTGAATGTTTTTGTGCCACAATCCATCTGAGACACTTCTGTGCAAGCCATCTGAATGCTATCAGTATGAAGAGCAAGTGAGCGGACAGCTCATCACACGTAACATAATCTTTCCTTTTAAAGGTAGCTGTCTTCCTTAGGCAGTTTGTTGAACAAGGGAAAACTAACCTCTTGGAATCAAATGGTGGTGGGAGACATGTAGGGTGTTTAAATACAGTAGTTCCTAGTGGAACCCAAGGATCTTTTCAGTGTTGCAACAAGAATTAAACCTGTGCATTGCAGCCACCTGCTGGAACTGCTCCTCGTCTAGCCAAGAAAAATGAGGTGCATCACAAGAGAGCACAATGGCGGTCAGTCTTTTGAAGCCACTGCCCAGCAGGCCCTTGGCATCCGACCCAAAGGAAATCCCATCTCACGTATATTTGCTGGCTCTTCTCCTTCCAAGTCATGTTCCCCCACTTGCTGTACACATCTCACAGGGGGCAGTGGTTCAAACAGCAGCATCTTTCATGGGTGGGATAAGAGACAGAGGGAGACAGAGATTTCAGTCAACTTGCCAAAAAACCCTTTAACTTATCTGATTAAATAGGAAAGCTTTGTACGTGTTTGCAGTGTGAAAACATAATGGAGTTTCTCTAACCACACAAAGAAGGGGAGAGGCAGAAGGAGGATGAAGCAGGGAATTTCAACAGTTTGGAACCTGAATCCATTTTCTCTTTCTCTTGCTTGCAAGCTGCAATTCAAGATTCCTTTCAGGTGAGTTTGCACAGAACTGTGTCCTTAACAGTGCCATAGCTACTGCTGGCTCTGTCTATTCATACTCCTAGTACCACTTCTTTTTAATTGCTTTGCCCTTTTGTCACAGCAGCCACAATGGGTACCAGACACCATCAAACACTTATTCTGTCTGATGAAGCTGCATCGACTCCGGTGTGGGATGCAGCTGTTCCCTCAGAGGAATGGGCACTCTTTTCATGGCCTTAGGTGGGATGTCGCATCTGATGGAGAATCGGAGGACTTCTCCCCTAATAGCTCACTGGCTAACTTCCCTGCTGAGGACTTATCAGGCCCAGCCAGTGACCTGGACACCCAGCCAAGGCTCCCAGATTCTACAGCTGGGGCTGCCCTGGGAGTTTTCTGGCAGCCCACACCATGGGAGACTCCATTAATTAAATCATGAAAAGAGTCCCTGGCGCAGGTCTGACCAGGTGGGGAAGAATAAGATCCTGAAAACAAAGGAGTTTCTGGAGGAGGAGGAGTGGGAGGAGGGTCAGCTGTGGGTTCAATGTGGTCCCTCAGCATGTGATATCAATTCCTAGCACAGCTGCCTTTGTTTTCTGCTGGAAAGAGCTCTTAACATATGGCTCTGCTCAGTGTACTCATTAATGTAATTCTGATGAAACTTGACCTGACTTCAGTTCTCTCTGCTCCTCATTTGAATACCTTGATGAAAGACTTGTTCTCTCTTCCTGGCTATTAATCTGCTGCCGAGGAACTCTACAAGGAACTTCAGTATCAGTCAGCAATGGGAACTGTGTAATTAGTTCTATCAGTAAAACGTGGCATGGCTTTTACAATCTCTCTACTTTCTCCCGTACTCATCTCAAGGACCATCTGGGCCTTAACAGTCTGGCCCAAACCATGAGTAACCTCGGAGCTCTACAGGATCACTGCTGCGGGTTCAGTGCCCCAGAATGTGAATCACAGACAAAGACTGAAGGTGCGGCCAGAACTCTGGTCCAATTTCAAGTCCATGACAATGATGATTATTACAGTTCCATCTGTTGAGTTGATGCCTGGCAGCTGTGTGCATTCCAACGACAGAGAGAAACCAGTGAAGCCTCAGAATAGTTCGCTCCAGGCAAAATCTGAAGAGCTTCATTTCACTTCATGTTGCCTTTGTTTTGGGCTGGTGCATCTTGGGAGATGAATGACAGCAGTAGCATTTTATCACCCTGCCTCCCTGATGGCCATGAGGTGTGTCAGGCACCTTCACTTTATATGTTCAGGAGAACATATAATATGCTTATTTTATATTGGCTTTTAATGTTGCAACCTACTCTGAGAACTTTGGGTATAGGGCAGGATAGAAATTCTAAATAAGTACTGTATTTTCTGGCGTATAAGACTACTTTTTAACCCAGGAAAATCTTCTCAAAAGTCGGGGGTCGTCTTATACGCCGGGTGTTGTCTTCTTATACGGCAAGTATATCCCAAACTCTATATTTTAAGTGGAAAGTTGGGGGTCGTCTTATACGCCCAGTCGTCTTATACGCCGGAAAATACGGTAAATAAAAATGGCCATGTGGATGTAGCCTGTGAGACTTTTGATATATAGCAGTTCAAAGATATGGATCAGCTGGCTACTTACCTGTTGACTGAGTGACACAAGACACTTTGTAGGATAACCATATACTTAAGATGCACAGAAATGCAGCTATGAAGCCGAATGCCTATTCAAAATAAAACAAAAAATACTTTAAATAATTAAACCATTCAGAAGCAGAGATTCTGTTCACTTAGCTAAATGAAAATCTTGCTCAACGCAAATTAAGTTTCCATTTCAATATGGGCCTGTCCCCAAGGAATAAAAAGTCTGCCAAGACTCTCCTTTTGCCTCTGAGCGTCCCCAAGCCAGGGTTTTTAACGAGGTTCCAGCGCTACAAAACGTGGAAATCGCGCGACAAAATACATGCACTTTAAACAACTCTTCCAGCGCTCTTTCTGTAAGTCACGGGTTTTCCTCGCTACATTTACCTTGAGGACGCTCCGTGGCAAAAGGGGCGGGGATTGCCGCCTGCACACACAGCAGAAACACAAGCGCAGCTTCACTTTCTAAAGCTCAGAACTAAAGAGCCAGAATCACGCAGAATTGCAACATTGTTGCAATCACTGTGAGGTGTGAAATGGGTGGATTATTGCTAGGGGTGGATTTTAAAGCGATAACAGGGAAAGTGATGAGTGAATGAGCGATCGTGTGTTGGACAGGATGGATTTTTGAAAGCAAAAACAGGGAAAGTGGTGAGAGTGAATGTTTTTCAGCACGAGAAGCCATTTCGGAGGGGGGGGGGAGATCTGGGAGACAAACAGAGAGCAGATCGCTGTTTCTCCTTTGCACTTGTCAGGGATTGTCTTCCTGGTTGTGGCCATACCGAGCACAGTCCCTCCCCATTCCTGCTGGCACCCTATGAACAAGAGCAGGGGCGGGGAGAAAAAGATGCGCGCAAAGAAAACAGGGATCCTATGGGGACGGAAGGTGCGTTAAAAACACGCATTTTCCTGAGCCTCATGCAGACGCTTATTCCTGATTTGCATGGCACTTTTAAAGTCCACTTCAATAGAGTGACAGTAGAGTGACAGTGGAGAAGTAAATAAGTCTTTTGGGGATGCAGCCTATATGTCATCCCAGGAGCTTACTGCGGAAGAAAGGAACAGTGTTCTTAAGTAGTTGTGATCCAAAAGCTTTAAAATCTACATATGACCCCAGAAGCAATTGGTGGGCCACTGTATGAGACAGAGGCCATTTCCGCACAGGTCCTGAAGACCCCATTAGGAATGCATTCAGGATGGATCTGCTGCATAGCTTCTGCACTGATGACCCCATGACGACCCCATTCGAAATGTGCTGTCCCCACAAGCGCCTTCGATTTCCAGATATAATGGGATCTTTGGATCCTTAAATCTGGATTCTTCCGCCATGAAGACCTGATCACAGAATGCACTTCCGCACAAATGCTGGGCCGATGGGGTTCTGGGACCGGCCTAAAGGCCGCCATTTGCAGTGGGGTGGATCTGCCTCCACCCCTCAACACACACGCTACATAGGCCCGCACATACTTCATAGTGGTCTATGAAGCTGAGCACAAGCTGCATAGCAGCTATGTAAGGCAGCTACAAAGCTGTGTCTCTCTGCCATGCCCACTGTAACGGGAAGTGACCCCTGGTTGATGGCTACATGGACCAATCACGTTGCACCACCGATGGACCTTCCTGCTCAGGCCTAATTGGGCCTAACTGGAGCCTTGAGATGGCAGTTACAGCATCTGCATGGCAGCCCTGTTTAGCACCTACCGCCATCAGGCGCTAAACAACTCATGCAGACATATGGCATCCTTGCCATGACATAGAACTACTCGAACCAGATTCCCCAAGGACCGGATTAAATGAAGTAAGGGTGAAAACAGCCAGAATGTTAGACTAGGTGGCCTGATCCAACAGGGTTTTTCTTATGTTCTTATGAGAAACGATTTCGGGGAAATGGATACTAGATGCACTGTAAAAGGCAACTTTAACAGCCATAGGCAGTGGAGAGAGGAAGAGATCTAATAATGAAGGAAAACTAGGACAAAAAGCAAAAGAGCTAACTTGAAACCTGTAAATTAAGGCATAATTATACGAGTTTCTAAGAAATACATATCATAACCAAGCTAACATAAACATGCAGCAGTCAGCCCCAATATGTGGTACATACATCGTCTGTTTATGTAGCTGTCATTGGCAGATTATAGTCATATTTATGTTATAGTCAGCTTAATCATGTTTATAATGTTTGAAGTGTGGTTGTTTTAATGCTCTGAGCATGTTGCTTTTAACCCATGGAAATCTGCTTCCTGCTTTCTGTTGAAAAGCAGCCTTCAACTAATATAATGGCATTATGGGATCTGCCCTAAATCCAGACACCATCAATGACAATTTAAAAAATGGTTTCTTATTATGAAGTTTTGAGAAATGGCTCACCGCTCCAGCTGCAAGTCCTGATGAGTGTGCACTTTTGGCTGCTACAACAATAGATGCAATAAGAAGCAAGATGGTACCTATTAGGTAATGGAGAAACTCCTGGAAAAAACAAACACAGTACAATAAAGGAAGGAAAATTATTGAAGGAAAGTTTTAGGCTGCATGCAGGTATCACTTATCCCACTATATTTCGATATTTCAGAATAAAGTATGGATATTCTGAAATATCCATGCTTTATTCAAGAATATCAAATATAGTGGAATAAGTGTCATCTGGATACAATCTGAGCATGGTTCATCTAAACCAGCCCCAGGGTCAGCTCAAGAACACTTGAAGATTAAATCAACCGTAAAAAGAAAATCTTAAAGATTTTCAGTAATATTTCCTGGCTGAAAGAGTCAAAGATGCTACTGTGCTCAAAATGGATACTTTATCATTCATTTCCTGACCAAGAAATGCTTTCTGGAGACCAGACCTGTGGGTTCCTGTATATCAGCAATGAAATCCATGTTCCAGCCCCTTATCAGTCACCTTAGTAAACAAAGAGACATTTATAGCATACATCCTTATTACTCCCTTTCTCGAGCAGACAAAACTGACTCATACTGGTTTGCCATAGCCCAAGGTGGTCAAAAGGTGCTTCCGCATTTACGGCTGGAAATCCGGATCTACTACATGCAGATTTAGTAAATCTGTTTTAGAGTAGATCCGGATTTACTAAATCCGGATGCAGTGTAGATTCGGATTTCAGAAGGTAGATCCATATCTATTAGATACAGATCTACCGCCACCCCTTCCATCCGCACACGGGACAGAAGGACGATTTAGATCCGGATTTGAGGTGGGTGCTGTGCTCCGGAGACCCTCCCCTGGCCTGCCATGATTGGCTCCTCGGAGCCGAGCATGGCGAGCCGGGGGACTCCAATTTCTGGAGCCAGGAAAAGCTTCACCGAACCCCCACCCCCCTTACCAGGAGGGACCTCGCAGCCAGAATTGGGGTGACTGCGTGTAGGTAAAGAGGGGATCGCTCGCGCTCTCCTCAGGGTGGGCTAGGAGGGGTTTTGCTGAAGCTCCCCCTGGCTGCAGAAGTGGCGATCCGCCGCTTCTGGGGCGAGGGCGATCCGCGAAATCGGAGTCCCCTGGCTCACCATGCTCAGCTCCGGAGGAGCCAATCATGGCGGGCCAGGGGAGGGCCCAGGTTAGGCACGTTTTTGCTGTGTGGACATGTACTAACGGATGTGTCCTAACAATGAAAAATGCCCATTAAGACTACACTTCCAGAAAACCCCATTAAGCACACATTAGAGACAGATAGGTGCGGAAGCAGCTTCCCCGATCTGTCTCTAATGGGTGCTGCTGTGTGGACGTGGTTTTCCGGAAGTGTCCTTAATGGGTGCCGCTGTGTGGATGCGGTTTTCCCATTGTGTTCTTAATGGGTGCCGCTATGCAGTTGCAGTTTCCCAGATGTGTTCTTAATGGGTATTAAAGGGCTGTGCGGAAGCACCCAAAGAGAACTCTCTGGAGAAGTAGGGACCTTTCCCAGTCGGAAAGTGCCCAGGTCCCTTTCAGCCGGAACCTAGTTTCAGTCCCTGAATCAAACCAAGCTAATTGCCCAAAATTCTGTGCCCAAGACAATACTTAGCAGACTAGACAAATATACAACTTTAAGTGTGCCACTGTTCATTCTTAAGGTGATGAAGGGTCAAGCCACATATTATAATCCAGGAGTGAGTGAGAAACACAGGACGTTGATTTTATATAATTGTTTGCACATAACATTTGGTTTTTAAACTTTCTTGATATGGCCAATACTGACTAATCAATGAAACTGACTGTGCCCAAGAGGGAAGACAGTACATATGACATCCCAAAATGCCAGATAATTTCATATATGAATGCTTCTACAAACACTCTAATGAAGAATAGTCCAAGACTAGCTTATTACTGGGTAAGCATCTGAATATCTTTCTCAGCTTACAACCTAAAGTGATAGAGAGGCCTCAAGAAATTGGTACTAAATGATACTTCTGAAAATGAGTTCAGTAAAAAGCAGCCCAAAGATTTTCAGCTATCACTAACTGAACCACAGCAACAAACTGGTTTGCAGTCAATGTCCTTGGTGCCTACGGATTTGACCCACTGATTCAAGTGTGTGAAAACCTTCCACTCCCACCCAGAAAGCACTGTGGAATAAATATGTTCAAGGAAGTTTACAAGCAGTTATTAACTAATCAAAATACAAAAGCCAAACAATATAAAGTACAAGAATACATATTTGAATACAAAATCCAATAACCAATCAAACGTATTTCGCAGTGTAGGCAAAGATATAAAAGCACAGCTGTTCTCCCCTGTAGATCAATATGGCCCAAGTTGTTTTTTTATGCACAAGTCTTTACCCACAAGATAGTGGAGACAGAAGCCAAGGAGACACACAGGCAGGTTCCCCACTAAGCCAATCCCACCCACCCGCCAGCACAGAGTCCTAAAGGGTTGGCAAGTTCCCTGTATCAGCTTGAACACCAACCTCAAGGCTGAATCTGTCTAAATGTATATTGTCTGCTTGGTCAAATGATTGTGGACTTTCTTCACTGCCATTTGATGGGTGGGGAGGTTTGTCCCCCACCCACGCAGGAATGCCTGTGAATATTAAGACACTAATCTCAAAATTACAGCAGATTCTACTCCCCTACCACCACACACCTGGGTTGGCTGTATTTTTGAGACTGGTGTCTTAGAAGCACAGCACGTACAGCTGCACTAGCAGTGAAAAACTTCCTCCACTTGTCTAATAGCACAGGTGGAGAGGCTTCCTTCCCACCCTCCTACAGAGGGACTGCTTATGATTTTGAGACTCCACATTTGCTTACCAAATACCATGGCAAGTTGTGGTTGCCCCACTCCTTCTCAATGTCGATTTGGTCCTCTCAGCACAGGTAGTATCCATTCCACTTTTCCAGATTTCATATGTTCTGATGGGTCTCAGGTAAGGACAGGAGGCAAAGGAAGCCTGACCTGATTCACCCCAGTTGAAAGCTGTGTGCTGCTTCTTTTGCTTTTAGAGGTTTAAACTCACTGCCTTCCAATGGCTGCTGAGCTTGGAAGGTCTGAGGTGTGCCACCTCTATCTCTGTAGTGGGTGGTCTTTTTTTTTTTCTTGCCTCCCAGGCTCTTAAGCCTCATATCTGCCAGAGATATAAATCAGGAGTCTGAAACTATGAGACACAGAGAATAGCAAAATATACCACTGGGAGGGAACCTTATCAACAGGCTGAGGCAATCTACCAGATCAACATGATCAAAGGAAGCAAAACAGGAAAACCAGAGTGAGAATTACTGGCATCTCCAGATTGGAAGTACAGCATGCACCACTGGTTCAGAGAAGACAGAATATGAAGTCTGTGTAGGTATCTTCCTTTCTGGTTCCTGCAGCTAGTCAGAGGAAGGTTTAATCTGTACTTCTTGAATGTTCTGAATCCCAATTATAATGATGTTCACTGGGCTATTTATTCATTTGCATGAATACCCAACCCGGTGCCAGGTCAGGTTACAACAATGAAAACAAATATAGAGAAGAGCAATTAAAAATGGCACAGCCTAGTTTTATGCACCTTGCTCTGGAATTCTTGTACATGTGCAGAGGCTTTGAGATCTTTTTAGGACACTGGGTTTCAATTTGATTGAAAGAGGTCACAATAGGAGCCATGAAACAGTGTGGCAAGCTTAATTTTAAAAAGCTTTGCTTTTTACCTCTTAGGCAAAGTAGCTTGGGCTTCTCTTAAATTAGTTGGACTTTCCTACAAAACCAACATGAAGTGTAGAAATTCCATGTTTCTCCAGGAATAAGGAAAGAGGAGATGTTCCTAAGTTATCTCTTTCACACAATTTTGGAATCACACCTCACTCTTTCTATGCTGCCTTTAAAATATACTGTGAATGTGTTCCCCAGTACCAAACCAGGTCAATCATTTAAGTGTCTCCTTCATTTACATCAAGAAAGAAAAATAAAAGGGGCTAGTTAAAACCTTTGCTTGCAGATTACTTTTAAAAGCACACCTCTGTATCTTATTGATGGGAATTTCTATTGTATTTACCATGTACAGTCCACAATGCACACTGCATTTATGGGAAACGTGATAGAGCCAGCAGATATACAAAATGGGTCAACTCTAAGTGTTTGCTTGTTTACTTTGGGCATCTATTAATTTCTCTATGGGACCTAAGGTCAAATAATTTTGCAATGGTCCTTTTTCCTTTTCAGAACGCATTTATACATTGCCTGTCAATATATATTTCGAAGCATTACTGTAACAACAGTATTGGGATGGGTTATGCTATGTGTAAGACATATCTGTTAGTGAAACAAAGCTGAGATATCTCCTTAGGACGCTGCTATTAATTACATGCACTTGCTTTGAAAGGTCAGAAGTTATGGTTTCATAAAAGGTGTTTTGCTTAGAAAAGGCTGCAAAGGCAATATAAACAACATCAAGAAGAAGAAGAATAGTTGGCTTTTCTACCCTGCTTTTCTCACCCATTTAAGGGGACTCAAAGCGTCTGACAAAGCTTCCTATTTTTCTTCCCTGTGAGGTAGGTGGGGCTGTGAGAGCTCAGAAGAGAGCTGTGACTAGCCCAAGGTTACCCAGCTGGCTTCATGGAGGAGTGCGAAATCAAACCCGGCATTCCCAGATAAAGGTTCGGCTCCTTAACCACTAGACCAAACTGGCAAGAGAAACTCTCTGTATGGGCACTCACTTCATAAGCTCGTATAATTACTACAATTTTTATTTTAATATTGCATAGTACTTTACTGCTGTGATGGTATTTCATATTGTGTAGTACACTTATTACTTGTTGCTCTGGGTTTTTTAGAAGAAAAGTGGGATACAAGAATTCTGCAAACATAAACAGAAGTTCAATCAGGTCTGCATCCAGGCATCAGTTACTTATTCCACTATATTGGGATATTCTGGAATATCCATGCTTTATTCTGGAATATCCAAATGTAGTGGAATAAGCAACTGACAACTAGATGCAGCCTGAGTTGCAAAACTGCCAGTATCTGTCCATTTTTTTCAACTAGCAGGCTGAAGCTGCAGATATTTGTCCAGGCGCCGTACGACAGCTGCGATTTCATTTCAATCCTACCATTTCTAGAGTTGCTACATAATAGACTAAGAACAGGAAGGCAGAGAGGGAGCCCTGGGGGGTCTTTAAAACGTGTCAATTCTATTGCACTCGTTATGAAGCTGTATCAGCAGGAGTTTCTTTTTCTGAGCTGATAATCCACATTTGATCCTAAACACGTTTAGATCTCGCTAAGAGCTTATAGTCACATTTTATTGTATTTCCAACTCTGCATTTCACAGTACTTTGGCCCCATTGTTAATTTAAAGAAAACTTTCAGCCCCCACAACTGCCATGCGGATCTGTTTAAATTAAATAACCACCCCCACCTGCAAAGTGGTTTCAATTATGACGAAGAAACTTACAGCAAGTGGCCAGTTGATGCATGTCAGTGTTCTGTAAACTCTGAAGAGGTAGACAAGATAAAAAACAAGAATCATAACTACGTCACACATGGTTACAACTTCAAAGTAAGTGAATGTACTGTGATCCGTCCATTTTGAGGCTCTTACACAGATGAATCCGATCAGCAACAATAACTGAAAGACAAAAGGCAAAAAAGAGAGTTAGGGTAGGAAAAGAAAAAGATGCTTAACACCTTCTTCCATATCAATATGCCTACTAAGCCCTACTGGTTTTATCAGTTTTAGCAGTTAAAGGCTTGGGACAGGACCTTCTAGATGGCAGCCCCGAGACTATTTATTTATTTATTTATTTATTGTTTACATTTATATCCCGCCCCATACCCGAAGGTCTCTGGGCGGGTTACAACTTTAAAACAACAGATTAAAACAGAATGCACATTAAAAGACGTTAAAAATTCCGTACATATAAAACAATATACAACATGTTTAAACTGATAATGTCTGTACTGGGGGAGGGAACATTAACAACTTAGCCAAAGGCCAGGGCAAAGAGGTGCGTCTTTACTGCCCTCCTAAATATATATAAGGAAGGGGCCTGACGCACCTCAAGGGGGAGGCTATTCCACAGTCTGGGGGCCATCACAGAAAAGGCTCTCTCCCGGGTGCCCACCAACCTCACTGTTGAAGGCGGTGGGACAACCAGGAGGGCCTCGCCAATTGATCTTAAGGCACGGTCAGGTCGATATGGGAGAAGGCGTTCCTTTAGATATTTGGGGCCCAAGTCATTTAAGGCCTTATAAGTCAAAGTCAAAACCTTGAATTGGGCTCGGTAGTGAATTGGCAGCCAGTGCAATTCTTTTAAAACCGGCGTGATGTGCATCCGGCTAGATGTTCCGGTCAGCACTCTCGCGGCTGCGTTTTGCACTAGCTGCAACTTCCAAACCGTCTTCAAGGGCAGCCCCATGTAGAGCGCATTACAGTAGTCCAATCTAGAGGTTACCAGAGCATGGATAACTGTGGCCAAGTCGTCTCTATCCAGAAGTGGCTTCAGTTGACGGACGAGCCGTAGTTGGGAGTAGGCACTCCTGGCCACGGCCTCCACCTGAGCTTCAAGTGTTAGTGCAGAGTCCAGGAGTACCCCCAAGTTACGCACCTGTCCCTTCCAGGGCATTGCAGCCCCATCAAGGACAGGGTTTTCCCAACTACCCGGACCCGAGACCCTGTGACACACAGCACCTCTGTCTTGTCTGGATTCAGTTTCAATTTATTCACCCTCATCCACCCCATTACTGCCTCCAGACACCTGTCAAGCACTTCAACCGCCTCTCCTGATTCAGATGGTACGGAGAGATAGAGCTGGGTATCATCTGCATACTGATGACACCTCACTCCAAATCTCCGGATGACCTCTCCCAACGGCTTCATATAGATGTTAAATAGCATGGGAGATAAGATCGACCCCTGAGGAACCCCACAAGTGAGTTCCCAGGGTGTCGAAACAGTGTCTCCCACAGTCACTATCTGAGATCTATCCCGGAGATAGGAGCAGAACCAGTGCCACGCATTGCCTCCCACTCCTAAACTCCATAGTCTCTCCAAAAGGATACCATGGTCAATGGTATCAAAAGCCGCTGTGAGGTCCAGGAGAACCAACAGGGTAGCGTACCCCCTGTCTCTCTCCCGGATAAGGTCATCAACCAGGGCGACCAAGGTTGTTTCCGTGCCGTAACCGGGCCTGAAGCCAGATTGAAATGGGTCTAGATAATCAGCTTCTTCCAAGCATGCTTGCAGTTGAACAGCGACAGCCCTCTCCAGAACCTTGCCTAAGAAAGGTATGTTAGCTACCGGACGATAGTTGTTTAGATCTTCTGGATCCAGGGAGGCTCTCTTCAGGAGGGGGCACACCACAGTCTCCTCTCTGAGGTGTGTAAGGCATTTTCTTTAAACACATATGGGGTGTTTTCCCACTTATCACTAAAAGACCCATCTGGTCTAGTGGTCTGGCCAGTCTGGTCTAGTGGTAAGGGAGCTGGACTCTTATCTGGGAGAACTGGGTTCGATTCCGCCCTCCCCCATGAAGCCAGTTGGGTGACCTTGGGCTAGTCACAGCTCCCTTTCTGAGCTCTCACAGCCCCACCTACCTCACAGGGTGCCTGTTGCGGGGAGAAGAATAGAAAAGCTTTGTCAGCTGCTTTGAGTCCCCTTAAATGGGTGAGAAAAGCGGGGTAGAAAAGCCAGCTCTTCTTCTTCTAGTGCTAGCGGAAACCCCCCTAGCACTCGAGTACCCATTAAGGACCCATTAAGAGTGCTAAGTGGAAAAACACCCTTAGAAAACCGGCAAAGATGCACCTATTTACATCTCTGGCTGAGGAAACAGCTTCCCCTCCAAACTTTCAGACACTATTACTGATTCTTTTAAATTTGTTTTTACTGTTGTAACCTACCCTGAGACCTTTGGGTATAGGGCAGGATAAAAATGATATATGAAGGAATGCTAATATCAGGCTGGATATTTGCCTCTATTTACATTTTTCAGTTCTAGAAAGGGACTCAGTAGCACATTACTGCCGTTTTGACCTTTTCAAAGACTTGCTTCACATTAATTAATTCACATTTATTTAAACTTTGTAAAGAATTTTAACTATTTCCTGGCACTTCAACACTTTCCCAAAACTATAAAAATTTTCACCTGAAAATTAAGGGCTAAATAAGAACAGAAATTCAATATATTGTTCTTAATTAATAGCATGATGTTTTCTACAACAAAATTTTTTTTAAAGGATGGCTTGCAAATATGCCCCAAAACAAAGAAAGTATTTCAAAGAGTACTATCGTATTTTCAAGAATTACAAAGCAACTTTTAAATATAACAAAGAAACAATTTGTGCTCCCACCCTCTGATCACTGATTCAAGTATTTCACTCAGGACCAGAAATTCCCAGACAAGACATAACAAAAGTGGCACCTCAGAAAGACAGGGTGTGTGGCCCTCATGTTCAAAAACCACCTCTAATTATGCTGAATTTTAAAAATGTTTTTATGGTTATTACAGTTTTTAAGACATACTGTTTTGTAATCTGTTGGATTTTAAAGGTTGTTACCTGCCCTTTTGGGCATAGGGAAGGATAGAAATATAAATAATACATACATAAATAATCCACCTTTTCTAGCACAGAATGTCCAGGGGAGGGGAAGACTGCTGTGTGGACAATCCAACCTCAAAGCCTTCTTTAAGCTGCCTTAGAGATGCTCTTTTTTGCTGTGCCTGATCACAGCCCAAGATAAACTCTGGAACCAAATATATTTGAGCATATATATTGAAATAGTGTCAGACATTTAGGTAATGTGACGAGAGAAGGGAAACTTAAGATGAGTGAGAGGTCTTTTAGATTAATGGGAGAACTTGTTTCAGCATTTCAAAGTTAACAGCTGTATTCAGAGAGTGATAAGCTGTGGTTTATCAGTATAAGAATAAGTCTAGGGAATCTCTGTTCTTCCAACTTCCTTTTCTTCCTGGTGGATACAATGAGGAGGAGTATGTGGGGAAAAAACCAGAAGTCTATTGATTTATCTAAAAGTAAACCATATTAAGGTTTCATGAAACAACCCTGTTTTAGGCTGTGATTATAAAATTGGCTTATCTAAATAATCCAACTTTAAGCACAATTTAGGATTTGAACTAGTTAACATTCCTATATATTTTTTTCCTTATGATTTTCCTGGAAGAAGGGAGTATCTAAACTTAAGGCTTCTCTAGACTTGTTCCTTATAATCATAGTTGATCATTACATCAAAGTGCAGTCAACTAGCACCAAAACCTGAATAGTCAAAGGCAACAGAGCTAGAATGGCCAGAAGGGAAGAAGATAAGCTGACTGTGGCAATTTCCTTATGATAATGGCCCACGGAAAAAGCAAGTTTAGCAGCTATTAATGTCCTGATGAAGTTGAGTAGTTTGCAGTTCCACTTCATTATGTACTTCATGTTTGTCATTAGCAGTGATTAGGAACCCTAGATGACAAAGATTACATATATTTTAAAACTGTGGTGGATAAGAGGGAAAACTATGAGCTAGAGTGTGCAAAATGTCATATCAAATTTTTTGTGCTTTTCTCAGCTCATTTGCTCATGTGCTTCACATGTCAAGCTTCTTGGTGCCTGAGGGGGTAAGGCTGAGTGGCAGTGTGTTGCAAAACACAATGATGTCATCACACAGTGACTTGTGGGGTTTTGGGGGGGCTGTTGGAGCCTCCCCTGGTCCCTGCCAGCCTTCTAAAGCATAAATAAATGACCCATCCTCAGGTTCCAAGAAGGCCAGGAGGGAAAATGCAGAAGTAGGTGAGCTGGACAACCCACTCACCTTGCTCCTAGGGAGTTTCCTAAGTGTTAGAGACATGTCAATCCAGAGAATCTAGAGGATGAATGTCTACTGGAGCCATCCAAAACTCTTTATGCCAAGGTAAAGTGAAGTTTGCATTAAGAGAGTTGACAGCATAGTGGCTCAGCAGTAGAAGTCACATTCCAAAATAGCTCTGTCAGCAACAGGGCCCCATCACTTTCAGAAGCCCTCTTCCAGGGGTGAAATGGGCTTCACTGCAGGTGCCAGTCCTGAAAGCCAATGCGGCAGTGGCTCCACACTGTTGCCACAAACTCCTTCAAGCCTTCCTGAAAGCAAAGCTTAGTTTTCTAATGACGCTGATACAGAATTCTGTACTCTTAAAGCACAAGACAGAGAAAGGGGAAACTGTCTCAGGTATTCCCCCTCCATTCAATCAACAAGTTATGAGAAACTAAACTTTTTAGAAGAGTGCAAGGAAGCATGAACTCTACAACTTAAAAAGGAGTAGCCTGGAAAAATCTTACATCAGGCGATGCAAACATGGTACCCAAGAGTACAGTAAGGTTAGTGGTCTGGAAACCATGTCCTACAAGGAACAGCTGAAGGATCTAGGAATGTTTAGCTTACAGAAGAGAAGACTGAAAGGAGGCATGACCACAGCCTTCAAGTGTCTGAAGGGCAGTCACAGTGCAGAGGGATCGTCCCTATTCTCACTTACACGAGATGGGAGGACTAGAAACAAAGGCATGAAACTTCAAAGGAGTCAATACAGATTTGATATTAGGAAAAACTCCCTGACAGTGAGGGTGATCAGTCATGGGAAGAGGTTGCCATGGGAATTAGTTCTCCTTCTCTGGAGGTGTTCAAGCAGAGGCTGGGCCCAAATCTGTCTGGGATGGTTTAGGGAATCCTGCATTGTGCAGGGGGTCAACCAGGAGCTGGCCATAATCCTAGAGGTACCTTCCAGCTCTGATTCTAGGGTCTCCCTTGCTGTCTGAAAAGTTTTTAAGTACCTCCACCCGGTACTCCTCATTATGAGGTTATGGAGGTCCAACAAAGAGTCAAATGGTGGAAGTCAGCTTTCTTGAATCGGCATTATTTAAAATGAAATGAGCACTAACCTGGAAGGAAAGCAACTAAAGGTATGAGTTGCACAATAAGCCTTTGAAAGTACAGCCCTAAACAGAGAACACTGTCCACAGATTTCAGGGAAAGCAAGAGTCCAATCCTTAATTTGCAGTGAGATAAGTAAGAGACCGTATAAAACAGCATCAGCCCAGTAACTACACCCTGGAGCCAATGGCCATTTTAAAACCCTCAGGTGACAGGGTCACCATGCAGCAGTTTCTATAACATTTATGTTATTCTTTTGCCATCAACTAGTTCCGTTAAATCTGCAAAACATCTCAACTTCTATCCTACTCGTGAACAGGAAACACATGTCTTAGTTTTCCTGTTTTAACCTAGACATGAATCTTTTACATATTGTAGATCACAACTGCTTCACAAGACTCCAAAATGTTATGGCAAGTATTCTAGGACTGATCCATTTATTCTGTCTTTGAAAATCCCTATCTGAACTGTTTCCACTTTAAGCTTAAACAGAGGCATCTGGACATTCTACAAATATTTATTTTTTTACTGTATCAGCTTACCTCTCAAAGTGATTTTTTTTTTTAAAAAAAGAGGGGAGTTGCCTCTGTGAAGAATATGACATCTAAACAAAGGCAAAGAATTGGATCCAAAAGTCTTCTTTGGTGAGTGGAAAATATTTTCCACTCAAAGAAAGGAGAAGTTTCTGATGAAAAATGCCTGAAAAATGTTGTTGTTGATATCGAATTAATGTGCAAGAGTTGGTGTGTTTGTTTGCTGAGGCATGACCAGGTCCTGGGTGACTGCATGGGCACCTCTATGCAGTTTTCTTGGCAGAGATACAGAAGTGGTTTGCCATTGCCTGTTTCCAGGAAGAGGTTAGAGATCAAACTGACAGCTACAGCTTTGTCTTCTCCTTTTTACTATTTTTTCAATGTGAGAAGGACATTCCAGTATATTTTTCTGTTACTTTGCAGGATACGTTCCGCTAGATCCTGCTGTTATTTTAAGTAAATCTGTGATAATCATGCTGTGTCAGATTTTGAAATCTTATGCAAGAAGGTGGCAGAGTAATTGGCATCTCTCTTCCTCCCACACATCTTATGTCCTCCTTCTCTGAAGTTCATTGCTAAGAGGCTCTTCTCTTATTACCTTCAGCAAGGGTGCTGCTGTTATTCAGTACTCCTCAATGTTCTCCACAAATGCCTCTCCATCCTTAATAGGCATTGGAAATAAAGAGTTGACTTTTCTACCCCACTTTTCTCACCCATTTAAGGGAACTCAGAGCAGCTGACAAACCTTCTGTTCTTCACAACAGAACACCCTGTGAGGCAGGCGAGGCTGTGAGAGCTCAGAAGTGAGCTGTGACTAGCCCAAGTCACCCAGCTGGCTTTGTGAAGGAGTGTGGAATCAAACCCGGTATTCCCAGATAAGAGTCTGGCCTCCTAACCACTAGACCAGGGTTTCCCAAACTGTGGGTCGGGATCCACCTCTAGGAAATGTAACCGTTACCAATATGAATAAAGGACTTTTCAAATAACAAAGTTTTAATACAATTTTTGTATTACTTAATTAAATAATTACATCAAAAAAGTTATTTCAAATACGGTTAAATTTTCTAGAGGTGGGTCCCGAGTTGGTAAACTTATATTAGATAGGTCGTAGCCCAGACAACTTTGGGAACCACTGCACTAGACCAGATCTGGGGATGGGGAGATAAACTCTAGTGTTGCTTCTGGCAACTCTGAAAATATCCACGCAGCTTTCTTGATGAGTGTTTTGCCATTGCCCTCGTCTGCTAAACTGCCTCATTGTAGCGGCTTTGGTTAGCTTTTTAGCTGGCAGGCAATCAGCTTCTGAAGTTTACCAAAGTTAAACTGCCTCTAAACACTGTAGCAGTTTTTGTTAGCTTTTTAGCTAGCAAACTTCAGAAGCTGCTTGTCAGGAGCAGGAGTGAAATAAATTGCTACAATGTTTAGAGGCAATGTTTAGAAGCGCTTTTCTGCTTCTCAGCTAAACTGCCTCTAACTTCAGAAGCTACTTGCCGGCAATCAGGGAGTGGGGGGTGGAATAAGGTTTGCAGGAAGAGGCTTGAGGAAACAGCAAGGGCCAGATGACCCCCCTCATCACTGCATCTTACTGGGGCAATCAGGTCTTTTACATTTGCCTGGTGATCAGATCGCAAAGAGATGAGGCTTATTTCTGTTTGATCACAGTTTAATGCCCAGCAGTTGCGATCGGGGAAGGGGTGTTTAGTGGGATTTCCCTGTCCTTACTCCTATCAGCAGAGGGGGGGAGGAGAAAAAGATGTGGTTTCCCAATGCAGGGGTTTAGCGCAGTTGGCATGGGGACAGGTCAATTTGACCTCGACTCCGTATTGGGAATAACCAGAATCCATCCCAAAGTAAATGGAGTGCATGGGGATTCAGCCACAGAGTCCCCCTTGGTTCTTGTGTTATGTAACAGAGAAAAGACTTTTTCTCTATCCACCTTTTCTACACCAAGCATGATGTCATATACTTCAATCAGGTCATCTCTTTACAAGTACATTAAGACCACAACAGATGTAAAGATGAGATGAGTTCCTGGGGAATGCATGCACAGAACCACTGAGATTTCTTGACAAGGACGCAGAGGCGCCTTGCAAGCGCTGAGGACAAAATATGGAACTTTTACATGTAAACCAGATGCTCAGCTCCTGAGCTTTAGATTTTTCCCAAGCCGACACATTCACCACCTAATAAAAAGAGCATTACACATTTTAGAAGCCACAATTTTAGCATGATCCACACAGTGCCTTTAAGGTGCCATGAATGCACAAGCCTTGTGGCGCATTTCATATGCAGGATGATGGAGCATCCTCATGGACCTGCACTCATCCCAGGGTTGTGTCCCTTACAGCATCTGAATGGCAGAGTAGGAAAAAGGACTCTGGAACCCTCTTTCTTCTGCATGCTGCCAGTGTCCCTGCCATTTGAGGGTTCTTACCTTTCTCCTCAGCATCCCCTGCAGGTCTTCAGCCATTTCCTGTGTTGGATAACCCCCACCTCAAGGATCGTATTAAACAGCCTTTCAGCACTGAAAAGCTCATGAGATGAACCAGTGGATCTGGAATGGTCAGGTTCACTTGTTCAGACCATGGAAAGCCATGGCCTGGAATAGGACCATCTTGCACAGTGGCACTGATCTAGACCAGCCCCAGCCTGGGGCCCAGAAGTTGAGCAAGCTTTAAGCCTATGCTCCAAAGACTAAAGTACCAGCCTTAGAGCCTCTGGGGGGGCATTTGCGTGGTGTACTTAGGTGCGCTGCTGTTGTGTCCTGGACCGCAGTTTGCTGGTCCATCAGTGATTCCATGCTCTGCAGTCCTTTGTGAACTAAGTGGACCAGAAGGGGAGGCCCACCAGATCAGCTGAAGCCCAGAAGAGGACTTTGTGATCCCTTGTTCCTAATGGTGAGTGGAAGAAAGGCCAAAAATCCTCAAGCCTTGATGGCTGGAGGCAGTGAGCAGCAGGCAAACAGTGTGCTACTGCTTGAAGAATAGGACTCCATGTGCAGGGAAAGAGCTCTCCACTCGTGATATTCCCCCCCCCTTTCCGCACCTGGCCCACTGGTGATCATCTTGCAGTGTGCTCTGAGATGGAACATCTGCACTCAAAGGAGCCATTTCCAAACCAGAAACAGAACAGCTCCTTCCGGAAAGGGCTCCACATGTGCATCAGGTGACCTGGGACACGAGCTCACGTGCGCCAACACTGGGACTCAAGATGGTGGGTCTGGATGCACGGGGGTGGGGGGGAGGGGAGGGATGGCGTGGACTAGCGTTCGCAAGTGCGAATGCTAGACCATGCTTGGGAAAGTTTGCCTTTCTGTCCCCAGATCCTGCCTTCATCATTTAAGGTGTTTCCTCATTAAGAAGACAGAAGAGAAGAAGAGTTGGCTTTTCTACACCGCTTTTCTCGCCCATTTAAGGGGACTCAAAGTGGCTGACAAACCTTCTGTTCTTCTCCCTGCAACAGAACACCCTGTGAGGTAGGTGGGGCTGTGAGAGCTCAGAAGAGAGATGTGACTAGCCCAAGGTCACCCAGCTGGCTTCACGGGGGCGGACGGAATCGAACCCAGATAAGGGGTGTCACTAGAAGAACCCATTAAGTACCCATTAATGGGTACTAAATGGCATTTTTGTACCCATTAATGGGTACTTAATGGGTACTTCTAGTGACAGTGGAAAAACACCCAAGAATTCCCTAACCACTAGTCCTCACAACAGCCCTGTGAGGCAGGCCAGACTAATGACTGCCCAAGGCTAGCAGCTCCGATTGACCCCGGGGTTTCCTGGCCTCCCATCCCAGTCTTCCTCCTGCGCTCCAGGAGGCTGGAACAAAACCACCTCCATCATTCTGTCACGCGTTCAACAGCAGCGTCTCCAACGTACACGGGCAGAGAGAAACAGATGCGCGTGAACACGTGGCAACTCGCGGGTCGCGGCGGCGGCGGCGGCGGCCGGACCACCAGCAGCAGCAGCAGCAGCAGCGATGCCAATTCATTAACTCCCAGATGGGAAGAGGCCGTCTCCTTTTTCGACGAGAAGCGAAGCGAAGCGAAAGGAGCGTCAGGCGCGCAGCTTTGAGGGAAGAAGGAGGGAGTTGTCGGAGCCGCGCCGCCCCGGCTCGGGCCTCATCCCCGCCGCCTCCCCCGCTCTCCTCCTTACCATCTGGGCCGCTTTCAGCAGGGCTGAGCAGGAGCGCGCGTAACCCCCGTCCAGCCACCCGGAATCCGCCCCCGAGGCGGAGGGCGGCGCCGCCGCGCGGGAGGACGCGCTCGGAGCGCCCGCGCCGCTGCTGCTGGCGTCGGTGCGGACCACTCGCGGGCCCCCGTGGGACATTCCGCGCGCTAGCGGGCGCCGTATGGGCTGAGGAGAGACGGGACGGTCGAGGCGCGGACGGCCTGCCTGCCTGCCTGCCTGCGCTCCGCCGCTTCTTCCTGCGCCCAAGCCCTGTGAGCGCGGCGACGGCGGCTGCTCCTGCCGGGGGCGGGACAAGGCGGGGCCGCTGGGGTTCCCCCCCCCCCGCCTCCCTGCCTGGTGTGAGCAGCCTCGCCTCGCTGCTGCAGCTGCTGCCTGAGGCGCGGCGCCCGCTTCCTGAGGGTCAAGGAGACGAGCAGGAACGACGCGGGGCCTCGGTCGGATAGGGGAAGCAAGAAAGAGGAAGCCGTCTGCGCTGGGGTGTGTGTGTGTGGGGGAACCCACCACACCCTCTTTCAGGGCCTCGTAGCTACTCTCGAGTAGCCCTGGCCCTGCCTCGGCTGAAGGAAACGCGAGGAAACCGAACAGGCGCAGAGAGGCAGCCGGACTCATCCCAAGCTCAGCTCCCGCCTCAGTTCCATGCCTGGGCTGCCTCTGCCTCTTCAGACAAGGTCGGGGGGTGGGTGGGGTTCTAGAAGGTCGGACCCTGGAAAGAGTGAAGAGGCTGCCTGTGCGGGACCTTTGGCGAAAAGCTCTTTCCGCCTCTGAGGAGAGCCTTGTAATGTCCGGAGAGCTGAAAAGTTCACTTCTCCACCACGCTCGCTTCGCTCACGACACGCTTCCACGTTCCGTTAACACCCCCCCCCCCTTCAGATCAGACTTTTAGCAGACTCTGCAGGCGTCCGCATGTGGGTTCCCGGCTCGCTAAGCAAGCGCGCTGCGGGCCCCATATGGTAAGAACATTTGATAGGCCCTGCTGGATCAGGCCACAGCCCATCTAGTCCAGCATCCTGTCGCACACAGTGGCCCACCAAATGCTCATGGGCATCTCAAGCAGAGACAAGGACAAACCTTCTCCTGCTCTGGAGTCCCAGCAGATGGCCTTAGAAGCGCCCCGGTTCCTCCCCCCCCCCCCCGCGAGACTCGTTTTCCCCGGCTGCCAAATTTGGTCCCCTGTTGGCACTGTATGGGGGGGATTTGGCACCCTTTTCGCATGCCAGATCAAAAGCCCACGCGGACAGCCAGCGCCGATCACGCTTTCGGCACCGTACCAAATTTGCGTGGGGACACTTTTCAGAAAGCCTTTCAGGGCCAGTCACAATAGAGGCTGCAACCCAACATTATGAGCACACCTTTCACAGTCCCTGATTTATGCTATACTAAACTCTGACGGTGCCCAAACTGCCGCAGAATCTTTGATCTCCCTTTTTTTTATTGTTCCTGGTCTTAATCTAAATGTAAAATTAGATGCCAAAATTAGAATTTTAGCTGTATCTCCGTGGAGTTGCTGCAATTTATGCCCTTCCCAAGGGGCTTCTGTTAGCAAAGTGAACTTGCAAAACTTTGCAAAATCAGGTTTTTTTTACCACCACTATCCAAGAATTTAATCATGTATTTGCAAACATCTGGAAATAGAAGTAATAACACTTTTATTTTGCAGTCTTTGTTCCTTTGGTTTTTATTATTATCTGTCCTGAGACCTCAGGTGATAGGACAGGATCGAGATACAAATACATAAAAATGTATTGGGGTTTGGACAACCTTAATGTGAAATCATGTAGCGAAAGTGCTGTTTTTCTTCTGTGTTGTAGCACTTAAGAGGCAAACAGAATTAAGCGGCAGAAGCTTCAGGATTGAGAAAATGTCTTCCTGCGCATACAATTAGTGCTGCCTCATTCATACAGTGATGGGTTCAGCGAAGCAATTGGGAAACTGCCAAGTGTCACTGCCTGTCCTTTAGAAGTGTTCAGAGTGCAAGGAGGATCTTCACAGGTAGAACAGCTCTAATGTCCAGATCCAGAGAATCACCTGTGAAGGTGAGCAAACGTTTGCCAGACACCTCTGGGTACATCAAGCATGGCAAATTAGGTTTTACACAGCAGGAAAAAGCACCTCGGAGGCAGGTTAGAGATGGTTTACAGGTGGGATTATTCTCATGCTAGACTGCCCCCTCTCTCCTCTCATGAAGGTGGATTAGAGATGAAATGCAGACCTAACGACCGCACTACGATCCTTAAGATACTTTTAAGCTGCTTTTTGCCATGTATGAATGCAGTTGGATACAAAAATCTGTACCTGTTACTGTTCTCAGCGCTGACTCTCTATAATGTAAGAAGGCTGTTTCTCAGTCTTCTCTAGACATGCTCAACCGTGAGTTGTAGCCTTGCCCAAGTAAAATCATGGCCCATCACTGTTAGGAAACAGAGGTTAAACTGAACCTTCCTGGTAACATCGTGGTCAGAACAAGCAGATCTCTCACTTGCTGGGGAATAATTTAGGAAGTTCTGTGGGCTTTGCTATAGCAGCGACTGTCTATAGCTCAAAGTGCTGCAAGGGCCATGTCCCCACGCATTCCGTTTGGTGCGGATTGGAATATTTTTAGTTCAGTTGAGGGTCCGAGTTGAAATTGAGCCGTTCCCGTGCATTTGCCGATGATGCAGGCTCAATTCGAATGTGGGTGTCCCTATGCAAACCGCACCAAACCCCTGCACGGGGAAACAGCATCTTTTTCTCTCTGCCCCCTCTCTCCTGATAGGAAGCCGGGTTGACATCACCAACCCGTGTGCCGCCTGCTGTAGTGATGGCAGGGAAATGCCATCCAACACCTCCTTCTCCGATCGCAGCACATAGGGCTGAAAGGCAATAATAGTACAATAATAAAAAAAATAATATGAAAAAGCTGGATCACTTTGCAAAGCCGCTACGGGGTTTGGTGGCAGTTTAGCGGAGGTGCCGCCTGCTGCAGGGATGACAAGGAAACGCCACCCAGTGCTACTCCCCCTTTTCACGGCACATAGGGCCAAAAGGCAAAAAAAATAATAGTTTTTTTTTAAAAGGAAAAACCCAGATCATTCTGCAAAGCTAGTACAGCAGTTTAGCACTGGTGCGCAATTTAAATTAAATTATCATGCCTGGCTTGGCGATCGGGGAGGGGGTGGTGGAATAATGGTCATGGAAAGAAACTCGTGGGACGGCGATTGCATCTTTCGCTGTAAAACTGGGGTGCTCAGTTACTGTATGCACATTTCAGAAGCTGCTATTTGACTTGCACATTCACCTGGCTTGGCAGTCGGGGAAGTGGGGTGGAATAACGGCTACGGAAAGAGACTAGTTTCTGTTCAGTCACCATGTATTGCCAAGAATGCCCAAACAGTTGCGATCCCCAATGCACAGGACAGGAACGTCAAGCACAGGACGTGAAACCCTGCCCACTAATGATGCGAGCATCAATCTCCTCCCCAAATAGCCTGGGAGTGTCCCCATGCATGGACCCAGCCTCCAAAATGATGCGGACTCAGCTCCCAAACCATGCCGAGAACAGTATTCTAGAGGACTAAATTTAGCGCGGATTTGGTCGATTTGGTCTACATATAGTCCAGTTAGGGGGCTTTACATAGGGACACTTCTTACCGAATTTGGGTTCAATTCGGACTATATAGCGCATGGGGACGCAGAGAAGATGCAGCCCAGATTAATCCTAAAAACAATTAAGTTGGCCTTTATGCAGACTGTGCATCTGTGACTGTTTTGGAACACTGGTCTGGGCTGGGGCAACAGGTGAATTCGTACAGAAGCCCTAGTATATAAGGTAAAGATACTTCTTGGTGATGACACAGACTTATGCATGCAGTTTTTATGAAGGTAAGAATGTAAGAGGATCCCTGTTGGATCAGGCCACAGCCCATCTACTCAAGCATCTGGTCTCCATCTTTTTTCAGGTAAAGGTCATTGCATAAAGGACTGCCAGGGCAAAAAAGATCTAGTGGGCTGGGAGCTGATCAATGGATCCAGTTGGACAACCATGAGGCAAGGTCATCCAAATACCCCTGCTTGGGGGTGCCCCCTCCTCGAAGTTCTCAAATATGAAGCAGAATAAACTATGTGCTTCCTGAGTAAGGACAGGTGAAGTAAAGAGGCTAAATCTAATACATAAAAATTAAAGTGCACGTACAAGTATTTTTGTTCAATTAAATTCTCAAAGCACAGGCTTTGTGGATGCTTGGAAACTACCTGAAATTAAGGGCGCTTTGGGTCAATTTTGCCTTTTGCGTAGGCCACTAGAACATATGAACATAAGAGGAGCCCTGCTGGATCAGGCCACAGCCCTTCTAGTCCAGCATCCTGTCGCACAGTGGCCCACCCACTGCCCATGAGCATCTCAAGGAGAGACAAGGGCAAGCCTTCTCCTGCTCTCAAATCCCAGCAAATGGCCTTAGAGGCACCCTGCTTGTCCCCCCATCCTGAAAAATGTACTTACATATCCATTCTATTAGCCATTGATACATCTGTCATCCATAGATCTGTCTAACCTTTTCTTAAAGCTGTATAGGCTGGTTGCTGTCACCACCTCTTCTGGCAGCAAATTCCACAGACCAATGGCCCTCTGGGTGAAGAAATACTTCCCCTTGTCTGACTGTCCTACCCATCAGCTTCATAAATGCCCCCTGGTTCTAGTGCTGTGTGATAGAGAAAAGAAATTTCCTCTATCCACCTTTTCTGTACCATGCATGATTTTATATACTTCAGTCAAGTGTGAGAAGGATAGACAACATTATGATCTATAACACTGTCTTCCCAACCGTATTATTTTTTTAAAAAAATGCTTTCAGGGTGAAGTAGAAATGAGGTTCAGGTGCTGGCATAATTTTTAGGGCAGTGCAAACTGAGACCGTCTAACTTCTTAAATCAAGATGCTACTATTTTAGACAGGGGTTATGGGATTTCCGTGACAGAGGAAGTTGCTTCATTTCCCCGTAGCTCAAGCTAGTCTGTGATTAGACTTTGCATTTGGTTTGGCTGAGTGCCTGTTTGCTCAGGCTGTATTCATAGTTTTCTAAAAAGCACCTCTGAAGCAGGTTTAAGAGAAAGTGCAATTGTTCACATATCAGTCTGGCCCCCCTCTCATAACTAGAAAGGGTGGATTAGAGGTGGATTGAGAACATGAGGGGCACACACTATTGTCCCCAAGGCACTTTTGAGAGACTTGTGATTGGATAGTGGCACACTCGACCAGGCCAGCAAGAGCAAATTATATACAAAGTTCTTCTTTTTGTAAAATGTATTTTTATTGTGTTTATTTTATAAAACATAATTATAATAAAGAACAAATCAACCAGCAAATTAGACACAGAACCTAAAATGGAATATATAACAAAAAAATACAAAAACATAATTCCTTCAAATAGTTTTTAAAAACCTTGCCTGTGTTGCCTACAAAAAGATTTCATATTTTTAAACCAGTACTGTACATAGAATTTAATAAAGAGAACACTCTGTTGGCCATGTAATGCAGATTGTAATAAAAGTTACCACTTTCTCGCCAATGTGTCTGATGTGGTTATGTTTCTAAATGACTAACATAAAAATCAGTTATATTACTGACTGGAAACTACCTCAACTTTCCCTAATGGATCTCCCATTTTCCTGTGTTTTAAGATTAACAATTTAGCTGTGGAGACTGATTTTCAGAACTGTTATATACTTGTTAAAATAGAATACCTACAGCCCAACTAGATTGGGCCACAACCCATCTAGTCCAGCATCCTGTCTCACACAGTGGCCCACCAATTACTTATGGGTGAGTCAAGCAGAACTGAAAAGGCAAAACCTTCACCTGCTCTTGAATTCCTGCAAACGGCCTCTTTCTCCAGCTGGGAGGAAGTACCTAGGTATCCACTCTAGTAACCATTGATACACCTGTCAACCATGAATATATAGCAATAGGCAGAACTCTGGGTTTAGCTTGAGCTTTGAACTTAATATTTTTAATTCCATTTTTACACAGAACTGGAATATCTTAGGGCACAGCACCATATATGGAAGTATTACCTATTTTTGACGACACTTATTAGAATTTTGAGTTGATATACTAGTCCTGTCTAATGGGTTAAGAAGCATCTATGGATAGTTAGGATGTGCAATTCTTTAATTTTAAACATTTTGGCCAACTGCGTTGACTAGCTAGAGATCACCTGTCAAGTTTCCATGGAGGAAGTGATTCCTAAATCAGTCTCTCAGTTCATCTTGATTTCTTCCCATGTTTTTTCATTTTTTCCAGGGAGCACTCAATAGGTTTCTCTTCAAAGCAGGCAGTGATGCTGTTTTTGCTATATCTGTTTTAAATGCTACTTGAACAAACTAGATACAGGCAACGCTATTCAGTAGTTGTGATAATTCATCCTTGAAATGTAGGTCTTCATGTTATTGAGGAATTAATAATTGGGGCATCAAAGTAACTGTGTGAACAGGAACATATGATCCTGCCTACACTACCCTAAACTTAAGGGGCTAATTCCCCTGCATGCAGTTCATGGATCACTGTATTTTTGGGGCAGGGAAATTTCCAGGACTGAGTTCAGACAGAGTTGGCAACCATCTAGGAAGGAGTAGTATTCACATCATGACCTCAAAACTCCCAAGGTGGATCCACCACTTAGAATTCTGCACTTGGGAAGTAAAATGCAGGCCAGGTTAAGAAAAGTATGCCAAAGGAGCCAAAGCAAAATACAGATTTATCAAGATAAAATGAAGGGTACCTTTCTAATTTCAATAGTTGAGCAAACGTCTAGACAGAAAATTACAAGTTAAAAGTAGAAAAGCCAAATCCTAATAAAAAAGGCTTCATTTGCAAGTCAACTTTCACTATGGGTAGATGTTGCTTCAATGGATTAATCTGAGGAATGAAAAAGTTTTGCCCTTTTTGTTTTAGGTAAGGCAGAAACCATGATTTTCCCTTTCTTATAACAATTCCACAAGGTAGGCTGTCGATCCACTTGGTTAGCCATTCAACTGGTGCTGTTTTACATACCTCTGCCTTGCCCCAATTCCAGTTGCCAATTAACATATATGAGTCTCTGAGTCTAGCCAAAATGGAGCGCCAAAGGCAGGAACTTTTGTTTGCAGTCTTCAAGAACATTTGGAGCCTCCCTGCACCAGCTCTGAAGTTTGTGTGAGCTTCAGAGCAGATGTGGGGCAGTTGGCTTTAAGCATTCTGCCCAAGCTTGGGATGGATTGCTTATTCTAGCACAGTACAACCTACCTTGTACTAGAATAGCAAAGCTAAGTGCAGGGCCGGGCTCATGCACTTTCCATTCCTCATGCATGGCTAGGAGAATAAAGACATTCAGTTCAAATTTCTTTTAAAGTCACTTTGTCACTGCACTCAAAGATCCTGGATAATGATGAGCGTGGTTACGCTGACACAAATCAAAAGGATGTTTTTTGGAATTGACTATATTTAGATTAATGTCTCTGGATCAGATTAGGATGTGAAAGGGGAGTTTAAAGGTTTTTCACTTTTATATGCATCAGTTCTGCTTCAATATACATTTTCCCCTAGGTCAATATGAATACATGATTGTATAAAAGCTCATTTCATCAATGTTTGCCTCACCTGAAGGCAGCTTACACAGTGCAACATCAGACGTGCCCTCAAGCTTACAATCTAAAAAAAGGGGATTGGAAAGGAAGATGGAAAACTGTTTCATGTATGGTTTTATTAAATGTTCTGGAAACATATGCGACTCTCTCTCTCACACACAGCTTTTGGATTAGTTTGAACTTTGTTGGAATAGATGTGTGTATATCCTTGAACATTCATTCAAAAATGGCACAGAACTCTTGTACAAAGCAGAAATCCACCTGAATGAATGTTTCCCATAGTTCAAGTATCAATCAATGCGGATGTTAAAATATGCTTAAAACTGAGCAGATATCACGTTTCTTTCTCATTTCCAGTTCAGGTACAACAAATAGTATCTAAGAGGACAAGAAGGTCAAAGCTTAAGTCCTCTACATTTCAGAAACAGGGATTGGTGCAAGAGCCTCCTGTCTGCACTGGACCTTATTCTGGGTTATATCCTGGAACAGAAATTTGTGCCTACATGCTGGTGTAGACAACAGAAGGCTCTTCCCCAGGAGTCTGCTGTAGTCTGCAGTAACATGTGAATGGCAAGTTGCTATTCTGGGATATAATCTGGGATAAGGCCCAGTGCAGAAAGGGCCTTTCGCTGTTTCTGCAGTTACTACACGTATGGAACAAAAATAGATCTATGCTCCACCTTTCCACACTCTGATGCAATTTAAGGACGACCCCTCCCTCCCTTAGTATGTTCTGTCTGCACAGGATGGAACGTAGGCCAGAGCAGGGTGCCCAAAATGGCATCCTTGCCCAGTCCACTTGTAGAGCTCGATTTTGAGGTCTATTGGCATACTAAGGGGTGGTATACTGGACCACAGAGGGGGTTGAACAGCATACTTCTTTGGTCCAGTATACAACAAGAGACCCATTTTGGTGGTGCAACAAGGCACATTACCAAAATGCGCCCCCCCCCCGGAGGTACCCCATGCTGGCTTCAGCCCTGGCATTAACTTTGGAGCTGGCATGGGGTTACTGCAGACAAGCTGCCTATCCCAGAGCGGAGTATCCCACTCTGATCTGGAACAATGGGAATGTGGAAACTGTATAAGGCTCATTGTGCCATCATGGTTTTGCATGGCATGATAGAATGACAGCCTTATGCAGCTTCCATACTCCCACGATTCCAGACCAGAGGAGTACTAGCAAAATCAGATCCTGGTTTGACCACTGAATATAGGCCAGGGGTGTCAAACTCAAACACACCATGGGCCAAAATTTAAAAAATATTGGACAAAGTTGTGGGTCGGCCTTGATATTTATTGAAAAAAATGTTTGCAATTGAAGTTTTTCCTTCTCATCAGATATAATAACAAACCTTTTCATATAGAAACAAACTTAAGTTTTGCTTAAACAAGCAAAACTTAGTACTGTAAACTGGTATTATGGTATTATAGAATCCGGAACAAGCAAAGCTTAATACTATGAACACCCGTGAAATCAAATGTCAGATAAAAGACACATCTGCGGCATTCACTTCTAGAAAGCTTTTGTTTTCCACCTTTTGTTTGGCCATTTTTGAGATGGGTGGCCCAATATGACTGGTAGCATGAGGTCACTAATGAATGTTAACAGAGGAGGGGGCGCTTGTGGGTCCTGACTGATGGGCCAACGTGCCAGCAGAGCATTCTGGGATTTGTAGTATTAGCGGTGCATGTGCTGTCTACCGGCAGGCCAGTTCTAGTAGACATTACGTATTTTCCCACGGACCAATTATAATTATAGTGTGGGCCAGCTTTGGCCCATGGGCCTGAGTTTGACATCTATGATATAGGGCATGGGCTTCCATACTGTCTTCTCATCGATTCTTCTGTTTCTTCCTTCCTAGAACCTTGAGCTGGGTGTCATGAGAAACTACAGTTACTATAAACCAAGAAATGGAGGACAGAAGTGACAGTCCACACAACTCCACAGGAGCCTTTCAACAGCTGAATTATGGTTTCCCAAAGATGTCAGCAGCAAGTCACTGAATAAAAATGCATTATCTGCACACATTTTAAACATCTTACTCACTTAAAAATGGTCACCTATCCTTGCACATCTGCTTTTTATTTTACTAAAACAGATTTTTTTTTCCTATTGTGAGGTCCGCGATCTCCAAGACAGAAAACTGAAATAGGTGTTTCCACCGTAGCAGGAAGTGACGACAAATGCAAAAAACTGTATAGAAAAAGAGAGAGACGGGAAAAGCCTCTTAGAAAACAACAGTATGGATCACTTGAAAAGAAATTATTGAAAGCTAAACCGTGGAGTTCTAAAATATTCCCTCACTGTTTCCCTGTGGAAGATTTTGAGGTCCAAGCCCAGCTCAGGTCTGAGGTCTTGCAGTCGAAAAAGGAAGTGGCTTTGGGCGTGACTTGCAAGCAGCTTCCAGGAAATGCAAATCTACATTTTTAGCGCGGAGAGATCTTTCTCAGGGCTTAAGGGCCAACACTTGGGGCATTTTTGCACTTCCCTTCCGGTCCACTGGATGGGAAAGGAGGGTGATGAACCAATGTTGACTAGCACTTGCACTTGGAGTGCTAGTCAACGTTACCTGTCCGCTCCCCCTCGCGACTGAATCGGCCTTGATTCGACTGTGGGGCCAGTCCTCTTCAGGGCACCGCCATTTTGGCTGTGGCGACCTGCATGGCTGCATATGCATCAGCAGCATTGCCGTGACAACCCTGATGCTCTGCACAGTCAGAGTTGCATCAGGAGGGCAGCAGGGCTGCCGGTGCACTTGCGTGGCCGCCCTGCTGACCTCCTCATCCAGCTGAGGTGTGAATGCTCCCCAGCTGGATGCAACAGGTAAGTGACTGGGGAAGGTTGGGGAGGGCATGGAGCAAGATTTTGTGCTCCACAGGTAGTGCATGATTAGGGAACTTCCGAGAAGGCAGGGAGTGCTTGGAGGCCGTAGCAGATGCCCCTTGAGGTGCACCATGCCCCTTCCTTGTATTCATTTAGGAGGGCCATAAAGACATACCTCTTTGCCTTGGCCTTTGGCTGAGGTTTTATTTTCCCTCCCCAGTTACAATGACATCACTATTAATGCACTAGGGCAGTGGTTCTCAGCCTGGGGGTTGGGACCCCTTTGGGGTCGAACTACCCTTTCAGAGGGATCGCGACAAGTCTCCCACCGCCCTTCCCTCCCACCTCCCAGCTGCTCTGCCCCCGTGGTTGGGGGTCTCCACAACATGAGTAACTCCATTAAGGGGTCGCGGCATTAGGAAGGTTGAGAACCACTGCATTAGGGAGTGCATGGTTTTAAATTTGTTGAATTTTTAAGGTTTTTAAATGTGCCTCTTATTTTGATCTGTATTTCATTTTAATCTGTATTTGTTTTAATCTGTATCCTGTTTTAATCTGTTGTTATCCGCTCAAAGACCTTCGGGTATGGGGCGGGATAGAAATGTAAATAAATAAATAGAAGTTCCCTAACCATGCATTACCAGCCCAAGTGCAAAATGATCTTTGGTCAAGACTGCCATTCAGCCTGGGAGGAACATGAGATATGAGGTTCTGATGATGGCTTGGCTATGTGGGGATGTGAAATGGATGAACCAGTGGGGTGGTGTAAAATAGTACAGGTAGGCTCTGGGTCCCTAGCCCATGTTGCACAGTATATTTAGCATGATTTTCCCCACCTGCTTATACCTGCTGCAATGCTATAATCAGCCTAAGAGGAACCCTGCTGGATCAAGCCACAGCCCATCTAGTCCAGCACCCTGTTTCACCCTGGGTATTCTCACACTTGAAAGATCAAGATGGTTCCACACACTGCAGTGCTGCCACCTTCCCAGAGTGGCCACACCTTTACCAGGAGCACCTCTATTCCCTCACTCACCACACTGCCAAACTCTCTCAGATTTGATGGAATCTGACTCACACTGTGCACAGAAAAGCTCTGAACAGGGATACTTGCAAAGTGTTGCTAAGTGCAACGGCAGCCATGTGAATGGCACCTTCAGCGCACAGCTCATGATTGCAATAAGGAAACTACAAAATAAAGACGGGCATCTGTTCTTAGAACTTCAGATTTATTTGTTGAGTTTGTGGGCATGGTCCCCAGCCACTCTTCTGTGCTCCCCTTAAACTGTGGGGAACACTCTTTAGATTGTAAACCTGAGGGCAGGGACAATATTTATAATATTGTAACCCGCCCTGAGACTTCCGGGTATAGGGCGGGATAGAAATACAAATAAATAAATAAATTAATGTGAAAGTGGTCAAGACTAGAAAGCTAAAAACAACCGGATTTGTCACTATTGAACATTTCACTAGATATTTATACATTATATAATCTAATCAGTTTGCAAAACCTGCTGCAGGCTTTTTCCATATGGAAAGGGAAGACAAAGACATAAAACAAAAATAATGTATATGTTGTACCAGCCCTTTTATATAGACTTTCCTCACTGTGTCTGCTTAATCTGAGTTTTTTGGTATATTTTTGTTGGAAGGTGCAAACAACACATTCACACACAATACACTGTAAAGTATCCATGGTTAAATATTAACTTACTGAAGAAGCTGCCCAGCTGTTATAGTTGTGGCTGTTTGGTTCTTTAGTGACTGCGTACGCATCTACAACAGCGGCAATGAAGTATAGGACAAAGGCACTCCCATTGAAGTACAAACCCTACATGACGATAATGAAAAACAAGATGATATACAAGCCTTATAGTTTAACTGCAAGTCACATCAATAACAGCTTTTCAGCTGCAACGTACATTTCGTGGAAGCAACAAACACAAGCTTGCGGAGACTCAGGGAGGGAGTGGAGGGAATGGCATGCTGTGGTCCACGCCGGTCACAAAGAGTCAGGCATGATGGAACAACATCATCTCTGGAGCTATTTGGTTTCCAGCTTCTTTTACTTAGATTTGGCCACAAGAATATAAGAACATAAGAGAAGCCTTGCTGGATCAGGCCACAGCCCATCTAATCCAGCATCCTGTCGCACACAGTGGCCCACCAAATGCTCATGGGCATCTCAAGCAGAGACAAGGACAAACCTATTCCTGCTCTGGAATCCCACCAAATGGCCTTAGAAGTGTCCTGGTCCCCCCACCCCCACCCCAGCCTGAAAGATGCACCTAGGCATTCATTCTAGTAGCCAAGTATCATGGGGCATCTCAAAGCTTCTTAGGATACTACTCAACAAGTGTTCCCATCTGTTCAAGAAATTACAGGCCAAGAGAAAGCAAGGGCAGTTTGGTCTAGTGGTTAGGAAGCTGGACTTTTATCTGGAAATACCGGGTTTGATTCTGCCCTCCCCCATGAAGCCAGCTGGGTGACCTTGGGCTAGTCACAGCTCTCCTCTGAGCTCTCATAGTCCCAACTACCTTACAGGGTGTTCTGCTGTGGGGAGAAGAATAGAAAAGCTTTGTCAGCCGCTTTGAGTCCCCTTAAATGGGTGAGAAAAGCAGGATAGAAAAGCAACTCTTCTTCTTCTTCAAAGCAGCTTCTTCCTCAAAAGCAGGAAGGCAAGTAACAATTTGTGTAGGGAGGGGCAGGGCACTGATTGGGACAGCCGCCCATCTTTGCTATCAAAAGAAGTACCCTTCCCCAATCATTGCTTCCCTGGGAGCTTCCATTGATCTCCAGTTGCCTTGTTTCAAGAAGGCAGGTCAACTGAAGGCATTGTGTCATTTTGTCCTGATGGTAATGGATGATTTGCATTGTGTATCACACAGTGATACCATGAGGAAGAAACTTGTAGGTCACAAACCAAACCAAGCCCAGCATAAATGAAAGCTTGTACACTCACCACAGAGGTCCATGGAACCTGGGGAATCCTAGTGTATGTCATGGTCATATAGATGGTCAAGAAGAAGAGAGTGAGAACCCAGTAAAACACAGCCACAAACATTACCCAGCCAAAGACAGGATACAGGAAATACTCTGTTCCAGCTATCAATGTCCATACCAGCAATCCCAGTACCTGCAAAATATACAAAGCAGAAACATAAAATATTCTACTTTTTCAATAGTCAGTGGATTTCTGATCTGAGCTTTCAAAAATGGGTATAGAAATTATCCAGGGTTACAACCTTGTCCTTCACTTGTCCCTGAATGGAACACATATGGCTGCCTACACACTTTTGCAGTACAGAACAAAGCAATTTCTAAATACTTTGTGAAAATGTTTTTAAATACCTGTCTATGGCCACTGGGAATGGCCGTAGCTGTGAGTAAAAGACACCTTCTTTTCATTTAATTCTCTAACTGCTTTTACACAAGCTGCCTAACATGACAGGAATAATTCTCTTCACACATCCATATTCAGACAAGCTAAATTTGGGAAACACTCAGATACACTATATTCTGTTGTGTATATCTGATGTTACATTTACTTCATGGAAGAATACAGCTATTCCATATTAGCAGAAGTTCATTTAGCAATTATTATTATTTCCTTAGTTTAGTAAAACCAAAAAATATCCACAGCTAGATCTTGCAAGTTCTCAATTCTCAAAAAATGACCCTCCTTTACCACTAGGAGGCCCTATTGCTCCATAGAAGTTCCACATTTATTTTGCAGTATTAAAACAGCTCCTAAAATGTACTGATAAAATCAGGTTTTAACCCTATGCAATTTTGAAATGCAAACAGGAGCTGTTTTATTGCATAATTTTTATACATTTAATTGCCAATAGACTTCAGAATTTCTAATATTGCCAATAATTATGGCATCCTGTAATGCCTCAAAAACTGATAGTTTTTAAATCTCTTCCACACACATTTAAGACTATGAAAGAATTTCATTAAATATATATTTAAGTAATAGTCTACATAGTAAGCGAACAATGTCATTGGATTCCATCAAGTCATGACCAATGCCTGGTTGACTGCACAGGCACTTTTATGTAGTTTTATTGGCAGAGAAACAGGAGTGGTTTGCAATTACCTGCTTCTAGGGAGAAGCTGGGGGTCAAACTGCTGACCCTCTGCTTTTCAGGCTGCTTGCATTACCCCTGAACAAAATGAACCCTAACTTAACCATCCTTTAATTATTTGTTTAATACGTGAAGATCCACTTGGTTACGCCCTCCCTCTTTTGTTACAGTATTTACTTAGTTTTTACAAAGTTACACTCCTGAGTAAGGATCTGATCAGACGTAGCAAAAACAGCATCTCTGAGGTGGCTCACAGAAGTGGGATTGTTCACGCACCACCTGCCCCTCCCCCCTCCCCTGAACATTGTATGCTGGAAAAGGTGGATTAGAGAAGGCTTAAGAACACAAGAGCCACACATTACAAGGCACTTTTGTTCCGACAGAATACAGCTTTAAAACCACTCTTGCCTATTAATTGGGATCAAATTAAGCAAACTTTCGCCCTTCCCGCTTTATTCCTTATTTTGGGCAACACTGGCTCAGCATCCGCACATCTATTGCTTCCCTTGCTTGACTCCTCCTATCACTCAATGCTCCTCTGCTTCCATTCACACAAATCTCTTCCAATAATTAATAATTAAAAACTAAAACAAGCAAAAAAAAAAAAAAAAAAGCTAAAGATCTGTTTAAATAAGAATGATTCACCCACTTGCAGAAGGACAGAAAACACGAGCAACCTCTTTACCTACGCCTGGGAACTCCAGTAGTTGAGATGTTCTGCTAAGAAGACCCCTTGTCGTATTGCTCTTAAATATGCCCTGAGGTCCTTTTTTGCATTCACACTCTGGGACGCTCTATCCCCATGCCGTGGCACTAACTCCTTCCCAGAACACGGACAGCTGTCCCAATTCTCTCTAGCTGTGGAGCAGTAAAAACTTCCAGATACAGTGCCTGCACTACTTCCTTGGGTGAACACTGGGTGGGGACGTGGCGGCACAGGCTGTTGCCACATGGCTATAGAGATCTGGATGGTCCAGGACAAACTGTCCACACCTTGAGGGCCTGGTAGGGAAGTTGAGGACGGTGTTGGTGTTTATGGTTTGAATGATGGCCACCATTCCTGAAGTTAAGTGTGAAAAGGCCTGACAGTGATAGAATCAATCACAAAGCTTTTTTCTCTCCTGAGGCCGTTCTGCACTTGGCCTTAATCTAGAATATATCCTGGAATAGGGGCCTGCTATCTGCATGCTAGTACATTCTATGGCGGACCCCAGGTGAGGCCTCCCATCGTCTTCATTAGCTTGTGGACAACAGATCCCTACCGTCAGATATATTCCAGAATAAGGCAAAGTGCAGAAAGGACGCTGGGTTCTAGATTATTGCTCTTAACCACTCTGCCCCCAGAACACTTTTCCCAATTGAATAGAAAAGATCAGATTAGCTCTCGGCTGGAGATGTATGCTCAAACCATATTCATAGGTATTCATACTATAACAGATGTATTGCTACATTCCTTAATCTCTTACAGATTAACTAAATATTTGCAGGTCAAGTCACCTAAGCAAATATAAGGAAGCTGTAACACCTCAAACATACACTTCATATACTGGAACAATCTGTCCATTATTAGTTTATTACCTTGAAGACTTCCTACCATTGTTTAAGTCTATATCATAAAACCTCAATTTTCCCTTACATTATAAGCATTTTGCCTCATTATTGCATTTCACATTCAGTATTGTTTGTGCTCCAGTCTTGTCAACTGTCTTCCAGGAAAGGAAGATGGAAATTTATATTTACACGGTTTATCCTCAATAAGTTATCTGCATAACTGTAGAGAAGAAGGGATAATCTTGATTACCTATGCTGCCTATGCAATGAAAAACCATAACTGCCCAGAGCTTACTTGTTTTATTTAACCATTACTAACCTCTCCCAGATTTCAAAGTTCTCATGTCAACATAAAGGCAGTTTTAACGCCTGCAAGGAGACTGCGAAAAGAAGGCGGCATAGGCCATGATCACACTTTGACGTTAAACCTTCTTCAGTCCATCTTCTGATGTCAGTGCTCACATCTTTCCATTTCTGTCCATTTTATCTTTGGACTTAAAGCCTATAGAGGAAATTGTGCTGGGTGAATACCACACTAGTACTGAATGCAGGGGAAATGGGAGCATTGGAAAATAGATGAGTGGTAAGAAAAAAGTGAATGGAGGGGGAAAAAACCCTTTCGGCATGATTCTTAGGGTCATTTCTCCAACGGAAGAGAAAAACTTTGGAACCAACCCCAAAATTATACCATTTCTTCTCCCTCCTACCATACTGCAATATTCCTGGCATGATATGGCAAGGAAATGCAAAGAAATGGTACAGTCAGTTGTACATACAAGTTGTGAATATCAACAACCTCTCAGTCTTCCCAAGCCTCATGAGTAAGGAATAATAACAATAATAAAAATGGAAGAATTACTTGTGAAAAGTGTAAATACTTCATCCTCACCCCAATATTTGTATTTGTTTTTTCTCTCCTCATCATATCCTTTGAGTCACTACTTTCATTCACTGGAGCGTAAAAACATTCACATAATTGGAACCATTCAAACAGTATGTAGCAAAATGATAAGAGACAGAGAGAATGAAAAGAAGAAAGATCTGTTTCATCTCACTAGCACAGCTGGTTACTGACATTTTATTCAAGAAAAAATCACAGTACAGATATTGCCAAATTTCATACAGCATTAAGGGATTTTTTTTTAAAGTAAGCTTGATCTATAGAAGTAAGCAATAAAATAACAAACGTGCAGAGATATCTGCAGAGCAGCTTTGATGATGGGTCCCTTGCTGAATCAAAGTCACAAGAAACATCAAATTAGGAACATGTTTCACAATGGTAAACAGTTATATCCTGAATGAGATTATCTAAGGCATAGATATGGAAGTGTTTGTCCTCCAGCCATCCCTGAAAAGGACAGGGCAGGATTGTGAACACTCAGAAAAAGAAACAATAGTAACTAGACAAAAAATATGCAACTAAGTGACTTAGACTGTTGTAAAAGCCACTTCCTTTTCTCATTTTGTTCTCTCTGTGTTCATTCAGGCACACACAAAGAATGCAACCAGATACCACAACCACTGACAAGAATTTAGGGAACACCAGAAAGCCTATAGATTTGGATGCCTCCTTTTTGACAGAAACACCTTGAAAAGGAAAACACAAGACAGGAGATGGGCTGGATTGTAAAGGTTTTCCTTTACAGAATGCATAATTAATCTACAGTGCTTCACCCCACAAGAACCTTTTATATTCCATTTATTAATCTAGCAAGCAATGACAGTTAAGGTTCAGCATTCCACATTAGGAATTTCCTAACATGCGGTTTGTTTCTCTACAGCTGACTATTCTGTAACAGAGACATACATGAACTGAAATTTGGTGGTTCAGTTGAAATCAAACCAAGTACTTTTGGAGCTTGCATCAAACCACTTTTCAAACTACAGGGTGGGTTCAGTTCACAATGAACCAAGTTAGTTATAGCACCCCTTGGTTTGGATTTGCTTCGAACTGTTTTTTTTTTCTTCAAACAACACCGTGAACTTATACTCTTCATTTGAACGAACCAAGCCAATCCAGCATGTTTCTATTCTGTAAGAACTGAATCAGCCCAAATGTGTTCTATTCCTATACTCAAGTCTCAGGGCCGGTCTCCAAATCAAGACAGTAATAATAGTGAATTCACCAATCTCTTTCTTAGGATGAGTAAGACTCTAATCTGCAACTCCCATCTGCATTTAAGCAATAGCTTCTTACTCTTTAGTTTTGTCTATTTAGGGAGTCACCAGTAAGTTAAACCTGCACTGTTATCTTATTAGAATAAATGGTTTGACCTTGAAGGGGTGGGGGACAAAAAAACTGGGGTCAAAAATGTCCCTCATACACTATGAGATGACTGTTTTGGAGCTGAATTTTCTAGCCTTGTTGATCAAGGTTTGATTGTTCTTTGGCCTTTAATCCTCAACTTGTGGCTTTTAGGATAATGTCAAGGGTGCAAAACCTGCAGAAATCATAAATGGCTTGGCTTTGGGGGAGAAAAAAAATACTATGATGGAAAAATATAGACAGAAATGCTGTTTACCATCATTACCTGATGAAAATAGCAGGAACCAGCTGCAAATGCTTACCTTTTAATTTTATAATTTAATTATTTGTATGTTTGCTTTAATAATAAAATAAAATAAACAAAATACATTTTTTGCCTGGGCAGAGACTTCATATTAGTTAAACTGCAGTGAAACTGTAAAACTGGAGGAATTTCCTTTGATCATTCTTCACACATAACAATTAAACTACAATTTGTAATCCTGAGGCCAATTTGCACTTGGCCCTGCAGTTCACAATAGGTCAACATCTGGGCAGGCACCTCCTTCCTTACCAGATGTTGACTTATTGTCAGCTAATGGTGGTGCACAAAATTGTGTACCACAAGCAACCCAACCCTTTCCAGTCCCCTCCCAGAAGAAGAAAAGTTGGCTTTTCTACCCCGCTCTTCTCACCCAGTTAAGGGGACTCAAAGCGGCTGACAAAGCTTTCTATTCTTCTCCCCACTACAGAACACCCTGTGAGAGCTCAGAGGAGAGCTGTGACTATCCCAAGGTCACCCAGCTTGCTTCATGGGGGAGGGCGGAATCGAACCTGGTATTCCCAGGTAAGAGTCAGGCTCCTTAAGCACTAGACCAAACTGGCTCACAAAAGAGAGCCAGAAGAGAGCTGTGACTCTCCAGAGAGCCAGAAGAGAGCTGTGACTAGCCCAAGGTCACCCAGCTGGCTCCATGGAGGAGGGCGGAATCAAACCCGGTATTCCCAGATAAAGAGTTTGGCTCCTTAGACCAAACTGGCCTTGCTTAGATACCAGTGTGAGGCAAAAACATTTTTGTTGAAGCAAAATAGGAATGGCATTATCCGCAAAAGTTCTTCAAGTTGTTCTCTCTCAACCCAATATCATTCACAAGGCTATTCCAAGGATAGACAAATGTAATACAAACAACATATAAGATTCCCTGCAGTTCTTAAAAGACAAGCTGGCACATGGAAGAAATAGCCAGCCCAAGCTTGCTCATGCCATGAGCTCAGGATTAATGACAAGAACACATGGAAGGAAGTACTGATAACATAAAAGGTCTCTTGTATCACATAAACCTGTATTTCTTGAACCTTTGCCTAGTGCTTCCTATATTTAGAAAACAAGCAAAGATTATAGAAGGGGACAGAAAAATTGCACAGCAATTCTCTTTCTGTATCTCTGTTTCAAATTTCCAATTTTTTATACCCAATGGCTAAGGTATGCCTCTCCACAGAAGCCTTAATATGCAAAGATATATGGTTTTCTGGGGGCATTCTGAGTGAGAATGAAGATTATCGAACAAGCTCAGTCTTTATTATTTCTGCATTGTTTCCGTTCTTCGGCTTCTTTCCACAGCCAGTTCACTTTCCTTCAGCAATGCGTGTTACAGTTGAGCTTACTGACCACCTGGGTAGACATTCCTGGTCCTGCTCGGTGATGCCCCCCCCCCCAAGCTGCTTGACAGACTGTCAACAAATTGAGGCGTCAGTCCTTGAAACAATCTGACTTCATTCAATGCATTGTTTACGTAGAATGCTTTTTCGCACATCAATGGGCTTGTTTGCTCCATGTCTACAGTTGTGACAAAAATGGGGTTTACTGAGGGGTAGTTGCTTTGAGGAGGAGGGCAACTACAACATTGTTTGGTCCATATTTTTTTTTTTGAGAAGGCACAGTTCAAATGTCACAAGTTCCTATTGTGAGACCTTAGTACATCTTCAATGCAGATTTTAGTGGCCACACTTGTGCTCTTTCTCATTCTTGGGTTGTTTCTGTACAGACCCTGAAGATCACATTAAGAACCCAACAGGGACCCACATGGAACACATCCTCCCCCAACCTTCTGCACAGACTCCTCCATGAGGATCTCAGGAGGACCTCAGGAGGGACGTGTTGTCCGCATGAGTGTCTCCTGATTCCGGTCCTAATGAAGTCTTCAGACCCTTAGATCCGGACTTTTAGTGGAGCCCTCTAATCATGCCTTTGATCTGGTCTTCTGCCATCAAGACTGGATCACAGAGCACACTTCTGCATGCACTTCAGGCCAATGGGGTACAGGGACAGGCCTAGAGGAAGTGACCCCGAGTGGTGTATATGCAGGCCGATTGTGCCGTGCCACCTGTGGAACTTCCTCCTTGGGCCTAATCGGATTCCCCGCGGACCAGATCCCAAAGATCCGGTTCTCCTTAATCCTGATTTAATGAGGTAAGTGCCGAAATGGCCTTGGTCTGCTTCCCAGAAGCAAGGGCAATCAGACGAACCATGACTGGCCAGCAGGAACATAGGAACCTCTGGTGCCCAGCCAAAGCAACAGTTTGCACACCCACCTGATACCAACTCCACAGAGAAAGATCAACCTCAGGGTCATTTATTTTGCTCTTACTGTAGGTCTCTCAGTGTTTGATGTGGGAGGCAGCTACCCCTTGAGTGGGGATATGCAGCCCCCCCCCTGAGTCATCACAGGCCAGCCATTTTTGGACCTTACGTGTGTGCAAATATGGCCCAAGAACTCAGAAGAGAAGAATGTGATTGGTTCTGTAGGCACTGGAGAATATGGGTCCCTGAATCACAGACTGTCCACCTATGTTCACTGGGGCTTCCTTCGGGGCTGGTCCAATTCCTATTTTTCAGTCACCATGCAGTTTAATAGATTCTTGTTGTAGTTCCCTTTTACTGTGATGCAAACAATTCTGAAGATCTTTTTAGGGTGCAAAATGTTACATATATAACTTTAGAAACACCATTAAATGCAACAGCTCAGGCTACTGGAGCATTAAACACATCAAGGCTTGTACACATCACAATTTTAAAAACGTGGAATGTGAAATACTAGATCATTTCAAATATAGTCTTAAAACAAAATTTCCCATGCTATTCGTTTTGAGTTTTTTTAAATCCTGTTTTCAGAAATCCTACATTTCCGAACTAATTTGAAATAGCAAAGAGTTACAAGTTTAGACCAGAATTAGTTGTCACAGGATCACAATGTATGTGATTTGTCATTTGAAGGTCATTTTGTGACAAGTACTTGGGGCTAGGATTACAACTTGGGTTAAGAAAGTTGTTGACTCTTACTCTAGCCCTTTATGCACTCTTAATCTGAAGTCTCTTAAAAGAAAGCCCTAAAGCATATTCTCCAGCTCTAGCACTAGTATTAATTAATTAATTTATTAACTAACTTCAGTCACAAACACGTATTTAAGAAGTTTTGGTATGAGATTGTTTAAATAAAACTACTGTAAGATTGGTCTTTTAAATATATGTGTGTGTGTGTCATGCTCCTGCCTCACCTATAGAGCCAAGGAAATGTAAAATAATACTTGAAAAACACGGTTTTCTCCTTATTTCTTAAGGAATGTCTGACAGCAGCTATGAATGCCTCCTGACCAAACCTTTTTATTTACACAAGGCCCCTTGTTGAGGGTGTTCCTAACTGCTTCAAAAGAACAATGCTGCAAACAGCTGCTTTAATAATAACAACCTTTGCTGCAACTTTTAACTCTCCATTTTCCTTTGCGTCATCTATATGTATATTTAGTGGGCACCAGTATTGTTCCCAGAGTCTGTTTTTAATATGGGAAACTCTCTTCTGGAGGTTTGTTAGAACTGAAAAGCCCAATGGCTGTTATTGCAATAATAGCTCCAGCTTCAAAGGAAAGTCTATATCAAATAGTTCAGTGACTGGGCCCTCATCTAGTGAGCCAGTTTGGTCTAGTGGTTAGGGAGCTGGACTCTTATCTGGGAACACAGGGTTTGATCCCATACTCCTCCACAAAGCCAGTTGGGTAACCTTGGGCTAGTCACAGCTCTCTTCTGAGCTCTCACAGCCCCACCCATCTCACAGGGTGTTCTGTTGGAAAAGAATAGAAGGCTTTGTCAGCCGCTTTGAGTTCACTTAAATGGGTGAGAAAAGCGGGGTAGAAAAGCCAACCCTCCTCCTCCTCCTCCTCCTCCTCCTGCTGCCGCCACCCGGCCTACTACGGTACTATCAATCTAAGCCTGATTGTTCCAGCTGCAGTTGGATCCCAATTCCCATCACAAATGACCACTAGAAGGAACCGGTTCCTTCTCTCCCTGCAAGCACACATGTGCTCCAGGATGAAACTGGAATCCAGAAGGAGGAAAGAGGAAGGAGAACTTGCAAAGCAGGAGAGAAGAAGCAGCTTTCCAAGGTGACCAGTTGTTTCCTAGATGCTTCTACACAAGTCTTCTCCCTCCTACCTCCTTTGGAGCTTGGCCTTAGGCCACACCAAATTGACTACTTGCTTCCTTGTTTATGCTGAGTAAATATTTTTTTTTTCTCTCTGTGGCTTCAGCCCAGGTGTTTTGCATGTCTATGTGTCCACAGGCATGCACTTTTGCTAAGAATTTCTTCAAATAAGTAGCTGCTCAGTCAATGCTGCCCTCCTTCCCATTCTCCCTCTTGTGTCTTTGACAAGATCTCCAGGTGCTGGATGGTGCATATGGAGGACATCACTCCTGTGTCAAGACTGCTCTTGCCAGCCCAGGAGTGGGCTGGATAGCTGTCCACACAGGTGGCATGTCCCGACTCACACTAACTTCAAGACTGGTTAGCAGAAGTTCCCTAGCATCGAAGTTTCCAGGTGAAGACATTTTGTCAGGTTCTAGATATGGACCCAGAAACCAGTCATTTTCAAGGACTGGAGAGATGCTGTTTGATCCTGGTGCAGAACCTAGACTGGTCCTGCTGCCATTGTCCTTCAGCAGAGTAGGAGGGAGTTGAGCCTGACCTGGACCACATCTGCAGAGTAGGGGGGAGGGAGGGAGGGGGAGAGGGAGGGAGGGATGTGGAGTCACAACCTCCAGGCTCTGTTTTGGCACATGGTGACCATGCGCCATACAATCCTGTGTGGACCTTGCTTTTTTCACATCCTTCCAGGGCTACTTATGTGTTTTTCAAGCTTCAGCATTACAGTTGTAATACAAGCTTCAGTTGTATTACAGACCCAACTGCTGGGTCTGTAATACAACCTCATGTATGTGCAACACAGCAGTCTTTAAACCCAAGGGATGAAAGTAGTTTCAGAAAGACAGAAAGGAGAAATAAACCTAAGTATTTTCAGCATAGTGGTAGGACAGAACACAGACTGTCTTCAAGAACAAGCAAGCACTACATGCCCAGGTGCCACAGTGACCATGTGTGTCACCCAAAAGGGCTTTGCGTGTCACCTGTGACACGCATGTCATAGGTTGGCCATCACTGGTTTAGGGAATACTGCATGGAGCAGGGGGTTGGACTCAATGACCCTGGTGGTCCCTTCCAACTCAATGATTCTATGATTATCTTCTGGAACTCCTTGACTTCAAATCCTTCAAGAGCCACAGACTTCTTCTCCCATCCACCAAAGGTTGCCTGCTCCCAATCACCGGCCCTGAAGCCAGACTGAAATTAATCTACAGGCTGTGACATGTTCAAATATCTTGTCCACAATGAAATACAAGAGACTCTTCTCCAATCTTTTGCATATACAGGAATTTCATTGTTCTGTTCTACTAAGTGTGTGGAATAAGAAATGTCTTGTTATTATCCACGGCTTTGGCTGGGCTGACACCTTATGATCTCCCTTTCAAAGGAATCACTTCAGAGCCTCCAGCTCTTACTGTCAAAATGTTTCTATGAGCAAATTTGCACTCTTTACTCCCTTTGTTATAATTTAAAATAAGTTAGCAATTCCCCCAAGAAGAGAAATGATTCCAGGTAACACTAGGCTTTGTTTTGTTTCTTTTAATCTTGAAGGGGACTATAGGAGGCTTTTGGACCACGTAATTAGTATTTGCAAACTTAAAATAGAAATTGCTAAATAAAGAAAGCAACATGTTGCCGTTTAGGAATTAATTGACATTCAGTCTGAAACACTTGCTAAAGACAAATAATCTAGGAAGATCACTTGCATCTCCAACCTTTTCAAGTTAATACCCATTAAAGAAAAAGCAGTAACAAACTGAATACTGACTAAATCCCTTTCTGCACTGGGCCTTATTCCAGATTACATCCAGGAATAGGGACCTGCCATCAGCATGCTAATGTGGACTACAATAGGAATGTGCATGAATATTCATCAGCATTTGAAATCCGATCAAATGTGCCAAACTGAATAAAACGTCCCAAAATTTGAATCTAAACATCCGAATCAAATTTTGAACTTTGGATCTATTTGTTTGAATTATCTGGACATTTTTATGTGTACAGGTTCATGAGTTGTACTTGGAGATCCGCATCTTTCCCGCATCCATATGCATTTGTATGGATCCATACGGGACGAAAACGGGTTACGTACGGGATAACTATGGGATGCATATGGATGCGTACGGATGCGTAGAAGATGCGTATGTGCACATGCAAATGTTGTCAACATTCGTATGTGCAGATTCTAATAAAAAAATCAGAACAAATAGATTTGAATTTGGTAAATACAAATCAATCTTGTTAAATTCAAATCTGATTTTTGGGTAACCGATTCAAATAGAATGTTAAAAAAAAAAAAAAATTTGTGCACATCTCCAGACTACAACAGGACCTGCCCAGGACCTGCCATAGTCTGCATTAGCATGCAAATCGCAGGTCTGTGTTCTAAAATGTAATCCAGAATAAGACCCAGTGCAGAAAGGGCATAAAGAAGAGAGGGAGAAGAAGGGCAGACAAAGGAAGATGGTCTCACTTATTACATTACAAGGGTGTGATCTAGCTAAAACTGCTTTACATCCTCCTTGCACCCTAAAATGGACTGATCTGTTGCAATGTGACCCCTGGCCACGGTCTCCATTATTAGGCTTACAAGCTGAAAAACAGACTTGATGCAGATGGAAATGGAACCGGGCAAGAAAGGGAAGAAGACAAGCTTTGCCATTATTGCTGAATTAACAAAATCCTTGCCTCTGCCATCAGTGCAAAGAGTTAAACGCACAAGTAGATGGGTAAAATAACCATTCAAACCACCCTCAGAGGTTTTGGGTTTTCTATGCTCTGGGACTTGGTTTTGGCATGTCTGCTCATTTCAAGAAACTTGACTTTGCCTCAAGAGTTCTCATGTGAGGCTCACAGGTAGTTCAGTTTGAACAAAACGCATTCCAGTTTATTATGCAATATTGTTCTTTATTACAGCCAATGAGAGTGAAAAAATTCCAAGGAGAGAAGGAGCTAATATTATTTTTGCCAGCAGATTTGACTTTGAAGCCTTGCAGTTCCATCTCTTCTTTGTCACCATTTAGTTGTTTGACTTCTGATTGATTGATTGATTGATTGATTGATTGATTGATTGATTGATTGATTGATGTGCAGTGAAATGCTTGCAAATCTCAGAGGTTCACTGGGGAAACCAAAAAATCAAGCAGGACTGGAACTCTTCTGCTGAATGTAAATGAGTGTTGAAAGTGGGCTGCATGCCTAAGAATTCATCTAAACTTATTCTAAATGAAGGAATGAATCTCAGTGCCACACATTTTTATTGCAAAGTCCAACAAACCGCAACCATAACGTCTTCTTCAAACGTAGACTAAACCAAAACCACTGGGATAGATTTAAAACACAAGGACAACTAAGGCTTCAACATGATATACTTACAATAATAATTAACAGACCCAATCTTTTCTGTTACTAAAAGGATATCCATTCCCTGGATGCATAAAATCAGTTTACATTATACCATTTATACACTATAATACAAACAGAGGTTACTCATATTTTTACAATTACAGGAGATATTGATGTTTGGCTAATGTGAGCTTTCATGCAGCTGAATTTATTGCAGAGTTTTTTAAATGTATTTTTTTAAAGGTAGGCTTTCATCATCTTATCAAAAGACATAGAGAGATTGCAGGTGGTAACCCACAAACCATGTCAAGAGATGCTGCAGAAATCCAGCATCCCTGTGTTGGATTTCTCCTTTTGTAGCACTGAAATCCTCTCTAAAACATAGGACAGCTTTGAGTTTCATGCACAATTGTGTGGTTGTCATCCTGAAAATCAGAGTCCTTCCTGTTGCTTTTATAATGCGTGGAAACTCCCAAAGTTCTGTTCCCCGGCCTTCAGATAAAAAGGTTGCTTATTCTCCCTATCCAGGCCCTATCTATGCTTTTTCTCTTTTAATGAATTTTAATGAATTGAATTTTTAGTTCTGTTTATCATATCAGGTTTTGGGACTTTGCTCTGAGACCTCAGGTTATAGGGTGGAATTGAAATACAAGCAGATAAATATGTAAAAGCATAGAATGCAACATAGCTGCCAGACAAAAAAAGTAATTTCCCGCAAAGATATAAGGAACACACTAAACCCTTCACAACAGGAATCCCTTCCAGGTATTTTCCCGGTTTCTTATCACACCTTTAAACAAAGGGGCAATACCCAAGTCACATAAATTCTGAGACTTTTCTTTCTTAACACAGTCTAAGAAGGATGTAAACGCCAATATGTAACTAGCTTAAAGAATTCAGCTTCATTAATCACTTGTATGTGCTGAAGTGGGTTCCCAGAGCAGACCCATTACCCTCCAAGAGATTATCTTGCTCTGCAAATATTTGCCCCCAAAGCCCTTGTCTGTTGGCTAAAAGGACAAGCTAGCTGGATGAATGCAATCGGTTTGGTCATGTCTGATAATGCTCAGATTCAAAGAAGCTCTTTAAAATATCATTGTATCTTGCCAAGCCTGATTATCCTTATGGATAAAAGAACCAAAGGTTTTTTTGTTCATATTTGTTTCTTTTTATTAAAATATTCACTGAATGATGTCTAAAGGATTGATCAAGATATTTTCTAATGTCTGGCACTGGATGACGGAGATGCCACAGATCAAATGTGGGTGTCACAAAGGGGCTTATACTTTGGAAAGAGAGGGAGAAGATTCAAAAAAGATTTAGACAAACTTGATCAGTGGGCTAAAGCAAACAAAATAAGTTCAACAGGAAGAGATGCAAAGTACTAGATCTGGGTAAGAAACACAAAAGGAATAAATACAGAATGGGATAAAGCTGACTTAGCATCAACATTTGTGAAAAGGATTTTGGTGTCCTAGAAGATCATGAGCTAGACATGAGCCAGCAATGCAATGCAGCCGCAAAGAAAGCAAATACCATCCTGGGATGTATTAAGTGGAGCATAGATTCTAGAGCTGTGATCATACCCATAGTTCAAGGTAGCTTCTGGCCATCTTGTAGCATTGCCCAGATTTTTTTTTTCTGGGGTCATCTTGGGGGCGGGGTGTCCCTCCTCAAGATGGCTTCTCCGGAGTCCACTTTTACAGAGGACTGAAGCTCCTGGGAGCCAGTCCATTTTCACTTTCCCTGTGTGAGCATGGAACCAGGGTAGAGGGAGCTGAACCGCGCTGGGATGGGTGGATCCAGCCTTCCCTCCTGCCCAATGTCTGGATGTGGGTGGCACATATACAATCATCCTTCCTAGCATCCCTTTCCACTTCTGTCACCATTCCTGGGATGGTCCCCCTCTCCCATCCTGCCCTCCCCATTCTCCTGTGTTCCGACTGCAGGCTTGCAGACTCTGTCCATCATTTTTTAAAAACAGAAATCTATTTTGTGCTAGATCGAAAATGCGCTTTTGTGAAGAACCTGGAGGGATTTAAAAATTAAATAGCCAGAAAAGCACTGTTGGGAGGGGGAGTCAGGTAAGAGTGGAGCAAGAGTATAAATTTATTTATTTATTCATTCATATATATTTACATGTACAGTATATGCCGCCTCATAGCCGGGGGTCTCTGGGCGGCTCACAACATTTAAAAACAGACATTTAAAAAATTATATCAGCTCTAAAACCAGAAACAAGTTTAAAAATGCAGCTTTAGAAAGATACAAAAATAGTTAAAAACAACAGTGATTTTCAATGGGGGAAGTGTGGGGAACATTTAACCAAAGGCCTGCGTAAAGAGGAACGTTTTCGCCGCCTTCCTAAATAGGAACAAAGAAGGGGCCTGACGCACCCCGAGGGGGAGACCATTTTATTTATTTATTTATTTATTTATTTATTTGTTTACATTTCTATCCCGCCCCATACCCTAAGGTCTCTGGGCGGGTAACAGCCAATTAATCACAAGATACACATTAAAAATGAAAAGTAAATTAAAAACAATATAGACATAAAATATAGATTAAAAACACTTAAAAGTTCAGTAAATTTAGAACAGTACATTCCCTATTGTTCCCATGAGTTCTCATCTTGTTTGTAGTGCCTGTGATTAGGGAAGGAAGAGAATATAATCATCTCATCTTAGCCAAAGGCCAGGGTAAAGAGGTGGGTCTTTACCGCCTTCCTAAATATCTGTAAGGAAGGGGCATGACGCACCTCAAGAGGGAGGCTATTCCATAATTTGGGAGCTATCGCTGAAAAGGCCCTTACCCGGGTGCCCACCAGTCTCACTAATGAGGGTGGTGGGATGACCAGGAGGGCTTCACCACTTGATCTTAAGGCACGGGCAGGTCGATATGGGAGAAGGCGCTCCTTTAGATATTTGGGGCCCAAGTCATTTAGGGCCTTATAAGTCAGAGTTAACACCTTGAATTGGGCTCGGTAGTGAATTGGTAGCCAGTGCAGTGCTTTTAAAACCGGCGTGATGTGCCTCCGGCTAGCTGTTCCGGTCAACACTCTTGCAGCTGCGTTCTGCACTAGCTGCAACTTCCGAACCGTCTTCAAGGGCAGCCCCATGTAGAGAGCATTACAGTAGTCCAATCTAGAGGTTACCAGAGCATGGATAACTGTGGCCAAGTCGTCTCTCTCCAGAAATGGCTTCAGTTGACGTACCAGCCGCAGTTGGGAGTAGGCACTCCTGGCCACGGCCTCCACCTGAGCTTCAAGCATCAGCGCGGAGTCCAGGAGTACCCCCAAGTTACGCACCTGTTCCTTCCAGGGCATTGCAACCCCATCAAGAACAGGGTGTCTCCCAACTACCCGGACCCGAGACCCTGTGACACACAGCACCTCTGTCTTGTCTGGATTCAGCTTCAATTTATTGGCCCTCATCCAGTCCATTACTGCCTCCAGACACCTGTCAAGTACTTCAACCGCCTCTCCTGATTCAGATGGTATGGAGAGATAGAGCTGGGTATCATCTGCGTATTGATGACACTTCACTCCAAAACTCCTGATGACCTCTCCCAGCGGCTTCATATAGATGTTAAATAACATGGGAGATAAGATTGACCCCTGGGGAACCCCACAAGTGAGTTCCCAGGGTGTCGAATTGGTGTCTCCCACAGTCACTACTTGGAATCTGCTCTGGAGATAGGAGTGGAACCAATGCCATGCAATGCCTCCCACTCCTAAACTCCGTAGTCTCTCCAGAAGGATACCATGGTCAATGGTATCAAAAGCCGCTGAGAGGTCCAGGAGAACCAACAGAGTAGCATTCCCCCTGTCTCTCTCCCGGAGTAGGTCATCAATCAGGGCGACCAAGGCAGTTTCCGTACCATGACCGGGCCTGAAGCCAGATTGAAATGGATCCAGATAATCAGCTTCTTCCAAGCATGCTTGCAGTTGAACAGCGACAGCCCTCTCCAGGACCTTGCCTAAAAAAGGTATGTTAGCCACCGGGCGATAATTATTTAGATCTTCTGGGTCCAGAGAGGTCTTCTTCAGGAGGGGGCGCACCACAGCCTGTTTCAGAGCCAATGGGACCACCCCCTCCCTCAGAGAGGCATTCACCACCTCCTGGATCCACCCGGTCATGCCTTGTTGGCTAGCCTTTATCAGCCATGAAGGGCAGGGATCCAGAGAGCATGTTGTCGGCCGCACCCCCACAAGCAGCTTGTCCGCATCCTCAGGCCGCAATAATTGAAACTGATCCAAATAAATTGGACCAGACATTCCATGACCTGGGGGCCACTACCGAGAAAGCCCTCTCCCGGGTGCCCACCCGCCTAGCTACTGAAGGCGGAGGGATCACCAGAAGGGCCTCCCCTCCAGATCTTAAAACACGGGCAGGTCGATATGGGAGAAGGCGCTCCTTTAGATATCTGGGGCCCAAGTCATTTAGGGCCTTATAAGTCAGAGTTAGCACCTTGAATGGGGCTCAGTAGTAAATTGGGCAGCCAGTGCAGTTCTAAGAAAAATTTAGCTTCCACTTTCCTTTAGCAGTCTGCAAGGGAAACAAGGTTTTGTTGCTGTGAAAGGGACTGAGAAATGAAAGTTCTTCAGCAGCTTTAGGGAAACAGCAGATTAATTACAGCCTCTCCTTTTTCTAACCAGAACCGCGGTGGAGGTAGAGGTGAATGCTGACTGGGATATGCCTCACCTGCATCTGTTTGAGTTTGCCCTCAGCACTAGACAACTCCAAACACATCCCCTGTGGCCACTATTGACTGACAGAACTTTATCCTATCTGAATGCAGGTGGTACTGATGTAATCAGTGTGAATGGAGAACTAAAGAGTCGTGTAAAGAAGACTTGGGGGGATAACATGAAAGGAATGAGCATAGCAGCCTGAACTGAGGACTAATTATCGGGGACTGAGTGTGAACAGGATTAGAACAGCTTCAGTTCAGTTTTTTAAGGGAATGACCTGGTTCAGCCAGGTGTGATCACAGCCCAGATCAGAAGAGTTAATTATCTCACACTATTCTACCTTGGTCAGGCTTTATTTGAAGTACAGTCTTCAGTTCTGAGCACTACACTTTAAAAAAGACATTGACAAACTGGAGTGAGTTCAGAGTGACCAAGATGATAAAACGGAAAACCAAGTCCTATGAAAAAGTTAAAAGACCTAGATATGTTCACCCCACAGAAAAACCTAGAGAAGGTTTTAATAGCTGTCCTCAGAGATTTGAAGGGATATCACATGGCAGAGGGACTGGATTCATTCTCTCTTGCCCCTGGTGGCAGGACTAGAACCAGTGGGATGAAGCTTGAAGTTTGAGAAAAAACTTCATGTCAGTAAGATTACCTCATGAAGTTGTGAGTTCCCCTTCACTGGTGATCTTCAAGCAGAGGTTAGATAGCCACCTGTCCAGGATGTTCTAGTGATTCCTGCACTGGGCAAAACTTGGACTCAAGGACCTTAAAGATTCCTTCCAACTCTATGATTCTATGGTGCTAAGAAAGGCCCATGTTATACCTTCAAGACCTAATTAAGAACATAAGAACATAAGAGAAGCCTTGCTGGATCAGGCCACAGCCCATCTAGTCCAGCATCCTGTCGCACACAGTGGCCCACCAAATGCTCATGGGCATCTCAAGCAGAGACAAGGACAAACCTTCTCCTGCTCTCCAGCCCCAGCAGATGGCCTTAGAAGCGCCCCGGTTCCTACCCCCACCCCCAGCCTGAAAGACGCACCTAGGCATTCGTTCTAGTAGACATTAATACATCTGTCGTCCATAAATTTGTCTAACCCTACCTTAAAGCCATCTAGACTGGTAGCTGTCATCACCTCTTCCGGCAGCACATTCCATAAGCCGATGACCCTCTGGGTGAAGAAATACTTCCCCCTGTCAGACCTGACTCTCCTACCCATCAGCTTCATAGAGTGCCCCCTGGTTCTAGTATTGTGTGATAGAGAAAAGAAATTTTCTCTATCTACCTTTTCTATGTGTAATTGGTTTACAATGTTGTAAATTTCCTTGACTGTATCTGTCAAAGCTGATGCAATAGAAAAATTCAATTAGTGTTGAAGGGGGCACAATTCAGTTGATCTTTTATCACATGAGTAATTTGTTTATAAAATAGGATAGAGACATTTTCCATTGAGTGCTGCATTCAGTCTTATCAGCTGTTGCTGCGATTATAGCTTCCAAGAACTTGAGTCAAAATATCCAGACGTGAAAATGGATTCTCTTCCTTTCCTCTCCTTTTTCCTAACCCCATTCCTCTGCTGCTTCCTTTCTTGCTGTCTCCATAACATTAGATCAAGAGTGTTCCACATATAGAAAAGGATTAGAAGGCAGGCTTGGAAGTAAGCATTTTAGAAAACCAAAGGAGAGGAATCAGTATTTTATGCAACCTGAAAAATATTCATTAAAGTGATTTGGTTTTACTATGCCTTTAGGGGAATGAAAGTTAAAATCCAGCTGCAATGTGAAAGGTGTCTGCAAGTATTTATTTAATGGTAGCAAAGGACCACCCGGAAATATATACAGCATTCCCTCTATATTGAAGGGGTTTTTTGTTTTTTTTTGTTTATATTGATGGTTTATGGAACCATCTGAGTTGCAGCTCCATGGTTCTGCATTTTGCTTTCTCTGTCCCATATTCCTTCCCACACTGCTCCAGAAACAGAAGTTTATGGTAGCTGGAGGGGAAGAGAGCAGAACAATTATTGCCTGTCTATTATTGTCTATTTATATCTCTGCGAGGCTTGGGTGGGGTTGAGCTCCTTTTTCTTCTTCCTTTAGTGTTTTACTGACTCCTATAAGGCATCTTGATTTATTATGGAAGAGGCAGAGTAGAAGCATATAAATAAATAAATAAGGTTTGCAGTCCACATAAAATGCAGAACTGGGGCTGCGTTCCCATGCAATAATAAGTCTGCTGAAAATCTTCTTTTGCCATGGAGCGGTCCCATGCATGGCTTTAATCCGGGTTTCCAGTGCCGCTAATGGGGAAAACCCACTTTAAAAAAATACCTATTTAGAGCAGTACTTTCTGGAAGACGTGGGTTTTCAGCGCAACATTTTCCATGGGATCGCTCCGTGGCAAAAGGGGCGGGGATTCTCTCCCAGGTGGGAATTGCCGGCCGGAGAGATCATCTCTCTCTCTCTGTCTGTCTCTCTTTTGCCTGTCATCCAGCCAGCAATCTATGCAAACAGCGATCTAGGCAGGCATTTTCTCTTTGCTGTTTCTCTTTCCAATCCCAAAGAGAAACAGCACAGATACATTGTGATGAATTGCTTCCGCGAAAGTGAAAGTGTAAAAGAGCTGGCTGGGTGGAGATCTTGTAAAGAGTGCCGGCTGCAGTCTTTGCAAACAGGGGAGACGAACAGAGAAGTTTTAAATTTTTCTTTTGGTCTTTTTGAAGGAAAGGATTGCAGGATCGCTGGCTGGGGGGGAGGCGTTTCGGCAGCTGGAAATTCCTTCCGCCCGATCACCCAATGAAACAGCGAGGGGCGGGGAGAGAAAGATGCGGGTAAACAAAACACACTTCCTTGGGGACGGTCCGTTCATTTTAAATGTGTGTTTTGCTTACCCCCTTGGGAACGCTTAAATCCAGATTGAACCCGCTTTTCATTAATCCACTTCAGTGGAGGGGCAATAGAGATACAAATTAGTACCATGGGAACGCACCCTGGTACTAGTTCTTGAAAGTTCATTATTGCAACCATACATTTTTTAAAAAACTAAAGCCATGCATACACCAAACAATCTCTGTTTATCATGTATTTTGTGGATTGGGAGAAAAGGAGCATTTGAATAATAAATTCTAATGAGTTAAAAAAATATTTTTTTTAATCCATTCATTTTTCAGAAGAAAAAGGAATTCTGATCATTCTGAAGTATGATCTAAAACCACTGTATCTTTTTCAGTTCTAACATTACTATGCAAACAACCAAGTAGTTTTTCCTTGCAGATATTTTTAAAAATATAAAAAAAAATATCTCCACATCCTTACCCCAAGTAAGGCCTCCCTGGATCCAGAAGACCTAAATAATTATCGCCCGGTGGCCAACATACCTTTCCTAGGCAAGGTTCTAGAGAGGGTTGTCACTGTTCAGCTGCAGGCATGCTTGGAGGAAGCTGATTATCTAGACCCATTTCAATCTGGCTTCAGGCCTGGTCATGGCACAGAAACCACCTTGGTCGCCCTGGTTGATGATCTTCTCCGGGAGAAAGACAGGGGGCATGCTACCCTACTGGTTCTCCTGGACCTCTTAGCAGCTTTTGATACCATTGACCACGGTATCCTTCTGGAGAGGCTACAGAGTTTAGGAGTTGGAGGCAGTGCCTGGCATTGGTTCCGCTCCTATCTCCAGAGCCGATCTCAGATAGTGGTGATGGGAGAGACGGAGTCGACACCCTGGGAACTCACTTGTGGGGTTCCCCAGGGGTCAATCTTATCTCCCATGTTATTTAATATCTACATGAAGCCACTGGGAGAGATCATCTGGAGATTTGGAGTAAGGTGTCATCAATATGCAGATGATACCCAGCTCTATCTCTCTGTGCCATCTGAATCAGGAGAGGTGGTTGAAGTGCTTGACAGGTGCTTGGAGGCGGTAATGGGCTGGATGAGGGCCAATAAAGTGAAACTGAATCCAGATAAGACAGAGGTGCTGTGTGTTACAGGCTCTCGGGTCCAAGTAGTTGGGAAATTCCCTGTCCTCGACGGGGTTGCAATATCCGGGAAGGGACAGGTGCGAAATTTGGGGGTACTCCTGGACTCTGCGCTAACACTTGAAGCTCAGGTGGAGGCCGTGGCCAGGAGTGCCTACTCCCAACTACGGTTGGTACGTCAACTGAAACCTTTCCTGGACAGAGATGACCTGGCCACAGTTATCCACGCTCTGGTAACTTCCAGGTTGGACTATTGTAACGCGCTCTACATAGGGCTGCCCTTGAAGACGGTTCGGAAGTTGCAGCTGGTGCAAAACGCAGCCGCCAGAGTGCTGACAGGAACATCTAGCCGGACACATATTACGCCGGTTCTAAAAGAACTGCACTGGCTGCCAATTCACTACCGAGCCCAATTCAAGGTGCTAACTCTGACTTATAAGGCCCTAAATGACTTGGGCCCCAGATATCTAAAGGAGCGCCTTCTCCCATATCGACCTGCCCGCGTTCTAAGATCTGGAGGAGAGGCTCTTCTGGTTATCCCCCCGCCTTCAGTAGCTAGGCGGGTGGGCACCAGGGAAAGGGCCTTCTCGGTGGTGGCCCCCAGATTGTGGAATGGTCTCCCCTCGGAGGTACGACAGGCCCCTTCTCTGTCCACATTCAGGAAGGCGGTGAAGACTTACCTCTTCATCCAGGCTTTTGGCTAAATGTCCCCTCCGCCTCCCCCCATTGCACACTCTACTGTCTTTTAAACTGTTTTTTTTAAATTAATATTATTATTATGCAGGTTTTTAAAAATTTTGTATTGGTTTTAGCATTGTTCTATACAGTTTTGATATGTGTATATTTTATATGTTGGTAGCCGCCCAGAGACCCTAGGGTATGGGGCGGGATATAAATATAAAACAAACAAACAAACAAACAAACAAACAAACAAACAAACAAACAAACAAACAAATAAATAAATAAATAAATAAATAGAGAACAGAAGTATTTGCTCAGGTCAGCAGGATAAATTTATTGTAGATGAGATGACTCGAAATTAAATGAAATTTGTGAGCAAGTCTCATTTTCTAAGCAAAAAGTTAAAATCTGTGTTAATTCTCAGGTTCTGTTTCTTTGCAACAGAAGATATCACATCACACAATCCATCAACCTGCCCAAGTACCTCAAGCCTAATTTTAATTGGGTCACACAAGACATTTCCTCTCTTGTTACTGCTACTGAGCTACACCAAGCGCTATCACTGTGATTAAGTACAGTTTGGCAGGATGGATAGAAAGGACAGAAAACAGGCAGATTCAAGCAGTTACTCAAATGACTATTGCTCTGTGTTAGTGAATGGAATGAAAAATAAGGGACAAACTGAAAAGATTCAAGGAGATATCAACAGGTAAGTTAAGATGCTATCCTCTCCACCTATGAATACCATAACCCCACCAAAAAAAGAGGAACTAGAAGCCCACCAGAATCTCAAATGATGTGTTGTCTCACATGATCTATTGATTTCTAAGTTACGACAATGATTCATGTTGTTAACAAATTGGTCTCTCCCCTATACCCCTCCAATAAACTAGGTGTCACAAAATTCCTTGAATTTTTAATATAACAACCTTCCACTTCTCCAACTCTAGAATTATGTTACTGTAGCAAAGCTTTGTTGTCAAAATATTCCCTATCAAATGAATAACCATATGGGTATGTTACACATCACAGATCACAATTTGATTTATTGCCTCTGCAATCAGCTCACAGCTCAGACTGCGGAGAAATTCTGGCTCACGCCCAAAGCAAACGAGGCTCCTTTAAGAATGCTTTAAGAAACACCGAAAAACCATATGGAAGTCAAGACTGGCAAGTTTAAACTTTAAGCAAAGCATTCAACAGCTGTGAATTCAGGAGAATCTCTGGGCGGTTCCACACTGGCTGGTCAACTGGATGAGTAAGTCTATCAATAGCCTCCCTTCTGGAGATCGGTGACCATGCCTGGGGTCCCCCTTAGACTGCGTGTAGAAGGGAGGCTCAGAGTACGCTCACTGGCCCAATTTACTGGCCAGTATGGAATCTCTTCCTATCTCAGATCTTGTATAAGGAGCAACAGCTTAGGATTCTAAAGGGTTGTGTGGCAACTAGAGGTGTGCACAATTGTTTGAAATATTCATTATTTGGACAAATTTGGATGAATTTGAATTAGTATTCATACAAATACAAATATTTTGAATTATTTGTATGAATAATTCAGACATTTGTATGTGTACAGATACACACGCATTGCGTTCGTATCCATACACATCCATACGGATACATATGGGATGAAAATGAGATGTGTACAGAATAAACATGGAATGCGAATGGATGCATACCAATACGTATCCTTGGATACGAATCCAATATTTGAACGTAGAGATACAACTGTATTTGTATTGGTTCGAATGTCCAAACATTGTTTTTTTCTTTATTCATACAAATATGGATATTTGAATATTTGATTGAATATCGAAAATTGCATTTGTGCACACCCCTTCTAACTATATCAGTGTTTCCCAAAGTGTGGTATGCGTACCCCCAGGGGTAGGGGAAGAGTTTGGTGGGGGTACGCGTTGCACTGGAGTTTGGTGGGGATCACGTGGGAATATCCACTGCACCGTGCTTAGCTGTGCTCACAGAACAAGAAAAGAAATAGGCGCGTATTGCAGTTTTTACACAGGAACTGGGGCCATCGTACATCGTATTGCAACTCATTATGGCGGGAACTTCTGCGCATCCTTCGCGCAGCTCGGGTTCGGCCATTTTTAAACTGCGGGAACATTAACAGTTGACGTTGAGCTGCGGAGCTGTTTAAACGCTGGAGAATTGCAGTGTTATCTAATGGTCTTGTGAGGCGTGACACGGCGTGAATATACTGCACTTCGTTACAGAGACAACTTCTTTAATAGTTAGTTCCAGGTGCCTGTTATCGTGCTTTAGTAAGTTCCACTGATTTTGATTATTTTTATAAAGTACAATTTTTATCCCTAATGTTTTTTATGAGGGGTACTCAGCATTACGAAAATTATAGAAGGGGTACACATATGTCAAAAGTTTGAGAAACACTGAACTATATGATCCTCTTGAATGGGTAAGTGCAGATGCACAGAGTGACTGATTCCATGGGCTGCACGTTGTTTAATAATTAAACTAACCATGCACAACTATTCAACTCTGATTGTTGAATAGGATTCCTGGCGAGGTGAAAGTATGGTAAATAAAGAACGGCAGGTGCTGGTTCACGGCTTGATTCAATGGACACTAAGAACAACTGTTCTTTTTTGTTTGCTGCCTATGTGGCATCAGTCATGGGCAGCTAAAGCACGAATCCAACCTCAGCTTCACTGACATGAATAGGAATCTTGGAGATATCAGCCTTGACTGGCAAGAGGCTGAAATGGAAAACTAGATACTCAGAGGGGGAAAATATTTAAGGAAGCAAGGAAGTTCAATTAGTATGGAGCTTGAATGGGACAGAGCAACAAATCTAATTTATTATTTTATTTTTGCAGCTATTTAATTCACTAAAAAGCCCATCTTTTCTCCAAGCAGTTCAGGGACACATGTTATCCTCACCACAACCCTGTGAGGCAGGTTAGGCTGAAAGGCAGAGCCCATCCCAAGCATCCTTCCATGAGGCCAAGTGAGGATTCAAGCCCAGGTTCTCATAGTTCCTAAGCTAACACCTTGGCCATTGCACTACACTGGTTCTTGCGCTGTCAGATGTCTTAATGTCTCTGCTTCATTCGAATACCCACTGAGTATCTGAATCACAAGCAGTGGAGTCAGGGCAATAAGCACAGCCTCTCAGGTATGCCCTGTATGTATCTGAGATTCTACTAGATATCTTGAGCTCCCTTGAGATCATTCAGTTGGCATGAAAACTATTCCCCAGATTTCAGTTTCTAGGAAAGAGGCCTCCTAAGTGGGTCATAGTCATGGGTAAACAGTCTTTGCCAATCTGATGCCCTCCACAACCAAGCCTGGTGGGAGTCGTTGTCAAGTGTGTCTGGATGGCACGAGGTAAGCAAAGGTTGCTTTAGAAACGAAGCCAGGCATTTTAGTAACGTCAGGTGTATTTAACAGCAGGCTCTGTAGAAGTCAGGGGCGTTCTCAGTGGTCAATCTTTTAAAGTTCCCTCAGGCCTCTGAGGTAAGGTACTTTAGTTCCTGTCCTTTGGAGTCTTTGCTATAGAAAATCCAGATTTCTAAAACCAGTCAGATATAATAGTTATGGATCTAAATGAGATCCAAAATGTCTGCATATGCGTTGCTAGAACAGGTTGTGATAGATGCAATGCATGGTTGCCAGGTGGACACTGTAGCATTGATTATTAGAAGGATCTGGCCTCATTGCGCCCAAAGTACCAAGTGATTGGATCACACAGCTGTCAATCACAGGTCATTCCCTGTGTTGGTGGGCGTGGCAGTGAAACATAGCTACTATGAAGGAAGCAAGCAAGTAGGCACGAGTAGGCACGATGGGGGTGGACTGATGACTTCCGGTCCCGCCCACATTAATCCTTTATTGGGTCTATGTGGGGAAGCATATTCTGTTAATTCAGATTTTGCTTGCAAGAACAGATTGGGGACCTTGTTTTTCAGGTCTTGCACAAATCTGGATCAGAGGGTCTTTGGACCAATTAGGAATGGATCTCCCGTGGTGCCGTGTGGAAGCAGAGACCTTAAGGGGATCCTATTCCATCCTGATGTGCGGATGTGCTTGCCATATGTGACATCGGGTGCTTAATGGGTTCTTAAGTACACATGTGGAAACAGCCTTTGTATCAGGCTCTAATGCCCATGTGAGCTCCAGAGTGGTGTGGGGCAGCAAGGGTGGCACTGGGAAGCACCTGTCTTGGAAGAGGCTTTACAGATGTGGATGGCCTTTTTCCAGGACAGCAGGACCACTCCAGCTGGGAAGATTCCCTTAGGAGCCATTCCAGCTAGAACACTTCATCCAGAGTGTGATTAAAACACCACTGTACAAACTATTTGCGTAAGGGAAAGTCACACCTCATTCGGGTGAATCTAATGTTGCCTGTAATGTTTCTTGTGCCCAGACACTCTTCCAGCTTGCCATACTGTCACATCTGCCTGCCAGACTCTCTGCCTATGAGTGAACGCCTAAACAGATGTCATAAGGGGGTACATGGTTACTGTCAGTTCGAATCCTGCTTTCAGTACTGAAAACATTTACTTATTTATTTATTTATTATTTGTTTACATTTTTATCCTGCCCTATACCCAAGGGTCTCAGGGCAGGTTACAACACATAAAATGAACACATTAAAACCATAACATATTAAACATATTAAAACCATAACAGTGCCTGAATGTGGGGAGGAAAAGGCTGTTCCTTTACTTAGCCAAAGGCCAGGGTAAAAAGGTGCGTCTTCACAGCTCGTCTAAACACACGGAGTGAAGGTGCCTGACACATCTCAGGGGGAGACTATTCCAGTCTGGGAGCCATCACTGAAAAGGCCCTATCTTGGGTGCCACCCCTTTTGCTGATGAGGGCGGTGGTACAACCGGGGGGGGGGGCTCCCCTCCACATCTTAGGGCACACGTAGGTCAATATGGAAGAAAGTGTTCCTTTAGATATTTGGGGCTCAAGTAATTTAGGGCCTAAAGTTAGTACCTTGAATTGGGCTCGGTAGCGACTTGGCAGCCAGCACAACTCTTTTAAGACTGCCGTCCGGCCAGCTGTTCCTGTCAGCAGTCTAGCAGCTGTATTCTGCACCAGCTGCAGCTTCCAAGCTGTCTTCAGGGGGAACCCCATACAGAGCACATTACAATAGTCCAGTCTGGAAGTTACCAGAGCATGAATGGCTAAATCATCTCTGTCCAGACTGGGACTTCGCTGGCAAAACAAGCAATAGTTGGGAGTAAGCACTCTTGGGCATGGCAAACCATAATGCAGAGTCCAAAAGCACCCCCAAATTTCACACTTGTCCCTTCCAGGGCATCACAACCCCTCCAGGGCAGGATCAGGCCCATTACCTCCTCCAGGCACCAGTCAAAAAACTCCTTTTAGCCACCATCACTGCCACATGGTAGGCACGATAACATGTGATATGATGAGGCCACATTGTTCCCCCAGGCCCTGCAAGAACCAGCTAATGATATGGAACAGCAACAGAGAAAAACAGAAGACAATGAGACTCCCCAAAACTGTTTACTAGATGTCTGCATGGGAAGGCATGACTAAAAATAAGGATCGCAGGTGGTACTTACCCATTCCTCAAAACACCTAGTTAGGAGCTTAGAAAAAAAAATCAGATTATTTAACATGGCAGGTAGGAAACCTGATTAATCAGAATCACTATGCTGCGTTCTGTGTGAGTTTCCAAAAACAAATGGCATTTTGACATTAAATGTACAGGATGAACCTCTAGAAGATCCTTTCTTTACAAAACAAACAAGACAGCCATCAGTGTGCTTTCGTAAACAGAATAAACAGAAACTACTCATGGTCGTTTTTAAAAAATCCTGAGGCACTACACTAAATCAAGCAGTCATTGCACTTTAAAAACAATATAACCCTTTATTTTTCATCACTAGCAAAATTACAGGATGTTTACTATAAGACTCTTGCTTACATAGATCAGAAATTCATCATGGAAAAACAATCAGATCTATACAAATATTATCTGGAAATACTGCTTTGTATTTGCATGTTCCTCAGTGGCTCTATAATATATTTTTTTAAAGGACAAAGGATTTCCTTACCTCACAATATCCATAGCTGGCTTCTAATTTGGAATATGATCAGAATGAAATAAAACTGGTCTGATAATTTTTCAGAACAGTATTGTTAAAACTCCATTGCAATACTATTTGATATTTGTCCATTGCATTCATTTCTACAAGTAAAAATTCTACTTCTTTTGAACATACACACACAAAAAGGAATAGACATAACAGGGAGAAAGAAGAAAGAAATGGAACAAAGGATCAGACAGCTAAGATAAAGCTAAGATAAAGCAGATAATGAAGAAAACATGAGAGTTCTAGAAAAATTCATATTTGCTTCACTGGCTACAACAAACCAGAATGTGTAATATACTAAATGTGGAACCAGAACAGTAAAAGGGAAGCTACAGTAGGGACTTAATTTAGGGAGACAGAGTGCTTTAGGACAGAGAAGGGAGTAATTCAAGGATGCCTATACAATGCTCAGCCTACAACATCACCGGAAGGTATCATCACTGGTTCAAATCATCCCTGGTTTAAATCAAAACTAGGTAGTCCAACTGGCTTGAACCTGAACCTGAACCTAAACCACCACCATCACCACCACCACCCATACTGATCATGTGTGTCTCTGTGCGTCCAAACGGAGCAATCTACCCAGTCGGATTCAAACTAGAGTTCTGCTGTAACTGCCCCTAAAAAAGATTTTTTCCCATTGATTTTTACAGTGTTTTTAAAAAGTGGACAGGTCTGAACCCAGACTGGGGGTCAAGCCTGTTTGATTTGGTTCAAATCTGAACTGAGTGTTGTGTGGTTCAGTTCGGTTCACTTTGAACCAAACCAGAATTTTATAGATCATGCTCATCTCTCCAACTTACTGATTGCTTGCAGACCCTCCAAAAGTGTCCCTTTTCAGGTCCTGTTGAGAAAGCCTCTACTTTCACAATACACACCCTTAGCAACTTGAACAAAGTTATCTCCAACAGCTTGGAAGCATGCCACCATTCAATCATAAGATTAGTGAAAAGACAAACGTGTACATAGCAAGAAGAAATCAACAAGGGGAACTTTTCCCCTGGCATGGGAAACGGCACACTGTTGAAGAAAGGCTGTGACGCTCTCAAAAGTGTTTAACCCCAAAGTTTCCTAGAGCAGCTTATCAGACGAAGAAAAGCCACTATTAGTAGTGAAACCACTCACGGTCCTAGATGAAATGGGTGTGTGTGTGTGTGTGTTCTGTTTAAGTTTTCCTCCAGACGGGAAGAGGATAAGGCAGAATCTTGTTTAGATCACAAAATTGCCTCTTGCCGCGCTTGGCAGTCAGCACAGAGAAATCACAAAGCAAACCTGGGCCTTTACCTTTTCCTGCATTTGCTCCCATGATGCATCCAAATGGTGCAAAATACCTAGAAGTGTGGAAGCATCTGCCCCCTAAGGCAGTGTTTCCCAAAGTGTGGTACGCGTACCCCCAGGGGTACGGGAAGAGTTTGGTGGGGGTACGCGTTGCACCGTCGTTTGGTGGGGATCTCGTGGGAATATCCACTGCACCGTGCTTAGCTGCGCCCACAGAACAAGGAAAGAAGTAGGCACGAATCGCAGTTTTTACACGGGAACTGGGGCCATCGTACATCGTATCACAACTCATTATAGCGGGAACTTCTGTGCATCCTTTGTGCACCTCAGGTTCGGCCATTTTTAAACTGAGGGAACATTAACAGTTGACGTTGAGCCGCGGAGCTGTTTAAACGCCGGAGAATTGCAGGGTTATCTAACCGTCTTGTGAGGCGTGACACGGCATGAATATACTGCACTTCGTTACAGAGACAACTTACTTCTTTAATAGTTAGTTCCGGGCTCCTGTTATCGTGCTTTAGTAAGTTCCACTGATTTTGATTATTTTTATAAAATACAATTTTTATCCCTAATGTTTTTTATGAGGGGTACTCAGCATTACGAAAACTATAGAAGGGGTACACATATGTCAAAGGTTTGGGAAACACTGCCCTAAGGAAAAGAAAGCCTATAGAGTAAGTAATATCTCTATGTGGGAAAAGCTGAGGGGTTATTTTTCCTGCAATAGTGATATCCCAGGATTCTCCCTCAGTATCACATGACTATGTTGGGATTACTACAGATATGTGCATGGCAATCCAACTATAGTGCTGGGGTAATCCTGGGTTTTAGACTGTCTCTGGACATAGCCTAAGTCTGTTTCGTTTCCCCTGGAATGCAGTATCTCCAAAGAACCTCCTTACCCCAGATCAGACCTGAAAATAAAGCCACTGACAATGATGTACCACCTTATGCAGTTCCCCTCTTAGGGCGCTGATGGTCCGAAGGCAACACTAACACGAAGAGACTCAACAGAGTAGCTGTCTCTTTCTCTTGGAATTGTCTGATCTTAGCAGAAGTCACACACCACCCACGCGCCAGAGGAACACGTCTCACTGATCTCACCTGAAGGCAAAGCAGGCATGATGGCGCTAATTCTATCACAGACATATATTTATTCTCTAAAGAGGCAACTAACCTGGTGGCTTTTGTCTGGACACTGTGAAAAATGCTTATTCTCGAAGTACAGCGTCCTGACCTCCACCTTGCCTCTTCTACTAGAACCAATATTAAATAATAGCCTGGGTCTTTCTCTGCTAAAACCTTGGCCTCCTTCCTTTTTAAATGACAACTGTTTTGCACAGCAATATATGGTTTTTGAGGCCATGATACTCAAAAATCCTTTCGTACTCTAGCACGATATTGCATTCTGTACCAACTGGTGCCCAGGGTGCTGAGTGGCAGTTCATTGCTTGTTGTTGTTGTTTGCCTATACGACAAATCTGCCTTTGATCTTACACAGAATGAGGGATAAAAGGTTCAATTCCCCTCCACAAAAGATCCAAATCATGGTGCCATAGGCTTCTGTACTTATGTAAGAGAATTACGCATAATTCTAAAACTAAAATTTCAAACAAAAATCTAAAAAGGAATGAGATGGGTGGAAAAGTTTGCATTTTTAGGAGGACCCCTTTCTGCATGGACTTTTAATCCAGAATTAAGGGCTCTGTAGTGCTGATCTGTGCTCTATCCTAGTCCAAGCAAGGATCTCTTTTAAGAGGTCAACAACAGGATCAGTGGACCAGAAAAGGCACACTGAAGGCAAATCCCATGATCCTGAGTACAACGGGGGACCCTTTTTGGCTGAGGAGGAGGAGACTCAAAGCTGCTGACATTGTCAGTGGCTGACATTGTCAGCGGCTGACATTGTCAGCCGCTGACAACGGGTTTCTCACCCATTTAAGGAGACTCAAAACGGCTGACACAGTTTTCTATTCTTCCCCCCACAACAGAACACCCTGTGAGGTAAATGGTTTGTGACAGTTCAGAAGAGAGTTGTGACTAGCCCAACATCAACCACCTAACTTCATGTAGGAGAACGGAATCAACCAGTATTCCCAGATAAAAGCCTGGCTCCCTAACCACTAGACCACACTGGCTCACCAGTACCACTGCCAGAATTAGTACTGGTAGTGACTGGCCTACAAAAAAGCAAAAAAAAAAAAGACTGAAATTTGTCATTCCTGGCCTTTGGAAGTTGGTCCCAGCCTTCAGAGCTAGTGCTCAGGCCTGGGATGGAATGGACCGTCCAGAATAAGGACAGTCTATCCTGCCCTACCAGCAACCTGTCCTGGGGTCAGATGAGTTCCCTATCCCAGGCCGGTTAATTGCAAAAATGGCTAGAGTATCTACTCTAAATAAAATTCTGCACATGGAAAGCCATGATGGAACCTCAATTTATTTTCAAACAAGTCACAAAAGTTGTAAAATGCATTATAACATGGAATCTTCTCCTTGTATTTGATTTATCACAAGGGATTGTGCTACACGTGTTTTATAACAAAATTAGCCATTTCATTAACCTAAATTACGGAACAGCATTCTAAGAAAGAGCTGCCTGGTCCTTTCTTTTCCTGAAGTGGAAATTCATATATTTCACACAAATGCTTAGAACTTTCTCACAAATATGCATATCATATTGTGCCTACTGTACCTTTTTTCTATCGTAAAAGTTTTTATGAAGCTGGAAGACATAGTATTGTGACGGTGGACTTTTCTGGTTGATATGGTCTTTGGACTAATCAGTTATTAATCAACTATTGCATGCCATGTCAAATGTGGTGCCAATAAACTCTTTGAAAGATGTATAATGGTTTCGATTTTTAACTCACTTGCAGCACTGAAGTTCCAGATCACTGTTCAAAGACAAAGCAAATACCACAATAATTCAACCATAGCTTAACTCTGCCCACAAAGCTTATGCCATAACAAATGTGTTATTTCAAAACGCCGCAAGACACCGCTGTGCTTTTACTGTAAGAAACTAACACAGGTACCTTTTCCTTTCCTTTAGTAACTATTCCTGTATCACCTTCACTAGTTCCTGATCTGTTTCTGAATCAAATACAGCTCGCCTCCAGACATCAATTATTTATTACACATTTTATCGATATACCAGTATAAAGCACATTCAGGATTATCACGCATTGTCTACACATTAAATCAATTCTCCGTGTTTTAGCATTTCCTGTGGAAGTGGAATGACATTACAGCCGCAAGATTTTCTTTCCACGTGACCTTTACAGGTGACAGGTAGTACTGAGTCAAGTATTTCTGGGTTGTGACAGCTCTTGATGGGTCTCCCACTAAACTTCTTGCACAGTAAACCCAAACAGAGCTGTAATTACGGTATAGCAAGATATTATGCCATAATAGTTAATTTTACCAGAATGATGATAACCTGGGATGTATCAGGAGTGCTGTGATCACATCTGGCAAATCAGGTCCAATTACACAATTATTAATGAGTTTTTGACCCTGTCAGTATGCAGCCTCAAACCTGCTGTTATTACCTAGGCAGTAAAAAGCAATAAAAATTGGAACCAGGACATGATCCTTCCTGAATAAGGGTCTGCATGAATGAGCTCTTTTGCATCCGATTCGTATAGAATCAAATCTAAGAGAATTTGTGTTTGTTCAAATAGATCCCCTTCGAATGTGGTAGGATTCTATTCGATACGGATGTATTTGTACAAATTCGTATAAGTATTCGATACAGAGACATACATATCCAGTATGTATCCAATATGTATCCTCTAATGTATCTGCTTTGAAAGGGTCAAATCCATCCTGAATACACTTTGAATCTGCTCTCAAACCATGTCGAATGCGCTCTGGATCCACTGCAGACGTGACTGGCGTAGCCGCTTTCTCACCTCCTTGTTTCGCAAATGTTCCAAAACATCTGTACAAATATGAATGTCAATGTACGAATGTTGTAACATTCAGTTTGTTCGTGAATTTCTAAATCTGCATGAATTTGTACGAATATTCATGGACATCCCTATTCCTGAACACTGGTCACCAGGGGTGAGAGGCTGCTTCATTTTTATCTCCCAGTGGTGGCACTGTGAAATTCTGTAGAAACTCTGAAGCTGTTTAACCTCACCTTGTTGCATCCTAAAGACTTTAGCATGACATCTAAAACACAATTAAGATTCTACTATGTCAGTGTCCTCCTTACACCTCCACTCACCACCCTGATTATCCAATCACCTCAAAAGAGACACCAGCCCGGCTCCCTATTGGTTGCCTTTTCATAGTCAAACAAAGATCCATTGTATTCTCACTGAATCTAATTTTAGCTATTAATTGTCTTCACCAGTTCTGGTCACTGCGTTCAGTTTTGCATTGTATTTTAAGAAGGATAACGCATCTGTGTTAAATAACAGTACTCTGGATTTCTGTGTCCAACTGTAAAGAAGGGGGATTTTCGACTGATACATTTCTGCAAATACAGCTTGCATTAAATACTGTATCTCCTTTCTAGGCCTTATTCTGGATTATATCCCAGAATAGGAACCTGCCATTTGCATGTGGATGCACACTATGGCAGGCTCTGCTCATGGCCTGCTTTGGCCTGCACTAACATGCAGATAGCAGGTCGCAAATTTGGGATATAATCCAGTATAAGACCCAGTACAGAAAGGACCCCTGGCCTGGATTTCATATGGCAATCCCGATTATTTGTTTAATAAATTTATATCCCGCCCTTCACCAAATGGTCCCAGGGAAGGTTACTATAAGAATAAAACATATCAAATAATAAAACATAATTAAAAGTATCACTCACTCACTCACTCACTCACTCACAAGACAGCACCCTGAGGAAGCTATTTAAATGGCAAAAGCCTGGTTGAAAAGGCACTGAAAAGTACACAAGGTAGGTGCCTGGCCAACCTCAAGAGGGAGGCTGTTGCAAAGCCTAGGGGCCATCACAGATGAGGCCCTTTTGAATGTCCCTATGCCTCATACCTCTGAAAGAGAAGGAACTACAAGAAGGCCCTCTCCTTAAATTCTCAATGGGAATTTAAGGCCTATATGGGAGAAGGCGCTCCTTCAGAAACCCAGGGCCCGAGCCCCTTTAAAAAATAACAAATCTGTCGGTGCTGTTACTATTTCTCAATTATGCAGATTGTAAGAATGTCTCAAATGCCTGCTGTACGACACAGAAAATAGGATACAAATGTTAAAAGTACAGAAAAAAGGAGCAGATAACCTAAATGCACGTTTCAGCCCAAACTGCTTCCTCCCAGCCTGCCATATAACACTTCCCAACCTGGTAATGAATGACTGACGCCACCTTTGCTCCCCCATGCCTCTCTGTCTCTCCAGCTGCTTCCACAGCACATATTTTTGGAATGGATGTCTGGGTTGAGAGCTGCGCAGGAATGCAGCTTTCTTCCTCTTCCCTATCAAAGGCTTAGCAGAGTAAGAATTTGACCACAAGTCCTCAAATGTTTGCAGGGAATAAAGTCTGATGTGAACAAACAGGTCTGCTTGTCTTACTCAGGATTCACCTGATACCTCCTTCCAGGCACAACCTCCGGGGATCCATTATCCACGACAATAATCTGATCATCCTACACTTTCCAGTCACTTTAAGCTACTCCAAAGTCCAGTAAATGCTTCCTAAGGCCTTTCAGTCTTAGGTTTTTTTAAAAAAAATCTAACCACTATCTGAGCACCTGTTTTTCTGCTTAACTCCCTGCTGTCTTTCCGTCTTTAGTAGACTTACAACAAACCAAAAGTGGCTTGTAGAGGCATCAGCATAAACATTGGTTCAAACACTGCAAGGAAAGCAGTTGCATAATAGCTCAGGCCCTGAAAGTCAGTGATTGTGAAGTCAGCACCATTGTGTGGAAGGGATGGTCCTACTATGCCTTCTTGCTGATCTGGGATACTGGCCAGTGTGGAATCACCCACAGGCTGTGTCCACACCTAAGTTTCAATCCGGCTTCAGTCCACTTTCAGAGCAAGAAAACACACCAGGGAAGTGCCAGACTGTTTTCTTTCAGCATTATCTAACTCAGAAAACCCACCCTTGGGTTAGATCACGTAGAAAGAAAAATGTCTGGTCACTTTGCTGACATTTTCTCTCATTCTGAAAGTGGATAGAAACTTAGATGTGAATGCAGCAATGGGCCTAGGAGGTGTCTTTTAGGCTCTTGTCCTAGTCTGCTGCTGTTCATAGGAATCCAAAGGAATTTATCATACCGGATTATTCCAGGTCCATCCAGGTATTATAAGAATTTTTTTTCTTAACAATTATTCTGCATCAGAATCCTCCCTTCTTTTTTTCCTTCAGGGTTTGTGTAGATGACAAAAGCTAAAATGGAGAAGCCTGGTATAACCTCCTATAATCTGCTACCCCAGGGAAATGTGTCTTATTTCCACAACATACAGGATATCCACAAATAGGCATTGTAGGCTATTGTTTAGCTCTGCAAAAATCAGGTTGAATTTTTGCCAGAAGCCCGTCTAAGGTCCTGGTTTCAAAGTTAATGTCAGTCTTGGAACCTTTAAATGAAGAAGAAGAAGAAAAGTTGGCTTTTCTACCCTGCTCTTCTCACCCATTTAAGGGGACTCAAAGCAGCTGACAAAGCTTCTGTTCTTCTCCCCACAACAGAACACCCTGTGAGGTGGGTGGTACTATGAGAGCTCCGAAGAGAGCTGTGACTAGCCCAAGGTCACCCAGCTGGCTTTGTGGAGGAGGGCAAAATCAAACCTGATATTCTCAGAGGAAGAGTCCAGCAGCTCCTTAACCACTAGACCAAACTGGCTCAAATGAACATCCCTGACCAAAATGAACATCAGAACCTCCATTAAGTAGAGGGGTAAATTTCTTCTCATCCTTTTCCAGAAACACGAGAGAATACAACACAAGAGCATCTCTTTCACATTTTAAATGACATCTCCACTGAATTGTCAATGTTTTCCACCTCCTACGCTTCTCAACTGCTTCCGCCTACCACCCCTTTATGAGAAGATGGTTCATGGAGCTTCATTTTGCTCCTTGAAAAGTACAAGGACCTGAAAGCAGGACACTGGAAGACCTCACAGACTGCTTGAAATGCTACCATTTTGAATTACAACTCCTCCTCCCCATCAGCTCTTTCAATTCAGTGAAGAGTAAAAGTCAGATTTTAACTATACCTGCTGGATCTGAATGTTAACAGTTTGCACGTTTCTTTCTGCCTCGGAAAGAGGCCCAAAGCAGAAAAAAGAAGCAACCAGAGGAGCTCAAAAATCCAAAGAAGTTGCTCAAAAGGACTGCATACCCCTGACTGGAAAGGGAAGTTCATCGGAGGGAATTTGTTTGGTTGTTTGATTGCGCACCCTCAGATAGGCACAAGACCTTATATTTTCTCCTTTGAATATGTGTGTGTGTGTGTGCTGCACTAAACACACACAATTGCTGAGTACCCGTGCACCGTGACAAACTCCTGGCTGATGGCACGGACACCTCTACACAGTTTTCTTGGCAGGGATACAGGAGTGGTTTGCCATGACCCGACTTCTTGGGGGAGGCTGGGGAACGAACCGGGAACCCCTCGCTTCCCAGGCAGTTTGCTCGGCCGCGGTGCTACTACAACCATCCCGACACGGAGACTGACATCAAAACCCACTAACGCGCAACTTTCCTCGGAGGAAAGCGCCGTCCACGCCGTGTGCTGCTCCCGGCCAGGGAAGAAGGCAGGCAGGCGGGCGGGCAGAGCGGACGCGCACATGCACGACGGCGACTTACAATCTCGGCCACCATGAGGATCCCGGGCAGGGTCTTGAGGAACTCCCTGTCGTAGGCCAGCGTGCTGGAGCTGGACGAGAAGTTGCCCGCGAAGGAACTGCTGGTGGTGGTGGTGACCGTGTGCGAGCGCGCGCGCTCCTCCTCCTCCTCCTCACGCTGCTGCTGGTGGTGGCGGCGGCTCTCGTGGGGCTGCGGCTCCATCGTTCATCCCCCGGCGGCGGGGACGCCACACAGCCGCCAAGCCAAGCCGAGCCAAGCCCGTCCGCGCCTCTGCCCTGAGGAAGCAAAGCCGCCGACGGAGGCGGCGATGGACGCCGCCCCCTCGCTGCCGGCACAGCACACGGCGGCCCTCGGAAGTGACTGCTGTTGCTGCCGCTGGACCCAAGGCAACGAGGGTATGTATGGTGGCAACCAGCGTCGGCGGAGACGCCTATAAAGCAACCCCAGGTGCCGCCGCCGTCGGGGGAAAGAGAAGGAAGCCCCAGGCAGCCGCGCGAAGGAGAGCGCGCGCATGCCTGCCCGAAAGGAGGCGCTCTAAGGGGACGGACGCCTCTGCAGCGAGATACTGTTTCTGTGGAGGTGGCGGGGCGGCAGCTGCTAAGAAGAGTTGGCTTTTCTACGCTGCTTTTCTCACTCATCTGAGGGGACTCAAAGCGGCTAACAAAGTTTTTCTATTCTTCTCCCCACAACAGACACCCTGTGAGACAGGTGGGGCTGTGAGAGCTCAGAAGAGAGCTGTGACTAGCCCAAGGTCACCCAGCTGGCTTCGTGGGAGAGGTGCTGACCGAAGCCCTATGGTCTTCCTTATTTCTCCCCGCTGGACGGAGAGGGACCATCTTGAGATAACCAGTCCATTTCTAGAAAGAGAAGGGCTGTAGTTCCAGGCCGTCGGAAGATTATTGGGGGGAGAAGATGGTGGAGAGTAGTTGGCTTTTCTGCCCCGCTTTCCTCACCCATTTCAGGGCAGTCGAGGCGGCTGACAAAGCTTTCTATTATTCTCCCCACAACAGAACACCCTGTGAGATACATGGGGTTGTGAGGGCTCAGAAGAGAGCTGTGACTAGCCCAAGGTCACCCAGCTGGCTTCATGGAGGAGGGTGGAATCAAACCCAGTATTCTCAGTTAAGAGTCGGGCTCCCTAACCGCTAGACCAAACTGACAAGTTCTTGTTTGGGGCTCTGACCATCGCGAAGATGGCTGGGTCAGTGGCCAGGGTAGGGATTGGGAGGAGGTAGTGTGTACCCCTGAACTACAGCCATGCAGACATATTCCAGAACTCCAGTCCCCGTGGTCCCTGCAGGGATCTGCGCTTTGGCAACTTTTGGAGGGCCCTCGCTCAGCTACTCTTGGGCTGGAGTGCCCAAATAGAACCTGGGGCTCCATCTGCACACACTTAAAAAAAAAAAAGCAGCTCAAAAGTGGCTTAAAACGTGGATTGAAGGCCTAGTGTGCGGATGCTACCATCTCTCACCTGCTTTTGAGCCACTCTTTTCTGTGTGTGCTGATGCAGCCTGGGTTGTCCAGGCCTCAGATCTCCAGTCAGCTATGAAAGCTTCCAGTTTTCTTGGCAGAGACATCCAGTGCCTGCTTCTGGGGAGAGACTGAGGACCAAACTGGTGGGCAAACCTCTGCTTTCCAGGCTGCCTGTCTTAGCACAGAGCTCCAGCCCCTCCCTAGTTCCATTCACTACTTAATGTTTCATAAACAAAGGCCACTGACAGCACTTGTGGATTTGAGGTAACTATAAACACTTTCTTGAGCAATGGACAGATTTTATGGAATAGAAAACTATTCAGTTCAACCCATTCCCCACGAATGCAATCCCACAAATGAATCCTCAGAAACAAATCTTATGGAGATAAATGATATTGCTTTTAGTAAAATGCATGCAGAAGTAATGGAAAAGCCTCTCCCCTCTCACCATCTCCTTTAACAGATCGGCCACAGTCCCCTTTTGGCAAGTGTACCAAAAGTGGGTGTGAACACTTCACACTCTCCTCTGCACATTCAAGCAGGTTATCAGAGAAGGGAGTTATCAGGTTTCTTTGCTTACAAAATAATTGATCTGAGTTCCTGAGTAGTAGACTGGTGGGAGTCAGGGAGTCAAAATCCTTATCTGGTTTCTGATTTGGGTAGAGCAGTGATGGTGAACCTTTTGAGCTCGGTGTGTCAAAATTCGCAAGAAAACCTAGCTTAACTCGGGTGCTGTGTCACATCTAGAAATATCCATAATTTTGTGATATTGGTAGCTCTAGTAAAAAAAAATATATTTTTGATATATGTATTTTATTAAAAGCAAAAACAAGTAATTCTTTACATTAATGACTTTTTGTTGCTGAATTTCATTTGCAAATCTTCCATTGAAAGTTGGTATTTCGTACACTTCAAGAACTAGCAAGCACTACACACCCAGGTTCCAGGGTGACCATGTGTGTCACCCAAAAGGGTTTGGCGTGTCACCTGTGACACGCGTGTCATAGGTTGGCCATCTCTGGGGTAGAGAGATGGTGAATTCTTGCACTGTTTCTATTCGCACTACGACCTCTAGTGAAGAATTAGGGTGTTTTTCCACTGTTACTAGAAGTACCCATTAAGTACCCATTAACGGAACCCTACCGTTTTAAGGGATGAGAATCCATGTTTAGGGTTTCCCTCTCCCAATAGCTTGCTTCCAAAGACAGTGATTTCAGTGTAAAAATCCAACCTTCACAGCAGCCGCTACACTGTAGCAATCCAGGCACTTCACACCTGATAACAATGTTGCAATTTTGCACATTTCTAGCTCTGGAGTTCTGAACTTTAAAGGGGAAAGGAAAGCAGGGCAGGTTTTGGGAGATGTGTGAATGTTTAAAGACCCCTTGCTTGAGTTGCCACTGCTGCTGTGTGCCCTGGGCAATGGGGAGAATTGCTGGCTGCCCACTGCCGGTTTTCCTTCATCCAGGCAAGCAGCAGCCACCCAGCCAGGCTCGGTGAAGGGGTCCGTTATGGGTGGCGCATTCACGCCAGGAAGAAGAGGGCAGGGCAACCCCGAAAAGCAGCTTTTAGAAAGTAGCCACTTGAGTCCCCCCTTGAGACACGTACGCCAGGTAGGATCCTCAGAACCCAGATCGAACGCGATTAAGCTGAAAGTAATGGGAACAGGCAAATTCGCGTTTGCATCCGGTTCTATTGTTTCAGTTTAGGGAAATTGGATTAAGCTTGTAATGGGGATGCAGCCCAGGAAATCTCAAAGATCTTTGTATATTCATCCATTCCACCATGCTGACCAATCAAGCAAGGCTTAATGCAACCTTCTTAAACAGATCAAAATAATGGGTACCATCAGGGAATGGCTTCCTGATTGCTTTGTTGTGTTTTGGTTTACCGAAATGCCCCACTAGACTGTCTTGCCTTCTGTAGTTTCTTGAAACTAGCTCCTGACATTTTAAATTTGCAGCACTATGCCTCCCACTGCAGAAGAACCTTTGTAAAAATCAAATCAAGCAAATGTAACGTATCTTTGAAATTCGTTTAACTACCACATATAGGAAGAAATCATATTTTACCACTTAGCTAAATTATCTTGTATTATATTTGATCTTGGGGCTGTTAAGTCTCCAAGAGCCTTATTTTTGTTCTGCATGTTTACTCTGAAAAGCAAAATGGAAAATTGCTAAGAAACCCACTAAGCAAGGCTATATTTTCTTACCTGTAGATAGCATCAGAGACAAAATAATTGAATGCTGCAGCTTGAACAATCACCCTTTTATTGTCACACAGTCAGAATGAAAGAAGGGGCCCATTTACCTTATTTTTATAATGATTCAAGTAAGAATGCAGTGGGGTTGTATAGGACTTCACTCAACACTTAACCTATACCTGCCTGGAACCTTACCTTCATCATGCACACACACTAATGAAAGAAAATGACTTTATTGCATCCTTGCATACCCAGTACCTTACTTTAAAACAGTGTTTCCCAAACTTTTGACCTATGTGTACCCCTTCTATAATTTTTGTAACACTGAGTACCCCTCATAAAAAACATTAGGGATAAAAATTGTATTTTATAAAAATAATCAAAATCAGTGGAACTTACTAAAGCATGATAACAGGCGCCCGGAACTAACTATTAAAAAAGTAAGTTGTCTCTGTAACGAAGTGCAGTATATTCACGCCATGTTATGCCTCACAAGACTGTTAGGTAACACTGCAATTCTCCGGCGTTTAAACAGCTCCACGGCTCCACGTCAACTGTTAATGTTCCCGCAGTTTAAAAATGGCCAAAGCCAAGCTGCGCGAAGGATGCACAGAAGTTCCCGCCATAGTGAGTTGCGATACGATGTACGATGGCCCCAGTTCCCATGTAAAAACTGTGATACGCGCCTATTTCTTTCCTTGTTCTGTGGGCGCAGCTAAGCACGGTGCAGTGGATATTCCCACGTGATCCCCACCAAACTCCGGTGCAACGCGTACTCCCACCAAACTCTTCCTGTACCCCTGGGGGTACGCGTACCACACTTTGAGAAACACTGCTTTAAAAGGAAAACCACTTGATTAGAATGGACCAAAAATAGATAATGCATAATCAGTACATTTGTTTTCCTAAAACATCAAAGGAAATACTGTGTCTAATGTGCAAGAGGTTGTCCTGCCCCACCACACTGTCCAAAGCTACTCCCTATTGTGCTAAATGATTGGTTCATACATCCTGTTGATGTCTAGCACAGTTAGTGATTTTGTCAGGAGCAACAATTCTAACAATTGTGACAGGGGGATTGCAAGAGAAGAGTTAATTGAAACTGAGGTGCCCTGACCCGCAACACCACCTCTCCCTCTGTTGATCTCTAGCAACTCTCTTCCCTTTTTCTTTTGTTCTCTGCTCCTACAGAAATGTTCTCCTCCCTTTTTCTGTTTTCTGCTTTTGCGCAAAAGTGACACTTTGCAAATTTGTTTCAAGGAAGAATCTTCCTGCACATATCTATCTTCAGATCTGCAGACCTGTCCCCACAGCTATAGTTAGGTTTGCCATGCTGAAATAAGTCTTAAGGGAAGGACTATGTAGCTTAGGAATTCTTTAAAAAGTTCTGCACAAAACTGATTTTTTTTAAATAAAAAAAACTAAAGACAGGAACCAGTTCCTTCCCATAGCCACCTGTGGATAAGATTGGAATCTACACTACCCTGTAAGAAAGAAGAAGGAAGAAGAAGAAAAGAGTGCCCTCTCATTCTCCACTGGAATGGCCCTGTCCATCTACAGTACTGTTTTTCTTATCATTAGTATGGCATTGTATAAATGTAGGCACAATCTCTATAGAGACTCCAGATGTCGAGGGGAAATGCCAGATATTAAGGGAAACCCAACATTGCCCCTGACATTGGCCACTAGAGTTGCCCAGGGCATTACTTACTGGAATGTCTGACAGGGTTGTACATTAATTTGCTACCAACTTTCAGGAGCTCAACATGTCACCTTCTCTTCTCTTCTCTTCTCCGCTTTGCTCTGCTCATGGTAAGCTCCTGGAACTTGCCAGTGAATTAATGATAAAGGACCTTGCCAGATGTCCTTGGCCCTGTTCCCTTGCAGCTTTGATACAATTCCGAGTGTGGGATTGGCGCGGTCCGTCCCCATGGGCTTTGGATTTGGCATGCGAAAAGCGTACCAAATCCTCCCAAACCGTGCCACAAGCGTGCCAGATTTGATACCTGTTAAAACAAGTCTCGGCAGCATTTGGGGAGCCGGCACGCATTCCTCAGCGAGCCGGGAACGCACATGGGGCCACTTGTGGGCTGACAGGGAGGAGTTTTGCGCTCACGTCATTGGGAGGTGGGGTGTTCTTGCTGTCCCTGCCCTGTCTATTGAAGATCACAGCCAGGAATCTCATGGGGATGCCCGAAATGCATTCCCGGTCCCGTGCCCGGCCCATGAGTGCCCAAACAGCGGCCAAAGTGTGCCAGATGGCCAGCATGGGGACAGGGGCCTGGTAAGTGAATGGCCTGTTCACACTTGGTGAACAGGGAAGTCCGGGGATACTCCAAGATGGAACATCTGCTTTTGGAGGTGGTGTCTGACTGGGCACTGAGGTTCCCCAACCTTATTGTGCTGGGGGACTTCAATGTCCAGGTCGACGCCGCCTCCTCTCGAGCTACGGAGTTGGTTTCGACCATGGCAGCATTAGGCCTTTCTTTACTTAGGACTGGTCCAACACATGCTGCGGGCCATACTTTAGATCTTGTCTTCTGGTCTGGCATTGATGTGGTCTTAACTGACCTTGAACCAGTTCCATGGTCTGACCATCGTGTTCTGAGAGCTCGTTTTCAGCTTGCTGTGCCCCCTAAGTCACCATCCAGACCAATTTTGGTTCGTCCACGGGGCTGTATGGACCCGATTCACCTTCAGAATGCCTTGCAGGATCCGGTTCCTATTGATGGTTCTATAGAAGAGCTGGTTGAGGGCTGGAATTCCAGACTCTCTACAGCTATTGACAAGATTGCCCCTAAACGACTCCTTAGGCCCCATAAAAGGCTCTCTCCATGGTTTACCAGGGAGCTGCGAATCCTCAAACGGCGCCTGAGGTGCCTTGAGAGAGTTTGGAGGCGAGCTCAGGATGTGACATCGAGAATGTCATATCGTAGACTAAAAAAAGCTTATGAGATGGCGACTAAGAATGCAAAAAGAGATTATCTCTCTGCGGAGATCGCTTCAGCAAAGTCACACCCGGCGCAGTTATTTAAAACAATTAGGCAATTGACCATCCTTCCGGGAAATCAAAATTTGTCAAAGTCGGGAATTGGCTGTGAGGCCTTTGCGACTTTTTTCACGGATAAAATCTCTAAGCTCCGCCTTGACCTCCCCCCCACAGCTGATACAGCAACGGAGCTGGGGGCCCGTAAATCGTCGATAGGTCCGGTGTGGGATCGCTTCCACTTACTTGATCTGGCAGAAGTAGAGAAGGTGCTTATAAAGGTAAGACCCACCACCTGTTCACTTGACCCATGCCCTTCATGGTTGATCAAGGCTAGCAGTGAGACATTGGGTGTCCATCTCCGCGAGATCATCAATTCCTCCTTGGAACAAGGAGTGTTCCCAGATATCTTAAAGGAAGCGGTGGTCCGCCCTCTACTAAAAAGACCTGGTCTGGATCCTGGTGATCTGTCCAATTATCGCCCAGTATCTAACCTCCCATTCCTGGGGAAAATAATTGAGAGAGTGGTGGCGGAACAATTACAACTATATCTTGATGCAGCTGCGGTCTTGGACCCTTTTCAATCTGGGTTTAGGCCGGGTTATGGGACTGAATCGGTTCTTCTGGCTCTCACGGATGATATCCGGAGGCAAATTGATCGAGGCGGTTCAGCGCTGCTGATACTGCTAGATTTAACAGCTGCCTTTGATGTTGTAGACCATGATATTTTGGTCCATCGCCTTATAGAGGCTGGAATTCAGGGGACAGTTCTTGCCTGGTTTTCATCATTCCTCCAGGGCCGGGGGCAGCGAGTAGCCTTTGGGGGTCAGAGTTCCCAGAGGTCCCCCCTTCAATGTGGTGTACCCCAGGGTGCACTTCTTTCCCCAATACTCTTTAACATCTTCATGCGCCCCTTGGCTCAGATGATTCGGAACTATGGTCTGATCTGCCACCAGTATGCTGATGACACGCAGCTCCTCTTGCTGATGGAGGGTCGGTCGGCCCCTGCCCCAGACTCCCTCTCCCACTGCCTAGAAGCCATTGCGAACTGGTTAAGAGGCAGCAGGCTGAAACTAAATCCATCAAAGACAGAGGTGCTTTGGCTGGGTCGTGGGGTTGAACCTAGCAATTTACAGCTGCCTCCTTTTGAAGGAAGCCTTCTATCAACACTCCCTGTCGTCAAGAGCTTAGGGGTCCATCTGGACTCTAATCTTTCTATGGAGACCCAGGTGGCACGCTCAGCCCAGATGGCATTTTTTTATCTGAGGCAAGCCCGGCAGCTGGCCCCTTACCTCTCCCATTCTGATTTAGCCACCGTGATTCACGCGACAGTCATTTCTAGGCTAGATTATTGTAATTCCCTTTATGCCGGTCTTCCCCTGGGCCTGATCCGAAAGTTGAAACTGGTCCAACATGCAGCAGCCCGTTTGCTAACAGGCACTCCTCGTGGGGCCCACATCACGCCTGTTTTACGGGAATTACATTGGCTGCCTATTGAGTTCCGAATCCGGTTTAAGGTGTTGGTTGTGACATTTAAAGCCTTACGTGGGCTGGGACCTTCGTACCTGCGGGACCGTCTGGTCCTCTATACACCCAGGAGAACATTACGGTCATCATCAGACCAAAGTCAGTTACAGGTCCCTAGAGTCACCGAGATACGCCTGTCAGCCACTAGAAATAGGGCTTTCTCGAGTCTTGCCCCTACCTGGTGGAACTCCCTGTCTGTGAGCACTCGAGCCATCCAAGAACTGCCTAGGTTCCGAAAGGCGTGCAAGGCAGAGCTGTTTCGTCTGGCTTTTGGCCAGTAGAAGATCAGCCTTAGGTTGGTCATAAGATCTCTGTTTCCCGGTCATATTTTTCTATGATACTACTCTGTGGTTGGGAATTGGTCTGTGATGGGGGATCTGGGTTATATTATGGTTTTAAAGACTATTTTGATTGATGTTTTTGTATTTGATGCACTATTTACGCCTGTATTGTACTATTGGTATTTTATATGTCTATATTGTAAGCCGCCCAGAGCCCATGTGGGGTGGGCGGGGTATAAATCTCAGAGTAAAGTAAAGTAAAAGTAAATGTGGAGATGCTTCCATCTCAGAAAAGTCTCTGCAAATCCTGGACCACCACCCCATCCGAGATAGTGGTGGAGCATGAGATCATGCTCCATAGCTATACTAGCCATGTCTGGGATGTAGCTAATATGCTCCTGCATATGCCTCTTTGCACCTCTTCTGGGCAAATGGGGATGGGGGAGCAGGGTGACAAAACCAGTGTGCATGCTCATTGCCAACATTGCTGCAGCAATATGATCACCACTAGTGTAATAGCAATTACATTTACCCAGCAGATATGGAAGCACCAGCTAAGTTTGGGATGGATTGGACACCCCAAAGTGCGGATTCCCAATCCATCCCAAACATTTGCTGGCTTTTTCATCTAACAAAAATGCAAAAAGCCCCAAGTTAACAGTACACTATTTTTACTCCAAACTAGGCGGTCAAGAGATCCCCAAAGCTCTGACCTAGTATTTGGACTGTCTAATAATCCAGCTGTGAGGCTGGCAGCCAGCATTTTTGCTGCGTCTGACAGCAGCAGTAATGTGTAGGCGCAGGTATTTATTTACATTTTGTCGAACCCATGCCTGCACCCAAGCATTCTCTCACATGCATGCACAAAGATATATGTATAAAGTTCCAACCCTGACCTCAAATGTTTGAATGAGAAGGATGAGGTTTCTCTCTCTCTCTTTCACGTACATAGAAGTGCATTATGTACCTAGATTTGTAAATGACTTGGTGCATAAATTCTGCTTACATCAACAAACAAAAAAATTCAAAACAAACAAGGACAGAAAGTTTATAATGTTTACTATACATTGGTTGAATGCTTTCATGTGCAGAAAATGCATTTGCTTATAAACACTTCCAAGATTAGAGATAGTGCAATAATATCATCACATTAAACAGACTGCAATTTCTAGTAATCTTCAGAGTTTTGCAGCCACCTTAAAACAGATCTCAATGACAAATGCACTGTAATCAGACATGGGGGAAAACAGTGGCTTACAGGAGGCTTCGAGATGGGATCATTTAAACACTCCCTCTCCTAAACATTTTGTGCTACAAAAGGTTGATTAGGGAACACAAGGGCCATACATTGTCTTTCTGAAGTGCCTCTGAGGTGCCCCTTTTGTTAGTCTGAATACAGCCCCAGAAGAGGCTACCTGTTGGGCAAGGCACTGTAAAGACTTATGCACGTATATTTCAACCTTGTATAAGTTGCTGTGTAATAACACTTATAATCTGAGGTTGGCAAGTGCTATCTAAAGCTTTGCTGCTTTTCTGAATATGTGAAATGAAGGTGCCTGCTGCATCTCACGGGGGAGACTATTCCATAATCTGGGAGCCATCACTGAGAAGGCCCTATTCCAGGGTGATAGTACAATCAGGATACTGAGGGTGATAGGACAATCAGGAAGGCCTCACCTACAAATCTTAAGGCATGGGGAGGTCAATATGGAAGGTGTTTCTTTAGATATTGGGGGCCCAAGTCTCATAGGACTTTATAAATGAGGTTAACAACTTGAATTATTCTTGATAACAAAGTGACAGGCAAGGCAGCTCCTTTAAGACTGATGTGTGTCTGGCCAGCTGGTTCCAGTAAGCAGTCTAACAGCTGTATTTTGCACCAGCTGCGGCTTCTGAGCCATCTTCATGGGCAGCCCCATGTAAAGCACATTGCAGTAGTCCAGTCTAGAAGTTACCAGAGCGTGGATGACCATGGCCAGAAGGCGTCTTAGCTGTTGAGGACTGGAAATTAGCACTCTTGGACACTGTTTCCACCTGAGCTTCAAACACCCTCAGACTTTGCACCTGTCCCTTCCAGGACATTACAACCCCTTTGAGGACAGAACGCCTCCCAGCTCCACAGAACTGAGACTCTACCACACCACATAAGATAGGAGATAAGATTGGCCCTTGAGGAACCCCACAAGTGGGTTCCTCAGATGTCAAGCAAGAATCTCACACTCTCCGGGATTGGCCTTGGGGAGAGAAGTGGAACCAATGCAACACACTGTGTTCAACCCCCAAACTCTGTAGCCTTTCCAGAAGGATACCATGGTCACCCTATATATATGTGTCTAGTCAAAATATTGGCATTTTCCATATTATTGCTTTACAGATTTAAATAGCAGGGTGAGGGACAACTATATTTAGACATGAGGAGAGTGCAAGAATGCATTTCAATGCCTGAAGGCAAAGTAGTGATTGACTTGTACTCTTATCCCTGAAAATAATAACTTCAGCTGTGTAATGTCAGCTTTTCAGACTGAACCAACATTGCACAAAAGCTCTTAGCAACGGGGCTAACGTGAAGAGTTAGCGCTGTGGAGCAGCTAACTAAATCATCATGTCAAGAGCACATGTGACTTCTGATGGCATGCTTAGAGCCTGAGCTATAGCAACTGGAGAGTTACAGTTCGAGAAGACTCTGGGGGAGGAATGATCTGCTGGAGTCTGTACCAATTTTCTCTCAGCTGAATGCAAGTCAATATTGGGAAAAATATAACTTTCCGTGTGCAAAGATTGAGGTTGTCTCCAGACGTCACAGAGAAATGGCTACCAGACTAGATGCCTAGGTACCATCTCCATGTTTGAGAGACAGGCAGGATGCCTCTAACAGCCATTTGCAGGGATTCAAGAGCAGGTGAAGGTTTTGCCTGTGTCTTCTGCTTGAGAATGCTCAGAAGCAATTGGTGGCCACTGCGCGAAGCAGGATTAGCTTGCTAGCCTTAAGAGCGCAAAGTAGTGAATGCCATTCCACATTATACAGCTGCATTAAGTACAACTTGGACTTCAAATAAAGTCCAGCAAAGACATTGCTATTCAGTAGTTATCACCCCAACATTGGAAAGTAATAGCTTGTGCAGCAAGGACCTCTAGTGAAATATTTTGCCATTACAACATGGAGTAGGGCCGTAGAATAATTAAGTATGAATTATTGGTTCTTTGGTTCTTGCTCATCTACATGTTAAATAAAACCATATAAGCAGTATCAAAATTTATTTGATGAAATGTTGTATGTACATCAGGGATATGCTTTTTTGAAAGTAGTAATACATGTTGGCTTCCATTGCTATAATCTAGTTTTTTTGGATTGATGGCTGGCATGGAACCAGGCACTCCCTTTTGTCTCTCATTTATACTGGCAGATGCTCTTGCTCTCTCCTGGCTAGGGAAGGGAGTGAACACAAATCGAATGTTAGGACATTTGTCCATTAACATTCATACGAATACAAATATTCCAGACATTAGTACAAATAGTTTGGACGTTTTTACATTGGGAGAGATTCATAAGAAGAGTTTGGACATTCATTAAACTAGGGAGGTGGGAAAGTGGCTGCACCAGTCACATCTCCAATGCATCCACATTGCATTCAACATGAATCGAGAGTGGATTAAAAGTGGATTCAGGCTGGATTTGACACGTTCAGAGCGGATATGTTATGGATATGTATTGGATACATATCAGATACATATCAAATACTATCAAATACGTATCAGATACATATGTGTTTGTGTCAGATATGTATCGGATACATATTCTTTTGTATCAGATACATATTGGATATTTGTCCAAATTCAAACGAATACATTTGTATCAAAGAGAATCCTACCACATCCGAAGGGGATCTATTCAAACAAATATGGATTTTCTAACATTTGATTCATTACAAATCAAATGTCAAAAACCTCATTTGTGCACATCGCTACTCCTGGCTGCTTTCTAAAATAAATAAATAAATAAATAAATAAATAAATAAATAAATAAATAAATAAATAAAATGTTGGAGCTTGACATGTACACTGAAACACATATGCAGCACTGGATAAGGCAGCTGAAGCTCCTTAATCCAAGACTTGTTCTTGGGTGTTTTCCCACTGTCACTAGAAGTACCCATTAAGTGCCCATTAATGGGTACGTAATGGCATTTTTGTACCCATTAATGGGTACTTAATGGGTACTTCTAGTGACAGTGGAAAAACACCCCTTGTTAAAGGTACTGAAAAAACTTCAACTCAAAAAGGAGACAAAACCCACATCTAGTAGTGAACCTTAAATCAGAATTAGTGTACTTAGATGAAGTCATATTAAAAACAAATAGAGGAAAGGTTATATATTATAAAGGTACTACTACTTATAAAGATACTAATAGGTGAAGTGATACCAGCTTGTATTTCAAAAGTATTAGCACGTTAAGGTTTTATGGTTGAAAATAAGCTGCTCATCCAATTAATGCTTTGAATATAATTGAATGTGTATCTCTTTACTTTAGAAGAGTTGGCTTTTCTATCCTGCTTTTCTCACCCGTTTAAGGGGACTCAAAGCGGCTGACAAAACTTTCTGTTCTTCTCCTCACAACAGACACCCTGTGAGTAGGTGGGGCTGTGAGAACTCAGAAGAGAGCTGTGACTAGCCCAAGGTCACCCAGCTGGCTTCATGGGGGAGCCCGGAATCAAAACTGGTATACCCAGATAAGAGTCTGTCTCCCTAACCACTAGACCAAACTGGCTCACTAATGTGCAGTTAATATATTTGCTTAATAGCTCCTTCTCTTTAGTATAGATGTAACCTTATAGCCTATTCCAATATACTTTATAGAGAGTCAAATATTGGGTGTTTTTCGACTGTCACTAGAAGTGCCCATCAAGTACCCATTAATGGGTACAAAAATGCCATTACGTACCCATTAATGGGCACTTAATGGGTACTTCTAGTGACAGTGGAAAAACACCCATTGTTCAGTGTGCTTAGTCTAAACCTTGCACATTGCTTGAGAACATCTCATAATGAAGAACTGTGAAGAGCAAAGAACCTTGCTTCCCCTTGGGGGCATTCTGATTGATCCTAATATATGTATTTATATCCTGCTGTGTATCTTTTTTCTAATATATGAGCACATTACCTGTACTTTATATGCATCCACGTATTACTCTAGCTTAAAACCAAGGCAGAAACAATGACTCCCCTTTTTGCACTAATTCTTAGCTAAACCATCAGGAAAGCTGCCTAACTTTACATACATCATAAAGGTAAATAATTATGAAATGTTTGTAAGTATTATGCCATCCTGTTTCATTGTATTCTGTCATATAGCACCAAAAGCCTGATCTCTTAAGCTAAAACTAAAATTACAAAATTTAAAAGGTCACAGAGGATTTTTTTTTAAAAAAATCACATTGGCCCAATCCCCAAAAGACTTATTAGCCCCTCTCGGCTTCCTCTGCCGTCTCTCTGTTATAGCTGACTTTAAAAGTCCCCTCCACTTCCGGAATAAGCGTCCCCATGGTAGCCGCGATCTAAACGGACTTTCCGTCCCCAAAGAAACCTGTTTCCTTTCCCCGCATCTTCCCCCCCGCCCCCTCTCTTGTTAAAAGGAAAAATAGGCAGATCTCCGTCTCCTGAAACAGCTTCCCGCCCCTAGCAAAGGCAGATGATCGCTCATTCATTCATTTTCAGCACTTACTTTCCCTCAGTTCTCTGTTAGAAAAGGCTTTCTGCCCCAGGAAAGTCAGCGGCTGCAGGCATCAGTAGCGCGATCCTTCGCTCATTCTCTTTTAAGGCTTTCACAGATCACTGATAACAATGTTGCAATTCTGAGCAATTCTGGCTCTTTTTACAAAGGAAAGGAAGCGAACCTGCTGCATTTCTCAGATGTGTGAATGCTTTTTGGCTGTGTGTGCAGGCAAGCAATCCCCGCCCCTTTTGCCACGGAGCATCCTGAAGGCAGATATAGCAAGCAAAACCCGCAAATCGCCAAAAGAGCGCTGGAACTCTTCTTTAAAGTGCACGTATTTTATCGCGGGTGTCTCACTTTCCTAAGCTCCCTAAGCGCCTTGTAAAGTCTGGAATGGGGCCGCTCAGAGGCAAAAGAAGAGTTCCAGCAGACTTTCAATTGCATGGGGACAGGGCTATTGTCTTACAGTGTTCAATACTTAATTCATTTACATTTTCAGTGCAGAAAGAACAACACTTTGCCAAAGACTTTAGTACATTGGTTAATTGTCACTTAATATTCTTGTTCTATCTTACAGAAAATGCCAATAATTAGAAATGTTACCTATGCATATAAAACCAAACAATACATAAAATTAAATGCCAGTCTGTATACATACAGGATAGCTTTGGTGGGCACATAAAATTACAGGTCTTCACTTCATTGTTTTGGAGCTATAGCCCTGAAAAAACAGCCAGACATGAACTTTTAAATTAGAAAATAAAGTATTTGTTGTCGGGTACATAAGTTGTGTCTGACTCCTGTTGACTGCATGGACGTCACTGTAGGCATTATGCAGTTTTCTTGACAGAGAGATACAGTAGTGGTTTGTCATAGCCTTCTTCTGGGAAGAGGGTGGAATTGAACCAGAAGTCTTCTCCACTCCTGGCTGTTTGGTCTACTGGCAAGCTGTAGAAACTATTAGCTCTACGCATAAAGGCCTATGGGAATGAACACACGATAAAACATGGATCGTTATGCTTTATTGGAAAAAAGGATAGTGCTAGAGAAATAAAGACATAATGCTCCCATCAGATTTCACAGCCAAATGCCTTTTATAGAAACAAAGCAAGGTCTTCACTTAATTTAGGGCTATAGATAGTTTTGAATGATTCAACAGTACCTATAACATATGACATTCAGGTTGTATAGCCCTTTATGCCTTATGGTGTGCAATCATTACAAAAAACAATAAGGAAAAAATACATGTCACAGGTTTAAAGAACACAATGGCAGAGCAAATAGAATAAGTTTTAAAAGAAAGATCAACAACCACATAAAATCTAGCTTTCCAATCAGGAAGTGGAGAGTGTGTTTTCCAAGTCTGATATATTTTTTAAATGGTTAGATCAACCTCTTTGTCAATGTGGCCTCTAGAGCTGCGATCAGAACAAAGGCGTCATCTCCAGAGACAGTGTGGCCCTCGTGCTACCAACCTTTCTCTAATCCACCTTTTCTAGCATTGCATGTTGAGGAGAGGGGGCAGGGGCAGGCTGGTTTCCGAACAATCCCACCTCAGAGGCGGCTCAGAGATGCTTTCCCCCCCTGTGTTTGATCACAGTCTAGATCCTTTGTAAATAAAATCACAGTACAGCATCATATTACATTCAAACTACTCAAAGTCTCAGTCAGCTTTCAAACAGAGCACATTAGCAGGATGTAGAAAATAAGGCAAAATGTATCCCACAAGATGAATAGCTGCACAGTTACATTACTGAAAGTTGTATGAAGAGATTTTTTTTCCTAATCCAAACTGCAAGGCAAAATGAACTTTTATCCACATAAAGTTACCAGTTACCACTCTTAAAGGTGGTTATGTCACTTTCTTGCAGAGAAAGCACAAGGATGGAGGGAAAGTGCAAAATCCACTCATAGGAAACAAATGTATTATTACAGACAAATCTATCTAGATTTGCAAGCAAACTTCATATTCCCTTCATGGAAACACTAACAAAAAAGGAAGAAAACACAGTATATGAGATTATCACCATTCAGAAGATAGCAAGCATCTGTTAATCCGTGAAGCTAATGTACTTGGGATAGTAATTTTTAGGTATTTCTTGTCTGGATTTGGGCGTAGGCAGCAAGGGATACATTCATTCTTCCACAAGCTGGGCATAAATTAATTGCTGGCCTTCCCTACTTATTAAATGATTATTTCAATTTTAGGAAGGAAGCATTTGCATCCTTTTATGGTTCTGCTCTTTCTTAAACACCTTAGGACTGTGCTTACCACACCTCCTTTTTGCTGATACCAAAATCAATAGTGTCATTGAGAAGCAGAAATTGCCTATAAGTCCCTTTACAGTCACAAACATGGTACTTCTGTGTGACTAAAAACAGAGCAACAAAAAATGGCTGCTCAGTCTCATGATGAAATCTTAGCAATAAGAAGTATAATGGCTAAGCCTTTCCAAGTCTGGAAATGGATGCGAAATGATCTATAGCCACTATGACATTACAGGCAAGAAATTTTTGTCTAACACTCGTAATGAAGCTTGTAATAATTATGAAGCTTTGAACCAAACTTCCCTTGAAGCGTTGTTAAAATTAGAAGAAGGAAGAACAAGCCTCTTTGAAATCATTTAGAGTAGGCTATAATTAGATAAAATTAATAATAAAGTCTTCTCCCAGTGCTCCTGTATAGGAGCTGGAATATTCATTGAGGTGGGAAATGTGTATCAGATATCTTTCATCCACTGTAAACCCACAAACAGAAATTATTTAAATTGTTTAATTTGGTCTATATCAAGGCTAGGTAATGTTGTCTTTTTTAAGGCTTCAATCCTATACGTATTTATCTGAAAGTAAGTTTGATCATGTAGTACCCACTTATGAATAGTATTCTAATTCCTTTAAGGTACCAAAGAGATCAAAGGCAACACAGAATTGCTTCCAGAAACTTCTCTATGAAAGCAATGGGACTTAAATAGAAGGCTGACCCTGATGTCATATGAGGCACTGAAAAAAACCACGGCTATAATTTAGCACAATTCATTAATGATATGTGTTATTGTAAATGTTTAATTCTGTATTCACACACAGTAAAAATATGCACCTCTGGCTAATATATGGGACGAGAGAAGAAGCTTTTGAGCAGTCTCTTCTGATATATATATGAACATAGCTTAACATATTCCTTGTATAGTAGTCTAAGGAGCCTCTGATGTGTTATCAATGACAGAAGTGTGAAAGTGTGGGAAATGAACTGCAGACTTTGAGGAAGAAAAAGGTTTTTTTTCTGAACAATACAATAATCAATACACTTGCTCCTCCACCCTCCAACCAGGGCCAGCTGGCAAATGAACCATTAAGGCAGGGGGAATGGGCCATATGGCAATTGGAGATACAGTTGAACTGTACTGTAGTTCCCTTCATTCTGTGCCAGATGGCCAAAATGCTGGGTGCTGGATGTTGGGGTTATAGTTCAAGAATATCTGGAGTGGAGCACTCTGGTTCAGTGCAATTATAAAAAAACTTAAATATGGCATTGCTGTTCCTGCACAGCCATCACATAAGCAGGGCTCATCAGCTGCCCTTCTCCCACACAGAAATCTTTTTATGAAAGAACAGCAAATTAATGTAGTTCCTGTCCAACATTCCCAACAACATTCTAGGAGATAACAAACTAAGGTTACAAAATGTTAATAGAAGAAGAAGAAGAAGAGTTGGCTTTTCTACCCTGCTTTTCTCACCCATTTAAGGGGACTCAAAGCGGCTGACAAAGCTTCTGTTCTTCTCCACACAACAGACACCCTGTGAGGTAGGTGGGGCTGTGAGAGCTCAGAGAGAGCTGTGACTAGCCCAAGGTCACCCAGCTGGCTTCATGGGGGAGGGGGGATTCGAACCCAGTATTCCCAGGTAAGAGTCCGGCTCCCTAACCACTAGACCAAATTCAATTTCATTTCCACATACTGATGACTTCTAAAGCATTAGAATACGCTGATAGCCTAGTATAGGATTGTCTAAGTTAAGAGGCAATGAAGCTTGAGTCTTACCAATTGCATACACTGAAACAAGTAATTCTCTCTCTCTCTCTCTCTCTCACACACACACAGACACACACACACTTTGGGCAATGCCACACAACCCAGTATACCAGACCAGCAAGCATACTAGGCCCCTTCCTTCCTCACACCCACCCCCGCTTTAGACCACTCAAGTTTGTAAAAGGGAGACTCCTAATATATCTGTTGATCTGGTATACTGGCCCGTGTGGCATCATGTCATGTTACATCAGTGATTTGTTTTAATCCAGGTAGGATAAGAGACACTTTAAATCTTCATGCAAAAAAAACAGAGTTACCTGCTAAGCACCTCCTATATGTATTTTTTTTCATTGATTTAGGATTTCATAACAGGGATAAAAATGGATAAGGATAGACATTCTGGTCACTGACTTTATCTCTGTCTTTTAAGTACAAAATTGTATCCTTAAACACATTCACATTTTTTCATTTCTTAAAATGTCCTTTAAAAAAGTAAGTTTAAAAAAACAATGCTCTCTTTGAAATAAGTGCTTATAAAATTGATTACTTCTAAAATATTTGTTAAACATTCTCATTAAAGCTTGGAAATTTAAATAAAAGCTGGATTTTACACTGCAGAAGAGCAATAGTCTTAATATGAAATATATTTTAGTCTCCCTCCAATTCAAATAGGCAGGAGGAAGATTGGTTTCCTCCTTCTAAAAAAATTGACAATTTGGGCAAAGAAAAACAAAGATGAAAAGAAAACAGCATAGAAGTGAGTCATCGGGAAGAATAAAAATCTTAGAAAGTGTCAGAAAAGTTTTCCTTATTGTTCCTGACATATTTTAGCATGCCATAATCCCTCTTTTTTGGGTGGGTGGGAAGCAGCAACCCCAAAGCCTAATTTTTTTTCAACTTTAACACTTAACTTAAAAAAAAAATCAGTCAGTTTTAAAATCTATCAAAACTGTGGTAGCATTCCAGACCCAAACCCTGATTAAATGTACAGAACAAAAAAAGTGCCTCATTAATGGGACAATTTAGCTTTTGAATCTCTAGACAGATAATATTATTATTTTTAAAATTGACAGATAAGAATTTGAATGAATACAAAAATCACCAGCACAAACAGTAGTTGTTTGTTCTCATCTTGCAATGACCAGTGATTATTTCCTAGGTTTCCAGTGATCACTAGGTTTCATCTCCCACAATCCATTAGGCACAATAGCAAATTTTTCCTGGCACTTTTGAGACCTGTGTTCCCTAGTTTATTTAGTTAAGCAATCAAAAAGCCTATACAGGCTCTTAGACATTCTTATTGCAATGAGTGCTTCAAGGAGAAACGTCTTGTGAACCTTCATTACTTCAGTTTGAATCCACATGTGAATATGAAATGGTAGGAGTTGTGACAATGGTACAAAGCATGCTTTATATATGCTCTGGGTGGCTTTGAAGACAGGAAATCATTTCCTGGACAGGCTTTCCTTCATAGCAGATTTGATAAACAGCAGCAAATAATGGAAACCTGAAAAATGGAGGCAAGAAAGGAAGGTCAGTGATTTCCTAGACAGAGCAGGTAACAACCCCACCCCCCAAAACACACCTAAGCATCGTATAGTGATTTTTAAAAAAGCTCTGATGCAAGATTTGAGGATTTTATTCTTTTTTTCCCTCTGTATTTTAAGCTCAACTGATTTTACTAAGAACTCTGTAGAAATAAATAAATAAATCCTTCAAGGCCAGTTTTTGTTCCCTCAAGAAATCTGCTGTTAGAGTAGAAGGCAGAATAGGAAACATGTGACACAATACCTTACAGGTCAGCATGTATTCAGAGTCTGCTTAAAAATAACCAAGCTGGGCAGTTCTCCATCAAGGTGCCCTCTAAGTTGGACATGGGCACTGTTGTGTATTAAGCTGGCAGTCAGTCAGGTCTTCTGCTCCAAGCCTGAGCTGCTGTGTACAGAGCTGGAATGCAATAAGGTCTGTAACCCGCCATATATTCACTTACTCCTGAAATCTCCAGGAGGAGGAAAAGAAGCCTGCCAGTATAGGTCTGGCTGGCTGGACAGTCAGGCAGGTGGTTGGGCTGACAGCTGGGCAGATGGATAGATAGGATGCAGGGAGCAGACCTTCTAACTCAGGTTCTTGGCAGCAGACTTCATTGACCTCCTTTGAGTAGCGGCCCATGGTCTGATCTTATGTCTTATGACAAATGGTAAAGAGACAAGTGGTCTCTCAACTATTTTGTTCTAAACTGCCCAGAATCTTGTATGTACTAATGAACACAGATTCAACAGCACTGAGACAAAGAAGGAAACTGAATGATCCAAGATCAACATACCTAAATGATGCAGACAAACTCCATTTATTACAAATGCACACACATACCTATATAAAATTTCAAGGTCTTCTCACTTGGCTATTTCTTATCTCCTGTCATTTACATAGTTAAGTGGTGTTCACTTAACACAGAAAAGAACATAAAAACCTGTTCTTGAGCAGTACTCTCAAATAAACCTATTCTGGTATGACTGTTTGTTGCCCAGATAGGTAGTGGGCATCTCCAAGATGGTAGATCCCAGGAGCAAAGTCCAGAAAGGTAAGCGAATATTGCTATAGGTAGGGGGAAAAGCAGGCGGAGAGTCCTTTTTCCCTATATAGTGATATCCTACCACAAGATATTGTCACAAACATGTCTGGCAATCTCCCAAAAGCCCCAGAAAATCAGTGGGTTTTATACCATGTGTGGATGGACCCAGTGTGTGACACTCTCATGTTCCCAAGCCTTCTCTGATCCACCTTTTCTAGCACAAAATGTTTATCGGGGGAGGGACCAACTGGTCTATGAACAATTTTGCTTCAGAATCTTCTCTAAGTTCCCTCAGAGAGACTTTTTTTTGCTGTGTCTGATCACAGCCCTGGAATTTTCATGAAAAGTGGAAGGGGCATACCCGTGTGGGAATCACCCCACCGCCCCCAATTCCCAAATCATCTGAAGTGCTTTTTCTTTTTTACTGTGTTTCATCACATCCTTAAACTCAAGGCAGACCACTGGCTAGTCCTGCCTGACAATCCTAGTGACTGAACAAGAAGCCCTCCACAGGCAAAGCAAATGCCCTCTGAGCTACAATGCTTCCCCAGTTCACCGGGATGTTTGCTCACTTTTGTGGTTTTTTCAGACATAAGATCCAGAAGACACAAAAAGCAACTCAGAGAGGTGCGTGTTAACTAATGCCGTGTTCAGACAAAACACCATGTTCAGAGGCTCCTCAGAGGGACAGTGTATGGCCCTCGTGCTCCCAACCTTCTCTAAGGGCAGACTGGTGTGTGAAAAATTCCACCTTGAAGCCTTCTCTGATGCACCTGAGATGCTCTTTTTGCTGTGTCTGATGACAGGCTAAGTCCCACACTGCCACACTTACTTCTCTATTAAGCCTTTCTGTTGGAGGATGCGGTAGACTTCTGCAGAAGTCTGTGGCCCTTGAAGCTTCTGTCCATTCAGCATCTCCTGCTCCAATTCTTCAATCGACTGAAAAGTAAAAGAAAAAAGCTTTTAACGTCCTTTAAAGACTTATAAATGTAATAATATGAATTTCAGAAGATGGTTTTTACAGATCTGTTAAAAAACCTTCACACAGAAATTTAGTTTGGCAAAGGAGGGCTAGTAACTCTTGAGTTCTTGCCTCTTTACTAGTTAAGCACTAAGTACATTAAAAATCTATTTCAGAGGTTCACAAACTGCCATGATGCCCCTCTTTTAGTTTTACCCAGACCTTTTCTTTTAATGAAATGCATGGGTGCTCATTTATATTAGTGCCTATTAGTACTTTCCTGTATTTTGCATAATATTTTATTATACAGTTTGCAGCTTATATTACAAATTCAGGGGCAAGGTGGGATAAAAATGCCAAATGCAAATATTATTGTTATGTTTCTGATCAATAATTTGTAACTGTTTTATCTATATATTAAACTTGCACCCCATAACCCCATGCCCCCTCTCCTGGAACCCTCTCGTGCCCTTCCTAGGAACAGATAGCCCCTAGTCTGAGCATCATGGATCCATCACAATAGAAAAACAGTTTCACTCAGAGGGCCCTGCTACCTTGACTTGCCTGGCTCAGAGTCTGCAAAATAATTTCCTTCTGGGGCTGCAGAAGTGACTCTGTGGAATCAACTGAGATCATTCCTTTAGCCTTTAGCCATTTTCCTTCATACTTTACATTAAGAGAGCAACAGTTTACTGCATGTCTTTCTGAACTGCTACTTAATTCAGCAGAATATGTTTCAGATAAATACTGTATTTTCCGGCGTATAAGACGACTGGGCATATAAGACGATCCCCAACTTTCCAGTTAAAATATAGAGTTTGTGTTATACTCGCCTTATAAGACGACGACACCCGGCGTATAAGACGACCCCTGACTTTTGAGAAGATTTTCTTGGGTTAAAAAGTAGTCTTATACGCCAGAGAATACAGTATATAAAGTACCGCATCATTTTTATTGTATAAGATCGCAGGTTCATCAGGGAGTTTTATAAGTAGTATTCTAGAGGATAAACTGATTAGGAACTGAAAGAAGAACACTGGGCATTGCAACAGATTTGGCCTGGGAAAAAAATAATATTTTAATTGCTTTCACAACAATTAACGTATTTTTGCTTTGAGGTTGCGTTTCGGCTTTCTAATGTATCCTTGACTATGAGCCTTGGAACCAATAATGTCTGGAGAACACCACATTGTCCATGTTGTTTATTTACTTATTCGTGCAAGCAACTTGAAGTATATTAAAATGGAAAAAGAAACAAGGAAAGGAAAGGGGGAGGAGAAAAAATGGGAGAAATCAGTACTGAGCAGGAGTAAGTGCCAACCATTATATCCTGCTACCAAACATGCTTTGGGCCTCTCGAATCACCCCTTATGGAACAGGAGACTTGAATAGGGTTTACAGAGTGTTCTATGTAACCTTGTAAAAGTTCTGTTGAAATAGCTGAGGGCTCCAACAGAACACTCAGAAAGTTTTTGAGTTTGTTCCAAGCTACAGCAAAACACAGGAAGTATTTCTTGCGGAGCTTAAATTCAGCTATTTGATTTGATACACATAATCTAGAACAGTGGTTCTCAACCTTCCTAACGCCGCAACCCCTTAATGGAGTTCCTCATGTTGTGGAGACCCCCAACCACGGAGGTGGAGCAGCTGGGAGCTGGGAGGGAAGGGCGGTGGGAGACTCGTCGCAACCCCTCTAAAAGGGTAGTTCGACCCCCAAAGGGGTCCCGACCCCTAGGTTGAGAACCACTGATCTAGAAGATCTGGAAATGGCCAGTTCAATACTGCTTTTGGAAGACTTCAAGACATTATCATTAGAACATCAAGTACAGTTATGTTCTAGAAAGGAAAAAAAAAGAAGAAGCCTAGATGCCATATTCTAAACCAGCGTCAGGCTTGGGTCAATCATGCGAAGACATGACAAAGAACGCCCAAATCGCTACAGAACAAAAAAATAAATTGCTGGAACTGTACCTTTCCAGTTTTAACAAACGCTTCAGCTACTCTGCGGTTGCGTCCTCCATAACAAGTTGTGATAAGGTCAGCAACCCCACAGCTTTCCAGGAATGTGCCAGTCGACACTGGCCCCTTGCAGAAGATCTTTGCAAATGCAATCATTTCCATTAGTCCAAGTCTAATGACAGCTGCTTTGGTATTATCACCACAACGAAGACCATCACAAAAGCCAGCACCCACTGCCACTATGTTCTAAGAAATGAGGCAAAAAGACAATCATCGGTCAAGTAAAACTCTGAAGCTAGAATTCAGTGACTAAAGACTTGCCATAAATATATCTGGTTTTGGTTCCCATGGATTACATTGGACAGGCACGTAGCCTTGAGCTTGATTTTGGATTTTTTTTCAAAAAGATCCCTACCAGTTGGCCATGGCCATTTTCTAGACAAATTTAGTGACAAAATGAATTGCTCTTATGGAGCTTTGTACCAATACAGTGCAACTTTCCTTCTTCTAGAAAAGTTATACCTATAGGAAGAGCTGGGAACAGAGGTGGGATCGTCTAAGTATAATGAAAACTCCAGAGACCATAACAGCCACAATGCTGATAAAAGGAATAGGAAAATAAATAAATCAGCAATATAAAAGAAATTTTCTCCATAAAACTCAACCTGTTATTTGCATTGTAACCCAAATCTTCCTGCTATTCCACTTTCCTTCATTTTTTTATTCCAGTCCTCCTACACTTACAAGAAGAACCTCCTTTTTTTGAATTGCATCTATTGCTTTCTCTAGTTTGGCATCCATTATCTTCTACTGTTGCACTTCTTAGCTGCATATATTTGTACAGGTCCCCCTTGCTCAGTATGAGGAAACAGCAGGATTAATGACTTCCCGTAACTGCCAGAATTCCATTGATGGCAATTACATCTATAAAGCAATCATACCTTGTGTGGTTTGTTTTATACAGCAGAATAATATTACTGTAGGAAGACTGTACAAGATTTATGTCGACCATCACATAACTCATTTTAATAGCAATTGTCCTGTTCATGAATTATATCCAAATAAGAACTTAGCTATGTTGTCCTTGAGTTATTATGGCCATTTTGTTCCTTTCTCCAGACTTGTCTAGTCATCTGACTTGAGATGCATTCTCATCTACCTGAGTTCACTTGTCCTGAAGATACCCAAATTGGTATGCTTCTTTTCTGCTTGAACAATTTCAATTTTTTTCTTCTTCTTTACACTTTCTGCATTTCACGTTTGGATGATATGTCCTTACAAAACAAATGTCTCCTCTTCCAGAACTGGCCTTATCCATGACTAGACTTCCTTAAGGCTTTAGGGTGGCCATGAAATCACTTTCAGATCTACTTATAAAAGTTAAAAGAGAGCTGTCTAATCCTTGCTGCCTCACCATCTGGCACTATAACTTTTCTCACTAGTATAGTATTTGCACAGCTTTCAGCACTGATGTGGTTTCCCACTGCCTTCTTAAAATATGTCTTCTTGACTTCCCAGTCTACATTGATTTTGGCATTCCTTCTTCCAGGCAGGCTGACTTCCTGTGATAATCACCCAATGATGGACCTTAGGAACTACTCAGCCAGACTACAGTTCTCAGTCTTAAAGCTTTCCTGACATAGCCAGGAAGATGCGTGGTTGCAGAACTACAAGAATTGAAAAGCTGTTCATATATTTACACTCCCTCCAGCTTATGTTCACTTGGGGGACACTCTGGAGGTTTATCAGCAACTGTTTTTTTGGCGACTGTTGCCGTGTCCAAGATAAAACAATTCATACCAAGTCATCCTCCCTTCAACCAAACTCAGAGATATGGCAGTTCCTGGTTCCAGGTAACACCCATTTGATAATTTTCCTCCCAGGCACCTCAGAGAGTCAATGGTCTCGCAAGGCCAGAATGTGAGCCAGTTTGGTCTAGTGGTTAGGGAGCCGGACTCTTATCTGGGAATACCAGGTTTGATTCCCCCATGAAGTTGGGTGACCTCAGGCTCGTCACAGCTCTCTTCTGAGCTCTGACAGCCCCACCTACCTCACAGGGTGTTCTGTTGTGGGGAGAAGAATAGAAAAGCTTTGTCAGCCGCTTTGAGTCCCCTTTACTGGCAACTGTGGTGCTAATAGGGGTCTGCACTCCTGCTAATGTTGTTCTCAGGGTCACTGAAGCTACTGAGCCCTTCCATTAGAAGAAGATAATAATTCTCAGGAAAGAGTAATGGGAGAGAGAGAGAGAAATGAACCAGTTCTTCATAAAGAAGCTCCATGTACTCAGGTGATAAATATTAGAAAAACAATGAAGCTGTCTTGTACTGGAATAACCAAAACATGCCTCAGCAAAGTCCAGCTGCCATCATTCCTTGCCACTGGTCAGGCTGGCTCTGGCTCCTGAGTAGTTTGGCCATCCTAGCTTGGTCGTTTGCCCGTGTAAAACAGTATTGCTGACAAAGATAGGCAGCAACTCTCCAGGACTTCCTTGATGATGCTAGAGACTGAATTTGGGTTCTTCTGCCCATGAGCAAAAGCTCTGAGTTATGATCTTTTGGCTTCCGATAAGGAACTTCATCTAAAGCTGTCCACGTCTGGCTTCCTCGCTGAAACTGTATATAGTGCTGAAAGACAGGCTATGGTTCACAAGGTTGACTTCAGATTCAATGAACTGCAGAGAACTTTGACTGAACTGAAGAGGTTGTAATTCAGAACAGATTGCACGGATGCATTTCGCCAAGCTTAGCTTGTTTTTTTCCATTTCCAGAATATCCAGTGGCCAGAACAAAATTTCTCAGAAGCAGAGAAGACTGCAGATGGTTAGAAGTAGGGATGTACAGAAATTATTCATCAGGTTTGCAGTTTGTAAGAATTCAAACAAATTTGAACATTTGAATGGAATATTTGCTATATTTTAAGACTGACACTCAAATGTAAAGTGAATGCTTTTGCGCATTTGTTCAATGCTTCGTTATATTCGTGAAGCAGCATAGTGGGGCCTCTACAGTACTCCATCTATTCCCCGACATTCACTTTTCAAGAACTCTACTAGTAAAGCCAATTAGAAACCAGAAAACTACTCTTAGAATAATTAGGTTAACCCGGTAGCCAACATGGCCATAAATCCTATACTTCAGCACAACGCAACTGTGCCTTTTTTGCTGAAGTGTCATTTAATTGCATGCCTGCAGGCATCACCTGTGAAGATTTTTCAGCCCAAGAAAATAAAATCTGACACTGCTTTAATCTTTCCTCCCTCTTTTTCCTAGGAAGTGATGGGACCAGCTGCCATAATTGAAGTTTTTTTTAATGTTGAGCTTCAAGTCAGCTTCTGCACTCTCCTCTGTCACCCTCTTCTTCACCTTCTTCCATCAGAGAGACATTGTCTGCATATCTGAGGTTGTTGGCATTTCAGCTTTTGATTAATCCAATCTGTCCATCTGGTGTGATCCTGCACATTATAGCTCATAACCTCATTGAGCTACGCAAGCCCTTCCACCACAACACAGCAGTGTTTCCTTACTGTATAACAAAGAAGAAAAATTTCTGCCTCACTGATCTTACTCACTCATTCAAGGGGAGAAGCTACCTGAAAGAAGCAGGTGGAGCAGAACTTGGTGACCACCTCTTAACCAAGTTATAGGGCCCTAAGTGCCACAAGTTAGGACTGTGGGCTATAAATCTGAGCAAACAAGTTCTAGTACCAATAGAAAGAAAACACTTTTCAGGGACAGCCCTAATACTAAAAAGTTCTCAGAACCTTTCTGAATTATCTGTGAAGAAACCCAAAGTAGCTTACACAAATAAAAAAAGCATCAGCATAAGACCAGAATAAAGTCAATGACATAGAAGCAGTGATTCACAGACAGTCAAGTAATCTCATGAGCAGCCGGTAAATTGTTGGCTGCCCGTGTATATTTTGAACAGGCACTGAAAGCTCAACGGTGTCAGAACTGCGTTATATTTCAGGGGAAGACACCCTGTAAGGTGCGTTGCACAACAGAAAGGGCCTTCTTTCTCACACCCTCACACTGAGTTTGTGCTGCAGGAACAGAAGCCTCATGCTCTTGGCCTCAAGACCGAAGGCTGAAAGCAAATTGTGTTATTATAACTCTGTTATTGTGATCCTGCTATTATGGCTATTCAGAATCTGCCTTGTTGTGAGAACCTCTGAGATTAGGGTCAACATGACTTCAGGAGCAATCCTGCAACGTGGTTGGACAGTGTTTAATTGGATTCATACTTCCATATTCACACACACGTATTCATTTCTGTCTTTTCTCCTTCTGCTACAAGCATACGTTTATTCATATGTCTCATGAGACCTATCTTTCATGCATATCCATCAGGTATCCATGCATTTAATCAACCAGTATTTTACCATGTACTTTGTTTTTACCTATGCTGTAACTAAGCAATAAACCTCTTTTTGGATGAACTGCCAACTCGATTCCTGGTCTTGGCTATTCACTCTGCTGTGCTTGCAGCTGGATGCTCTCTGACACTCTGCAATACCCTTCTAGTTGGCAAGTGGTAGAGGTACAATGAAGAAAACCTCATATGCAGATCTCAAGGACTGGGCAAGACTGTATACGAGATTTTTTTTAAAAGATAACCTGATCCCAGGTTGCTTAAAGGTTGTATACATCCGTTTAAAAAAATGATCAGAATTTGATTGGTAGAAAAATGGAAACAACTATAGTTGCTTGAGAACTAATGAATATATTTATGATGGCAGAAGCACACAGGATTTGTGCTGCCCAATTCTGCTGTTGCTTCACCTTCCAGACTAGCTTTTCATACAACCCCACAGAGAGTGCATTACCACAGTCCAATACGGAGGTTACTACCCTGTGAGACCCTGTTTACTATTCTGTAGCATGAGAAAGACACAGGTTTCTCTTTCACAGCATCCTTTCTTTTCCAAATCTCTTACCTTAAGAGCACCACAGAGTTCAACAGTATCAGCATCATCGACCACAGTGATTCGGAAGTTTGGAGTCTGAAGAAGTTCTTTGAAGAGAAGGCCATTCTCCAAAACTTTGCAACCTTGGGGGAAGGGACGTGTAGGGAAAGAGGAGAAAAGCAATGGCTAACTGTATTTTATTTATTATTTTATTTCCTAACCTATATCAAGCAGGTAACATAAGTTTAAAACATCAATAAAATCAAAGCACGTAAATATTAAAATCCTAGCACAATAAAACTAAAGTGGGCTTCTTTAAATAAAGACACGAATAAAGAAATCTATCTTCTCCTTATTTATAGTTATCTAAAACTGCACAATGATCGCTCCTGAGAAATCTCAGAAGAAGGGTTCTTCAATACCTACAATCTGTTTCAGAAAAGGTTCTTTTATAGATCCTGCATTGACTAGAGGGGAGGCTTGCCATTTCTTTCCACACTTTAACTACATACATATCTGCATACATTTCCAAATTTGCTGAAGAGAATTTCAGCAATTAAACATGAAGGGCACAAGGCTCTTTGGTGATCACATAACGAAGGGGTGAAGAGCTGCTTAAAGCATCAACAATACCTATTGTGGTTTCACAGAACTTCTCAGCTGCTACCTCATTAGCAATATTTGCTCCCATTAGCACGCTGATGTCGATTCCCATTTTCTCTCGGATGATATCAGAAATAAGTTTCAGTCCTTCTGGTCCTTCGTCTATGCCCTGAAGTAAATGTAGAAAGGAAGTGATTAAAATCAGGACTGTGGCACCGTACTGGTGAATGAACAGAGGCTTCTTCTATACCTACTATATGTTAATTTGAATCAGTGGGTATGTTTTAATATGTGTCTGATTTTAAATGTTGTTACCCACCCTGAGATCTTTGGATATAGGGTGGGATAGAAATACTAATACTAACAACAAGAACAACAACCACTGTTGCTGATTATCTGGAAGTACAGTATGGGCCAGATCGGCACCATTCAAACTGATGGTGCCTCCCTGTGACTAAGAGGTTCACACAAGCTTTGCAGCTACCTGACACATGCCTCCATAGTTGTTGCTAGTCTCAGTCAAGATGGTGGTGATTTTCAGTGATGCATAATGGTGTGCTACTGGAAAGCAACTCCTAGTAGTTCCAGATCACAGAGGCATGCCTTCTGCACACTTACTATGGTCCAGAACAAGGCCCTTGGCCTGCTTACAGACCCAATTAAATTGGGTCTACAACAGATCTGGATTAAGGCCCCGTTAATCCAGATGTGGCAGTGCAGACAGAGTTGGACTAGTAGGGGTAAGGCCTCCTTGATCTGCTTTAACGTATGGATCAGGAGGCCTGTGATCTAGATTAAGAGGCTCCTTAATCTGGATCACCAGCAGTGCTCCTTTTATGTTCCAGGGGAACTACATTTATTTATTTCATTTTAAAAAATCTATAATACTTCCCATTAAAAATAAATTTGAGTTGCTTGACAACATCAATAGAAGCACAGAAAACAGTTAAGATCTTCTGGACAGGCTTTCCTTGGCTGTGGTCAGACATAGCAAAAAAAAAAAAAAAAAGCTTTAAGGTGACTCTGAGGTAGAATTGTTCACACACCACAAGAAACAGTTAAGAAATCACGATTTGTGCAGGAACACCTGCCTTTCAAGTTAGCATTTTCCAGGTGTGCCACCATTTAGTATGTGAGATTATTTTAGGTGGTGTGTGGATGAACTTTATTATATTTAAGTTAAAAAGCAAACAGGTTAAACATTTAGTATATAAAAACTGCAAAAATGAAGGGGATATGTGAATGACTGACATTTAGGAAACACTACTATAAGTTAACAGAAAATCTGGAATATGGATGCTGCCATTTCAAAGGACACTGAATTGCTTTGGCCTATAAACATGACTGAGTCCAGAACTTCATGTACATTCTTTTGAACAGGCTCACAAAAGAGTTGACTACACAAATAAATATCAAGCAAAATACGTTCAAGAGCCAAGAGTGAAAAGAGAATATTAGATGGCACCTATTGTCCATTTTTCATTCATATTTCCCCCCTGAATAGATTGAATAAGTTGTACCTTAATGAGAGTTATACCAACAGCTTTCTTAGGCACCTTCCCAGTGATCTCATCACAGATTTTATGAATGAACTGGTGTGGAATTACAAAAACCAGCAAGTCAGCATCTTGTACGGCTTCACTTAGACTTGGGATGGCAACCTGTACTTAAACATTTGGAGATGGTGGGTGGGTGGGGAATAAGAAAAATTATCTCAGTTTACCAATTTTAAACAACCTCTTTATTTGTAAATCTTGTAAATGTTAGTATACTAGCCCAAAAATAAACATTGAAACCAAGTAACTAATTGTTTGACCTAATACTCAAAGGTGTTCTTTTCTCAGCTTTTATCATGGCTCATTCATCCAGCTAGAATTACAAAATCAAATTAGATTTATAGAGGATGTTTTTTTAATGCCAAAAAGCAGTTATCCCCTGAGCCAAATACCACACGCAAATTGCAAACAGATATAAACTGTTGTAAAGGCCCACTGTGCAAGGGCAGGGGCTGAACCAGATGTGGAATGCCCACTGTGCAAGGGCAGGGCTCAGCTCTTGTGCACTTCCTGGTATTTTGCACACTCAGAAAACCTGGAAATATCCACCAGGCTATCACAGGAGCAAGTGTCAGTCAAAGTACGGTCCCAGGGTTGCCCTGTGATTTTGCTTTGCTATCTGGCAGCAACGGCGAGAGCCAACTGCCGGATCCAAACAAGATCTCACATTTCCATCTTGCCATCGGGAGGCAGCCTTGGATATGTCGACCTTCCTGCACCAGACTTACCACATTTTCTGGTAGCTTGTGGCCAGGTAGGTATTTTACATTTTCATGGTCACTGTTTATGATATCTGTCAGTTTTCTTCCACTGATATTTTCTTCAAAAACCCACATTTTGACTGTAGAAGCAAATTTCTGCACTCTCTTGACATTATTGCCAATTATTTTAGCCACTGCAGACCCCCTGCAAAAAAGCCAAAGCAGAGATAAGTCTTGTAAGAACTGTCAGGTTAAGATGAGCAGTTTTAACAAAGAAAATGAATCCCCTTATTCTTGCAACATTTACATACTGAAATCCATCCATGGAATCTCGGCCAAGATGTTTTAATAATCCTTAGAATGGTATTAGTGTTAGTCCTATGAAGCCACACACATTTCTTGCTCACTGGTGTTAAGAAAATTTGTTTACAATTGAGTCTCACACTCAGGGATCCTGGGGTGTTTTTCCACCGTGCTCCTTTAATCCAGATCTAAGGAATGGGTACATGCCTTAATCTGGATCTAGTAGATCCAGATTAAGGGAAGTACCCAATGTGTTTCCATGGGTGGTCTAGCACCCAATAGCAATGGGTGCTAGCCTCCCTGCTGTGGAAACACAGGAGCACCCATTTGGAAATCCGGATCTACCCATGAGGGGTCTGCCTGTCACCCCAGGTGTTTGGGGGGACAGGGGGTGCAATCTCCGAAGCAGCTTTGAAGACATTTCGAAGTCACTTCGAAGTCTGTACAGAATAGCTCCTTTGAAGTGACTTTGCAGTCACTTCGAAGTTCACTCTGAAGATCAGCCCAGACTTCAAAGACGCTCTGGAGCTATTTTGCACAGACTTCAAAGTGACTTCTAAATGACTTCGAAGCTTAGGTTTTGGGGCTCCCCCCCATGGGTGCCCCCTCCCCCTAGCCTCCTCTAGACCCCATTGCCACACAAGTGTGGAAACTGGTTCTCTTTAATCTGGATTTTCTGGCTGAAGACCCCATTGTAGACCCCATTAATGGGGTCTGCAGAAAATCTGGATTAAAGGCCAAAAAGTACCCATATGATCCGGATTTCCCAAGGCACGGTGGAACCAAATGTGTCTCTAATGGGTGCCGTGGTGGAAATGGGATCATCCGGCTCTCACCCAAATGGGTCCTTAATGGGTGCTAAAATGGGTACTAAGTGACTGTGGAAAAACACCCCTGATCTCACTTGAGGTTTTAACCGCACCCACACTCCATTAGGGATGTGCACAAACATTTGAAACGTTCAAAATTCAATTGAATTCAATCGAATTTGGACATGCAAATTTGAACTGAATGTCTCTAAATTAGAATTTAACATTCAAACAAATTTCTGAATCTTTTGTACAAATTATTTGGACATTTCTATGTGCATGGATATGTACGCATTGCATACATATCCATACACATCTTATTCGTACAAATTTCTACAGATATGTACGGGATGAAAACGGGATGCGTACAGACACATTCAAATGTTATTGATGTTCATATCTTCAAATATGAATTAAAAAATGTGTACGAACAGATTCAGAGGTATTTGACTCAAATTGAATGTGAATACATTTGAATTTTAAACATTCAAATCGATTTGAATCTTCAGATATTTGTCCTGAATTAAAGTGAATCCTGAAAAATTGCATTCATGCACCTCCCTTGTCCCCATGCTCAGGGTTCATACCCCTAAATGGCTTTTTTTTTATGCAAGCCATTTCCATGAAATTTGACCTATTCAGTAACCAGATTATCTCAGCTGTCAAGACTATTTCAGTGCCATAATTTGGCTACATCTTCAGGATATGAACGTGCCAGAGAACGATTGGAGCAGCAGACCTCTTCAACCACTGCAGGAGCTTGTCAAGTGAGACGGTGCCATCCACCCCTGACTTCCTCCTTGTCTGCATCTCCAGCTTCCATTTTTTTCTGGTTAAAATTGAGAGCTCCATTGTTGTGCAATTCTGCATCCTCAAATGTGTAGGGGACACTTTTCTAGCCAAGATACTGAGGATGGGGGCAATGACAAAGGCAGCAATATCCTAGCGGTCAATACAACATTCTTGTCTGCACATCTGGAGGAGCAAAACTGCACTTCTAAAAAGATCTCAAGTACAAACAAAAACATAAAAATAGAAAGACAGAGGGAAGGTGGAAACACAAGGTGAGAAGAAGAAGAAGAAGAAGAAGAGTTGGATTTTCTACCCTGCTTTTCTCACCCATTTAAGGGGACTCAAAGTGGCTGACAATCCTTCTGTTCTTCTCCCCACAACAGACACCTGTGAGGTAGGTGGGGCTGTGAGAGCTCAGAAGAGAGCTGTGACTAGCCCAAGGTCACCCAGCTGGCTTCATGGGGGAGGGCGGAATTGAACCTGGTATTCCCAGATAAGAGTCTGGCTCCCTAAACACTAGACCAAACTGGCTCACCAGAAGGGGGAGATGACACCTCCCACTAAATCCAGAAGAGAAAAAAGGATGGTGGAACCATACAACACATGCTACCTTTGTCCTTGCCTCCAACCTCAGTATCCTTGTTATTGTAACCCACCCTGGGACCATTTGGTGAAGGGTGGGATATAAATTCCTTAAATGAAAATAAACAATGCATCCAAAGGCATTGAAATGCACACTTGCCCAGACCTCAGGGTTAGAGGAAAGGAAGAGGTCTGCACGAAAGGTGCAGTTCTCTACCTTTGTGTGCAGCAGGGCTATACACACAACCATCCAGCTGAGGTCAGCAACAGGCACTCAGGAGTTGTTTTGCTTAATAGGTAGAGCCTTTGGGAAATGGGAGAAAATGAAACCGGGATGGAGGAGCTGAGGATGTTCACCCCCTCCCAGGAGACATACTTATTCATCACATTTGGGTTACAAACATGTGTGCAGCTGCACAGATTGAGAAAGAGTACAAGAGGGGGACTGTAAAAAAGGAAAAAGGGGCTCCAGTGCTCTTAATGCCACAGAAAGCATTTTTGGAGGGTGTGGTCAGAGGGGGACAGGTTACTAGAATGGATTCCAGGTTGAAGAGACAGGCAGGATGCCTCTAAAGCCCATTTGCAGGGATTCGATAGCAAGTGAAAGTTTTGTCCTTTATCTTCTGCTTGAGAATGCCCAGAAGCAATTGATGGGCCACTGTGTGAGACAGGATGCTGGCCAGAAGTGCCTCCAGTCACAGATAAGAGGGGTGAAGAGAAAAAGGTACTCTATCACCTGACTAAGGCCAGAGAGACTGACAGGTGTAGACAAAAAGGAAGCAGTCTGAACAAGGTCTACGTCTTAACCAGCCCCACTATGCAGTTAAACTACAGTCAGCCCCCCCCCCCCGTATCCGCAGGGTGATACGTTCCAGGCCCCCACCATGGATAATGTCAGCTGCGGATAATAGCAAACGCTGGGAAATGCACTCCACTTTCCATAATTCCAGTGAAACCCCACAAGATTTCAAAAGCATTATGGGAAATCACACGCCATTTTGAGCCATTTCCTGCCTGTCCGAGGCCTCGAGAGAGTTTAAGGCAGTGATGGCGAACCTTTTGAGCTCAGTGGGTCAAAATTCGCAAGAAAACCTAGCTTAAATCGGGTGCTGTGTCACATCTAGAAATATCCATAATTTTGTGATATTTGTAGCTCTAGTAAAAAAGTTATATTTTTGATATGTATTTTATTAAAAGCAAAAACAAATAATTCTTTACATTAGTGACTTTTGTTGCTGTATTTCGTTTGCAAAATCTTCAATTGAAAGTTGGTATTTCGTACACTTCAAGAACAAGCAAGCACTACACGCCCAGGTGCCAGGGAGACCAGGTGTGTCACCCAAAAGGGTTTGGCGTGTCACCTGTGACACGCCTGTCACAGGTTGGCCATCACTGGTTTAAGGTGTCCGTGCATGCGGACTGATCCAGTCACCTTGGGAAACTGAAACTGCAGTTACTGGATCAGTGGATACAGAGGTCCAACTGTATATAGATGAAAGGTAACCAGGTCATACAGTTATGAGCACTTGCTGATTCTTACATAGTTGTTTAAACATGTATTAAAATACTTGTAACAGTAGACTGAATTACTTCATTGAGCCTTCATTTGGTGAACAAATACATTTGTATCCATTGCTTTTTCTTGAGCTTTGCAAGAACCACAACACTGTATGCACACATATGCACGAATACAAAGAATAAAACTATGTAACAATTTTGGCTAACCAACTGAATCAAAGCTAGGCTTGATTGCTAGCTTGATGCTGTCTAGTTATTGCTGACTCTTGGATTGACTTCCCTCAGAGTAACCAGCCTTTTTTTTAGTTAATACATTTGCTTTTTATATATTTATTCCTTTCCCAAGAAGTCACATGTTTTATTTAAGTAATATTGATATAATAGATACAGATAGGACAATTCCACTACCTGTGGTTGGTAAAGCATCTATAATAGATCCTCTAAGATCTTTCTTGGGTCTGCCAGAGAGGATTTCATTGCTGTCCTTATGTATCCATCTTCAAGCTGGCTGGCTTCTTCTTCTCTTCCCTATGCATCACTGTTTTTTCCAGAGTGTTTTGCTTTCTCATTATGTGTCCAAATAAGGGCAGCTTAAGCCTCATCATTTATGCTTCTAAATCTCGACTATCATAATGAAAAGTTGCCCAGGGGCACAAATTTATCTAATGCAGCTTCTTAAACAACAATGGGAGCAGCTGTAACTCAGGGTTGCCAGCTTGATCCCCAGTCTCTTCCCAAAGTATGCAATGGCAAACCACTTCTGTAACTCTGCCAAGAAAACTGCATAGAGGTGTCCATGCAATCAACCAGGACTCAGCTACAACTCGGAGGTAACCAACAACAACTCCGATTGGAGGAAACTAGGGATAGGGCCTTTTCGGTGGCTGCACCTAAGCTCTGGAATTCACTCCCCAGGGAAGTTAGGCTGGCCCATCTCTAGCGTCCTTTCATAAACAATTAAAAACTTTTTTATCCCTGGAGGTTTTCCAATCTTATCCTTAATTCTATAGGTTGGCCTCCTTATATTTTAAATGAAGTTATCCAGTACCCCAATAGTATGTTTTTATATGTGTTATATAGCTTGTTTTATGTGGTTTAGGTTCTATATTCAGATTGTATATAACTATGTGGTTGTTTGAATGTGATATATTGTACTGGATTGTTAATTTTGTACACCACTTTGAGTCCTTTTGGGGAAAAGCCGGAATATAAATAAAGAGACAAGTAACTAATATACCAAAAATGGCAATATTTCCCTCCCACACCTTTTTCCTTTTGTATCTTGTCTCTTTGGATTGTAAGCCTGGGGGCAGGGACCTGTCTAAGATTAATAAAATATTGTAACCCAACCTGAGACCTCCAGGTATAGGGCGGGACAGAAATATAAACAAACAAACAAATAAATATTAAAGTATAATATTATTTGCTTCTTGCAGGCCAGTGGACACTTCCAATGAAGTAATCCAAGGAAGGAAAACTCCTTCAAACTACAGAACCCTCATCCTCAGGAAAATATGTTATTCAATGCTCATACCCACCCTTTTGTGGGTTCTGAATCGTTTTGTGTGTTTCTATGTAGGCAAATGAGGACAGATGCTGTACTAAGGCTGCATCCAGATAGCACTTATTCTGCTATACTTTGATGTTCTGGAGTATGCTTTAATGTCCAAATATAGCAAGATACGTAACCAAATTCTGGATGCCACCAGCAAATGTGGTTTCATTCCAGAAAAGGTCTTGGCATTCCATGCGTTGGGATAATTGCTTGCTGGCTGGCTTATCACAGCCACAGATCAGAAATATTCTGATTTCTCTTCAGATCTTACAATTTTTTAAAAAATCTTAATATTTTAAAATCCTCTCTCTATCTTATGTGCCTCATCCAGTCTGTTTCTGCCTAGAGAAACTGTCACATGAGCTACGTTTCAGTTAGAAACAGGAACTAGCTGATATGATCAAAGTTCTTACCATCAGTGCATTGTGAATGAGGGCCTGAAGGCTTTTCCATGTTAACTCTCAACACTGTGAAATACAGTGGAACACCCATGCTACAAACTTTATGCTAATAGGATAATAACACCAAAACCACTGCCTAACGTGTGGCTTGCAGAAATATCACATAAATGCATGCCACAAACTGATCAAATGAATAACTAGTGATTTATGCAAAATTAGATGAACCCTGTAGGACCCCGCCAATATACCTATAAGCTAAAGCTCTTGAATTCAAGTAGCACTTCTACAAGAAGATAAACAAGGCAAGTTCCCAGAAATTGATCTCTTCAGGCCCAAGTGCTCCATTTTAGATTTGCAAAATGGATATGATAGCCATGTTTAAAATGTGCTTACATTCCTAAAAAGGTTTATTGCAAAAAACAAGGTAATGATTACCAGTTTCTGGGGGCTGGTAACCATCACAGGACAGCAAAATTGCAAACCATCTCATTCTATTTTCTCACTCTCTGATGCAAACGCAGTCTTGAGCCTTTTGGAAAATGTCTTCAGAGCTCCTACAAATGGCTAACAATCAAAGTCATATGCATTGCAAAGCTGAAACTTGGATCGTATAAACATCTGCCCTTGGGAAAGCAAAATTAGCGCCAGCTCTCTGGCAGCATTCTGCAGTTTGGATGGTCTCCCTCAGCTGATGCCACAGAAAATATATCAGTGGGCATATGACAAAAGTCAGGTTAAAAATATCCCACTAGGGTGTCTCAAATATCCTTTGTATAAAGTACAGTGCAACCACAGGCTACACTCCTATGACATGGTAAATCATAGTTAATGTTTTATTTGTTCTAGATGTGCAAATGGCTTGTGCTTCACTGTTCCCTAGCACCTAACCAACTCTGCCTCATTTCAAAAAGAGATCAGAAAAGCCCCACCCTGCAACTGCTTGAATGAGAGACCACCAGGAAAGCTCAGACCTACAGGCTAGATTGGAAATTGAGAAAACATCTTGGAAAAAGGCAGTGCCAAAGTACTTCTGTATTGTTAATTGGACAACTATCTGAACATACTCACCAGGAGCTGAGCTCAACTCTAGGGTATCTTTACTTTTTGGTATGTCACTAGTAGGGATATAGACGAATATTCGAAACACTCAAAATTTGATTGAATTTCATAAAACTTCAACATTCAAATTCAAATCAAATGTCTCTAAATTAGAATTTAACATTGGAATGAATTTTTGAATCTTTTGAATCATCTGTACGAATCATTTGGACATTCATATGTGTACATACATTTCCTATGCATCTTATTCGTACCTGTATGCATTTGTACCGATACGTACGGCGCGAAACCAGAATGCATACGGGATAAAAACGGGATGCGTGCAAATGTGTATGGATGCATATAAACACATTTGAATGTTGCCAACATCCACGTCTTCAAATACGAATCAAAAATTTGCATGAATAGATTCAAATGTATTTGATTCCAAAAGAATGTGAATACATTCAAATTTTAAACACTCAAATCAATTCAAATTTTCAGATATTTGATTTGAATTGAATTGAATCCCAAAAAATTGAACATCCCTAGTTACTAGACCAAACTCAGGGTTTTCTCTGAGCAAGGGGGATGATGCTTCATTTTGCCTTCAAAAAAACAATGATTTAAAGCATGTTTGATTCCAAAATCACATGGAAATGAGCCATCTACCAGATATGAAGGCAGCGCTAAGCCAGAAATTGTGGCTGTTGCTCCTGCTAACAGACAGGATGGAGAAAGAAAGAGTAATTGTCACAGTCATAGTAGAAGAGCAGGAGGCAAGTTGTGAATTCAACAAAATTGCTTTGGCGCAAAAATATTATCCTGGTTAGTCCATTTTTTTTAGTCCAGTGGGGTTCCCCCTGGGCAGACAATGTAGCACAGTGGCTGGAGCACCAAGCTAGAACCTCAAGTTGGAATCACCACTCTGCCGTGAGAGCTCAATGGGTGACCTTGGGCCAATGACAACCTCTTAGACTATCCTAATTCTGAGGCTTGTTGTGGAGATACCATAGAGGGAAGGAACATGGTGTGCACTGCCTTGGGCTCTTTGGAGGAAAGGCAGGATCTAAATAGCATAAATAAATAAAAGGTGCCTAATATCCAAGGCAGCCAAATTAGTTAGATAACTCAGGTTTACCATCTTTTTATCATGATGCAGGATCTGCTACCTGGAGCAATTCCTGTACTAATGTAGATTTGGATCTACTGCCTGCCAGCGGTTGATACAACCAGTGTTGAAACTCTTCAGCCTAGCCAATTTAGGCTTCACATTTGGATCAGAGACAAGAGCGAATGTTAACTAAAGTAAATAAATGTGAGGAAAGACTTGAGGCAGAACGAGTGGCGCTCCCATTTGTAAATTGTGAGGCCTGTTAAATAGGAATGCCATGCTGCAGAAAATTCAGGAAAACACAACTTTCCTTTTTTGGATGGCTGAGGTGGCCGATCCATGCCTCTCCAGTTATTGCTAAACCAAAACTTTTGGTTTAGCAACTTATTTAGCAGCTGCTGACACAAACTGCCCAGCTGTCACCACCAACCTACAGATGTGCTCTGGAGTTCTTCACTCCAACCTCCGCCATGGCCAGCGGCTGCAGGTGAAGGGCAGTGCAATCTAACATCATCTGAGGATTAAACGGCTGGAATGCCAGAGAAAAGATGGATCTCCGCTCACGCATGAAAGCCACTGGATGCCCTACAGCCAGGTGCAAAGAAAAAAATGGGACCACGGAGAGGACCACGGATATGGTCCCGAGCTTCTTGGAAGAAGGATAAGATCAAAATACGAAGGAAAAAAATTAAGACCTGCAACAGAACGTTGTCACCTTTGCTGCACCTGAACCCAGCCTTCCTCTATTTTAGGACTTCCCTTCTATTTTATCTCCCTTCTTCTGGTTTCCCATTTTTTTCCACTGAGAGCCAAACCTATGAGAAGCCTGCACGCTTCGTATCAATGAGCTGTTCTCCCCCTTTAGGGTCTTCTCTTCGGCAAACCTTGGTGGCTCCCCAGACCTGTCCAATGATCGTTTTCTGTAGGTGATTCAGTTTTGCTTTCCCAGTTTTGTCTACACGAGAACCAACGGCAGGGAAAAAGCACAGGCTAAAACCAGAGCACTAGCCCTTTCCAGACCTCTTTGCGCTCACCCGGGCTGATCCTTTCCACCTGAACTGTCAACCTCTGCTCTCCCTGATCTGTGAGTCCCCTACGAAGCCGCCACCTCGAGGATCGCACGCCAACAGCAATCCACACCCACCCAAAAAAGCCATCAGGGGTTCATACGAGCCTGAAGGAACTAAGCCACATCCCGTTGGCGCAAAGACACTTCCCTGTCAACAGGGGAAGGCTCAGCCAGCCACGAAGCAGAAGGTGCATTTGCAGAAGGCGCCACCCAGATCCGAGGACCGATGGCCCAACGAGGGCAGCTGTCCTACCAGGGCAGACCCCGAAGCCCTCGGGCGCGCCGTCCAAAGGAGCGCCGCACCTGCCGCCTCCTTCCACCGGAGGAGAGAAGCAGCGGGAGGCGCAGGCGGGTTCCTCCCCTCTCCTTGCCCCAGGAAGGTAAGGGGAGACCGACGTCCGGTCCCCCCCCCGCCCCGCAACTCACCAGTTGCCCGAGCCCACGATGCAGACCCGCAAAGGAGGCGCCGCCAGAGCCATGGGAGCGCCTGAAGGACGTGCCACTGCTCGGCTCTCGCCGCCGGGGGACGCAGCGCCCGGGAGACCCAGAGACACTGAATGCCACACCTGCCCCTCCAATGGCCGCTGCAAATGTTCCGCTCTCGGCCATGCAGAGGAGGCACAGAGATAACCCCGCCTCCAAGCCTCGCCAGGTACCACCCTCGCCCGGCGCTTGCTGGGAAGTGTAGTCTTCGGAAACGCTTGTGCCTTGGGCTGGGGGTCCATTTAGTCCAGCGTCTGGGTCCCGAGCAGCGAATGGAGGGAAATGCGCTGAGTTTGCCGGTGTACAGATGGAAGCGTTGATCGAGGGGGGGGGGGGGGGGGAGCCGGACTCTTATCTGGGAATGCCGCGTTTGATTCCGCACACCTCCATGAAGCCAGCTGGGTGACTTTGGGCTAGTCACAGCTCTTTTCTGAGCTCTCAAACCACCACCTATCTCACAGGGTGTTCTGTTGTGGGGAGAAGAATGGATGGTTTGTCAGCCGCTTTGAGTCCCCTTAAATGGGTGAGCAAAGTGGGGTACAAAAGCCAATTCTTCTTCCTCCACGAAGCCAGCTGGGTGACCTCGGGCTAGTCACAGCTCTCTTCTGAACTCTCACGGGGTGTTCTGTTGTGGGGAGAAGAATGGATGGTTTGTCAGCTGCTTTGAGTCCCCTTAAATGGGCACGAAAACAGGGTGGAAAAGCCAACTCTTCTTCTTCTAAGCGCCCTCAAGCAGCCAGTGTCCACTTCCACCCCCGAAAGAATTTAAGAAGAAGGCCTAGTTCCCCTCTCCGCCACTTCTTAGGTACCTCTCCGGTCTGTAGCCCGCTCCTGGTTGACCAAATGGGCACCATGATGCGTACCCCTATACAGTTTTCTTAGCAGAGATGCAGAGCTGTTTTGCCATTGCCTACTTCTGGGGAGAGACTGGGCGTCAAACCGAAGACCATCCTGCTTCCCAGACAGTTTGCTTCCACAGGTTCTCTGCTGTATCTCTACTGCCTTTTGGCATATGCTACGTTATGAGTACTTCTTCAAGAAAGGCGATTGAGTCGGTTTGAGTTCCAGGAAGTTTGCTTTCAGAGACTGCAACCTAAATGCAAGCTTACACCTTCTTACTTGAGGGTAAGCCCTGTTGAGTCCAAGCAGAACAAGGGCTACACTGCCAAAACCCAAGCTAGTGGAAAGCGGATGGTAAATGCTGAATAGTTACATAAAGAGGTAAGTGCCAATTCCACCTGAGGTAGGCTGCCAAGAAGGAAGGGAGAAGGTTCCTATGACTTTAATAGCAGCATAAAAGAGGTAATTAGATGTAGCATATCACTGATGGGACATCAGTTACAGACCCCCTCCTCTTCTCTGCAGCTATTAAAGGTAAAGGAGCTCCATATTCTATCCCACGTCCATTTTGTCTAGAGTAAGTGTGTGAACAGTTGCACCTATGCACTTAAGTAAACAGGTAAATGAATCCTATTGAATTCAGTGACTTTTTACTCTCAGTTAAGGGAAAGCAGAGTGTTGCTGGTTTGATCCTCAGCCTCTTCCTGGAAGAAGGCAACAGCAAAACACTTCTGTATCTCTGACAAGAAAGCTGGATGGAGGTGCCGATGTAGTCAGCCAGGAGCTGGCCACAATTCACTAGAACTCAACACCATTCACTGGAAACACCTTTGCCCAGGGCTGGGTGCTTCTGAATACCTGAGCATGTTCTTCCATTTTCCTGGAATGCCTGTGGGGAGATCTCTGTTCCTGCTCTTGCCTTTTCCATCATCACAATCAATGGGATCCCCTCTTTTGCCATTCACAATCTCTTATCATCCTATATGCACAGCGGTGATTGCAAGGGGGAAACAAATGAAAATTTAGAGAGAAAACTTTGAAGAACAACTGAGATCCAGCTCTACTCTGCCCCCTTCTATAATACTACAGGCTTACTAGGACTTTCTCCCCCTCCCTGATCAAAGAATGCCAGGGCTCCTTGTGCCTTGAAAACACAAATATAAGATGGGGAAAAGCAAAGAACATTTTAATTCCAGCCTTGAAACGCTGAATCCTTGACACAGCCAAAGAAAGGTTGCTGTGACAGATGTTCTCCATGCAACCTACCTTCCAGATCAGGATTGATGACATCTGGGACTGTGCTTCATTCTTTTGTTCCTCAAAGTGCAAAAGTGATCTCATTTGTTGATGATGGGGACCATTAAGCCATAGTTGACTGCATGGGCAACTTCATGGACCTCTCTATGTAGTTTTCTTGCTTCCTAGGCTGCTTGCATTATCTAACCCTAACCCTTCAACCTTATTAGCCAACCAGGCAGAATTTGAACCAGCCCAGATGCTCTTTAAATAGAAAAAAGCAACTACATTTGCTTCTGGCTTTGTCTTTATGGTCTTCCAAACACCATTTTAAAACCCTTATCATGAGCGGAAGGGCCTATATTCTTTACTTTTTTACTTATTCTTTTTTGAAGCGATTTCTTCTACTTACTCTTTATGAAGCAATTCCTTTCTCCATCCCTTTGTCTTCTTGGACATCATGGTTTATTAAGTCTCTAGTGATCCGTGTATCACATCTGTCATGTACGTTTGCATTTTTGTAAAAGCGAGCCAGCCTTACACTGTCACTGCAAATGGACTATTAACCTGATCCCAAAAGGCAAAAAAAAGAAAAAGAAAAGAAAGAAAAGAAAAGAAAAAGAAAAAAGTATGGAAAGGAAAGAAAAATAAGGTGCATCTGCTCCCTTTCTAGACCTTGCTCCTATGAGAATTAACATCAAACATCAACAAAACCAAAAGCAAGTACTGTAAACGTACAGGGCCAGGTACCTGTAGTATGAAGAACACAGGAGGGCCATGTCCCTATGCAACTTTCGCTCAGTTCTAAATGCAGGATCGGCAAGATTCGTCCTCGTATGTTTTGGATCTGGTCTGTGAAAAGTGCACCAAATTCCCCCAACCTGTGCCAGAAGGGTGCCAAATTTGATACCTGAAAAAAGAAGTCTCGGGACAGTTTGAGGGACCAGCAGTGAGCCGGGAACACACATGGGGACAGTGCATGATCTCAGCAGACAGGAAAGAGGTTTGAGTTTTAAAGCCAAGCCTCTGTCCTGTCAGCCAAGATTGTAAACAGGGGTTGTACAAGGGGTTGAGATTTCTCTCTTTTCCAGGGGGGCAATACTTTTCCAACACTTTTTCATGCAAGGGGATAGACAGTCCTACAACCTACTGCTGAACCCATCAAAGGAGTGAAGGAAGAGTGATTTTAAAAACAAGGATCAATATGCCCTTCATCATAATGGCAGAATGTGCATAATACTGATACTGGACAAACCAAGGCAGTCCATTTAGAAGTGGGATCTTCAAAGTGTACTTTATGTAGGCATGCAAGGAAATGCCACAAAGATTTCTCGGTGATGGGCTGAAGGCTCATTCCAATGCATATTGTGTGAACTGTATCCCCTGAATTAATCCACACTTGTTCTACTGTGACCCAACAAGAAGATCTGAAGATGATATTTTAGAAATAGAAATAGGATTGTTCGTTACCGATCGTAGTAACAGGGAAACACGAGCAAACAACAAACATTTATCTCCAGTAGTAACCCAAGGTGAATTTATATACTAGAAATAAAGCATTTCTTATCTGGGAATACTGGGTTTGATTCCGCACTCCTCCATGAAGCCAGCTGGGTGACCTTGGGTGAGTCACAGCTCTCTTCTGAGCTCTCACAGCCCCACCTACCTCACAGGGTGTTCTGTTGTGAGGAGAAGAACAGAAGTTTTGTCAGTTGCTTTGAGTCCCCTTAAATGACCTGTACATCAGCAGGTAGGGCAATCCTTGAGGGCAGGTGGCCAAAAAAAGCCCTGTTTGACTGTAGTGAAATGGATTAAAAGGTGATATGAGAAACAAGTCATTTCCTTGGTGTTTTTTGCTTCTATACCATGAAGTTTCTTCTGCATTGTTGCTTATCTTATGCTTATTGTCTTCACAGTAATCCCTTTGTATCAGCAATCTTCATTCTTTTTGAAGTGCTCTGGGAATGAAAATACATTATCAACTTCAGCACTACAATTATTTTGAAAGTGAGTTGAGATGAACTTTGTCTTGTTCCTGAAAACCAACCTCAATATCTTTACAAGGCTGGTGTTTGCTTTTTTAAATAGACTGCCTTCACTGCAATCTAACCTGTCTTCTCATTTGGCCAAAATATTTGAGTTTCATCTTCAATATTTATCCTTCCAATGATCTAATCTCCTTGAAATCCAAGGGACTTACAAAAGGTTTCTCTAACACCACAGTTTGAAAGCATCAATTCCTTGGGGCTTAGTCTATGGTCATGCCTTGCTGAAATAGTCCTTATTAAAAAGCTGGACTGAAAACACACTAGCTCTGATCACACCCAGTACCTGATTATCTGTCCTCAGTTTGGGTCACTATACTCACACCTTTCTGTTCCCATCCTAAGACTCCTTTACAAGACTTTTTTTAGATCTCCACTCATCTCTATCGTCACAACACCCCCTCAAACATAGGGCAAAAAAGAAGTCAAATCCGTGCAGTATCCACCCACTATAGTCTCTGCCCCAATCACATCCCAGAAATGAAGATGGATTAACACTCTATAATGGCTTGAGACCTGTAAAAATTCTGACTCAAGAAAATATGACTGAAGAGAAGAAAGTCCACAAATAAATGGATAGGACTAAAAAGGTGTGAGCAGTGGGGCCGATGGACTGAAGAAGATTAAAGTGAAGATGTGACCACAGCCTTAGCCTTCTTTATAGTTCAAACTCTCACAGCCAGCCGGGGCCAGTTGCTATGGTCTTAGTTGTTTTTCATTGTTGAACTTCAAGTCAGCTTTTGCCCTCTCCTCTAACACCATCATCAAAAAGGCTCCTTAATTCTCTGCCATCAGATTGGTAACCTCTGTAGATCTGAGGTTGTTCATATTTCTCCTGGCAATATTGATTCCAGCTTTTGATTCATTCAACCTGGCGTTCCCCATTATGCACACTACATATAGGTTAAACAAATAAGAGGATGATATACAGCCTTATTGTGCAGTTTCCTCAGGAAACATGTAGGGTACTCCACTCTCTTTAAGAATCTGCCACAATTTTTTGTGATCCAGACAGTCAAAGACTTGAGCATAATCAATGAGGCAGAAGTAGATGTTTTTCTGGAGCTCCCTTGCTTTCTCCATAATCTAGGATTATTGGCAATTTGATTTCCAGTTCTCTGCTTCTTCGAAAAACAGCTTGCACTTCTGGTAGTTTTCTGTGTATTGGTAAAACCTAGGTTGCAGACCCTTGTTTACCAATCCTGTAAGGCAGAATAGCCATTGTTTTCTTATTTGCATGGCCAAAATATCAAGCTTGGAGGGTGGCCATTATCAAGGAGGAGGTTTTAAAGGGACAGACTTCTTATATTTCAGGATCTAAGGCAGATCAAGGTATTGGAGTAGAAAAAAGAGAAACACTATAAGCAACTCCAACATTCTCAACACACTAAATCACATTTAAGTTGATAAGTGGCTCTGTGGTAATTAACATAACAAATTACATTAAACCAGCATTTATAATCTTTTAATGGTTCTACCTCCTCTGGGATTTTATTCCAAATTGGATTAAATAACCCACTACACTTGAACTTTTCTTTCAGAATGGAAGCACTAATTCATGATGTCTCCTGTGTATAGATGTACCAGATGTTCAGGAAATGGCAGGCTGACATTATTATATCTTTTATTTATATGAACAAACTGGTCCCAGTACCTAAGTGAATGCTAAATAAGATGGGAAACAAGATCTACAACAAAATGTTGCAGTGTGGGATGCATGATCCCAGCCACTCCATTCCATGCTCAGTCCACACTGAGCTACTGCAGAGGTGACTGGTACCCAAATGGGCTGAGGAAGAGGGCAAGTCAACTGTAAAGAGAAAGTACCAGGGGTCAGATTGTGTTGGATGTAGGCTCCCCCTTCAGGTGCCTTGAGCCAAGAGGGAAGGGGCAGGGGGTGGGACTGTGCAGTGTTCGTCAGCCATGCAGTGCTAGGGTATCCCGCGGGCCATGCTGGGGCAGTAAGTGTGGCTGAAGGTCTGGAGGTGTGGCTAGTGGGGGAACGTCTGACCTTTCTTGGCAGTTGCCAAACATGCCAGGAAGTGGCAATCTGAACTGTCCCAAGGGGAATCAAGTTGTGCAGCCCCTGGTCTCCCTTCCTTCATCTGGATTTTGCCACGTGTTCTTTCAAGCTCGGTCCACCTCCTCATTCAGCCTCTGCACATCTGCTGCCTCCTCATCCCCGAAGAAGCCGGAGGCTGCCTTCTTAAGTAAGTCAAAACATTGTGTGAGGAAGTCGAAAAGGCAGGAATTAAGAAATGATCAATGCAATTACTGGCAAATAACACTTGTATTCTTCTCTTTTTTTAAATTGATCTTTTCATTATTACATTCCATGCAATATATCACTTCTCCATACAAGAATCCATGGAACAATTGTTTTCAAAACTGATCACCCAGTTCCAGTGTGAACTCCCCCCCTTGATCAGCATATCAAGATGTAAGGGTTGTTCTGTATGCAGCTCACACAACATCATCATGGATGGCCTCAGCAAATCTGCTTCATAGATCAGTATGCAACACCACAAAATCATCTTTATACTGTGTGCTTTCTTCCCAGAGGCCTTTTCTGATTAAGCCCTTTTCACTAGAACAGTTTCTTCTCTGATCTCTGTTTTCCAGATAGAAGCTAAATGAGCTCAATGTTGCAATGACATTGGATTCTTCTTTGTTACCCTTGTATTTTATGCAGCCATATATTTAGATTTCCTTCTGTTGTCTTCAGCAGTTTGCAGTTGGCTACACAGTAAAATAATAACATTTAGAAAATCCAAATGATTGAATAAACTAACAAAAATTCCCATTAACTTTTATATAAATGTCTCCTTTTGCTGTGAAGTAAGGAGATGCTATTGTGAGACCCAAAAGAGTTACTGATCACTTTGTGGATGTGTCCTCTTGCTCTGAAGGTGGATTGCTTTTGGGGTTTACATAACAACAATGAATGACTGAATACAGAACCAACACCGGCAAATACCCTTATGTGGCTGACCTGCTTCCTTTAAAAAGGGAAACAGAGCACTAGAACAGAATTCACTGGATTGGCAGCCTTACCACAACTCTAGACAATCAGATCACACGTTACAGGCTTGTTCTTAAAATTATATATCCAGGAAGCAGTCACCACTGCCTAGTCATGATAGAGTGCTATATTCTTGATAGAGTTTATATTCTTTGATGCAAAAATTAATAGTATTAAAAATTCTCCTGTTGAAATTTATGGTACATGGCTAAAATCATAGGTACGGTTGTCTGTTGTTTTGTCATGCATCTAGTTTACCCTTCCTTCTTATCTTCATATTTGTTCCCCAATTTGTTTCTTTTTAAGTGTTCTATCTCTGTCAGTACTAACTCACTAGCAGTTATTATAGAACTGTTATTTATCTCTCTGTCTGCTTTCAGAATGCAACTGATATTACCCAGATGACTTGATGAGCACAGGAAAGCATGAACAAGCTCTGGGATGGTTCTCTCAGTCTTCAGTTTGACCCTCCTCCTCCTTTTTAACTAAAGGAATAGGTAGATTTAAATGGAGACATGCAGCCTGTAGTCTTGTTTTTGGTTTTTTCCATCTTGCCTAATCAAAGCAAACAGCACTGTTAGGGAAAGGCAGAAGAAATGAAAGAGGGGATGATAGAAATATTCCATCAGGGTCCCCACTCAGAGTTTCTGAACTGATATTTCAAACAATATTTTAGATGTGTCTTTGGATGCATTCACACCCAACTTTTATTCTTTTAAAAGGCCCAGCGAGGCAGCTTAGAGATGGCTCACCAAGTGGGTTCATGCGCTGCTGTCTGCATCCTGGAGCACCTTGGTCCTCCATAGTTGTGAAGAAGCAAAGCCTTATCCACAGCTTAACTTGGAGTGATTGGTGAGCTCCTAGTCACTCCTGCACCCAGTGTTTACATCTCTTCTGGGTGCAAATGCTGGGGAGGCGGGTAGAGCGGCTGCAGCTACAGTCATGCACCATGTTATTGTCATGGCAACAGCTTTCAGGGTATAATCAGATACCTTTAAAGGGATGCCTCTTGGATGAATTTGAGGCTCAAGGGTTACACATAAATTACTAAAAGTCAACTTACTATGTCCCCAAACCTCTGAATGTGCATCCCTCTTCCAGACAGGAGATAATCACTCTGAGGATGACTCACCTTTGTGGGTGGTTTGGGTGGGAAGCTATGGAGGCTCTTGTAGCCAATCTCATCCTGGAAATGGCTGCTATGGATGACCAGTCAGAGCCATGGAAACCTGGCAGACAAGTGGCCCAACAATGGTAAGTATTCATCATAACAGAAGGCAACGATGAAGGAAGAGAGAAGTGAGCTACTGTTTTAGGTGCTTATTCAAAACACTTTGTGACACTTTTTAAAAATGCGTATGCAAATAGGGTGAACCCTAGTAAAAGGATGATTGATTGCACCTTAGGTGTGAGAACTAGTCTTGGAGTGTTTTCACATTTGGCAGCTAAGGGAACTCCTGGGGAACACTTGAACGCAGCGCACACATTTTGTCGGAGCTGCTATTTGCTGACATGCAGTTCAGTGAATTCAGGAGTTCCCTAGAAGTGTGTGGATACAGAGCCATTCTAAGTGCTCTTCACCTACAATCTCTGCAAGCAGTTGTGGCTCTGTCCTCACTTCTCCCTGCTGGGAGAAGTTCAGAGGGAGCCTGGGGAGGGGTTGAGCAATTGCAGTTAGCTCTGCATCACCCCATCACCACAGCAACAGTGCCAAAAACAGGTGCGTTGGTGCTGTTGCTTGGTTCTTTGATTGCCACCATAATGATGGTGAAGTACTGGTGAGGTTAGGGAGAGAGCTGGCATCCAAAATATGGATGCTGGAACTATTACCTGTTTGGCTTCCTGGGGAGGTACTCTCCAGGAAACGAAGGTGCAGAAAAGCCCTTGCCTTCTTCACTAGGGAGCCATTTTCTAGTCATACCTTTGGAGTTGGGAGATCCAGGGCACGTTCTATGGTGGTGCTGAAATAATTCCAGGAAGTGGCTGTTATGAAAATTGATGTTTTCCTAGAGGTACCACTTGAAGAATCCACTTTTGCCGTTCTGTGTTGGAGTACACAGATGGTGGACTGCAACAGTATACCAATACTGACATTTTACATAAGAACATAAGAGGAGCCTTGCTAGATCAGGCCATCTAGACCAGCATTCTGTCCCACACTGTGGTCCACCTAACTGCCTAAAGGCATCTCAAGCAGAAGTCAAGGGCAAAACCTTCAGCTGCTTTTGAATCCCAGCAAATAGCCTTCAGAGGCAGTCTGCCTTTGGTTATCCAAATAAATAAAAAAGAATAACGATCTCAATGACAATTATATAAACAAAATGACAATTGTAGAACAACAGACTCACTATATTATACTAAAAACAAAACTCTCTGCAACCAAATAAAGGAAGCCTCAAGATATACGCTAATATAATTGATATAGTAACAATTTAAAATGTTCAACTTTAAACTTTGTTTTCATAAAGTTAAACTGATATGGAACAATAGTAATCTGTCAGTAATTTAAATAGTTTAACGTCTGGTAGTATATTGGGAGTGGGTTATTTATTTATTTATTTCCATTTTATACTACCTTTCCAAAAGAAAATTTGCACAAGGCAGTTTAAAACAAACAGAAAATACGCAGTGCAAAGTAATAATCAAAACATTATAATAAAGATACATTATAAAAAATGCACATCATACAAAACATTGCAAAATAAACCAAACACACACAAATTGAGGCAGCTGAGGCCAAGTGGAGTCCAGAGCAGCCAACCAAAGGTCCCAGTCCCACAATGAATCACCTCCTTCAAGAGATCTGTGCCCAGCGAGACTGAAGAGTCACCCAGAGGTCAGAGTGGTCTAGGTTGCCACCACTAGATCACCCTCATCAATGATGACAAGGTTCTTCTCCTTGGGCAGGGCTTCTGGCAACTGAAAGCCATAAGCAGCTATCCTTTATGGTCTCTGGTATAGCCGAGGCCAGGTGGAGTCCAGATCAGCCGACAAGAAAGGCCCAGTCCTGCAAGGAAGCAGTTCCAAATTATCGGGGCCCGTCCAGGCTGGAGAGTCATCCAGAGGGCAGAGTGGTCTAGGCTGCCACCACTAGACGGCCATCTTTTGAGGGATGCCCAAGGTCCTTGGGCAGAGCTAATATTATATGCATAATGCTAGCTAAAGTTGACCATATATTTCCCCTTCGCCTTAACCTCAGTGATTTTCTTTCTGGATCAAACATGACGCAGAAGCTGAAAGCAGGGTTGTTACTACATTTCTAGAGTTTCATCACTTTCCCTGTTAAAATCAGCTTTTCTCTGTCACACATTTAACAAGGACACAGCTGTCAACAATTCAGGAAACTCCACCCTGAGGAAACATTTAAGGGCAGTATATACAAAATAAATGAATTTGCTAACCTGTATGTTTCCGGTGTTCCAACATTTGCTGCCAATGTTTGATGCACAATTTAACCCTAACAGGAAACACGTTAATTTCCAAGGCCATCCTGCTATCATTTTCCTTACAGGAACTCATTCCAGTTTGTACTGTTCTAGCCTATTCTTTGGGAGTGGCTGCAGCTTAGTGGTAGAGCAAACTGCTTAGAAAACAGGGAGTTGCTGGTTCGATCCCCAGCCTGCCCATGGACGTAAGGGTTGGGAAACCATGTCCCTATCTCTACCAAGAAAACTGCATAAAGGTGCCGATGCAGTCAACCAAGAGTTGGTGATAACTTGGTGGTACCCAGTAACCACTCCTCTGGGTCCACTCCTCTGGAAACAAATCTGTGTGAAAGTCAATGGAACTAGCCTTCATTGAAGCCAAAACTGAAAAACTTGTATTTCCTCCAAAATGTTAACTCTAATATAGCAATGACTACAGTTATCCAGTGATGTAACTTGGTATAAGTTACAATGTATAGCAGTAGAGGCTCACCTTTAAAAAAAAATAGAATGGCAAAATAGAGAAATTCTATGCAAAAGCTTGAAGGAGGAGAAGAGTTGGCTTTTCTCACTCATTTAAGGGGATTCAAAGTGGCTGACAAAGCTTTTCTATTCCTCTCCCCACACCAGACACCCTGAGAGGTAGGTGGGGCTGTAAGAGCTCAGAAGAGAGCTGTGACTCGCTCACAGTCACCCCGCTGGCTTCATGGAGCAGGGTGGAATCAAACCCAGTATTCCCAGATAAGAGCCCAGCTCCCTAACCACTACAGCAAAGGAAGGAAGAATGAGTTGGTCCTTCATCTCTTGTGGATGCTGGTAGAACATCCTGTTTATCTAATGCTGGCTTGTATTTACTAGGAAACAGAGGTAACAGCACTCATATTTTAAGCTCTACACTGGGATTTCCCAGACTTTGGTGATTTGCAGTCCACCAATCAATGACCTGCCCAAACCCTTTTGCTTGGAATATACGGTTTTTTTCATATAAACAATCCGTGTGCTGCTGCTATCCTCCACAGCAGAGCTATTTTAATTTCTTGACCACCTACAAGTGGGGTGTGGCCTATATTTGGGAAGTCCCGGTCTAGCTGTTTGGTACCTGAAGGAATACCTGCTCTCAATATGAGATTGCCCTTATGTTCAGATCACTTAGTGAGGCTCCTCCCTGGATCCGTTTGCATTATAAAGCAAATAATGACTAGGAGGCAGCATTCCCATTACAAGCTTAAAACAGTTTTGAAATGGTTTCTATCCTCACAGTCCCCACGTCAGGTTGGCTTAACATGCTTTCCGCATGTTAAATCGCCCCAAAGAGTTCTAAATGTAAACACTCATTTCAACAGGTCTCGTTCTGGTTCTTGCATTTGAAATGTTTTACATTTCTTTCTGTGGGAACGGTACCATTTTAGTGGGATGAGAATGCATGTTTAGGGTTTCCCTCCCCCAATAGCTTGCTTCCAAAGATAGTGATTTCACTGTAAAAACCCACTCCCTGCAGCAGCAGTGACTCTAGCAATCCACCCACTTCACACCTGATAACAATGTTGCAATTCTGCACAATTCTGGCTCTTTAAAAGTTCTGACCTTTAGAAAGGGAAAGGAAGGAAAGCTGCTGCAGGTTCTGGGAGATGTGTGAATGTTCAGGGCTGTGTGTGTAGGAGGCAGCGGCAGCAGAGCCAGGGTGCTTTTTTCGGAGGGAACCCCTGCTAGGATGGTGACTGTGGAGGTGAGCGGGTGAAGCGGGCTTGAGTTGCTGCTTTTGCTGTGTGCCCCGGGCAATGGGGAAAGGAGGGGAAAGAATCGCTGGCTGCCCGGTGCGGTTATTCATCCATCCATGAAAGCGGCAGCCACCCAGCCAGGCTCCATGAAGGGGTCGGTTATGGGTGGCGTGTTCAAGGCAGGAGGAAGAGGGCAGGGCAGACCCTAAAGATGGCTTTTAGAAAGTAGCCACTTGAGTCCCCCCTTGAGTCATGTATGCCACATACGATCCTCAGAATCCGGATCGAACGCGATTAAGTTGAAAGTAATGGGATCAGGCAAATTCATGTTAGCATCCGGTTCTATTATTTCAGTTTAGGAAAACCGTTTTAAGCTTGTAATGGGAGCGCGGCCAGAGAGAAACTATTTCTAATGCCAAACCACAAGACCCTTTAGGCAGTAGTGAAGATACTATTAGGAGTGGACAACCCCCCCCAAAAGCATATTCCCCCTTGACTCCCTCTCACCCTCACCTGAAATATATAAGGCAGTTGTTTTCTCTGTGTTGTACATATGTTTGACAAGAGCCCATGGTTGTTCTGAGAGTCTTGACAATGGAGCATAGCACTCTGGAAGAATGGCTCTCCAGCTTCTACACTTCCTAGGCCAATGCACACTTCTGTGACTGTGACGCCTACAGTCTCACACATTTGCCGGGGTGACCTAAGTGACAAGACATTCTGCATTCTAAAAGGAAGAAAAAACCTTGTCTGGATTGCATTTTAAGAGAAAGCACCAGCAGTGAGAACAGGGAGGCCCAAAATGGTGTAGCTGGTGGGCTAGCAGCAGCAAGGGGCTCCTAGTTTTCATAACCCAGACTTGGTGGTGGCACTGCTCATCAGTGGCAAACCCCTTTGTGATTGTCCTTGAATCCCATGGTTCTTCTCTTCTGCTGGGGAACTGAGTTGCATGGTCACCCCCAAACCGTCTTGGCTGATCTTATATGCAGTGAAGGACACCATCCCATAGCCATGCTGGTCCAAGCAGCTTCTGCTGGCAAAGGGGAGGCATCTTGCCCCTGGCTTCTGCCAACAAGGGGTGATTTTGCACTTCCCATCCACTGGATGGTAAAGGAGCGCGATGAACCAATGTTGACTAGCACTCACACTTGGAGCAGTGGTCAACAATAGCCATCCCCCCACCCCTGCAATTGAATACTTACCTTGATTCGATTGTGGAGCTGGTCCTTCATGATGACACTGTCGTGTCAGGAGGGTAGCAGGGCTGCCAGCGAGTCCAGCTGAGGTGCAAATGCTCCCCAGCTAAAGACAACAGGTAAGTGATTGGGGAAGGTTGGGGAGGATATGGAGCGTGATTTCATGCTTCATAGGTAGTGCATGATTAGGGAACTTCTGGAAAGGCAGGGAGCGCTTGGAGGCCATAGCAACCTCCTCCAAGTGCAGATATCCTTCTCCAGAAGTTCCCTAATCATGCGTTACCAACCCAAGTGTGAATTGCCCTAAGATGCCTTCACTACCTATCTGACTATCACAATGCAATGCCACCTGCTGCAGAATAAGGTGCTCTTGTCCTCCTTGTGATGCTTATTGAGCAATCCAGTTGTTCACTGTAGGCTAACCGGGCATGCGGCTGGATGGACCTTTAATCCGATCTAGTGATGCTCTTATATTCATTTCCATCTCAATATTTTTCCTCCCCCTCCTAAAAGTTCATCATGTCGCTGGTTTCCATTCTGGACAGCTTCCAGTATTCATATGCAAGCTATGTGGCGAGAATCTTCTAAATATAAAAATGAATCACTAACGCTGAGTAATCGGTTTGACAGGTCCCTAAATCTCAAATTGGTGCAGGTGGTCTTGGAAGATAGAGTAAACCTTGAATTATGCTGCTTATGCACATAGCTTGACAAGCTGGCACCTTGATCCTAAACGCTGGTATCAGCGTACTGGAATGCTGACTAATCTCATGCAAACAGCTGTTCTGTCAAGTGGACAGCAAAAGCCCTGTCCATAGACTTAAGCTCCGTTCCTACTTCAGTAGTTTACTTCACCTGGTAACTTTGGCAAGTAATTATTGCTTAGTCTTAATTCTCCATCTGTAAAATGAGATTAACCTTCTCTGAAGGATGATTCCATCAACTCGGTGCCTTCCAGCTGTTTGAACCCCAAATGCCAGCAGCCCGATCCAGTCTGGTTACATCCAGTGGTGCTGATGGAAGCTTCAGCCCAAAACAGATGTGGATCACTAGGCTGGCAAAGCGGAGTGGCTTGAGCTCAGCTGGGAGAGCGACAGTTTGGAAAGCAAAGGATTGTAAGTCCAATTCTTGGTAGCCCTCCGGAAGAAGATAATGGCCAGGAAAACTGCATGCTTTGAGTACTGTCAGTAGTGACAGAAACTGTAATGGTAGAAGCTTTCCAGCATTTTAAGCAGGAATCTGTTTGCACTTACCTATGTGAAGTGGTTGCAGCCACTGCAGAGGAAGTTTGTTCTTGTGCTGCACCCACCTCCACCATCCTGGAGGGTCCAGGAACTTCTGCCAGCTGCCTCAATCATTGTGAGGTATGGAGAAGTGAAAACTTTCCCACAGCTTCACTGGGAGCAGCTGGTGAGCTCCCAGTTACTCCTGGATGCAGGTTTGCACCCTGTCCTTCATTCTCATCTGTCTTTAACAACGGGATTTACTTTGTGTATCTCTCTCAAAAGGGTAGAAACTGATCACAAGATGTATGGAGAAATCTGTGCTGAATCTGAAACAGGAATGAAATCCCGACTGACTGTTGTTGATGAAGTGGGGCCAGGCCTTTCCTTTTGTTGCAACATATCCTCTTAAGTGTGAGGCGACATCAATTTTTTCTTTTTGAATCAGCCCTGAAATCTAAACCACCAGCAGTAATGCTTTGAATCAGGCTGCCAGTGAATCCATTACGGTGGATTCAATAGGAAGTACCTGTTCCTGTATTTCTATATGAAATGTTTATTTTAGAATAACTAGGCCGAACTCTGCATTTCTCCTGGAAAAGAACCACAAAACAGTAACTGCACAGGCTGCACTCTCAATATGCATTAAGGGTGTTTTTCCACTTAGCACTTAATGGGTCCTTAATGGGTGCTTAATGGGTCCTTAAAGGGTATTCTAGTGCTAAGTGGAAAAACACCCTATGATGTTGTAGGGGGCTTCTCAATGGCATGTAGTTATTCTGAATTAAGCAATGCAAAAGAAACTGCATTATTGCTATCATGGCCAGAATGCCATTTTGGAATGCTTCTTTGCCACAGAAACAAAAAGTGCCTGAAAATAAAAGCTAAACTACCAGGCATAAATATTTCTTCTAGGCAAATCCTTTCCATGCTTTCCATTTTTGCTGGTTGTTATGAAAATGCAGTCCTGGACTTTAAGCCAGGTCTCACTGAAGCGTTTATGTTACCTTAAAAAAAAAAAAGGGAAACCGGCAAAAATATTTTACATAGGATCCGTCTATACCTAAATTTTAATTCGGTTTCAATCCACTTTCAGACTGAGGGAACACATCTGCAAAGTGACAGGCTTTTTCCCACTTCGGAAAATCCACCTTTGGGTTAGATGATGTGTGAAGAAAGTGGCTGGCGATGTTGCTGCTGCGTTTTCCCATTGCAAAAATGGACCGAGGCCGGATCAAACTGGGGGCGTCGTCGATGGGGGCGGGGGGAGACAGAGCGGATCCAAAGGGTTTCCGTTTCTGCCTACGGTGCGCGAAGGGTTGTTACCCGCCCGGAGACCTCCAGGTCTAGGGCGGGATAAAAATGTCAATAAATAAGCAAGGCCAGCCGCCCTCCCGCGCACGGCGTCTCTCGCCCGCCTCGCCGAGGCCAGTGCAGGCGGCGCGGGCGCCGTGAGGGAAAGGCAAGTCTGCGGAAACCTTCAGAAAAAACCTGGCGAGGGGGACGTCCTGAAGTCCCCCCAGCCAGCCGTTCGTTCGTTCAGACAGGCCCTGACTCGGTGTGCGTGGCCAGGTGGCTGCTCCGGCCGCTCCCGCTGCGCCTTCTGACCCTGGCGGGCTGGGAGCCGGAGAGCCCCTCCCAAGGAGGGCTCGCCTCGGAGCGCCTGGGGGTTACCCGGCCAAAGCGGCTCTTCCCTTGGCGCGCGCTTAGCTCGGGGCGGGGAGGCGAGGCGGGGCGAGGCGTTGCAGGGCGGGGGAGCGGCCGGCCAGCTGGGTGGGTGGTGGGCCGGCTGCGCGCTGGCCGAGCCCCCCGGCGGCGGAGGGAGGGGCGGTGGGCGAGGGGCGCGCATGGCGCTTTCCGGTCTCCTCCTCCGCGCATCGCCCTGCTGGCTGTTAGAAGGCGCTTCTTTCCTCCTGACGGTGCGAAGTGGGAAGCGAGCGCCGCCGGGGCACACATTTACCGCGGCGGCGGCGGCGGCTCCTGCTGCGTCGCCCGGACGGGAAGGCCGGGCTTGAGGGAACCGCGGGGACGGCCGGGGCGGATCTCCCCGCCACCGCCAGATACAAAGCGCCGCCTCCGCCCGCTCGTCGTCGTCGTCGGCAGCAGCAGGAGCCCCGCGCCGCGCCGCGCTCTGAGCCGCCGAAGGACGGCGGCAGCGGGGGTCGCCGGGCCCTGCTCCGCGTCGCCGCCCCCCTCGCCTATGAGTGGGGAATTCCCCGGCCGGTGGGGGCGTCGTCGTCGTCGTCGGCGGCGACTTCGCGCATCCGAGGCCGGAGCTGCCTCAGCAGCGCTCCATGGAGAGGACGGCCGGCGGTGGTGGCGGTGGAGGCGGCGGCGGAGAGGCGGCGGCAGCGGTGGCCACGTCCTCCGCCGCCACCGCCACCACCAGTAGCAGCGGCGGCGGCAGCAACAGCAGCAGCCGGAGCAGCAGCCGCCCAACCTCGGCGGGCTCCTCGCCCTGCTCCTCCACGAGCCGCGCGCCGCTGCCGGGGCGGCCGGGAGCAGCGGCGGCGGCGGCGGCGGCGAGGCCGGAGGGAGGCGGCGGCAGCAGTAGCAGCCCCAGTTCCGCCGCGGCCAGTCCAGGAGCGGGCGGCGGCGGCGGCGGCCTCGGAGGGGCACTGGCGGCGGGTCGGAGGGCCGAGCCCCTGCTCGAGGGCTCTCTCAGCAAGTACACCAACCTGATCCAGGGCTGGCAGAGCAGGTAAGCGGGGCACCGCAGGGACGGGCCACCCATCCTTGCTCTGTCCCACCTGGAGGCGGGGAGGGCAGAGACCGGGGGCTGCCCGGCCGGCTGCCTCCCGCACCTGCGCCCTCAGCCCGGCTGGCTCGAGGCACGGCGCCCCCTCTGGTCCATGGCCCTGGTCCCCCCCCCCAGTGTCCCTTTTACCAAAGATCCCGAAGTTCGGCTCCCCCCAGGGCCTGGCCAGAGGCGGCCGGAGCTTTTCGTGGTCGCCACACCCATTCCCGCCACCTCCCCTCCCCTCCCCTCCCGTCCCGCCTGCTCCTCCTCTCCGATCGGGTGTTGTGGTGGTGGTTCCAAGGCGTCGCCGCCTCCTTTCCCTGTAGATCAATCGCTGCAAGTTACTACTTTCTTCCTCCTTCTTTTCCTCTGCGAGGCTCTCTCGACGGCGCTTTCCCAGGGCGATCTCCCTTCCTTTCTGTGTTTACCAAAAGGCTCCAGGAGCTGCTCTTCCCAGGGGTGTTTTTCCACTGCCACTAGAAGTACCCATTAAGTACCCATTAATGGGTACAAAAATGCCATTTTGTACCCATTAATGGGTACTTAATGGGTACTTTTAGTGACAGTGGAAAAACACCCCAGAAAGCCCATTCTCTCAAACCTGGTCTCCCCTTGGTTTTTATCTGGTTTCCCTTCCTTCTCGTTTGCCTGTTGTTCCAGTGTGCTAAAGCCTTGTTGACCCTGCCCTGTCCCAGTCCTGCAAGGCGTGTGTGCAGTGAACGGTCCTGTGCATGGCACATCTTTTAATGATTTAAAAAGATTTATATACCGCTTCCCATTAGAGTACAATCTCGAAGTGGTGTGCACAGAATAAAACAGCTGAAATCCCAACCAGTTATATCAGAACACACAACTTTGTTAGGAAGGCACAGTGTAGCCACTGCCCTGACACAGGCGTTCATTTTCTGAGATTTCCTTCCAGTTTCCCGCTGATCCTCTGGGCGTAAGCATCATCGCCTTTTCAAGTCCTCCTGTCTTCTAAGGGGCAGGCAACTTCAGATGAGTGACATCTTTTCCTGCCAGTGGTAGAGGAAGGCACCGATAGGGGCGTTTGGAGCTCTGTCCAGCCAGTGGGGTGGAGATGGGTCTCCTTTCCCCTCCTCCAGCAACCTGTCCTTCATGAGATGTTGCCTTCTCTTGAGGGAGACCAGCGGTGTGAAAACCACTGAGGCTGTATTTGGAGGGGAGAGCATTGGGATTAGGGATATGCATGGATGGGTTTTTGGACACTCAATTTGTAATGAATTGAATGTTAGAAAATCCGTATTCGTTCAAATGGATCCCCTTCGAATGTGGTAGATTCTGTTTGATATAAATGTATTCATTTGAATTTGGATACAGAAGAATATGTATCTGATACATATCTGACACAAACACATATGTATCTGATATGTATTTGATAGTATCTGATATGTATCCGATATGTATTTGATACATATCCATAACATATCCGCTCTGAAAGTGTCAAATCCAACCTGAATCCACTTTTAATCCGCTCTTGATTCATGTTGAGTGCAATCTGGATCCATTGGAGATGTGACTGGTGCTAGATCTAAGTCCTGTTGGTGCACAGAACCTTCTCCAGTCACTAGGCCCATCTACATCTAAGTTTTAATCCAACTTCATTTCACATCAGCTGTTTTCTTCTGGCATGATTTAACACTGGAAATCAACCTTTGGTCTCCTGGGGCTGGTCTAATGGTGGCAGCCTAGACCACTCTGCCTTCTGGGTGACTCTCCAGCCTGGTTGGGCATGGACATCTTGGAGGAGTTGATTCTTTGTGGGACTGGGCCTTTGGTCAGCTACTCTGGACTCCACTTGGCCTCAGGTGCCTCAATGTGTGTGTGTTCGGCTTATTTTGCAATCTTTTGTATGATACACAGTTTTTATAATGTATTTTTATTATAGTGTTTTGATTATTATTTTGCTTTGTATATGTATTTCTGTTTGTTGTAAACTGCTTTGGAAAGGTGGTGTACAAATAAAATGGAAATGAAATAATGTGGAAATACAATGACAAGTCACTTTGCCGATGTGTTCTCTCACTCTCAAGGTGGATTAAATCTTGGGTGTAGATGGGTCTGAGTGTGACTTTCTTTCCCTATGTCATCTGTACATGTGATTTCCCTTTTCAGGTAAGTTAAAGGTACATGGTTGATGTTGTTTGGAATGACCACGTTGGAGATCATCTGCACAAGAATATCTGTGCAAGAGGCCTGAGAGCTAGTTTTGAACTGATTAAGCTTGCCAGAGTTCCAAAGTTATTACCATTAATATCTGAAAAGGAGCATCATATAACTAGCTAGTGTGGATTCACTGGCTGTTTCTGTACTCCAGTTCTCTGAAAGAGAATACTATAAGTTTTTGTACTTGGCCTCTAATCAGTATATGTGAATAGACGAAGAGGAGTTGTAAGTGGTAATTTTTAATGACCCCTAAATTTGGCAGATGAGTATGGAGGTACTGGCGTTTTGTAGCTAGAAAAGATTAAAGAGGTTTCCATGTGTTGCTTTTTGTTTCAGAAAATGTATTTTAGTGCTTGTCACGAATGTCACAATATTCAGAGAAGTTTAAATTACTACATTGATCTTACTTTCTAATGTTTTGTTTTGGTCATGATGGGATGCCAGTAATGTAAAGTTTTTATATAAAATCCGATGCCATTTTTGACAGGTAACGAGAGAATTGAATTAATATGCCTCATGGGAAGGCCAAAGACAACAGATAATGTGCTTGTAATGGCACAGTTCCTATACTGATACTAAAATAACGCATCAGTAGGAAGAAAGTAAATGTCAAAGCCTTATGCACGTCTAGTGATTATCAGCCATTTTTGAGCAATACTTGTGAAGATGGATTTGTAGCTTGGATCCAGTTGTTGTTGAAAGAACAAATGGCTTCTGTAGTACACATTTGTTGTTTCTGGGTACCACTGAATTGTGGCTGACTCCAGGCACCTCTGGGCAGCTTTCTTGGTAGAGATACAGAAGTGGTTTGCCATGGCCTGCTTCTGGAGAGACTGGAGATTGAACTTGAAGCCTTGGTTCACTGTACGTACTACGAACTGCAGTTGGTTGCTCAGCTACAAGCTTACTTAGAGGCAAAGAACTTGGCTTCAGTGGTCTGTATCCTGGTAACATCACACTTGGATTTTCTATATGTCTTTGAATACAGTTAGAAGTACAGCCGTGGTCATACTGTTGAAAAGAGCTGAAGGGTATCATCAAAGCCCCAAATTTACTGTGACTGATTACAATGTCTAATGAATTTCTGGGTCCAAGTGCTGTTTTAGATTTATAAATTTAGATGTGTTTTGGGACTGTGGTATAGGGATGTCCGCTAGGAGGAAATAGAGCTCCATGGGGTTTGTGGTGATGACGTGGTACAGCCCATTGTGGTTTTGTAGTCGCCTTTCTCTCTCCGCCTCTCCCCAAATTCCCCTAGCTGTGTGGTCAGCAATTGGGTGCAGTCCCAGCATTCAAACCTTGATTTTAGAGAGTTGGGAAAGTCAACCTCCACCCTCGTTATTTCCCTGCTGCATCAGAACACGGATTCCCTTGGCCGTGTTACCTTTCCTTCTTCATTTTGTATCCACCCAAGAACAACTTCAATTCCACATCTACCACACAGCAAAGCTCTTTGAGGGCCACGCCTCAATTTCTTTTCCTTTGCACATATGCACAAAACCGTAATTACAGTTTTAAATCAGGGTTCAATGGGGGAGAGCTCAGTTAAAAGGGTGGAACAGGTGAGGGGGTCAGTATTTGTGATAGTGAAGTTAGTGGTCAGCAATGGACTTCACCTTACTTTCCCCTGAGACATCCATGGTGGCATGTATCCCATAATGAAGCTGTGTGGTGCAGATGGCAAAGTTGATGGTGACACAGGTCATTGTTGAAGTAAGGAGATTTCACCCCCAAACAGCCAAGGGGTGCACCAACCATGCACCTCTTGGCCATTCTGCAGGAAGACTAATAAGCTATATTGTGCTGTTTGGCCTTGAGCCTTTGAAAAATAGTGCTGGTTTTGCACAAAAGTCCTCTTTTAAGGAAAGGAAACATTGCTTCCCTTGTGTATTGGTGAAGGAAAAGGGAGGAAACACTGTGTCCTCCTCCTTGCTGAGACACCGAAGAGAGGTAAATGGAGGATACATTGTCCTTCGTCTTGCAGAAATGGGAGAGAAAGGAGAATACATAAAATTTGAGAGAGGAATTTGGTGCCCAGCCAACTGTGGAACAGGGTATTGCCCAGGGCAGACTAAACATAACTTCCACTGTGTCTTTTGTTTTAAAAAAATCAAACAATTTGAAGGTGTGAAACAGAACAGTGGAGCAGAAACCAGGGGCGATTTCACACTACCTTTCCTGTCCACTGGATGGGAAAGCGCGTGGTTAACCAATGTCGACTACTGTTCACACTTAGAGCGCTAGTCAACTTTGTCCATTCCCCTCCGTGATGGAATACTTATCTGATTCGATTCTGGGGCTGGTCCTCCTCTGGGCATCGCCATTTTGGCTGCGGCACCCTCCACGACTGTGCGTGCATCAGCGCCCTTGCCATGACAACGCTGACAGTCTGTGCATGTGCAGTTGTGTCTATGGACATCTGAGGAGAAGCATAGAGTCCAGATCACGTGAAGTTATTATCCCCCTCTACTCTACCTTGGTCAGACCTCATCTGGAGTACTGTGTCCAGTTCTGGTCACCCCAGTTTAAAAAAGACACTGACAAGCTGGAGCAGGTTCAAAGGAGAGCTACCAAGATGGTGAACGGTCTGCAAACCATGTCCTATGAGGAACGGCTTAAGGAACTAGGAATGTTTAGTCTAACAAAAAGAAGACTGAGAGGAGACATGATAGTTGTCTACAAATACCTCAAGGGTTGTCACAGGGCAGAGGGATCAGCCCTGTTCTCACTCTCTCAAGGAAGGACTAGAAACAATGGGGTGAAACTGCAGGGGAAAAGATTTAGTTTAGATGTTAGGAAAAAATTTCTAACAGTAAGAGTGATCAACCAGTGGAACAGGCTGCCACGGGAGGTGGTTGGTTCCCCTTCGATGGAGGTCTTCAAGCAGAGACTGGACAGCCATCTGTCTGAGATGGTTTAGGAGATCCTGCCTTGAGCAGGGGGTTGGACTCGATGACCCAGGAGGTCCCCTCCAACCCTACCATTCTATGATTCTATGATTCTATGATTCTATGAGTCCAGAGCACCAGAAGATGTGTGGATAGTTGCGCTGCTGGATGCTCCAGGTAAGTTGGTTGGTTAAGGTGTGGAACATACTCCGTACCTAATCAACCATTAGTGAACTTCTGGTGGGGCAGGGCACACTTTGAGGCTTTATCAGCCTTCTCGAAGTGCAGATGCTCTTCATCAGAAGTTCACTAGTTGTTCACTAGAGGCCGTAGTGTGAATAGGCCTCGAAGTTACATGCCAGTTGTGTGCTCCCTTCATACCCCAGTTGTGGTGTTCTCACTCTTCTCAAAATCTGTCATTGGATGCCCTCTTTTGAGCCAGTTTGGTCTAGTGGTTAAGGAGCTGGACTCTTATCTGGGAATCCCAGGTTCGATTCCACCCTCCCCCATGAAGCCAGCTGGGTGACCTTGGGCTAGTCACAGCTCTCGTCTGAGCCCTCACAGCCCCACCTACCTCACAGGGTGTTCTGTTGTGGGGAGAAGAATAGAAGCTTTGTCAGCCGCTTTGAGTCCCCTTAAGTCCCCTTCTTCTTCTTCTTCTTCTCTTTCTACACACCCAGAAAAATATAGTTTCCACCCCCAAATAGTCTACTTGCTTATTCTCACTCTGCAAAATGAAATGGGCTAACCATCTCTAATGCACTCAGAACTTACTTAATCTGAATAGAAAATAGTCCAAATTTAGATAATTTAGTCCAGAAAAAGGAGGAAAGTCATTATTTTGTCAGAGCAGTCAGAACTTAAAATGGAAATTGATTAACCACCATAACTGACCACAGTGAGGTTTTCATAATGCTTACAAAATCTCAGCTTAAACTTTTTTTTCCACTATAGCAGTGAATAGACTTTGCTTGCTCTTGTTCTGTACATTTCATGAGCCTAGCTGGAATCTTGTCCTAGTCAATACCCATTTGTATGTAATGTTTTAGAGATTGGTTGCATTGATTATTTTCGCTTGTATACTCTCCAAATGCATTAAGTGAAAACAATTTTTTTAAAAAGTTTCTTAGACTTATTAATGGCTTTGCAGGTAGACACAACTTTGGCTGCATCTCCACGTACTTAGTGAGTTAAAGCATTGTCAGCTGGCATGTTTCGACCTGCGGTGGCAGAAAACACCTCACAACGATCGTGCTGCCCCATTAGTGGGCACAGTTGCAGCATGTGGCGCCATTTTGTGAGAGTCCTACTGTGCTACCCTTAATAGAGGTGCCTCAGAGTGCCACTCTGAAGTGGAGATGAGGAGGGGTCTTGTCAGCTGACTGTCATGGTGCCTTCCCCATGAAACCTGGAAAGAGCCATCTCCATCTTCAAGAGGAGATGTGGCCATTTGCTATAGGAGTCTGTGCTGCCCATCAGCAGTGCTTTCTCTGAACTTACCAGAGGTAAGCTCTGTTTTCTTCAAACAACTCACTGAAAGAAGAAAAAAATACATAATCCTTTATTTTGAAGAGTGAACTAAAATAATTGCTGGAAACAGTGTAATGGTAGACATATTTACTTAATTTGGCATGGCTTTTAAAATATCTGGCTTCAACTAATTTTGAAATATACCTCAAGAAAGGATGCTTTTGAGACCAAGGTGAGGCCCATTCCCTATCTGACTTGCTAGCAAGTCTTCTTGTCATTTTTGTCACATTCTGCTTTAGTTCATTCTGATTTGTACCATGAATTCTAATTTTCTTGCTTGGTTTTTTCATATCGCTGCTGACAGTGAGAGAAGATGTTCTGCAGATTGTATACTCTGATTTTAAATGTAATTACTTAGCAGCATGTAGCCACAGTCAACAGAGGAGAAAGTATTCCTGTATTTTCCTTATCTCGTTGCAATATCCTAAGTGATACAAAGGGATAGCCCTATATTCCTAACACGTACGCAAAGTGTGGGCAAATGTTTATGATGGCAGTCACCTTGGCTATTTTCCATCATCTTAGTTTTTACTATTTTAGAGTTATATTTTGGTTAAAAATTCTGAGTTGCATTTTTCTCCCCTCGTCCAATGCTATAATTTCTCTATGACCTGCCTGTGCATTAAGATCAAGTGGTGAGGCCCTCCTGGTTGTCCCACCACCTTTGATAGTGAGGTTGGTGGGCACCCGGGAGAGACCCTTCTCTGTGATGCCCCCCAGACTGTAGAATAGCCTCCCCCTCGAGGTGCTTCATGCCCCTTCCTTATATATAATGTATTTTCTGGCATAAAAGACTACTTTTTAACCCAGGAAAATCTTCTCAAAAGTTGGGGGTCGTCTTATACTCAGGGTGTTGTCTTGTTATACGGCGAGTATATCCCAAACTCTATATTTTAACTGGAAAGTTGGGGGTCGTCTTATACTCCGGGTGTTGTCTTGTTATACGGCGAGTATATCCCAAACTCTATATTTTAACTGGAAAGTTGGGGGTTGTCTTATACGCCAGAAAATACGGTATTTAGGAAAGTGGTGAAGATGCACCTCTTTACCCTGGCCTTTGGCTGAGCTGCTTATGCTTATTATTATGTGTGAGAGAGACTTCTTGTGTGGTTTTGTGAAAACTATTCCTCTATTTTTAAACTTTGTTTTTCTTTAAGTAGTTATAAGGGTAAACATAAATAACTATTTTCCATCTAATATTCAATCTTCCCTGTTACTCACTTAGAACAAACTTGAGGAACATAACTTTTGGGGAGATGTTTTTTCCATCCCCCAAACCATGCTAATTTATTTGTTTTCTTAGCACTGGTGTTAGCTTTGTTATTCATTGGTAATATACCAGAGAGAAGTTACACATTTGCAATTCTGGATACTTTGGTTACAATTTTGGGATTTTGGAGTAAAGATACTTTTCATTTCCATCTTCCATTCTGGTTTTGTCATTTCACTGATTTTTTAAAAATAAAATAAGTGACTCTGAAAATCCTCATATAGGCTGTATGGATTAGCCTTGAAAGTTTTTTCCCCCAAAGAATTGGAGCTAATTTGCTTGAGAAGAAACTTTATTCCTGTTTTATTAGTAGAGCATCTACCTGGAAAGTAAAAGTCACAGCGTAGTCTCAGAAGAGGGCAGTGGCAAAGAACTTCTCTACCCACCAAGTGCATGTAGGGATTGAATGTGGCTCAGTGGTAGAACAAACTGCCTGGAAAGCAGAGGAATGCTTGTTCATGGACCTGAGACCCTATGACATACAGCACCTCTGTCTTTTGTGGAGTCAGCTTCAATTTATTGGTCCCCATCCAGCCCATTACTGCCTCTAGGCACGTGTCAAGCAAGCACTTCAGCCTTTCTCCTGATTCAGGTGGCACAGAGAGAGAGAGAGAGAGCTGGTGTCATCTGCATATTGCTAGCACCTCACTCCAAATCTCCTGATGACCTCTCCCAGCGCTTGCTTAATGAATGTGGGCAAGGAAAAAACCTGGAAGGTAAAGTCAATTCTTTATCATGTGTGTGTAACTTCACCCTCAGCCTTTCAAGCTGGTGAAAATGTCTCTTTTGACAACAGTTCATTGTCCAACAAGACTTGAAATGCTCTATTTGACCTATACTCTGTTCTCACTATAATTTTATATTACAGTCCTAAGAGCCACTGAAATGGTTAATTATTTTGCATACACTTTGATCCAAAACCTTTTTTCTTTATTCATTGGGGGTATGGTAACCTAAAGCCATAAAAAGGATGTTTCCACTTTAATCATCTTTTAATCATGGCCCATACTTGGAGCAACATGCTGACAACTAATAGCTATAGGTTGTGTGCGTAGCCTCTACCCTCTTTATCTGCAGCTAGTTGGTTACTGAAAGTGGACCCTTTACTCTTAATTTAAGTAAGAAAATTCTAACTTGTTCCAAGCCCATCCTAAAATACCATAAGAAAAAAGAATAATCTAACACAATAAAATAGAATGATAAAATTAATAGCAATGTTGAATCTAAAATAAAATAAAATGATATAATTGAAGGGCAAAGATTTATGTTCGTATGGACTTGATCAGATGCCTTTCACATTTCATTATCCAAACCAAAATTTTTCAGTTACTGTAGGATATATGGTCTGCGATATAGAAAAAAATATCTAAAATTAGGAAGGGGGAGTTTTAGACTGATAAGTGAAAGTACATCTAGTGAAAGTGTGGATAAAAGGAGATTAACGTATAGTATAGGGATCTGGTACATAAATAATTCTTCTATCCAAGTTTATGATGTAATACATTTCATTGTTAGGCTTTTTGTACTATTTATTTGTGTTTTCTTGTTCTCTGGTGCTTTAACACTTACTCCCATAGGCAGAAATGTACGTCAGTAGCAGAGAGTCTGTTTTGGACTGAAAAGCCTGTAAGCTCAATTCCTGGAAAGAGGCCTTGACAGTCCACTTCTGAATTGCTGCAGAGGAAATGGAAAATGCCTGTTTATTTGAAGATCTGGAGCCTGACATGAGAGTAGCTAGAAGGCTAAGTGGTAAAACAAAATAATTGAAAATGCCGCAGTTGAAATTGTAGACCTACTAGTGTGGTTCAGGACTTGGATAATGAAAATAAATGATTGTCAGCACTGGTACTGCCAAAGAAGAATAGCTGGTAGAATGGCTGGTTGTTGATGCTGCAGCGTGAAGAAGCTCCAGCAGATCTAGGGCAATTTCTCACTTCCCTTCACTTACAGCCTAAGTCCAGTATGATTGGTCATTCACCTGTGACGGATCCTGCAGTCAGACCTCTTCTGAGTGCCACCATTTTGTTTGCAGCCCCCTGCATGATTGCGCACATGACAGTGCTGTTGCTATGATGACATTTGCAGACGTCTCTATGGTCATCTGAGGTGCCAATGGGCTTGCACGGCATCTCAGACAACCCCAGAGTACCAGAAAAGTTGTGAATGCTTGCTGCTGGAAGCACCAGGTAAGGTTTTGGGTAAGGTTAGTAAAGGTGTGGAGCATGATTTTGCGCTCCACACCTAGTGCATAATTAAGGAACTTCTGGGAAGGCAGGGGGGCATCTAGAGGCTGCAACAGCCTCCTCTAGGTGTGGATACTCTTCCCCAGAGGTTGCCTGCACTATGGGCTGTAGTGCAAATATGGCCCAAGTTGAAGAGCAAGTAGGGGCTGCTGACAGCAAATCCCACTGCAGTCTTTCTAGCATGATAGGTGTAAAGGATCTCACTTGAGGAATTGCAGGAGCATTTGGAGGTGGCCCTTGTTTCAAACACAGTCAGCAACAGGTGGTATTCTTAAAGTTCAAAAGCATTGCTGCTGCTAGTCCTAGGAAACAGTTGGTAGGCCACTGTAAGCTAGGATGCTGGAATACTGTAGATGGTCTGTGGCTTGATCCACCAGGGCTCCTCTTGTGTTTTCTTATGGTTCTTAGGCTATTATCTTGTTGATGTTACAAAAGCAAAATATCTAAGATTAGGAATTCGTCAGGGCACGATCCAGCCAAAGCTAAACATTTTCAGGTAAACATTTGCACCACCCTTATTTGTTGGTTTTACTAAGTTGTTATCCACTCTGGCATTTATTTATTAAAATGTGGACTTCATCACTGTTCCTGTATAAGCATTAAAACAGAGCAGCTTTCAGGGCAGCTACTCTTTGCACATTTTCTTTTACCCTGGATGATTAACATTTGAATTTTGGTACTTATTATATTCCATACCCAATTTTCATTTAATAAGCAAAGGAAGCAAACAAAACAGCCTACCCCCTCAGAACCACATTTTATTCTATATCAGTAAGAATCTGGGATAACATATTATTCTGGCATAATTCTTATGTAAATATTGGCAACATTATGCTATCCATGCTTCCTACAACCTTTGTTGCATAAAACAAACCAGTATAATAGTTCTTTGTAAATACACTGTCCAGAATTGTAAGATTGTTCTCATAACCCTAGCTAGTGAATTCAACAAGTACTGTATAGATTGACAGCATTATATGAACTGTGGAGCTTGCTTTTCAGTTAGTTCAGTCATGAATATATTAATGCATAATTAGTGAAAAAGATTATTGATATCTTACATTCTTCTGTAGATATCTGCAATTCTATTTCCACCTCTGGTGGGAATGTGATATTAAAATATTCTGGAGTATTATTCAGAATAATAATATTTTAAAATGTAAATTTGGACAACATCCAAATCAGCCTTATTTTTATATTTTATATAAGTTATATTGGAATGGAAACACAGTACTAAATGGGTATTAGATCAATGGTATCAATGGAACAATATAGGTTTGATAAAATATGAGAAATAATTTTTAAAAGCCAAGGGTTGAAATTGCTCTCCAAGGTAGAAGACAATGTTTCAGTGAGAACCCAAACTCTGGAGCTGTTGAGATGAAATAACAAGACTTGCTCCTTTGGTCCAGTTAAATTAGAGGATAATGAGAAGAATTAAATACTGGTTGCCAGCTGATGTGCACTGAGGGTATAGGATGTATATATTGTTCTTAATGTACACTGTCACTTATATTTGGCTATCATGTTTTGTTATTTGTTTTGTAGATAATACAATTTGTAATTAATATCTTCTCTTAAAGATGAGTGTATACTTTTTCTTTAAAAAATAAACAGGAAAATGTTCAAATATGCATTTATGTCAAATTTATTTGCATCTAATGAACTAAACGACATGATCCAAACTATTTCCCAAATAAAACAGAGAAATATATAGATGCTGCCCAGGTGTGTGTGTGTGTGTGTGTGTGTGTGTAGGGGAAGGTAGGATCCTTCTTTTCAATATAGATGTATCAAAATTGGAGGCATGCCATGTATGTTGTTGAAAATAAATATAATTTGAAAAACAAAATCCAGCACCACTGCATCTGTACCTACCCTATCTGCAGCAAGTTAGCACTAAGCTAACAATGGAATGTTGAAATCGTCATTAAGCCTGCAAAACATTTATATTTTTAATTTTATGATAAAATAATAAAACAGAAATCAATAAAAATGGTAAGGGTAATGATAGTGGGGCACAGGTTCATTGAAGGTGGGGGAAAGTGAGTGGCTGTAGCTCAGTGATATAGCAGCTGCCTAGGAAGCATAATGTTGAAGGATCAGTTCCTGCCATCTGCTCAGGAGAAGGAACTGGCAATGCAGTTCAATTATCTGGTGCAAAAACTGCATGAATGTGTTCATACGGCCACCTGGGGTAAACTTCAACTCAGCGGTACCAAACAGGAATAACAAAGGCAATTTAGGTCGAGAGCAAGTGTACTTGGTTCACTTTGAGCCAGTTGCTCTAGTGGTTAGGGAGCTGGACTCTTATCTGGGAATATTGTGTTTGATTCTACACTCCTCCGTGAAGCCGGCTGGATGACCTTGGGCTAGTCACAGTTCTCTTCTGAGCTCTCACAGCCCCACCTACCTCACATGGTGTTCTATTGTGGGGAAAGAACAGAAAGCTTTGTCACCTGCTTTGAGTCCCCTTAAATGGACGAGAAAAGCTTTTCTTCTTCTTCTGTATAGCACATTTCCAAAGGCACTGTGGAAAGCACTGGGAAAGCGAAGGCACTGTGCCTAACCAATATAGGAGGACCATATTGTGTGAGGGACAGCTGCATTGGGTTATTGTTCACAATCAACTAACTTTATCCAGGTAACAAATTTCTAAGCTAAATGCTACATTTTAAAAACAATGCCTTTGCTCCTTGCCAGAATACTTTTGCATTCTGGAAACCCCAGTTTGGCCGCTGGAGTTATTGATGAATTTGAGATGATGTAACTGTTATCAGAATTTTTTTTTTAAATAAGGAACAGCAAGCGTAACTATTGTATCTGGGGAATAGAAGTGTAAGTATTTTTTAAGGACTCAATTTGCTGCGCGAAAATGCAAGGCCTAGGCTTTAGTTTAGAAACCAAATACTTTGTTCTTCTTTCTGAGATTTTGATTCCAGAGATTCTTGGCTGGGAGTAATTTTTTGCAGCTTATTACCTACTCTCCAAAGAGAACAATGGCATATGTTATGAGATTAAACTAATATCCATGAGGTTCTTGGATCTTGAGTTATTAATTCCTGTAAATAAAGCCAGTGCAAACCTAGTTCAAATGCTGTGCTTACAGCAGGTCAAACTAGAAAGGGGATGTTTATCCCATAAGACAGCAAAATGATATACTTTCTAAGGAAAGAAAAATAACTAATTACATTTGGAAATGTGTATTTTATTTAAGTAATTCTTAAAAACACAAAAACTTGTTAAATAGAGGTAACAGTGCTGCTTTGTCAGATATGATCTTTCTATGTTTTTCAGATTTGTGCTTTCCCATACATCTAAACATATAACACCAATGACATGATGGTGATGGGGGCCTTTAGAGACCTTGGTAGAAGGATCTCTGCCTAAAATATACACTGGGGGGAGCCAGTTTGGTCTAGTGGTTAAGGAGCTGGAATCTTATCTGGGAATACCAGATTTGATTCCTCTCTCCTCCATGAAGGCAGCTGTCTTACCCTGGGCTAGTTACAGCTTTTTTTCTGAGCTCTCACAGCCCCTCCTACCTCATGGGGTGTCTGTTGTGGGGAGAAGAATAGAAAGCTTTGTCAGCCAGTTTGGGTCCCCATAAATGGGTGAGAAAAGCAGGGTAGAAAAGCCAACTCTTCTTTTTCTTCTAAAATAGACCACTGTAAAACTACATCTGTGTTCAGGTGCCTCAGGGAGACCGTGTGTGGCACTTGGGTTCCCAACCCTTTTCTGACCCACCTTTTCTAGCACATAACGTTCAGGAAAGGGTGGAGGGCCAGAATCCTAAGTTTCCTAGATATTTGTTGAATTGTTTATTGTGGTGGGCTGCCCTCTTGTGCAAGGATGGAAGGATAGTTAGAGATGGACAGTGGAAAATTGGCTTGTGAATGTAGTGGTACAATATATATTTGAAGTCTCTTTATATTATTGATTGTTACATGCAGGACAGCAATCTCAGAGATCATTGAACGATAACTGGAAGGATCCGATTGCTTACGTGTGTTCACATACAGCCCACTATCAGTTGAGGGATGGAATGGACAAGATTAATACGTTGTATCATGTTCAGTATCTGGTGGAGGAGAAAGTGTCTCAGTGATGAAAGTATCTTGTATTCTACATTATGGTGATGTAAGATGTATTGTAAAATAAAAATTATAAATAAAAAGTTTAAAAAGGGGAGCAAGGGCCAGACTGGTGTTTGAACAATCCCACCTCAAAGCCTTCCGTTTTATCAGACATGATCTTTTTACGTCTTTCAGATTTGTGTTGTCCCATGCATCTAAATACATAGCACCAATGATAGGAAGGTGTTGGGGGCCTTTAGAGACCCTGATAGAAGCATCTCTGCCTAAAAAGAATGTTGGAGTGAGCCAGTTTGGTTTAGTGGTTAAGGAGCCGGGTTTGATTCCATCCTCCTCCATGAAGCCAGCTGGGTGACCTTGGGCTAGTCACAGCTCTCTTCTGAGCTCTCATAGCCCCACTTACCTCACAGGCTGTTCTGTTGTGGGGAGAAGAACAGCAAACTTTGTCAGCTGCTTTGAGTCGCCTTAAATGGGTGAGAAAAGCAGGATAGAAAAGCCAACTCTCTTCCTCTTAGCAGTGCCTCAGAGATGCTTCTTTTTGGCTGTGTCAGCTCACAGCTTGAAAGTTGGAAGAGAAAGCCAAGGACCAGTGTGGCGAAATCCATCTTCACACATTTTCAAAAGCCTGGTCGCAAGCTATGGCTCAGGACAGCGTTGCTCAAGCAGCGGTATGGTACTGGCAGCTGTTGTTGAACTGCAGTTCTGAGCACCACCAGAATTATTCCTGAGCAATGATGGAGGATGTAGTCCAGCACCAACATCTGGTATCCCTGGTCAAGAAATGCTGGCCTTTGATATCAACATTGGACTTTTTTCCTTATTCATTTTTAAATTAGAAGTAAAAAAAATATACATTTAGATAATGAAATGTTCTATTACAAAATATAGGTCACATCACTCAATATTATTTCAGGATAAGTAGCGGGGTGGGTGGGTACAGTGATAAGAAGTGAACCCAATGCTTTGTAGTAGGGATCCTGAACTCAGATGACTTCAGAAGATAGCTCCTGAAGGATGTAGGCAAATTCTTTAGAGTTTCTAGTTTTCCTTCTGCTGAAACAATAATATCTATGTAGGTGGGAGGACTGTGTGATTTAATCTCTGCAGCTATCTGTACTTCTGGTTATGTTCTGGATTTATATTTTGAAGCATAAATTTATATAAAATGGAAGTGAGGTTAAAGTAGCTCTTGACATGGAGAGATCCACTCTTGGTGGGCTTTAGGAATGCTGATATCCTTTTTACCTATGAAATAATGGGTGCAAAATGCACTGGGAACTAGAAAAGATGTGTTCGTCGCTTTTGGCTCTGTCAGGCATTGTAAAAGATTTTGAAGCCATAATATTTTGGGGTTAAAAAATGAATTATGTATGGATGAGACTTACTGGGTTTGTTGTAGGAAACCAGGATATTGTACCATAAGGCTAGTATACTCTGGGATTTCACCTCTGTATCTCAGAACTCTTTTGGGATTGCCACAGATACAAGTGGCAGTCCCAATATAGTGCTGAGATAATCGTGGGGTTTATCCAGACAGGGTAAAAAAATCATGATTGTTTTGTAATTGTACCTGGTTTGCCAGACATGATCACATGCTCCCAGTACAGTCATGGAATATTGACCCAATTTACTGCATTTATTTATTTATTTATATTTATATCCCGCCCCATACCCAAGGGTCTCTGGGCGGCTCACAACATTTAAAAACAAACATATTAAAACTGTATCAGATTATCCTGATTCTGGTAAAATTAACTATCATAGTGCAACATCCTGTTATTCTGTAATTGCATCTCTCTCTGGTTTATTGTGCATGAACTGTTGCTACCTGGAAGTACTTCAACTGATATTATTGGAAGGGTTACATCACATGGGAAGAAAATATTGCAGCTGCTCTGGAAATGCTAAAACCTGGAGTATTGGTCTAATCTATAGGCAGTGAATAATAATTCCAGAAGTGCTTTGTATTGGTTTGAGGTTGTAAAGATGAGACTAAGGCCACCTCCAGACATCATTTACTTATTCTGCAACTTACCAGTTCACTCCAGAAGCTACCTGTTATTAAGTTGTCCCTTTGGCTCTGTATCTAAATATACCTGGTGGCAACTCTTCAAGGTCTTTCCAGCTGTCAACTACCACAGTGTTTCTAACTAAATTACTAGATGTGGTCACAACTGGACTGTTTCTTGTTTTGGCAAGGCTAGATGTTGCAGTGAGAAAACCAAACATCATTCTGTTGGTATCAGGTGAATGTAGGACCTTTTGGAGTGGAAAAGAAAGCTGGACTCTCTTGGAACATGAGTGTTGCTATTATTTTAGATGGTTTTTGCCTTATGGTGCAGCCGGAGCAAACAGACTGGAGCGTGGGAGAGGGGTTGTACCAGCTGCAGAGAATGAACACTATGGATTTACCTTTTGGCTCCACTGTATCAGTTACTGTCAGAGTGATGCTGTAGTAGTACTTATGTACACAGGATCTGATCTATTCCTACAAAAGAGTCTTTGGATTTAACCATCCAGGAATAGTTAAGAATGCTGGTTTTGCCCCATCTATGCCCTTTCCTTGGAAGCATGTTGTAAGAATATGAGAAATACCTTTCTGGATCAGACCAGTGGGCCATTTAATCCAACAGTGTGTTTTTGAAGTGGCCAAACAGTTGAATAGGGAAATCTTCCAGCAGATCACAAGAGCTTGCCCTGCTTACAGTCTCCCAGAAGAGGCAGCCTGCCTCCTAAGGGTGTAGCTAGGATGGGTTGGATGCAGGCAAAGAAAGCAAGGTGAGTCTCCCGTACGTGGCACAGAATGCATTAATAAAACCAAGTGCAGTTGGCAGGTACATGCTTCGAAAGAACCCACTCTTCCCTGGCCCTCCATAAAAAGCTGCTTCTATTCAGTCATATCCCTGCTGCCTCTAGTAAACGTGCTTGATAATTATGACTGTCCTATAGCTCAGAAATTTGGTTGCACTGCATTGGGATTTTCCTTATTTCTTAGGGAAGAAAAACAGAATAGAGATACATTGTAGCCATTTGATATAACTGGGTATTTTGTTCATGTATCCACTTTCTAAAACAAATATATATACATTGTGACATAATGTAAAGAATAGTAGCTCTAATGTCTTGAAAGTAGTAGGTGCACTCGAATTTCCCTGGCTTTGGATACAGTAATTGTTTTGATGGCCATATTTTTAGAAAGTAGCTGTGGGATCTTTGTGTCTGTGAAGGTTAATGTTTTCCTTCAACCCAGGAAGGATTTGCTGGTGTCAGGCAGTAATTCTTGCTGAGGACAGAGTGTTGGGTGAAATGTGAAAGGCTGCGATGGAGGGGTACCAACATGACCTCAGTGTAGAACTGTGCTGACTCAAGACATCTGAGTTAATCTGTACATCATGTTTCACCATAACTCTGGCAGCAGACCTCTGAGACATGAGCTGAACTACGGTCCAAGTGCCAAAGGTTTCACTGATTCACCCAATATGTTCATTATTCGTACCATTTGTATGTATTTTTAAAATGTACTTAGGTCGTCTCTCTTTTAAAACAAAGCAGCAAGTTTAAAGTGGCATTATCTTTTCCCCTGCCGAGCAAACTTAATGGGCAGCTATTAACACAACTTGTATGTTTTCGTTGCTGCAACTCTTGAGAGTGAAAGCAGGGATATGTCTGATGTGTGCGGATCCCGTGGACTTCTGTCTCAAAGCGTGAATCTGTTTATGCAGCTTCTAGTCTAAAGGACAAAGTTCACTAAAAAGAATCCATGCAGGATGAACACGTGATTTATTTTAGAGCCATTGAGGGTGGAATCTGCTGCGTCTGTTCTTGTGACAGTGCTTGGGAACTGCTGTATTATGCTAGCTGTGTTAAATGGGAAAGATAGTCTTCCTGTTTTTCAGGTTGGGAACCTGAGAGAGGACTGCTTGTTCAAGATCTCACCTAATATTGAACTATCATGTAGTGCTATATGAATGAACCTTGATAAGTCGGGATTAATTACTGTGTACTACACACTAAGTATCTATGCTTAGTGTTTTGTACAAATGAGGAATTCTACTTTGAAACAACCTCTAATGACCATCATCTAGTGATTGTATTGGCTGGGGTCACTGATTCGTATTTAATACCAGGCTGAAATCATTTCAAAGTGAAGACATAAGAATATGAAAACATAAGAGGAGTCTTGTTTGATTGGGCCACAGCCCATCTAGTCCAGCATCCTCTCTCGAACAATGCCCCATCAATTGCTTCTGGGCTTCTCAAGCAGAAGACAAAGACAAAACCTTCACCTGCTCTCAAATCCCTATAAATGGCCTTTAGAAGCATCCTGCCTGTATCTCCAACTGGGAGGCAATACCTAAGTATCCATCCTAGTAGTCCTCCATGAATTTGTCCAATCCATTCTTAAAGTTATCCAGAGCTGTCACCACCTCTTCTGAAATAAATTGCATAGATTGATAACCCACTGGGTGAAAAACAGAATCCCCTTATCTCCTAACTCTACTGTCCATTACCTTTAGCAAAAGTTCTCATCCTAGCTGTAGTGGAGGGAGAAGGGAATGCTTAGTATGATTCTGTGCTTATGCTCATTTGAGGCTTGGGTTGTAGGTTTGTGCCAAATGCTGTTGGTAAGATCAGTAGCAAAGAGATTCAGAACTGCTAGGTGCTTCACCTAGCAAGCCCAAGCTCTGTATGGTACCTAAGGGAAATTAACAGACAGGTGAACACCATGAAATTTTTTGGGGAACTGGCTTCCTCTGTGAACTAGGTGGACACTGCAATTACTTCCTGGTCTGTGGTCATGGCAGTGTCATGGACAAGCTGATCATGTCTAGGCAGAGGATTAGTTGGGATACCCATTGAAGCAGGTAATAGATATTCTTTAGACAAGGAAAGCTGTCAAACTTCCAGTAACAATGATATGTCTAGAAGAATGATGGCCAACCTATGACACACGTGTCACAGGCGACACGCCAAGCCCTTCTGGGTGACACACATGGGTCACCCTGGCACCTGGGCGTGTAGTGCTTGCTTGTTCTTGAAGTGTACAAAATACCAACTTTCAATTGAAGATTTAGCAAAGAAATTCAGCAACAAAGGTCACTAATATAAATAATTATTTGGTTTTGCTTTTAATAAAATACATATATCAAAAATATAACTTTTTTACTAGAGCTACAAATATCACAAAATTATGGATTTTTCTAAATGTGACACAGCACCTGAATTAAGCTAGGTTTTCTTGCGAATTTTGACACACTGAGCACAAAAGGTTCACCATCACTGGTCTAGAAGAACCTTTTCTTTTTGAGGGAATGCAAACCCATCTAGAATGGGTAAATATTCCACTTCCTGAACCTGGGAAGCATCTACCCATAAGGTTTCTGGATTCAGCCTAACTGTGCTGTCATTCAGTTCAACATTAGGGACATGCACAAATTGGTGGTTTTTTTTTCATTCTCTTTGTATCAAATTGAATGTAATAACATTTGCATTTGTTCAAATAGATCCCCTTCAAATGTGGTAAGATTCTATTTGATACAAATGTATTCATATGAAATCTGATATGTATCCTGTAACATATCCACACTGAAAGCATCAAATCTGCCCTGAATCTACTTTAAATCCGCTCTCAATCCATGTTGAATGCATTCTGGATCCATTGTGGATGTGACTGGCTCAGCCGCTTTCCCACCTCCCCAGTTTAACAAATTTTCCAAAGCACTTGTATGAATGTATGAATGTCATGTACACAGAATAGTTTACTCAATCATTGAACAGATACAGCTTTGGAAACAAGGCAGTCCTTGTGTTAGTACTTGCCAGCGCACAGAGACACAAGCAACCAATATTTTTATTCTCTAATATTTTATTTTATTTCATTTTTAAATTGCCCTTCACCTGGGCCCAGGGCAGTGTATAGATACTTACAACCAACATACAACTAAAACAGTTTTTATATGTAATTAAGTAAAAAGTAAAGAAATTCACAAATACAAGAAAAAACCCGTATAAACCAGGAATGGAATGAGGATTCCTTGATAGCAAAAATCCATTGAAGAATAAGCAATATTAATAGAATTCCATTTCTTTTTTCCTTTCACACCACTGGCCCACGTGTCAGCCTTTTTGGGCTAGAACACCTGGAGACAGATTCCCCATTTGCACCTAGGCAGGAGATGGATTCCCCATTTGCACCTACCTGCCTAGGTATGAATGGGGAATCTATCTCTGTGTCCTAGCCTAACTGCACTACAGCCATCTGGCTGTAGTTCGAAAATGCCTCAGAAGTCCATTTTAGACCTCCTGATCTGGAGTATTAAATGTCTTATACAGACAGAGTATATCAGAGGGGGTAGAAACTAGGGATGTGCACAGATATTCAAAAATGCAATTCGAATTTGACGAATATCAATATTTAAATTTGAATCAGATTTTCAAAAACCCGAATTTAAACATTTGAATAGATTTTGGATTTTTGAAAATCCGACACAGATTTTTGAATAATTTGACTGAATGGAACGTTGTATATCACTTCCGAATAACGTGTTTATTTGCACTTATAATACGGGGTGCAAACGGGATGAGTTTTATCCAAGGACACCTGCATTTGCATAGCCAGCATGGTGAATAACCCTTGCCTAAGCACGTAGGGAATCTACAATTCCGTGTAGACATTTTGTTAAATAATATGATTTGGTATAGGGGTAGAGTCCTATTTTTTTTCCTAAGCCCAAGGCTTCATTCATATATGTCCTTGCATAAAATTGCAGTGTGTGTGTGCACAAATGTGTCTTAATACGGGGAGGAGAAGCCCCAGCTGGCAGATTAATGAGCATAATGTTAGAACACCTGCAAAATTTACTGCCTGTATGGGGAGAACGTGATATTGATGTTATGTGACTGGTGTAGGAGCACATCTTGCAGTTTACACATCCTTTGTTTAAAGATGTACCTGCTTTATTATTGAATTTTTGCATCTTTTCCAAGCTTCTGTCATGCTTTTACGAAAGCATAAAGAACACAAATCCATTGCCTGAAATAACTAAATAGGGAAGTAAATAGAATGTGGTGTTTGGTCTCTGGGAATCTTTCAAATGTTAACAAAATACTCAGGGAATGTGATAGCTTTACAGCATGGAAGTCAGTATGCTGTTACCTTGTCACCTATCTGAATGCTTAGCCCTTGCCAACAGAGAGTTTCCGTTAGAGATGAACAAAATGTTTTGAATCTAGGACATGTTTGACTTGCTATAGGCCATTTTTAGTATTTTGGCATCCCCCTGTTATGGCCAGATTTTGCATGTATTTGTATATCTATCTGGCTGAACAAATGGGTCCAGTGGAAGAAGTTCGAGCAAGTAGCACCGTTGTCCATGATGAGAGAAGCAAGATGGTTGCACTATAGTAAATACGCAGGATAGACAGCGATATCCATCAGTGTGCCTGTTTTGGTTTCTAGCTGAATCGGTAATATAATGAGCTGTCTTTGGCTCATAAGCTTATGCAACTTCCACTGGATCTTGAAGCTTCTTAGTTCTTTGGTCTCATCGGAGTTCCATTCTTCCTCTCAATTTCCTTATGATTATTGAAAAGCATAACCCAAGGGAAATGGCTGCATTAGTTTAAAACATACTAGCACATGTTTTAGTCATTGAAACCTAACTATTGGAATTACAACAATGGAAAAATTAGCGTCTTCTGAGGTTGGCTGTTCTTTTGCTTCCTTTCACTTTTATCGACAGACAAATTGTTTCTTTTCCTCTTTATTGAGAGACAGTTATTGTATTGCCCATCTTCTTTTGGATAGACGCCCCAGTGTCACTTACTTACAGTGTTGCTAAGTTCTGTGTGGCTGCTGTTAAAATGAGTAAACAAATCCAATCAGAACTTTGATAAGGACAACTCAAATAAGATGTGTTTTTAGTTAGTTTCCATTCTTTATCCTTTTTTAATCTTTCATGAATGTCTTGTACTGAGGTCTGATCACATAGAGTTTTACTGATCAATAGTTAGATTTGCTTATTGGCATTTTAATATATTTGGCTGGTGTTGAGAGAGGATCTGCAGGGGAGGTCCTCCTGGTTATACCCCTACACTCAGTAGCAAAAAGGGTGGGCACCTGGGATAGGGCCTTTTCAGTGATGGCTCCCAGACTGTGGAATAGGGGTGTGGACAAACACAATTTTTGGGATTCAATTCAATTCAAATCGAATATCCAAATATTTGGATCAATTCGAATATTTAAAATTTGATGTATTCACATTTGATTTGAATTGAGTACATTTGAATCTATTTGTATGAATTTTTGATTCGTATTTGAAGATATGAATGTCAACAACATCCGAATGTGTCCACACACATCCGTATGTATCCGTATATATCCATACGCACCTCACTTTTATCCCATATGCATCCTGTTTTCATTCCATATGTATCTGTCCAAATATGTATGGATATGAATAAGATGCGTATGGATACATATATAATGCGTACGTATCTGTATACATATGAATCTCCGAATAATTCATACGAATGATTCAAAAGATTTGAACATTCGTTCATATGTTAAATTTGAATGTATAGATATTTGATTTGAATTCAAATGCCCGAATTTGATCAAATTTAGCTGATCCTGCTTGCTTTTGCTACACCCTCCCTCAAACATGCACAGGAACTGTGGCTTCCTTAAGGTGGGGTTGAGAGAAGACCCTCTACATTGGGTGCTGCAGTTAAGTTTGCCTCCTACTACCACACCCTTCTCCAGACACGTATAAGGGATGACCATCTCATTTGCTGTTTTTGCTTTAATTTGTAAAGATTGTGCTGCATTATCATTGCTATTGTGTGGTTACATTTTGTATTATTTATAACATGATCCATGTTTTCTAGTTGCTTTGTTAACCATGGGTAATCGCAGCCTAAAGGCCAATTGCTGAGAGATTGGGTGTTTTTCCACTGTCACTAGAAGTACCCATTAAGTACCCATTAATGGGTACAAAAATGCCATTACGTACCCATTAATGGGTACTTTTAGTGACAGTGGAAAAACACCCATTGTGAACAGGGCAAAGTTTGCACTCTGCTTGAAGGTTCCATATCAAACTGGTTGCCACTTGGAGGAACAGGCTGCTGGTCTGGGTGGGCCATTGGCTTCATCCAGCAGGATGATTTCTTGGGTGCTTATGCTCTTGATTTTTCATTTTGGCTTTGCTGGAGAATAAATTCTTCCATAACATCTTCCTTTCTTAGAACAGCTTTGCTATTTAATTATATCAATGAGGGGAAACTGTCGTTTTTCAAAAATTGTGTAGCATCTGGTTTTTGAGTTTCAGACATGTAGATTCTTTTATTTTCCCCTGATCTAGTGGTAATAAATAGCATTAATGAGATCCCTGTAGCATCTCATCAGTTTTCTGCCTAATGAAGCTATTTTTATTGTTGAAGTTTTACAAAATATACTGTAGTATTGTTAGACGTATATAATCGGTTCAGTGCTTAGAAACTGGGGCAGAAATATGTATGTTATGATCCATGAACAGCTCTCTGTTAAATCAAAATGTTGATTTTAAAAAAATGATAAAAACACATAACTACCTTTGCCCCATTCTTCCTGATATTTTGGCTTGAATTCCTTTATAGTTCAGTAGTGAAAGGAAAACTCTCTTTTGACATTTCTCTAGCAAAGCTATAAGGTAAAAAGTATTACAAGTGAATAGAATTAATATAGCTATGGTTGGAGTGAGATATTGTAAGTCACCTAGAGATCTTGGGATATGGGGTAGTATAGAAATATTTTTAATCAGTCAGTCAAATGTAATATACAGTATATAAAATACTGAATTATCAAAATAACAAAATATTTTTGAACAGCTTCTGTGCAAATGTGTGTTACACATTTTCTTCATGTCTTCATTTTTTAAAAGTTTATGCGCTTGACAGGACAATACAAACACCTGTCTTTTCCCTTCAATTAATAGGTATTTTGTGCTGGATTTCGAAACTGGAATTCTACAATATTTTGTGAATGAACAAAGTAAAAACCAGAAGCCGAGAGGGTTGTTGTCCTTAGCTGGAGCGGTGGTTTCTCTCAGCGATGAAGCTCCAAACATGTTGGTGGTTTACTCTGCTAATGGCGAAATGTATAAACTGAGAGGTAAAAGTTATCTATGCTCTTCTTCCAAGTGTTGCAATTCTTCCAAAATTTGGAAGATTTCTTTTTATGTAGTGTTGGCTGAGCCTCAAAAACAAAAAGGGCAGTGCTTGGTTACACCAGGTAACCAAGGGCCTTTCTGCACAGGGGCTTATTCCAGATTATATCCTGGAATAGGGCCTGCCATAGTTGTCACTAGTATGTAGATGGCAGGTCCCTATTCTGGGATATAAGCCAGAATAAACCTAAGTCCAGAAAGTGTCCAAGATCCTGAGCCTGGCTCCTCTACTCCTGTTTCTCCATGTAAATATGTTCAGTTACATCTAATCTTATGTGGGCATGCACGGGGTTGTAGTACTGTAATGGTTTGCTTATGGTTAATTCTGTCTTCTGCTCCATCTTCTGCAAGGTGTTTCACCTTCTGCCTCGCAAGCCTCGATTGACTCCAGTTGCTATTGTGTTTATGAGCCATAACTCCATTGATTCATATCCAAGGGGTCTCTGGTTATGTATCTGTAGCCTAAAATGGGAACTTTTCCAAGTCTTCTTCTTTTCCATTTGTAATTTACTGAACGATGGCAACCATTTCATTAGGTTTGGGATAAGAAAAGAGTTTAATATAGATGGAACTCTGACACAATCACCTGGCAGGTAGAAAACTTCTGGGGCAGACCTGGGCTGCGTCCAGACATTGGTTGCTTACTCTGCTATATTTGGATATTCTGGAATATCCAAATATAGCTGAATAAGTAGCTGACATCTGAATGCGCCCCTAAGTGAAACAGTGTGGCAAACCCAAGTTAAAAAGATTAATCTCAGATTAAAAGGTGGCTTTCCTGTGCTTGATTTGTTTCTCAGGACTGATCTGAAGAACAGCTCATTTTGGTCAAAATCCTCTTTTTTTTCCTCCCCCCCCCTTGGGGAGAACAAAAGAAGAACCAAGTTTTCTGGAGGTTAAATTCTGCCTCGGTACAGCCTCTTTCTTCCCTAGTGACCAGCCTGGTGGCCCTGGAAAGCCACCAAGTAGAGCATTAGAAACTGCTACTCTAGAACCTGTATTAGAATTAAATTTGGTCATGGCCAGTAGAACTCTATCCTGGATAGATATTGGATACAAAGATTTTAAATTGTCAAGCCCCTCTTTCATGAATGCTGAGTGGAACATCTAGGAAACCTGACCCTAAAGCAAGGTGAGTGCTTCCTTCAGCTCAGCTTGATCTTCACTACCTCTCTGTTTTTAAAGCCTGCAGGAGGTGAAGTTGCCTGTTGTGGCCTTGGGCCTCACAATGATATATAATCAGTGTCAACCCATGGTTTTGATTCTGCTGGAACGTCCACTGGTCCCTGTAACTAAAGGTGATTCTGCACTAACCGGTATAGCATGCTGCTGTGGTCTACGCGAGGCCCTACTGAAGGAGGAAGTTCTTCTCCCCACAACAGACACCCCATGAGGTAGGTGGGGCTGTGAAAGCTCAGAAGCGAGCTGTGACTAGTCCCAGGTTGCCCAGCTGGCTTCATGGAGGAGCGTGGAATCAAACTGGGAAAATATCAAGAGTCTGACACTCTAACTACACCCGAGTCCTTCCTTAGACCACACCAGCATGTTTCAGAGACATTCCTAATATGCTTACTGGTCTGGTATACTGGCCAGTGCAAAATCACCTTAAGGATCAATTCAGGTAGTTATGAAAATTGTGTGTTTCATTTTCTCTAAACTGTGTTACTTTATATTTTCTTCTACAAGGCAAAGTAAATCAACGGCCTGAATGCACTGATTGATACAGTAGTTTGTTTTAAACTGTGACTCCTAGAAAAGTAAAAACATTAACATCCTGCTTGACCCCTCGAATTTCTGAATTAGATTTTACAGATTGATTTTGGTTCTCTTGTTCTTGGTAGCTGCTGATCCAAAAGAGAGGCAGTATTGGGTGACGCAGCTCCGCTCTTGTGCCAAGCACCACACAGAAAATAATTTGAAGGTAAGCAATAATAGATCAGGAAATATTTGTGCATGTTATGTGGAGTTGCGTATAGATGTGTGCAAAAATGCCAACCCCAAGCCCTTCTATTGCTCTCCCACTTTGATAGTGTATACAGTACATGGTGTGTTTATGGACACTTTTCCTATTTTTTATATGGTAGCCAGATTCCTGCAACTCAACATTTTTTGGTGTTTATGTACTTATTGTCATCTAGTTATGTTGTGCTAGTAAGCTATCACGTGAGGTTTACTAAAGGCTGGTATCAAAATGTATAACCTTCTTATGATTTACCTTTTGCTTAGTTCAGGTGCCTGTTGTGCTCCTTACTGATTTTTCTACAGAAAACCAGATGTTATGAACTGTTGAACTACAACAAAACCATTTGGTTCCATAATCCTTGACTCTCAAAATGCAAATGTCCTACTACATTCAGTTAGACTTTTGGCTTTTGTTGTGCAGCTGGGCGTAACAACTTATAGGTCAGATCGATGCTAAGGAATGGAAAGTTATTATTTTTTCTTTTTTCTCCACCTTGTAGTTAATCTTACATCCCGGTTGTGCAAGGTGATGGTGACTTGGAGTTAGTGGGCTTTTTGTATAGGTCTGGTGAACTAGTGCATATAATGTGCTAGGCCACCACATTCACACCCTGGAATTGCCTAGCAGAGCCCCTCCTCTGTTAATACATTCAGTCTCCACAGGATAGAGCTATGGAATTGGATTTGTTGCCAAAATGGCACTGTCTTCCATTCCACCAGTAGACCTTTTTGTAGTAGTGTACAAAGTCCACTTCAGACAGGTACCTGAAGCCACTCCAGAAGTGTTCTCCTAAAACCCAGCTGAAACTTTGAAAGTTCCTAACCTGTAGCTAAGCTTTTGGATGGGCTCCAGATGTTGGATAGCCTTTTTCTGTAAATAAAAGAAATGAAATCTGAAAACTATTTTGTATGTACTGTACTAAGGTTGTCTTTGTTTCATGGTAAACTTGGTTTGAAGGTCTGAAATAATTAGGGGTGTTTTTCCACTGTCACTAGAAGTACCCATTAAGTACCCATTAATGGGTACAAAAATGCCATTACGTACCCATTAATGGGTACTTCTAGTGACAGTGGAAAAACACCCCAAATGTGACTAATGTGCAAAAGTAGAAGAAATGAGGAAGGGCACTGTAGCAAGCTAGGAGGGGTTTTGTGGTTATTTTAAATTAATTTCTAAGTTTTCCTTATACTGTATTAATTTCAATTCAAGACTGCTTTTTCTCTATCCTCTCCCATCCTCCTTATTTCACTTCCCAACTAATTTAAGATATTAATCTCCATCTTACCTTAGTTCTTATTTCACATATTTTATTACTTATTTATTTACATTTTTATTCTTCCTTATACCCAAAGATCTCAGGGCGGGTTACAACATCATTAAAACCATAACCTATTAAGCATATTAAAATCATTGCAGTGCCTGAATGTGGGGAGGAAAAGGCTGTTCTTTTACTTAGCCAAAGACCAGGGTAAAGAGGTGCCTCTTCACAGCTCATCTAAACACATAGAGTGAAGGTGTCTGACACATCTCAGGAGGGAGACTGTTTTGTCAGTGTCTGTCCCAAAGTGCCTTTTACCAGCCTTGGTTGGTGTACCAGTTACAGCTGGTTAGATGCAACTTGATTATCCATGCTCTGGTGTAACCTCTAGTTAAAACTGTATTAAATATTCAACAGTGTGAGAGAAATAGGGTTTTTCTTTTTTAAAAATGCTGATTTGGTTGTTGTAAACTGCTTCAAATGACCTTGAGTATGAAAGCAAAATTCTAACAAAGAGATTGCCAGATAAGAAAATTGAAGAAGGAGGAAATGGTATAAGCAAAGAGAGTCTATACAAGCTATGTGCATTTGGGATTCGAAGGCCATTTTCCTAACTATCCTTAGGTCCCACATTTGCAAATGTTGTTACCTCCTGTGTTTCTCAACAAAGCCTTGATTATTTATATTTTCAGTCTAATAAAATGAATTTGGGAAATTTTTCTAACAAGTACTTTGATCAGGTTTGGATTATGGCAGTGGTTCTCAACCTGGGGGTCGGGACCCCTTTGGGGGTTGAACTACCCTTTCAGAGGGGTCGCGAGGAGTCTCCCACCGCCCTTCCCTCCCACCTCCCAGCTGCTCCGCCCCCATGGTTGGGCGTCTCCACAACATGAAGAACTCCATTAAGGGATCGCGGCATTAGGAAGGTTGAGAACCGCTGGATTATGGTATAGGCCAGGACAACATGGTTGAAAGCCTTGGTTTTGTCCATTACTATACTAAGCGATTTGGATGGGTAGAAATGAAAGCTTTCAGCTGCAAAACCGCACTGTCCCTACCCTCTTTATCTGAGAATTTCTTAAAATGCCATGTTTTGCTTTTTGACTCCTGATGCTTCTAGAGTACTCCAACGTCACGAATGAAAAGCTTGTCTTTGCTGCCTCATGGGGGAGTCAACTCCATATCTTTTGGTTCTCAAAAAAGCTTGAATCAGATCGGTCCTCCAGTTGTTACCATCACACATCACAAATCACCTGCAGCAGCCCGGAGAGCCAAGACTCACTGCCCTGGCCAACTCCATGAAGTCAAAGAGGTAGGCGATGTTCAGAACTCTTCTGCTGGCACATAAATGGAAGTTTTTGATTCACTGATAAAATTCTACTTGTACTGCTACTTGTATTCTGTATTTCTTAAATAAAAAAACCAAGGCAGAATCAGGGTTTTCTAATTTTAAGTGTATAGATATTTACCGTTAGAAAATCTTTGTTTAGATGGCAGGGTGTATCTGTATTGGTGTGTTACTTAAATCAAGTATACAGGTGGAGTAAATGAATAAATTTGCTGAAAATCTACAGCTGTCCCTGGTAGTTCTGCTTCTAGTTGACCATGATATTAAGGGAAAAAAATGTTGGTTTCCCTAACTGCATGCTTCATGGTGTTGCTTGCTTGCTTAACATGATCTTGTTTAGCATGCTTTTGTTGCTATATAAAGAAAACTACGTTTTATCAATTGCACACTAACAAAACTGTACTATGAAAGGATCTGGTTTCATGAACCAATTGGTTACACACAATTAGAAGCCATGTTGAGTCCCGTTAAGGGTGAGAAAAGCAGCACATAAAAGTCAACTCTTCCTCTACATGTCTGGAATCCTTGCTGAATAAAATGGCCCTGTGCATGTGTGCATGGCCAAATCTGAGGCAAAAATGGCCTCTGTGCATGTGTGGGAACTGCCATGTGCATACTTCTGGGTATTTTCTGCCATCAAAATACCCAAATGTCCTTGTTATTCTAGTGTGGAAGAAGGTGCTTTCCTCACACTATTGCCCAGTTGATTGGGTAGCAAGTGATCATTTTGGAGGACCTTTACTCCGGAATATTGCTAGAAAGCATAATTTTCTGGAGAAAGTTTTGATATTTTTACTTGGTACTGTTGGGTTGCTAAGACAGTTCTGTTCTCTGTCTGCCTCATTTTCTGAGTTTGCCATGAAGGTAAAGAACAACTAACAAAAGAGTGGAGTGAAAAAGAGAAAATGTTTGTGGCCTGGATCAGAATCCAGTTCAGATTAGGATATTTTCTCCCACTGAAGCCAGCAGATAGATAAAAGTGTAACTGGGTTCTGGAGTCTGGATTTCTATTGGAAATATAATATGCAGATTTTATGACCAGTGAAGTCAAGCTGTTAATATTTTCAGACAAGCTTCATGTTATGCGTAATAAATGGAAATGCAACAGCAACTTTTGCTGTCATGGCTGACAGGTTTTCTTTGTCACATTTGTTTCCTCGGAAACACAAGTCCATTTGGATTAGGTTCATGAATGGGTTCCTTGCTAATTTGTTCCTGGTGTCCCTTCTAGAATTTTTATTCACTTAATAATCTTCAAGTCATAAACTCCATAACTGGGGAAACTAAATCCTAACAAATCTTTTGGACTAGATAGAATTCTTAAATAACTCTAGCAAAAATATATAGTCTTTCCCTAAGATCATGCTGTGTGCCTGAAGACTAGAAGGTGGCAAATGTGACTCTGATTTTCAAAAAAAGATCCAGGGGTGATCCAGCATATTACAGACTAGTCAGCTTAGCATCAGGTCCAGGTAAGATGATAGACACCATAATTAAAGATAAAATTAGTGGGCTTGCAGAGAAGCAAGCACTGCTGAAGGACAATCAGCATGGTTTCCACAAGGTATTTCAGGCGTTACTAACTTGCTAGAATTCTTCGAATGTTAAGAAATACACGGATAAAGGTGATTTAGTTGATATTGTCTGTCTAGACTTTCCAAAGGCTTTTGACAAAGTCCCTCTCCAAAGGCTTTAGAATAACTTCATCAGCTATGGAATAAGAGGGAAAGCTCTGTCCCTGCACTTGTAGCTGGCTAAAAGATAGGAAACAATGTAGCAATAAATGGGGAATTCTAAAATTGCAAGGAAGTAAAAAGTGAGATCTCCCACAGTTCAATATTGGGACCTGTGTTTTAAAAGTTATTTATAAATGGTCTAGAAATTTTCTGATGACATCAAAGAGATTGTGAAGAACTCCTGATTGACTTTTTGGCACTGAGGAAGGAGGCAGCCAAGTGACAAATGAATTTCAGTGATAATAAGTGAAGGTGATGCACACTGGGACAGCACCCCCAAAATATCTTTCAATTGATGAGGTCTAAGCTTTATATGGCAGGGCAAGTAAGGGACCCCGGCATTCCAATAGCTCAGTAAAGGTGCTGAGCCAGTGTGCAGCAGCAGTGAAAAATGCAAATTCAGGGCTAGGACTAATTAGGATGCAAATTGAAAATAAGTTAGCAAGCATCATTGTGCCTCATTAATCTATGGTGGGGCCACTTTTCGTCACCACACCTCAGGAAGGAAATTGTAGAGCTGGAAAAAGGGCAGAGAAGGTCAATCAGGAAGATCAGGGGGCTGGAACATTTCCCAAACTGTGAGCCAGTTTTGTCTAGTGGTTAAGGAGCCGGACTCTTATCTGGGAATACCAGGTTTGATTCCACACTCCTCCATGAAGCCAGCTGGGTGACCTTGGGCTAGTCACAGTTCTCTTCTGAGATCTCACAGCCCCATCTATCTCACAGGGTGACAGTTGTGAGGAAACAGAAAGCTTTGTTAGCCACTTTGAGTCCCCCTAAATGGGTGAGAAAAGCAGAGTAGGAAAGCCAACCCTCCTCCTCCTCGATTAGGCTGCAGTGTCTAGGCCTATTTAGCCTTGAAAAAGACACTTAAGGGGAGACCTGGCTGATATTTATACAATCTTGGTGCTTGGCATTGGTTCCGCTCCTATCTCCAAAACCGATCCCAGATAGTGGCTGTGGGAGATACGGTTTCGACACCCTGGGAACTCACTTGTGGGGTTCCTCAGGGGTCGATCTTATCTCCCATGCTCTTTAACATCTACATGAAGCCGCTGGGAGAGGTCATCAGGAGATTTGGAGTGAGGTGTCATCAATATGCAGATGATACCCAGCTCTATCTCTCTGTACCATCTGAATCAGGAGAGGCGGTGGAAGTGCTTGACAGGTGTCTGGAGGCAGTAATGGGCTGGATGAGGGCCAATAAATTGAAGCTGAATCCAGACAAGACAGAGGTGCTGTGTGTCACAGGGTCTCGGGTCCGGGTAGTTGGGAGATACCCTGTCCTCAATGGGGTGGTTATGCCCTGGAAGGGACAGGTGCGTAATTTGGGGGTACTCCTGGACTCTGCGCTGACACTTGAAGCTCAGGTGGAGGCCGTGGCCAGGAGTGCCTACTCTCATCTACGGCTGGTACGCCAACTTAAGCCTTTTCTGGATAGAGATGACCTGGCCACAGTTATCCATGCTCTGGTAACCTCTAGACTGGACTACTGCAATGCACTCTACATGGGGCTGCCCTTGAAGACGGTCTGGAAGTTGCAGCTAGTGCAAAACACAGCAGCTAGAGTGCTGACTGGAACAGCTAGCCGGACACATATCACGCCGGTTCTTAATGAACTGCATTGGCTGCCAATTCGCTACCGGGCCCAATTCAAGGTATTAACTTTGACTTATAAGGCCCTAAATGACTTGGGCCCCAAATATCTAAAGGAACGCCTTCTCTCATACCGACCTGCCCGTGCCTTGAGATCCGAAGATGAGGCCCTCCTAGTTGTCCCACCACCTTCGGTAGTGAGGTTGGTGGGCACCCGGGAGAGAGCATTTTCAGTGGTGGCCCCCAAACTGTGGAATGGTCTCCCCAATGAGGTGCGCCATGCCCCTTCCTTGTTATCATTTAGGAAGGCTGTAAAAACATACCTTTTTGCCTTGGCCTTTGGCTGAGGAGATACATTCTCTCCCCAGTTATAGTTCTCATGAATACACTATGGAACGAGCAGCTTATATCAGAATTTTTAACCAAGTACCTTGTTTTAATCTGTATTGTGTTTTTAATTGTGTTTTTAATATGTTTTAATCTGTATTCTGTTCTTAATATGTTTTTAAATATGTTGTCTGATTTGTTGTTACCCGCCTAGAGACCTTCGGGTATGAGGCGGGATAGAAATGGAAATAAATAAATAAATAAATAATCTTGCATTGTGTGGAAAAGGTGGATAAAGAAATTCTTTTCTCTATCACACAGCATTAGAAACAGGGGCCACTCTGTGGAGCTGATAAGCAGGTTATGTGTGAAAGTTATTACCAAAGGAGGTGATGGCAACTGCCAGCCTGGACAGCTTAAAGAAGGGGCTGGACAAAATTAATGGAAAACAGGTGTATCAATGGCTACTAGAAGTGATGCCTGGGTAGTGCTTCCATGTTGGAGAGTCATGCAGGATGCCTCTAAAGGCCATTTGTAGGGAAGGTTTTGCCTTATTTTCTGGCTGAGAATGCTAGAAGCAAATAGTGGGCCACTGTGTGAGACAAGAACCTTGAGTAGGTGGGTTGTGGCCTGATCCAGCAGGGCTTCTCTTAAATTCTTATAACTGGTATTATTCATGGATAAGTTTAACTTATCTTTTTAATGTTATATTTTTCATCCATACAACAATGTTTGTATTGTTTCCTTTTCATCGCTTCTGGTGATGATGTTAAGAGCACTCACCTACTGTGTGTCAGCAAAAATGATTTATATGCATACTTAACTGAAGCTCTAGATTGTTAGCTCCACACCCAGCATATTTTGTATGCTCTTTGAAAAAGGATTAGAGGTTTAACACCAACATTATTAAAAACCAGAGAGTAGGCATTATGTAGAAAGCTCTGTCTCAAAAAGCAATTTTTCTGATTCTTGTGGTATGTTCATTTGTTAAGAATTGAGTGATTGTCAGCATCTCTGTGTGAGGGAAACACTGACTTTGTATAAGCACTTACCTAGCCTATCTGCTGGAGTATGCATTCTGTTCCAAGCAGGTCAGATCACATGGACAAGGATGTCTGCATTGGGATTGCATGGACAAAGGTGTCTGCATTGGGGTTGCTTGTACGTGCCAGCCCCTGTGCCAGATACAAAGCTTCAGAGAAGACATCAGGGGGTGGGGGTGGGGTGGGTGGGGGTTCCAAAGGCCAGTTATGAAAGTCCTTGATCTTTGGAGCCCCTTTTCAGTGATGTGCTATGTGTATTTTATTTATTATTTATTTACTTCCATTTCTATCCCGCCCCATACCCCAAGGTCTCTGGGCGGGTATGTTGAGGTGCCAATATGAGTTTCCCATGGTATACCAGACCACAGTGGAATGCTGTCCACATGCCTCTGTGGGTATACCATTCCCTAGTATGTTGGTAGATCTTGACATCAAAGTCTGTCAGTAGACTGGACCAGGAGGCCATTTTGGTTGCCCCAGCTCAGTCTTGGCAGCAGGGTATGGAATTAGGCCTTTCCTGAACCATGCTAAGGGTGTGGAAAGGGCCATAGCCTCAAAACTCTTTAAAGTTTATAAGGGAAGGAGATGGATTTTCCCTCTTCTTCACTAGGCTTGTAACCCTAGGAGTATTAAACAAAAGGAAATGTGCATGTGTTCTTATTACAGAAAAAAGCACAGCGCTAACTTACGGAATACAGTTGCAAGTGAACTATTTCTATGATACCCTGAATTTGTCTTTGGGAAGCAAATATGAAATGGCTATCTTTCAATATAAGTTTAGGTCTATTTCTTTTCTGTAGGAAAAAATACCTCAAAAATAAAAGCTCTTGCTAATGGGATTGTGGTTTCTAAAAAATAAAATAAAAACCCAAACAGTACAAGTATAAACAAGACTGGAAGATAGCTATAAGAGATGGAATGTTTGCGAATGTTATTGATTATTAACTTAAAATAGCTTAGGAAGAGCTTAGGAAGAGCTTTTTGGACAGATTTAGAACACTGCATCATGTAATGTAGTACATTTCATGGCTGGAACTTAACGTACCAAGAACGGATACAAACTGGCTCCTTTTGTAGTTCCCTGTATATTTCGGCTTGAAACAACTACTTGTGGGGATGAAATGATTATTATTCACATGTTTGCCCATTGCATTTGAAACTCTGACGTCCCTGATTGTCAGTTCTTGATTTCCTTACAGAAGATTCTAGATTGTCCTTGGTTGCTTTGAAAGATGTGTTGCGACACCTAGAATCGCTTAGAGACTGTTTGAGTTCATTACCTTGTATTAATAATGTAGTGCTTTTGGTCTCTGGTGGGGATGGAGTAGGGCAGAAGCATCCCAAGAGATTTCTGACGTGCCTTAGGTCTGGAGAGGTTGGGTTAGAAGAAGATCAACATGAGTGACATTGGATGCCTCCAGACAGTAAGAGGAAAATGCAAGAGCTTGTTTCCATCCTCCAGTTGCCTCTTGCTGTCCCTGCCAAATGGCAGTGTAACATCCTGGGCCATGTGCAGGTACCTACCTGTCTAGACATTTGCTCCCACAACCAGCTCTAGTGTTTTGAGGGTGCAAAAAACCCCCAAAGCACTCATGAGCCAGCCCTTGGACATGTACAGGAGCCATTTTCATCAGGAAACATATCAAAGACAATTTTTGCCCAAGACAGTTTACATGAGTCAAAAATACATTACATGTTGTAACAACTAATACATTATACAGTAATAATAATAATTAGAAAAAAACCTATAAAGCAGGTGGGACAGCTGGCTACTGAGTTTTTGTAGTCCTTGCAGCAGGTGGAAATGTCGAGCGCTGATTCTCCCCTCCTCCCCTCGTCCATGGTGGCGTTGGGGCGTTGGGCTTGGTGCTGCCGGGTTTTTGTAGTCCTTGCAGCAGGTGGAAATGTTGAGCGCTGATTCTCCCCTCCTCCCCTCGTCCATGGTGGCGTTGGGGCGTTGGGCTTGGTGCTGCCGTGTTTTTGTAGTCCTTGCAGCAGGTGGAAATGTCGAGCGCTGATTCTCCCCTCCTCCCCTCGTCCATGGTGGCGTTGGGGCATTGGGCTTGGTGCTGCTGTGTTTTTGTAGTCCTTGCAGCAGGTGGAAATGTCGAGCGCTGATTCTCCCCTCCTCCCCTCGTCCATGGTGGCGTTGGGGCATTGGGCTTGGTGCTGCTGTGTTTTTGTAGTCCTTGCAGCAGGTGGAAATGTCGAGCGCTGATTCTCCCCTCCTCCCCTCGTCCATGGTGGCGTTGGGGCAGAAGTTTCATCCAAGTTGGAGCTTGCAGCCAGATGAGAAGTGGGCTGGCTACCTTCCAGTATTCTCCTCACTACTTACCCAGGAACACTCCCTTTTGTTGTGGGGTCACCACTGCCATACCTTCAAGCAGAAGGTCTGTGACCATGTAGGAGCTGCTGTGTTATTGGGGGGGCTGTGTTTGGATTGCCATGCTTTGCCTCCTGTCTGGAGGCAGCCATCATTCCACTGGGATTCAAGAGCAGGAGAAGGTTCGTCCGTGTCTCTGTTTGAGATGCCCATGTGAGCACTTGATGGACCACTGTGCGTGACGGGACGCTGGACTAGATGTGCTGTGGCCTGATCCAGCGGTGCTTCTGTTATGTTCTTAAGAATCGTAGAATTGGCAGGGATCATCAGATTCAACCCTCTGATTAAATCATGCTTGGACATTTTATTTTTTTAGGGGTGACATGTCAACAGAAAGGAGGAAGGGGAAGCAGCAGCACAGTAGATGTCACTGCAGGGTTACAGCTCAGACTTTCCAAGAGAATAATGGTCTAATGATTGTACAGCAAGATTGGACATCTAATGCCCCTCCACTGAACTCTTGGCTTTTGGCTGTGATGGCTGGAGCTGCTGTAATGCAATATTTTGGGAGGTCATAAGGTCCTCAACCTTGCTACAGAGAATATATGATTCCTTTTTTCTTTCATCATTTTCTGCTAAGTAAACTTATGAGATAATACATAGAGTATTGAACCCTGTGGCCTTCATCTACAGTTTTGTCAGAGAAAGTTGTATTTGGTTGGAATGTGTGTGTAATGGGGTCCTCTGGGAGACATCTGTATGGTATTCTTTATGTGTATTCAAGGCAAGATTTTCCGTACTTGTTAGAACAGAGAGCAGCCTCACCCTTAATTTGTGCTTTCTGACGTAGGAAAACTGTGTTGCCTATCAGAATATACCATCCCTTTGAAAAATAAAGTTCTCAAAATGGAAGGTGCTATTTTAAACAATAGATTGCAGTGAAGCATTGTTCCACTTTCACAGGCCTGGAAGAAGCTAGGAAACAGTATTAGTAGTTACCATCTGGGAAGTCAGCTTTGTGTTTGCAGGTGTTCTTTCTTACGTTATACATTTATTTGCAGATCATGAGCCAGGTGGAGGGACAGCAGAAGACCCTTGTGCAAGCCATTGAATCCCTTCCAGGTTCTGGTCCTCTTTCTGCCTTGGATCAAGACTTGCTGCTTTTAAAAGCTACCTCAGCTGCTACCCTCAGCTGCCTTGGAGAATGCTTACATATGCTACAACAAGGCATAAGCCAAGTGGCCCAACACAGTAGCAGGACCTTGCCTTCAGGTGAGCCACGCTGGGTTTTTTGTTTTTGTTTTACTACCAGTTCGGTTGTGAGATGATATTGATTACCAGCAATTTAGGGACAGCTCTTGGTGACTACAGGGACACATCCTCACAGCTTTCTTGGTAAAGATACAGCAGTGGTTTGCCATTATTTTCTTCCACCAAGATGCTGGAGATCATTCGTGTAACCTGTTTATTTCACGGCAGTTGACTTACTTCTGAGCTATGGTCACTTCCGATTCTGATGTTTATTATTTATATGATTTGTTTATATGATTTGTTTGTTTATAGTTTATATGATTTCTAAATCATCTTTCATCAGGAAAGACCATTGAAAAATGGATGTATGTATCTAATGTAAAGACAAAAACACACATCAAACAATAAAATAGAATAAAGTAATAAGTTCTTCCATTTAAAACAATTCATATAGCTAAACGTCAGGAAACCTAGCTCACAGACAGAATGTCAGGGCACTTAGTGAATAATAATTTCTGCTCTCATAATCAAGCCTGTCATTTTGCAGTATAGGCAAATTAACGCTGAGGAAAAGTCATGCTAGTTTTTTCTTGCAGGGGTGAAAGCACTGCTGTGATTTTGATAACAGTGCATTTGTACAACATAACAATAATTTAAATTGCAGTCATGCTTTTTTAAACAAGAAGGAAATGATTTTGAGTAAGGCAGTTTCAGCAGTTAAAGGATTTTAATATTATAAATTCTAGGCCACAGTTTGGAACTCCTCTGAAATTCGGGAATTCACTATTGAAGTACCATTGGATAAAATACCTTATGTTCAAAATTATAATACTTATCAAGATTATCAATCATTATAGTACAGAATACAAGTCAGTTTATAAGTGTAGTTTAATATTTTGACTCTAAAAATATAGTAGCCTTTAGTGAATGCATAGGATTAATTTTTAACACATACTACTGGCTGGCACTTATTTACTATTTTAGACTCAGCATAGTCTAATAATAATAATAATTTTCCTTAGGAATTGAAGAATATTTCTTTTCACAGGGGCTATAGTCACACCTACACTTTAAACTTTCTCCAGTCCATCTTCTGATCACAACGCTCACACCTTCTCCTTTCTGTCCATTCTTTCCACTCTGGAAAGTCCACAAATAAAATGGATAGAAATGAAAAGGTGTGAGCATTGTGATCAGAAGATGGATAGATTAGAGGACCTAATATCTCTTTGGTAATAACGTGACAGGCAGATGTCTTTGAAGTGCTCACTATCAGATCCAGGTTAAGTGCTGCATCAAGAGGAGCTCATCATCAGCTTCAAGTTAAGTCTTGCACATATTCAGGGCTGCCACCCTCTGTCGTTGCTGTTAAAGGAAGCTGCATTGAAGAACATGCGTCTTTTGTATCTGTGCTGCTCCGGGTTTGCAAAAGCCCAGCAACAAAGTAGCACGGACCAGAAGATAGCCATTGGCTGTGCATGCTGCCTAGGCCAGTGGAAAAGATCAATGTTTAATGAAGGTTTAGTGCCCTGGTTCAAGATTTATGAAGTATTTGAGGAACTTTAGAAGGTCTTTAGGAGGAGAGGTAAAGACCTTCTGTGGGGTTCGCATCCCACCCTTAATTCATCTTTACCAGCCTAGAATATTCACGAAAGGGGGTAGGGCAGACTGGCATGCAAAACATCTCAAAGCTATTCAGAACCATCTCGGAAGCACTTTTTAAAACTGCACATGAGATAGCAGATTGCTTGAAGTCCATTATGTTGGGGAATGTAAGAAGTGACCTGTTGAATCAAACCTGTGCTTCATGTAGTCCAGCAAGCTGTTCTCATGATGAGAATCAGCAGCATATAAAAACCAGTAAAGTGTAAGTATACATCTTATCCTAATCATAAATCTTCCAGCAACTGCTGTTCAGAGACATACTGAATCCCTGTGTATGCCTCCCTGAAGCCACAGAGCTACCAGCTGGTCACCTGGGATGGCCTCGTCTTCCATGAAAATCTCATCAAGCGTATAGACTGATTTGTCTTTGGGTTAATGACCATTTCATGCGCTTGTTAATGAAATGTGTGTGAAGCTGTTTGCCAAAAGTATGCGGTGAATCAACTCCACTGAAAAAAAATCAGGGAAATGCAGCTTTTGGAATTCTTTCTCTATTTCATCATAAGTGAACAAGTCATTTGTAGAATTACGTGACATCACACTGTTCTGTCCTGTTTTCAGAAGCAGAGTGGGAAATGATTCTGGTTTTTTTTCATTTAGAGCCACTTTGCTTATCTATGCCTGTATCTCTTTGCTTGAAGAAGGTTTTTTGCTGCTGTTGCTGCTGCTCTGATTGTGATGTGTCTGACAAACTCTCAGGTTGTTTAGTTTTGAGGCTAGAGTTTAGGACATGTTCTAGCCATGATTTATTTAAAGTAGATACGATAACTGCAGTGTATATATATATTTGCTATGTTCTCTGCTAGTTAGCAATGTTAAACAAGTGATGTTTGTCCATGAATATCCATAAGTGGTCAGACTTCGGAAGATGCTGGTAGTTAAACAATGGTTTGTCCTGTGTAAAAGCTGAAACTGTTGATGCTCATATTCATTTCAGAGATGGAGAAATCACATAAGGCATAAGAAACGCTACTGCTTTAATAAAGTTTTGAAGTGATCTTTGATTAAGACAGTGCAAAATGCCATTTTGAATTCTTTGTGAAACATTTTAAATAGCTAAAAGTACCCATTAAGTACCCATTAATGGGTACGAAATGGCATTTTTGTACCCATTAATGGGTACTTAATGGGTACTTCTAGTGACAGTGGAAAAACACCGTTTGTTTAGGCTTTCAGGACTCCTTAACATTCTTCTCAAAATGCCCCCACAAACTGTGTGCACCCTATAAGAACAATGTTTGCAGATAATATTTTATTCCTGTTGTAGAAAACATATTGGGATGGCATGGATCTAAGTCCCATTCCACAGAGACACTGAAAAATGGTGCTCTTCGTTCTTTGACAGCTGCTAGCAGCGCGAACCTCGCATGGCCAATTGTTCCACCCGTGATCCAGGATGGAACTACAGGGGTGAGTCTGAAACATTGAAACACCTACACAGTATCCATATTTTTGTTTCCTGACCATGTTGCCCACGTGCCTTGCATACCTGAACTTCAGAGTGGACCCTTTTCCACTTACCATGACAACCTTGCTTTTGAAGCCTGTCTTTGGCAGTGTTGCTCTCAAAGAGAATTGAACAACAACAACAACAAAATTAATTAATTAAATTAAACCAGGCATGGACATTTGTTTAGATTTTAATGCTGTAGAATATTTATTTTAATTATTCTTTTTTATGCTGTAGTGCATCTGTTTGATACTGGCTATGTTCAGTACTTACGTGCTTATAGTTTATTCTTTCCTATTATTCATTCATGTACCATGTAGATCAGTGGTTCTCAACCTGGGGGTCGAATTGGGGGTTGAATTACCGTTTCAGAGGGGTCGCGACGAGTCTCCCGCCGCCCTTCCCTCCCACCTCCCAGCTGCTCTGCCCCTGTGGTTGGGGGTCTCCACAATATGAGGAACTCCATTAAGGGGTCGCGGCATTAGGAAGGTTGAGAACCACTGATGTAGATACTTCATTTTTACTATTAGGATTTCTGCAAACATGGAGTCCCCCCCCCCCCCCATTACCTGTATTTGTCTCCTCTTTCTCCTGTACAGATGGAACTCCTTTGGTTGCCTAAAGATTAACAGTGGATTTGATTATTCTTGTAGCCACACAAAGAATATGCCCATACTCTCAGGTGCAAATTGAGGACGTCCCACATGCTCTGCTGTACTTTCCTCTGTGTGCCTATGCTAGAGAAAAATGTTTTAGGAAGGATTGAGACGCCTCACAACTCATTGTAGATGCTGAAAAAAAATTCTTCTGTAGGACCATGACTCTGGAATTTACTTGTGGGTTTGCGTAGAAAGAGGGAATGCCTTTTCTTCTTCATTGACAGTTAATTTCATTGTGCTGTGAAATGAGTATGAATGCTACAGGTACATACCTGTTGAGACAAGGCATTCACATGCTGGTTGGAATTGTTTTCAAAGGCTGCTCTTCATTTCAGATTTAGAAATAAATTTTGTTCCATATAAGAATTGGTTTCCTGGGCAGAGAGTCATGTAAATAGTGTTTTTCTTGTGGAGATGACATCTGAAATTGGAAGTTCTTGGTTTGTCCTCATTTTGGCAAAATAATCTCTTTAAAAGTGATATACGGCATAAGCTTTAATAGTGCACAGGTTTTCTCTCTGTTGTGGTTGTACTGAAATTTTAATGAGCCTCATGTTCAACTAAGGAAGCATCCTTACGCATGAAAAAGGAGCTTGAAATTAGTTTAGAGGTGGCAGGATGTAGATACAAGGGGTGTATGCAAATATTTGAAGGTATTCAAAATTGGGATAGAATCTGTCCAAATTTCTACATTCGAATTAAATGTCCATGAATCTGAATTTAAAGATTTGAATGAATTTCAAATTTTGGATCTGTTTGTTTGAATTATCCAGACATTTGCACGTGTATGGGTTCGTACAAGCATCTATAGGGGACGAAAAGGGGTTGCATACGGGATAACTATGGGATGCATACGGGATGTGTAATGATGCGTATGGGCCCATACGAATGTTGTCGACATTCGTAAGTGCAATTTTGAATTGAAAAGTCAGACAAATAGAATTGATTTGAATTTTAAAGATTCGAAGTGAATTGAATTTTCAGGTATTCAATTCAAATCGAATGGAATCCTGAAAATTGCATGCGCATGCCCCTAGTGGACACTAGTGTTCCCATCTCACCTCTAATCCACATTCAAGGTCACTAAAAGTGCACTTTTGGGCCTTTGATGTGGATTAGAGGCTGTAGTGTTCAGATGCTCCTATCTCTGAGCTGCTTTCAAGCCACGTTTTTCATGTGTGTGGATGCAGCAGATATTAGCAGCTATGGCTTTGACATCCTAAAGTTCAGTCAGGATGATGACATGAAACTTTTATTGCTTCCAAGAGAACCTTAGGCAGTCTTCTGTCTTCTCCAGCAGCTTTTAAGTGCATTTAATGGCTATCAACAAGTAAGCTCACACTCTTTTTACACTGAATATTTGTTCAAATAATTCAAACTTCCCACATCTAATTTTTGTTTCTCTTTCCTCCTTACCTGTTTTGGACCCCTGGTGCTTGCCGCCTGTCCTAGTGCTGCTGCTTCCAACTTTTGCGTTGGGATGTGGTGTTGCCATATAGCACCACCTAGTGACTCTGTTGCAGAGGATGCATTTCAGAAGAGATTTTTTTCTTCAGTTGTTGAAGCCATCAAGGGAAATGCCAAGACAATATGTTTAGAACCCAAGGATCACTACTTATATTTTATTTTATATTTTCTACTTTATATTTGCTTAATTGCTTATTTTGATATTATCTGTATTCTGATTTTTTCTTTGGTTGATATATTTTTTCCCAGATTTCACCTAAGTAGAACAGAGTTCCTTCATACCTAAAAGGAATCAGATTATTTTATATATTTAAATAATATTGTGAACCAGACTTAAACCGTCAAAGAGAATATCAATGGTTGTTGAAAAGAGTAGTTTTGAATTAAACCAAAATCCTTAACACAGTAGTGATGTACTTGTGCCAAGTAAATTACATTTTCTCTGATACTGCAGGTTGATATAGAGAGTAACCATGCTTTTTTTTTGGTCTGGGAAACATTTTTGTGTTATGGTTTCCTAAAGGCCTGATCCATCAGGGCTCCTCTTATGTTCTTATGTAGGTGAGGGGAAGGTAAGCACTCTCAGACAGCCTGCGTGGCACAAATCAGGATGTTCTCAGATGCTCCATCTTTACACTGGGCCACCAGCTCTGTCCTTAGAGTGTTCCCGAATACCCTGATCTTCCACAGTTGTGTGGAAATAAAACTTCTCCACAGCTTAACTGGGAGTGGCCAGTATGCTCTCGGGTCAGCAGCATTCACGCCCACTTCTGGGTATGAAGCTGCAAGGGTGCAGGGTGGGACAGCTGTTGTCTGTGCAAGTGCATGCCGTGTCGTGATTGTCATGGTAATGACCAGGCACGCAGTGGAAGTTGCTGCAGCCATTACCATGGTGCTTTGGATGGTCCAGGACAGACTGTCCACACTGCAAGCACTGTTAGTTAAGTTCAGGACAGTACCGGTGCTTGCAGTGTGAACATAGACCACCATCCATGTACTCATTCCAGGCAGTTAAGTGCAAACAGGCCCACAGATTACAGGTAGCACTCACCTGCTTCTCCTCCAAATCCACTTTGCAGCCAGGCGTTGGTAGTGTGGTGTGGGCTTTGTGGTGGTATCACGTCCTGACTGCCCAGTCCGTTGTGATCCCAAGCTTCCTGGCACTTGCAACAGCTTCAGGGCTCTTCTGAATTTTTCTCCTTCTCACTATTCTCACTGTCTCTTGGCCTAAGCTACCTCACAGGGTGGCTGTGACAATAAATTGAAGTTGGAGAATGTATATCCCTTTGAGTTCCTAGAAGAAAACAAAGACATATGATAAATGTAATATCAGTACTTACTCACCTAGTTAGAATGGATCATTTTCCTTTAACAGAGAGGGAAGAATGAGGTGAGACACTAGACCACTCGGATTTTATCTATGGTTTACAGTTTTATAACTTTCAGGCCCCACAGAGAGGAGCTGTTTTTCCATCTCTTGGAACTTGTTCCTCCTTCCTTCTTAGATATTGAAAGGGTAGTATTTTGATTAGTAAAATAGTGTTTATATTTACTGTCTCCCACCAAGATGCATTTCTTGGGTAGGAGTTGGGAAAGAAACTATCCCCTCTGGTGCCTGGAAATAAATTGTTAGGCTGCTTTCATTGTTTTTTACAGTACATAAACTTCAGATATGAAGCACTTTCACTCTTTTTTATGGCTCTATCGGTCTGTCAAATAGAGGAATTTTTAAAAATTCATCGCAAACCCAGTGGAGTTTCCAAACAGAACACTAAAGGAATAAGAATTCTAAAATGAGACAACCACAGTGAAAATTGAAGCTGCCTATAGGTATTTAGTGGCTAATTTTGTCTTCTCCAGCTGCTGTAGGAATTTTTTTAATTGTGGATTTTAATTTTCCTTTAGTTTTAATTACTGGGATTAATTTTGCGTACACCCCCTTGAGACTTGGAGAAGGGACAGTTTAAAATGAATTAAATAAATAGATGCTTTAGGTAATGCTATGGTTAACTAAAACATATTCAAACAAACATAGGGTGTTTTTCCACTGTCACTAGAAGTACCCATTGGGTACTTAATGGGTACTTCTAGTGACAGTGGAAAACCCCCCATAGTTTACTTATCCAGTTACTAAAATGCCAGTTTAGCATTGTGTGCTTGTGATTTATGAGGTCTCAAAAAAAGTGGGGGGCGGATTAGCTGTCCTTACACTCTGTTGTGTCTTAGGGGTCTCCTGTTGAACTTTACACCTTTACAACTTTATCAGATGTAAGTACGCCTTTGTCTGTTCATCCTCTCTTGTATTGATCAGCAGCATTCTTTACCATCCTTGTTTTCTTTGCATACCCTTGGGCTGAAAACTGACAAAACTAGTTCTGTTATTGTCTATAACAAGCCACCTTTCATACTAATGTCAATGTGTTTTTAATATAAATTCTGAATAATTATATGCAGTCTTCTCCAGGGTGCAGCAGTCAGCTTGTTCTCAAATCAGTTGTTATATCCACATCATTCTTTATTACAATAGTTATAGGCTTCTAATTTATCCCTAGAATCAATTCAAAATCACAATTATTACTTTTAAAGTTCAAGATAGCTTGAGACTGGTTCATAAGAGCATAAGAAGAGCCCTGCTGGATCAGGCCAAAGCCCATCTAGTCCGCATCCTATTACACACAGTGGCCTACCAATTGCCCATAGGCATCTCAAGCAGAGACAAGAGCAAACCTTTTCCTTGAATTCTAGCAAAGGGCCTTAGAAGCATCCTCTTTGTCCCCACCCCACCCCCCAGCCTGAAAGATGTACTTAGGCATCCATTCTAGTAGTCCTTCATACATCTGTCATCCATAAATTTGTCTAACCCTTCCTTAAAGCCATCTAGGCTGGTTGCTGTTGCCACCTCTCCTGGCAGCAAATTCCATAGATCGATGACCCTCTTCTCCTTGTCTGATCTGACTCTTGTAGATCCTTATACTACCCCTTGTTCTTCTTGCATATTATTAACTAGTTCTCCACTTGGCTCAGTATTATGTGTATAATTTGAGCTCTCCTCACTCAAGGATGCGCTCTCCTGGACCAGATGTTGTTAGTTTCCCCCTAGGGATTAGTTTAAAAGCTGTTCTGCAACCTTTTTAATGTTAAGCACCAGCAGTCTGTTTCCGTCTTGGTTCAAGTGTAACCTATCCCTCTTGTATAGGAGGTTTTGCTTGTCCCGAAATGTTTCCCAGTTCCTAACAAAACTAAATCCCTCCTCCCAACACCACTGCCCCATCCACGCGTTGAGGTTCCTGAGCTCCGCCTGTCTAGCTGGTCCTGTTCTTAGAACCGGTAGCATTTCTGAGAATGCAACCCTGGAGGTCCTGGACTTTAAGGGTATCTTTGGGTGTGATCAGAAATGGTTAAAGGGCCCCCTTATAGGACAGACATAAAAAACATAAATTGTCTTACCATGCTCTGAAACCTCTGAATGTCTGCCCCTTTCAAGGGCATTTCAAACTTTAAGCTGGTTTGGGCAGGAAACCACATAAGCAAAGAGGTGATGATTTTCTCCCCATTGGCCAATCAGTATCAAGCACCCTTGTAGTCAGACTAGCATGCATGTCTTGGAGCCATACTTTTAGGACAACTGTTTGGAAGGTGTGATTGTATGTTCGTACGCATGTGCATCTGGAACACTTATTGTTAAAGAGACAATTTTAAAAAACTGTCGGATTGCACTCTTTGTCTTGCTGCTCAGGATCTTTTCAAGAGGCTTTCCTTTATATCCTACCAATATTTGAGACATATTTAAAAGACAATATGATGGAGGACACTCTTGGTCTCTAAAGAAACTTGTACAGTACAAGTTATTTTTAAAGGATAACAGAGTGCTTAAAAGGTTCATAGTTCCAGCCAATTGCAAAAACACCTTCATCATAATATTTTACTTCATATTTATACATATTGTCTTCAGTGTTTTGGCAAATGGACTTTCATGAATCCTGAAAAAAAGATGAAAATACTATGTGCGGGTTTCCATTCCGTCACATAGAAGACCATTTCTTTTTCCTTTAGCTTATGCATATCTGTTGTCCATTTTCTCCACAGGCAGAATTCATCCAATAATTGCTTTTGCTCTGATTAACAGAGATGCAATTTACAGCAACATTCTATAATCAGAGATCATTGTCTGACTTGGAGGGAAAGAGATTTTTGGCTGATGTTCAGCATGCACATTGCAAGTATCTAAATAAAAATGAGGTTTGACATGCCTCTAAATAGAACGAATCATTACATTCTCCCGCTGAGGAAACTGATTGACCTATTGGCTATTATGAACACTCAGATTCTCTTTTTCTTTTTCTTCTTCCTTACAATAGTTTTTGTATCTGGGGGAGAAGTTTTCTTTATTTGTGTGATCAAGTGAGGAATTTTATGCTTACCTAGTATTATTTTGCAACTAGAAAGTTCTAGAACATTAGTGTATGTTCATACTGGACAGAACTTATGTACTTAATTTTTACACATACCCACATTTTCTGCCTGCCTGCCTGCCTGCCTGCCTGCCTGCCTGTCCAGATAGTGAGAGGAATATCTGTGATTTTGCTTAGATCTTGCCCCCCATTGTCCCTGCCAGACAGCAGGTGAAAGCCTGTGTCCTTCACTGCGTCTAGACTTGTTTATACTGCACAACGGAAAGCACAGTCACAATCGGGGCATCACACACAACGATCAATGCATCTTCGTGGTGCCACATTATCCGATTATTGCTGTGCACTTAATGTTGATCTAAGGGCACTCGCAACGCAGTATAAAGAAAACTTGAATTTTAACTGTGGATTTCTTCCGCAAGTCTGGAGGCAGCCCTTATCTTGTCTGGTGATGGCTCCTGTGATGGTGCAGTGTATACTTCCGGGTATTCTCAAGGCTTGCTCTGGGGGGCATTTTTGGCTAAGTTTCATCCCTGTGCTTTTATGTTGGACATTTTCAATAAGAGGACTCCCTGGAGCAAGCACCAGACAAGGTAAGAAATATTGCTGTTTTGGGAAAACCTGAATTCAGAGTCCTTTTTCCTGGAATAGCAACATTCTAGGATTCCATACCTATATCCTGGGGCTAAGTTGGGTTTGCTATTAAGTGCTTCCTGCAGTGAAGGTTCCAGGGGTTTGGGAGAAAGTAGTTTCCCCCACCACATCCAAATCTCCAGGTTGATCTCAGCATCAGCTGTGTAAAATGCCAACTTTGTCTAGCCTTGTGTACTTCCTAGAAGGCCTGAAGAAAGGTGAAAGTTTCTTTTGCTGCCCTTTTTCTGCCTTTTACGTAGAGGGCTCGCAGAACTGTTATTTATTTATTTATTTATTTATTTATTTACATTTATATCCCGCCCTATACCCTAGGGTCTCAGGGCAGGTAACAGCATATTTAAAAGACAAGAATATTATGAAAAACTGATAAGAATCCTAGTTATGTGAACCAGTCTTGTATCCACAACTTATGAGTAAATACTTGTGCCCATTTTTAAAAAATATGTCTCCCAGAGAAAGGCATGCCTTTCAATCCTGTAACTTCCCTCTTTCATAAAATGGGTCCTTCTGAGCAACAAAATGTGTAGAAATATTTTCTGAATAGGCCATCTTAGAATAACTAGGGCCAAAGTTAAAGCCATTTGGTGAAAGTTGACTGACACATTTTTTTTGTGTGTGTGTGTGTATACAATTGGGTATTCTTAACCAAGGTAGGCATTTGCAAAGGAGAAAAACTACTTCAGGAAAATTGGTGGAAACAGTTGTGCTTGATTCTTAGGCTAAAAGCAGTGCTTCTTGCCTGCAAATGGCGGGACAAAGTAAATGGAATTGGGAGAACCTTTGTTTTATGTGATATCTGCATTTGCTTTTGTATGTTTCCTTTTTTGAGCCATTCACAGATCTTCTATGCCTTTTGAGATGACCAAGGTACTCCAGGGAGGACAGTATAGTAATGCTGTAGAAGAAAAATTCCTTGCATGAAAGCCATGCTTCTGTGATGCTAACTGCAGTGTGGGTTGAAATAAATGTTATTTGTGTGGGAACGAAGCCGTGCATGAAGAATCAGGAAGAATTATATTTGCATATTGCCTTTCCTATGTAAATACCTTTTGTAATGGTGTACACATGTGAATGTCCTTGCACTTTATCAGCTCTCTGGCCAGTGTGACCCCTGGCCATCCATCCTATGCTATTGCCAGTGGACCTTGGGGATAACCCCACCCATTCTTGTATCGTATTATTTCTGCATTCATTATTGGTCAGATGGACGTTTTCTCCTAACTGGGGAATCCACTGCAGTAGACCAATCTGAATGCTGTATTACCAGCTTTTGAGAGCAGGCGACACAAGTTCAGAATTTGAGTAGTTAGGTCTGAACAGGAAAATAATTTTGCTTGCTTCTGAAGCAGACTTCGCAGAATTGGGGAATCTGAAAACTGGTGTTCTTGAAGACTGCCTACTCTTTTAGCTCAGACGAGTTTTCAGTCCTCAAAACGTTTTTCTGTAAAGTTGTTGCAAAAGCTAGGAAACCCCCCCCCCCAGATATTAACAGCTTGTAAGTGAAACGTCTCTATAGATTAAATCCCAAACATAATATATAATCCTATCTTGAACAAGTTACAGATATAGGTTATGACTTGCATACATCATTGTGGAACATTATGACACCATAGTTGCAACTTGCCCTGTCTATGAAAGCATCTTCTTTGTTTTTAAACTGATCGGCTCTTTTCTTCCCTCAGGTGTGTAGTCTGTTGTCCTTGGGTCTTGAGTACTCATTCTCATTTTTCTTTCTCACTCTATTTTCCATTCTTATCATTTGTGCTGACTTATAAAAACTCTAAATTGTATGAACTTCCCATTTCTCTTACTTCTTATTCTTCAATTTCATCTTCTTCCTCTCGTCTCATCTCATGAATCCACCAGATTATCTGGCTTCTCTTCCACCCTGTAGCCTTTGTTTATCTGATATCCCAAGTCCATTTTCTAGCAATTTGTTAGATTTCTGTTTCTTTCCCTCGCAGTTTGGTACCTTCCTTCCATCTCCTAATTTCTTTTCTGTTTGAGTTTGTGCAGTATGGAATGCAGAGGATACTTTCAGTTTCCTAGAGTTTAAAAGTGCCACCAGTTCTTCAGGGACCCTAAAATCATGTGGTACAGTTCTAGTACACCAACAAGAGAAGTTCTAGCCAAGTTCTGGTCCTGATGGTGCCAGTTTTTTATATGGCATCTTGCCCCTCTGGTACTTTTCCAGAGGCAACTTCTTCGTTAACTTCCCAGGTGAGTAGCTAGAGTCTTTTTTATGCCATATTTAAAGTGCATCAGGGTTCTATCTGCCTAGTTTTCTGTCTTCCTCTGAAATCTTTCATAAATCGAATGATTTTTAACGACATCTTTGTTTTTGTTAGCATTTCTCTTATTTATTGTTAACGGCTTGCATATAAGGAATTCTCCAAGGTGGAGATGTTTCCTTGTGCCTATCACTGAACATACAAAACTTTGTATTTCGTGGTCCCAAATCAACAGAACAATAACACATTAATCAGTGTTTTCTGTACTTACCAGAAAGTGAGCAGCTTTAGCTTTTTGAAGAACACACTTTATATTATGTGGTGAGGTGCTTTCTCTGTGTTGCAGAGACATTAAAGGATTTCTAACTCTAGAATGTCATTTTCCATTATGCTTGATTAAATCCTTTTTAGGCTTCATAGTCCTGCAAATGCCTTTAGCCTGTAATGATTTGTGTAGCTAAATTAATCCGATGGCAAAATGCTGCTTTTCTAAGCTTTTGTTCACCATAGATCTGCCAAAAATATGACATCTGACACAATCAGTTGGAAAGTTTCATGTAAGGTATGCTTAAGTCATGTGATTAAATGTACAATTACACTGATAGCAAAATGAAAATGACACTAAACCTGTAGCTGCATTGCTGGGGAAGTCTAACTTGCTGCAGCGGAGTTTGTAAACTGCATAAGATTTTTTTTTTAAATTTAGCAAATGACTTTTAAATCTAAGCATCTACCTTCTATTTTGGTTCAGATAGAAACACTCTGGATAAGATGTAGATTGCATGATCTCTCTTACAATAATTAAACCATTTGAAAGTACATATCTCAGTGTAAAGACTAATAACTATAGAAGCTCGATTGTGAAGATTTTCCAGCTTGCTGCCTGCATAAGCCCTTCTGTGAGTGTGTATTCTCCTTTCACGGAAAATGGCATCTTTTGTTTGTGGTGGGAAATGACACCTAAAAAACCTGATCTTTTGACATATAGCCTGTACATAAGGGATCTGGCAAATGCTGGACAGTTGGATTTTTTTCTCCAAGTACTCTTTATCTGATTGGTTTAGCCAGGGTTAGAGAATCTTTGGCCCTTCTGTAGTTCTCAGCCAAAATAAGATCAGTCATTTATTAATTTATTTCAAATATTTATATCCTGCCCTTCAACCTGGGTGGGTCACAATATTTAATAAAAGCAACTTTGACAGCACTCCAGAAAAATTAAGTGAGAAAACGTAATTAAAACTTTGCAAAGACCAATAAAAAAAAACATTTTTTCTCCTTTTCTCAGTTTCACTTTCAGCACTGAAAGGCAAGACTGTTTTTCCGCTACATAATTTTCCCTCTTACCCACTAACTTGACAACTTGGTGCTTCCTTCTCCCACACAAACAATAAAAGTGAATAAATGAGTCTCTTTTACTTCAGTTTTTGGAGGAAAAGAAATATAAAAGACCATTCATTGAGAACCTTGCACGGGAACTGCTCAGGGTGTTTATGTGGAAAGTTAGCTTCCCAAATAAGCAAATTGAATTGGCCTTAAAAATATACTTTCCCTTAGAACTAGTGTTGTCTGAGTTGTGAAAAATGCTGGGCTGATGTTGCTTAGTTGTTCAGGCATGTCCATCACTGTGACCCCATGGACCCCTCTGTTCTTCACTATTTCCTGGAACCTGCCCAAGCTCATGTTTATTGCCTCTATAACACTATCTAATAATCTCTTCCTCTACCTTCCTTTTGCCTTCAATCTTTCGTAGCATCAGGATCCTTTATAGCGAATCCTGTCTTTTCATTATGTGACCATTATGATCTAGAAAGCCACCAATTGCCTTTGATCCTTCCAGAAGTCAAAAGCTCTGACGATGGATATCACTGCTATATCTGAAAGCTTAGGTTCTCAGAAGAACTTTGGGACATGGCACAACAGCCCCAAACCTGCTACAAATAAGATGCAACCAAAGTATTTCAGCTTTGCTTTCAATATTTTTTCTTCCAGTGAACAGCCGGGACTGATTTCCTTTAGTATTGAGTGATTTGATCTTCTTGCGGTTCAAGGGACTCTCAGGCGTTTTTGCCAGCCCTACAGTTAGAACATGTCGATTGTTCAGCACTTAGCTTTCCTTATGATCCAGCCTTCACAGCCATATATTACTATGAGGAAGACCATAGCTTTGACCATATAGACCTTTATTGACAGACTGATATCTTTGCTTTTTAATATGGTGCTCAAATTTCTTATAACTTTTCTCCCAGGGAGCAATAGCACCTTATGAACTAACACAGAGAAAGAAATTGTAGCATAAGCTTTTGTAGGCCCTGGTCATACCTTTAGTTTAAGATGAGTTCAGGTCATCTTCTGGTGGCATTACTCACATTATTTTTATTCAATTCATTTTCCAAGCCAGCTTATTGCTGTCAGATTGTTTTAACCGGAGCCCTTTTTTCCAGAGGACTCAGGCCATCTTAGCATTCCAGTCCATCTTCTCTTCCTCACTGTGAGGGGGTGGGGGGGCTAAAGGAGGCTGAACTGTGTTGTGGTGGGTGGGGTCCAGTCTTTCATTTCAGCCAGTGTCTAGGGGAGGGTGGCACCTCTCCTCAGTTTATGTGTATGATTCCTCGATCTAGCATTTTTCCGCAAATTCATTATTTTTTAAATTAATCATACAGAGAAGAAAAACACATAAAAAAGGAAGTATGTGGAGGTGAGGGAGCAGGCTTAAACAAGAACCACAAACACACCCTTTCACCTTTCTTGATTGACACAATGGCATCCAATAAGAAAGCAGAAGGGGTGGAAAGCCAAGGGCTCCGTGGAGGAGGCTCAGGTCAATCATGGAGACAGGTGTTAGTGATGCAGCCCAAAGCGGAGACAGCCTGAGGATGACTTATAATGATTTACATGTGAACAGAACTGGTATGACTTCAGTTCGAATTATGAATAGGATGTCCTGTCACATATAGGTGTGACAAGGGCCATAGTCAAAGTCTACTTGATCAGATGCATCTGTGCTGTAGGCTTATTCAATAGCTTATGCTACCAGACTAACATGCCCACTTCTTTGAATTCTCCCAGGGAGGAAGTGCGTTTTAATTCCGTGGCTGCAGTCAGCATCTGCAGTTATCTTTGAGCCTAGGAAAGTAAAATCTGTCACTGTTTCCATTTCTTCCCCTTCTTCTACTTTTCCATGGGGTTGTAGTGTATGCTTTCCTTTTCCAGTGGACCCCATTTGGTCTGAGCTCTCCAGTCAAGCACCTGTCTGTGTTGGGCGGCCCTGCATGGCACAGCTCGTAGTTCCACTGCAAAGCCCTCTTTGTCACAGCAAAGCAGCAACCCTCGAGAAAACTTCTTGTCCATTCTGCTGGTATTTCTCAGTAGTTACATATATATATATATATATATATACACACACACACACAGTATTTTTATTTTATTTATTTATATTTCAATTTATATGCCGCCCCATACCCGAGGGTCTCTGGGCGGCTCACAACATTTAAAACAGATGTATAAAAACAGTATCAAAAATAAAACAAATTTAAAAATACAGTTTTATAAGTACAAAACAGTTAAAAACATCAGCGGTTATCAGTGAGGGGAAGTGTGAGGAACATTTAACCAAAGGCCTGTGTGAATAGGAATGTTTTCACCGCCTTCCTGAATAAGAACAGAGAAGGGGCCTGACGCACCTCAAGGGGGAGACCATACAGAATAGACCTGATGCACATTCTTTGAGGCCTAGCCACACCTGTATTTTAATCCGGATTAGACCTATTTTCAGAGAGAGAATGCGTCGGCAAAATGACTAGCAGTGTTCTTTCTGCATTATCTAACCCAGAGGTGAATTTTCTGGGCTAGATTATATGCAAGGAAGACTGCTTTTCCTTTGGTAATAAATTCTCTTAATCTGAAAATGGATTGAATTTGGATTAAAATTAAGCTGGACCCTTTTCTTCTATTGTTGAAAAGTTTTTTCCCCCCTCCGATTCCTTTTACTTCTGCTCACCAACACATGCTCATTGTCAGAGTCTTTCCTCCTGCTGAATAGGTAGTGATGGGACCTCTCGTCCACTAACAGAGACCATTTAAAACCATTTATAGAATTGAGGCCAAGTGGGTGGGGTGGCTGTTCAGAGGACTGCTCTAAAATGTGACAGGGGCTCTGTGTGCTGTTATGTGGGTTTGAGTCGCATTTTAGCAGCAACATGTGGTCTAAAAAGGTACTGAGGGAATGTGCAAGTATTTGCAAATCCCCGCTCCCAAGCCATCTCTTGAGTGGTTGTTCCCAGAGTCTGCACTAGCATGCAGAGAGCTGGCACCTATTCCAGAATATAATTCCGAATAATACCCAGTGCAGTAAGGGTCTTTGTATTTTTGAACTCCATCTCATGCCAACTTGGTCATTGGGTTTTCCAAATTTGTTGGCAGAAGCTGATGGGATTCAAAAGATGTCTGGAAAATTACAGGTTCTCCATTTCCTCATGTTACACAGTTAATTCATATCCAACAACTTAATGAGAAGCTTCAGAAATTTGTTTTAGGCTGTAATATTTGTGTGTGAAATAATAGTACATTTTAATTTGGTGAGCTTGCTTCTAAGTAGGTATATCTAGGATTGCTTGCTTGGTGTTGCCTTAAGATCTGGCTCCATTTAGATCTTAAGGTGTTCTTTTTTCCCTTGGGGAGAACAACATCTACTCTTTGGCCATGTGCGCTGACAATTCAATAGGTCAAATGGCCTAATGATTATTTAGGAGCAAGGACAGGAGTGCATTAGCACTGTCAATATTCTTCCCAATAGAACATAAACAGTAAATTGATCAGTCACTCACTGGAATGTCCTCTGGAAAGGTGACATTATATTGATGATTATGCCATGTTTTTCTGTACACACTAGTGCAGAGTTTGTTGTGTTTATCTTGAGCTGGGCATTGTAAGACGTCATTGGTAACTAATCCAGCTTATGTGGATGCATCAAATGTCATTTAATGGCTCTGCAAACAAGTTTCTGAAATCTGTTTATATATAACCAAGTGCAGTTTTAGCCTTTCCCCGCCCTTTTGGGGGAGAAAAATAAGCTTTCATGTAGGAATTATTCCATATTAAAGGACATTTAAGATTCTGTTACTATGCATAAATAAGTCAAATGTTTATTTCATATATTGGGGCTCTTGCAAGCTTATGAACTCTTGCATGTTCATTTTTTAAAGAAGAGATTGAACTGAGATTGTGGCTCGAGTCCTAACAATTTCTTTGGAGTGAGATGAATGCAGAATAATTGGCCATTGCTAACATTGCACACTAAATTAATTACATTGATACCCTGCACAAATCAATGATATGGTTAATTAGTTGATGTACTTGTTTCATTGATTTCAGTGAAATTCCAGTGAAATGGCCTTAAGCTGGATTTAGTCCTTATATTTTTAAGAACCTCATAATCTATATATATATGTGTGTGTGTATGTATGTATATAAATTTCTTAAAGTTTAACTTACAATTACAAGTAACATCTAAGCATTTCAATTGTTACATATACCATCAGTCAACAAAACATAACATAACTTAACCATATAGCCTACACCTCAGTCATGTCGAAACTAGTATGACCTTTTGCTCCATTTGACTAGAATTCAATATTAAGAACCTCATAATCTTGGAATTTTCATTTACCTGATTGAATATAAATCTTTTCTATGCTAGTTAAGAGTCACAGATACAGTTCTGGGGACTTAATGTCAGTGGTGGGAGGTAGAAAAATTGTTGCCTTTCCCTCCTCATAGAGTGGTGTAAAATAGTGGTATGAAAGTAAAACACATCTGGGCCTTCTGGTCTAGTGGTTAAGGAGCTGAACTCTTATCTGGGAATACCAGGTTTGATTCCACTCTTCCCAATGAAAGCCACCTGGGTGACCTTGGGCTTGTCACAGCTCTCTTCTGAGCTCTCACAGCCCTACCTACCTCACAGGGTGTTCTGTTGCGGGGAGAAGAAAAGAAGGTTTGTCAGCCACTTTGAGTCCCTTTAAACCGGTGAGAAAAGTGGGATAGAAAAGCCAACTCTTCTTCTTCTTCTTCTTCTTCTTCTTCTTCTTCTTCTTCTTCTTCTTCTTTGGTCAACTTGACTTGTTCTGGTCAACTTAGTTTAGCTTTTGGAAACTTGTGGAAGACATTTTGGTGTGGTTTTCTTCTTCTCCTCAGCTTGCCAGTAGCTGAGTTCAAAAGTGATAGAGAGGAAAGCAAAAAATTGTGTTATGTGTGCAGTGCAAGAGGCAGTGATTTGATGGGTCATGATTAGAATAAGCTACAGGAATGTTACACTGTTTCAGCATAGCTTTTAGAAGTAAACAAGGGTAGTACGATTCAGTAACCATTGCCATAGTAATAGCAATAATAGGAGATATGATATTTGAGTACTAGGTTTGTTAGGCTATTTTTATGACAATGTTTCTGGGGAACATAGGGTGGGATGTAAACATGAGTTTTAGGAGAGGAACATGACTGCTAACACCTTTTCATTTCTATCCATTTTATTTGTGGACTTTCCTGAATGGATCAAAGGTTCAGAAGTCAAATAGATAGAAATGAAATAGATAGATAGATAGATAGATAGATAGATAGATAGATAGATAGATAGATAGATAGAAATGAAAAAGTGTGATCAGTCACACCTGAAGATGGACTGAAGAAGGTTTAAAGGTGTGATCATGCCTGAAAGGCCATCCAAATTGAGGGGTGGGTGGCATCTAGCACTTGCTACTTTGGACCAACTCTGTCCCTCAGTATCTGAGGCCAAGAGGCTTCAGTTTTGGAAAGATCAGGGATAAAAAGCAGTTTTGGTTTTAAATGGAAATGCTGTCAGCTCTGTTATACATTATAGAATATAATTTCTTCTTCTTTAAGTAGAGCTTCTTATATAGTTTAAGCTAGTAAACATCCATAGGGAATGTTTTACCTGTGTGTTTTGTATAACTTTATTTTTGCTAAATTTAACTTGGTGTGTTCTAACTGTGTATGAAATACTAATATTATCTGTAAACATATCTGGCAGTTTGTGGCTTTCCTTCACCTGTTAAGAAACCATTGCGCTCTCTCTCTCTCTCTCTGTGTACATTATTCGAGGTTATTCAAGAAACAGTTGTTGCATTCTTCCCACAATCAGACCTCTATTCATTTTGACATCATTTCACTGGTTGACTGGCTTATCCCAATTTTCCTCTGAAGAATCCAAGATGGTGCACACCATTTTCTTGCCCTTCATTTTAACCTCACAACAACTCTATGAGGTAGATTAGGATCAGAGGCCCAAGTGATAGTATTTCCCAAAGTGTGGTCCATGTAGCACTGATGGTTTATGTAAGGATTAGGTGATGTGCAGAACTTTAAAAAATAATAATAAAGTAAAAGTGAGTTAATTTAAATATTAAGCAGTAAATAATAGTGCAGATGGTATACAAATATGATAAAAATTGTGAAGGTAGTGAAGGCCATGAATGGCTGAAGTCCATGAAGGCGTCATGGAAATTACTGACAGGAAACACTCCTTTAGCTACTCTAGCAAACAGTCCCTGCAAAGAATATGAGTTTTCAATCACAATAAAGGAAAATATACCATAATGAGGAGGCATAGTGGGTGGATATCCCAAACTCCTCTTACTCTAATTCTTCCTGGATTTTCTTCTTTCTACTTGGCTGTTGACAATTGATCCCTTTGCAGTTCTAGGATCAAATGTTTGAATGTCGTTGTGTTCCACGGAGTTGTGACCTAGTCCTGGTTGATTGCATGGGCACTTCTGGGCAGTTTTCTTGGAAGAAATATAGGGGTAGTTTGCCATTGCCTACTTCCTGGGAGAGGCTGGGGAATTGAACCAGTAACTCTCTGCTTTCCAGGCAGTTTGTTCTACCACAAAGCTACAGCTACTTCCTTGATTGCCATAGTAACCTTTTTTGAAAAAGATCTTTAACTACCAGTAAAGGTTGCACTGCCATTTTAATGTGGCTACTTCAGACTGCTTATTAGTATAATATACTAATAATATTGTATAAAAATAGTATAATTACTGTATAATATTGGACACTGTACTGCAAATTTCCGATCAGGAAGACCTGGTGCCTGTGGGCAGCATAGACAATATTTTCTAAGCCCTCTGTAATTAGCAGTAACGGGCTGCGGGACTGAGCAAGAGTCACGTTAGTCATGTGTGTGATGCCAGACGAGATTCACTTTCTGATATTTGTTCATGTGGCCAAACGAGGGAGGGCAGGGCAGGGCAGCATTTCCCCACTTGTAAGCAATTTGGAGTTAAGCTCACTGATCCAGAGCCATGTGATGAGAACGGCAGGCAGCAGATTCGTGCTGAATTGACATCAGGAGTTTCAAATTCGCTGGGAATTAAAAAGGCGGTGGGGGACTGCACGGAGGGAAGGCTCTCCTGTTTCTTCCGGGTACTACTAATTCCTGCTCCTTGCTTCTCTGCTGCTAAAGAGGCCCGGCAGCAGCGGAAACCAGCAGCCTTTTTGTGCATAGTTCAGGGGGCTGCTCCATGAGGCCAAGTTGGATGATAAACAGCCCTGCTGTAGGCACATCTGTAAGTTCTGCTTCTTGGTCAAGTTCTCTTGCTCTCTCCCTTCCCTGTTCAGGCTTCGTACTGTGAAGAATGAAGGCTTAATACTTGGGAGCGAGTAAGATTGGTATGGAATTTCCAGGCTCACCCCCCCCCCTTTTCCTCTTTACTTCTTTTAAATGTACTATTAAACTGATGCTTGAAAATTCAGATAATAAGCAAATCCCTTATGAAAGAATAGGTATTTTTCAACTTTTCTGCTTTGTTACATGTTTTCCTAGAGATGGCAATTGCTGCATACTTTGCAAACAATGTTACAGTTTGTAATTTTCAAATGGAATGATAGTTCTAAATAGTATTTACTTCTATGTGTCTGGGGATGGTTAATATTGCATTTTAGAAGATATGATTGCATTTAGTGGTCAGTGTGGACTTCTGTGTTCCATTACTGCATTTTGCTTATATAATAATGCCTAATTAGCTAGAAGATGGATTTCAGCTTATATACGTGGCTTTTTAGAGGAAAAAAAAGGAAGATTCATTTACTTGTCAAATATAACATTTCTTATCAAACTTTTAAGTTTCCTGATCTGTTCTCATCCCCTTTCTCCTACATGTAGAACAGTGTTGAAGTACTTTTGTCTTTTATAACTATCAAGTTACTTGCTGGTTTGTTTTCTAAGAGTGTTGATTGCTATGGAAGTATTTGTCTGCTTTTGTGAAATGAAGTATAAATGAAACAATTTTCCCCTCTATATTCATGTATATTACAGTAACAATATAGCCTCAAGAAATATGTGTGGTCTGCTTTCAGGAATTAAGAATTCCTGATCTGTGTTTGCAGGGTTGAAAAGCTGACCTAACTGGAATAACTTAAACTTTGTAGCTTTTGTTTATAACTTTGTGAATATGCAGTATTTTTTTTTAAAAAAATCCGACCATCTTTCTTTCTTTTTTTGCATCACCAATGAAACCTACTTTTTTAGCATCCTGTTCTTTGCACTGATAAAGCAAACAGAGTGACCTATTTGGATATTCCATAGTCATTGTTTCTTCTTCTTGTTGTTGTTGTTGTTGTTGTTGTTGTTGTTGTTGTTGTTGTTTGCATTTTTATCCCGCCCTATACCTAAATATCTCAGGGCAGGTAACAACATATTGTTATTTTTAATTTTTAATTCTGTATGTAATTTGTTATGTTGTGTAATGGGCAATGGCTAAACTAATAAACTCATTCAAACCCATTCATTTTACCTTAAAAACCCCCACAATAGATGGAAACATCTGTTACCATTTCTCATTAAGTTTACCTTTTAAAAACCGCAGTGATTCAAAACACCTAAATTTCTTCACTTAGTTTCTAGGCACAGCCCTCTTGTTAAGAGTAAATGACCCGTTTTCCTGTCTTCCCTGCTTTTACTATTTTAGGCAGCCGATTTTTTTTGTTTTTGATTGACTTGTGAACTACTGACTGATTTATCTGAGAGCAATCAGGATCTGTGCTGTATTATATATGCATTTTTGCAGTGAATACATTGGTGCTTTTGTAGTAAAACATTGAATTCATCCTGGGAAAATCTGAAGGCTTGTTCAGACTATAAAAATGACACTATGTACATTACCTATTGAAGATTCGGCTGTTGGCAATCTTGACTATTTGAGAATAGTCTTTCTAATGTTTTTCGAGAGCTCTGTAATTAAGGTTATGTGAATTTTGCAGCATATTGTTCCTTGCTGCCCAGATGGTGATGCTGACCTAGCATATCTTTCTCCCTAGCCTTCAGCACGTGACTTGATCCTAGTTGAAGATGAGGTGACAGATGATGAAGATAATGAAGAAGAGGACTTGGGAGTTCTGGATGATCAACGCAGCATAATTCTTCATCTCATCTCACAACTCAAACTTGGAATGGATCTAACTAGGGTATGCAACTCCTTCTGTGATCATGCTACATTGGCAGTCTGATTTGTCTTCAGTGGCAGCTTCCAAACCAGTTGTGACTATGCCTGATCCTCAAAAATATGCAAGTGAAGAATTAGACTCTCATAACTAAACTGTCTGATTCTTGAGTGCTATATAGGCAATTCTAATACAAAAAAATGACAGAAATATAAATTGGAATGATTTTAAAAGAAAAAAATATGCCCAGTCAACTTGCCCTATCCTGTAATCTTCCAAAAGATTACAGAATCTTAACCATATAATAATATAACATTAATTCATACCTTTCAAAAGAAAGATCTTTTCAAGAAATGCACGGTCATTTACTGTTTTGAGAACCTCAATGTAATGTTAACATTTCACATTCAGATAAACATGCAGAGTTCTGTAGGCAGGAAATTGGAATCATATGTAGACTTGAAATTAACTGATGTTGTTTGCATTGATATGTTTTGGTTAATATGGTATATAACTATACAGTATATTTATTTAATAAACAGCTGCAACTTGTCTGCCTTCCTGGCCTAGAAGGTATTTAGTTTTTGCTACAGACAGGGACAAAATGCATAAGGAAACTTTCCAAAGTATGTAGTGTGGATGTGTTGGAAAACCTAACAAAATTTAGTGAAAACAAACCTCTCATCTTTCAATAGAAGGGAATATTTCATGCTGCTGTCATATGACCTGATAATCTCAAGACTTCAACAGGCATATCTTACAAAAATCATAAAAGAATAATTAGTCTAATATAGACCCCAATTATCAGATTAATGAAGCTTTTAAAACATGTTCACCCACTTATTTAGCTTTTTGAACGATAACAGAAACAGTAACAGCTTTTTATCCCTTCTTTTTACATCACAGCACTCTCTATAATTGGTTTTGCCATGTTTTCCCTTTAGAGAAGCATTCGTAATACTTTCTTAGTAAAATATATGAAAGCATGATTAAGCTCAAGGATGGGGAAAACTAGCAAATAAATATTCACTCTGGAAAGATCTGGGATAAAAAGATAACTGTTCAATTGATGGCTAAAAGAACAGAAGTATAGGTACCCTATGGATATCATAGGGAAGACTATTCCAGAGGGTAGCTGCTGGTGGGCCAGGGGAAATAGTCAGAAAGTTGATTCTAGAAAAAAGCCCACCAAATGGAACATGGCATTATATAGGCAAAGGCTGTAAAACTTACATAAAGTTGAGGTGAACTGTAGCATGAGAAAGAAAACTCTAGGCCCTGGTACATCTGCAAGTGTTTAGAGCTTCATTAACATAGATAAGTCATCATGGTGGTGGGTTGACCATTGTTTATTATGGGATGTAATGTACTTCAGACATAAGCTCTAGATTTTGAGGTGTTGCTGTTAAGGCTGGAATGATTTGCTGACCAGTTGGAAGCCAACGCGTTGGTGAGTTTCTCAAAGAACCTTCTGTAACTGATATAAAAGTGCTGACTCTCCTCCTCAAAGGATGTTCTTGCTTTGGGAATCTATTCTCCCTGCATAGCTTTTCTTTCGTTATGTAAAAATTAGAAGGATTCTACTAATCTCTACCTTGGTGTGTTTAATTGGGCCTAGTGCAGTGGGAGCAACAGTAGCTTCATGGTGGATGCAGGAGGACCTCCCCTGAAGATCTTCAAAGTTCTGCTAAGTAAGCTGGTTCCAAGTTGTTTGCCAAAAATAAGATCTTGAATCTGACCAGGTAGAGATGTGGGCACAGTGAGGTGCCGCACTCAGCAACCTGGCCACCACATTTTGCGCTATAGTGGCTACAATGTTGGACTCGAACCTAGGAGATCCTAGGTTCACATCTTCACTTGGCCATGAAAGCATGTGAAATAGAGTGACACATTGCACCAGTTGTGCCTTTTAGCTTAACTGACCTCACAAGGTTATTCTAAGGATAAAATGGAAGGAAGGATAATATGTATGTACTGCTTTGGAGGCTGACATAGGATGAAAAGGCTTTAAATAATAAGATAATTAAAACAAATAACTGTTGAAAAATGCCATATAAGTCAATCATAGACAGCAGTGTTAATATTTAGCATGTGGAATGGAGAGGACAATTGCAACTGGATTGTTATCTTGAGTGTGTAGGAAGGTCAGAAAACATTGATTGGGGTGGGTGTAGCAACCTAATACACTGAAGTTAAAGAGTGCTTTCTTGAATAATGCATGAGAAGGAGGGGAGGGAAACACATCAGCTTTATCTCTAGTGAATGAAGTATAAATTTAGTGCAGTGGATTTGGTGAAATTCCATTTTTCCTATGAATTAAATGTATTTTAAAAATGGAAGAATTAAATACTTGTTTCTGATATTTTAAGGTTATAGAGTTCTTGATCAGAGTGAAGTATTCAGTAACAATATTGCAATGATATTACTATGGTTAGGCATTTCTTAGAAATTATTTAAAGTGAGCCTGTGCAGTATTCTAACATTAGTCTTAAACTCCCACGTACCATTAACAGTAACAAATTAGGCCCTTCTTACAGTTCCACCACTTTCAGAGGTACAAGAGGGGTAACAACTGAGAGGGCCTTTTCTGTGGTGGCTCCCAGATTTTGGAGCAGCCTCCCTTTGGAGGTATGCCAGTTCACCAATATTATATAGGCCTCAGCACTTGATTAAAACATATTGCTTTATTCAGGGCTTTGGAGTTTAGCTTCTTCTGAGTGTTGTCCACGGTGGGTGGGTTTGTTATATTTCAAGTTTGCTCTAGTGTTGTATGGATTTTACCTCTTTATTATTTTAACATTCCCTGTTACTTTCAGGTTAAGGGCAGGTATGAATACTTCACCTACCAGTTGTTTCATGGGTCATATTTCCTACTGAAGTTCAAGATAGAAAATCTTTCTGAGATAGTGCCTTGGAACTCCATGGCTGTTAAGCAACTATTCTCTTTCCTGAAGAGGAGCCCTTGCTGTGTAACAGGCATTAAGGTTCCGTTATTATCTACAACCTAACTGTTAGAAGTCTGGTGTATAGGTTTTGCTGCAATGAAGAAATAAGAGATATGCAAGATACCCTGTTCAGAATTAGCTTCATCCATATTTGTGTTCAGTGAATGTTGTGGTACCTGCTTACGAATGTTGTAGGTATTGAAGTCTTAAAGTATCCAGTTTATATCAGGTTGCCCGCTGCCCACTGTAATCAGTGGAAAAATGGCAACAAAATGCCTTAAGAACATGTGAACATAAGAGAAGCCCTGCTGGATCAGGCCACAGCCCATCTAGTCCAGCATCCTGTCGCACACAGTGACCCGCCAACTGCTCATGGGCATCCCAAGCAGAGACAAGGACAAACCTATTCCTGCTCTAGAATCCCAGGAAATGGCCCTAGAAGTGCTCTGTTCCCCCCCCCCCCGCCTGAAAAATGCACCTAGTCATTCGTTCTAGTAGCCATTGACACATCTGTTGTCCATAACTTTGTCTAACCCTACCTTAAAGCCATCTAGACTGGTAGCTGTCACCACCTCTTCCGACAGCACATTCCATAAGCCGATGACCCTCTGGGTGAAGAAATACTTCCCCCTGTCAGACCTGACTCTCTTACCCATCAGCTTCACAGAGTGAAGCTTTAAGGTTTAAATTTCAATCAGACCTATTTCACTGTTATGGCTTTCTTCTTTTGGAAGGGGAGAACAGTATGAAAGCTTTAAGGTACTGAAAATATCCCCCTTTTTCCTTAAAACAAACTATCACAGAGAAATGTTCTTTTGATCCGTTACGTTTCACACCTTAATTTTAACCAGAGATCAGCTTAATGTTATGGAGCCTCCTTTGATAAAACTGAGATCTTAATGGGTATCTATCTATATTGTATGAAGTGCGTATGATATTTTACAATATCTCCTTTGTTCTTCTAGCTAAGCAGTTTCAGCAGGTTTGTTCTTAGGCTGTGATCAGACACAGCAAGAAAACCCCCAACCTTTGAGTCTCCTCAGAGAAGGCTTTGAAGTGGGATTGTTCACACGCCAGTCTGTCCCTTCTCCCTAACACTGTTTAACTTATAGCTAGCCATCTGTTTGTAGTGTGCTTTTTGGTTGATTAAACTAGATTTTAGGGATTGAGGGAAACTGTAGTTGTATTATTTTGGCTGTAGCATGTTTAGTAAACAGACTTTTTATTTCTAAAATCATGCTTTCAGCTGCAAAGTATCATATTAGTTGTAGAGTCCGTAAGATAACATGCATAATATTGTTGGAAGAATGAATGGGTAGGTTTTGAATCACCAAGGAAAGCATGAACTACAGTTAGGGCCCCAAGTCTATCACGTGCTTTCCCTGACAGTCTTTGGCTCAATTTGGCCCTTTGTGACTCACTAGTAGAAGAATTTCATCCAAAAATATGTGGAGAATTCACCCATTTTCCAAAGCATAACAACCACTATTATAGGCTTTTTTACGGGCAAGCTTGTGCTGCACATCGTCGTCACTCAGGTGTTATGATGCGCTACATTGTACACTGTGGCCTCTTCCACAGAGAGGGCTGTAACGGCAGCAGTCATGCTTTGGAAAACTGATCAGTTTCCTGATGTTTCAGTGCAGCTCACCTACTTGTGAGTCTCTCAAAAGTGCTGCGGAGAGCCCAAGGTTGTCAGATAAAACACCTGATAGTTCTGGGTCTCCAGCTGCAGTCTGTGCTTCGATAAACCGCAGTTCAGTACATGCTTATTCTTTTCCTCTGACCTTGGATGCAAGCCATAATGAGGAAGTGTTTCCTCTTGTCTTTTTTATTATGGTACGTTCATGAGGAAGGCATGTGTCTGCAGCTTTCTGTCAGCCACAGTGGAGGCCATTTTGATAATGTTTTTGTGCCTTGGCTTTATTGCTTCTGATGTTTCTAAAAATGATCTCCAGCTCAGTTATAGTTCATCAGATTCAGTATTGTTAGGAAAATTCCAGGACCACTATGAAACAAGTTGCCGCCCTATCAGCAAATGCTGTTCATATTAGTTTTAAATAAGCAGAAAGGGTCAGAGAGAAAAGATTCATTTACTTTGGTATGCTGCAGCATAGGAAGTCCGCTTTCCAGAACCCCACCAAGACAAACTTCGGACCTCCCACATTCCAACACAATCTATATACCTAAACCCGGCCGGTAATTACAATATTCCCGGTAATGCCGTCCAAGTACGAATAGAAATACATGTCAGATTTCTCTGACATGCGCAGTAGAAAAAAAGTCCATAGCTGATTGGCTTAGACCAGTTATTCTTTAAAGACTTCTTAACATGTCTCTTGGCAAACACACTGTCCTTGAGAGCATTCCTCACAGTATGACAAAGCTTTGGGTAGTGACCTAGCTGTGGTTCTTGTGTGGATGGGAATAGCTTCCCAGTGATGATTTTTGCTTTAGTAGCCTTTCATTTATATTATTGTCATATTCTTTCTGTGGGATAGCCTTTGGAGTGTGGCATTAGTCCAGAATGTGGCATAAAGATCCTTAAAATGTGTAGCGCTAGGCCTTACCAGTTTGCAGTGCCTGCCTTTAAAATTTTAGCCCTTTAAGTTCTACGTGGCCTAGGACCATGATAGCTGATGGTATAATCCGACTTTGACTGCGTACTTGGTGTTAGAAGTCTCATATTAACCAAGGCTAAGGATGTGATGACCAGGGGCCAGACTTTTGGCTGATAGTTCCCCATTTTTGGAAATCTTTGCTCAGGGAAACTCACTTGGCTTCTGAGTTAACTTTTGATCCAGCCTGTGGAAACAGCCTCCTCAGAGCAGTCCTTCAGGAATCACTGCTTAAGCATTTCATTCTGTTGCACTAGTACTGTAGTAATTACACAGTAGCTAACGTGTAGTTCAACGTGTGTTTGTCAGTGGCTTATATCCAAAATGTAGCTACACTGAGCTGCTAGTGATCGAGTTATCATATTTTTTAATATTGTAATATACTCTTTGATAAATTTTTGGGTATAAAGTGTGTTCTGTATTCTAATTTAAGTACATGTTAGTATATGTATTATATCAGTTTTCATTATATAAGTATTTAGCATTTTAATGTGGCTGTCTGTATGTCAGGCTGGCAAAGAATGACCACGAGACTCTTTCTTGTTGGGAGCAACTTGGAACAGAAAGCCCAGCATATTTATATGTTTTATAGCTGGGCGGGGTTTGGCCCTTAACCAATGTACTGGCTTTTAAAAACTGTTTTTCTGGAAACTGCTTCTTGCTTTTTAGATAGTAATCAATACACAAATATTTTAGAATAAATAGGAAAATAAACTTATTTTAACATAGACACCTGGATGTTAACATCAGAATGGTGAAAGAGTAACTTTCGAACTGAACTGTATTGGAAAGAGGATTTGCAAAGCTTATGGTTCAGAAAATATTTGAGTATGAACAATTTTGATTGTCTATTTCTACTTTCTTCACATCTGTACAACCATAGTTCTGACAGACCTATTAAGAGCTCAGTGAAGTTCACAAGGACACAGGTGGGAAAACACAGGCCTGAGGGGAGCTCAGAGTGAGAGATATATAGGGAAAGAGATTATACAGTATATTAATATTTATATGTGAATGCTATAAGGTAAGTTAGCTGGAGTGTTTGATCTTAAAAGGAAATTTAGATATGGAGGGCATAATAGAAACCTGGATTTATAAATGGTGGCAATTCTGTTTCAAAGAAGTGTTGATGGTGAAGATATTGGAAATGCATCATAGGTTGAACAAGGGACTGTAGCAACTCCCCCGTGAGGAGAGTTGAGTTTTTGAGTGAATAAGAAAAATATTTTCTTAATCTTGTAGAGTACTGCAACCAAGCCTAAATCAGTGAACCTGAAAGCTGGATGACTCAGGACAAGCAAAAAGATCTCTTCACAGAAAACTTGGTTACAATCACAGATTTGGGTGGATGGTGAAGTGGGTTCTGTGTTACCACTATATGTGATGGTATGAATAGCTCCCTGGTTAGAGATGTTACTCTGCTAAATGTTTCAGGTACTGGAGACGTTAGTAAGGCGGGTGGTAATGTGTGCATTCCTTATTGATTTCAATTGGCTATTTGAGGAGTGGATGCTGGATTAGATGGGTTGTCAGCCCAGCCCAGCAGAGTGTTTCTTGCTTCATTTGATTCAAGTAATAAATTCTAATTTTATGCTGGGCTTAATTAGTTTTTTTGCATTGTGCTAGTGGTGAGTACTGTAGGTTTGAAGTACCTTTGGGAACCTGGAAAAAATGCCTTAACAGTGTAATTAAGCAGCCACATGGCAAAAAGAAACTTGGAATGGAGGAAACCATTTGTGCGAGGAGAAGTTACAAACTTTAGAATTAAACACAGCACGTATTTTTAGGCCCTTTGAAGCTTTATGCAGAAACAGGGAGTTGTTAATCAGTGGGGAATGATGTGCATGCCAAATGTGGCATCGGATTAACTCCTGAAACATGCTGGAACTGCTAAGGTCTGAATACAGATTTCTTTGTACACATCCAGCATGCCAGCTGCCAGGGATGCCAGTTTGCTAATAGGACTCGGTTAATTTGAACCAAACCAGTGTGTAACATTCTGTAAACAGTGAGTGCTGTCAATGAACAATTGGCTCATTTATTAGCTGAACGGAGTGAGACAATGAATGGAAGCCATGCCATTTGAATGGTGTGAACTTGTTATTTGCCTGGCCCTTGAGGACTCTAGTGAAATAGAGAGTGGCTTATATCCAATTGACCAGAAGTAGAAGATGTTGCCTCGTTCATTATTTACACTTTATATCTCGAGGGGCAGTTTTCTGGCAGTGCTTGTGCAAAGGTTGATGCTAGCTCCCTGAACATTTCTGCCAGTATAACTATTTATTGTCTTTTTTCTTTCACAATTTTGTGTGTTTGATACAGGTAGTTCTTCCAACCTTTATTTTGGAGAAGAGGTCACTGCTGGAGATGTTTGCAAATTTCTTGGCCCATCCAGACCTGTTTTTGTCCATTTCATCTGGATCTACTCCTGAGGAAAGAATAATTTGCTTTGTGGAGTATTACTTAACAGCCTTTCATGAAGGACGTAAGGGAGCTGTTGCCAAGAAGCCCTATAACCCAATCATTGGAGAAACATTTCATTGCTCTTGGGATGTGCCTAAAGACAAAGTGAAACCATTGAGAACTAACAGTGCATCTCCAGGGCCCAAAGGCCAGGCATTGCCTGAATACTATAAGCTGAGGTTTGTAGCTGAGCAGGTTTCTCATCACCCACCGGTTACTGGCTTTTACTGCGAATGCAAGGAGAAGAAGATGTGTGCAAATGTTCACATATGGACCAAGAGCAAATTCATGGGGATGTCTGTAGGTGTTTCTATGGTAGGTGAAGGTAAGACATGCCGCAGAAATACTACATTTCATAGATACCATCACTTATCGTGCATAACATTTTTATAAGCCTTTTCGTACAATAAGAATTCCTATTTCTTCAATTAAAAATAAGTAGGGATTGTTTGCTTCTTCAGGCTTCTGGATATGAAAACAAAATGAGGTAAGCACTCATAATATTAAGTTCTTGGGCACATTAGTCTGTCAATTAAACCTGTGGTTTGAGAAGGAAAATTTGCTTGGGTCGTCGAGCAGAAATTTGCATTTCTCTTCTGTTTCTTGGTTTATTGCAAAAACCTAGTAGGATGATAGTTCCACGGATATATTTGATTGTGGTGTTTAAATTGGATTTCATTTGTATTTCATAAATACATTGAATATGCATTGGGAATAACAATTGTATTCAGTTTAAACAAGGGATTACAAAGAAAGATGAGTACTGCAGAAAACCATTTTGTTATTTACAATGTGTTTACATGAAAGCTTTATTTTCTTCCACTGAGACAAATTGAACATAATCTGTTGAATTGGCTGAATTCTTATGAGATTATACTTCCATTTACAAGGTGATATACTTAGGTTTACATAAAATGCAGTATGTTTGCTGTTGTTGTAAAAGAGATCTAGAACTGACAAATGTATTGCTGAACTCATTGATGATTACAAAAGGGTATGTCTGTTTTAGGGGGAATCCTTTGACTGTCAGAAACCCTAAACAGCTATAAAGTGAGAATAAACAAAATTTCTTTTGCTCTAATATTAAAACCTAGTTTAGATTTCAGACTTGAGTGTGAAAATTATACCCATTATTGAGGAGGCCCAGTCTTCCTTCTGTATTAATGGGGCAGGAAAATGCAACCTGAATGTCTCAGCTTTATCAAGCAAAATCTGAGTTACAATAAGAAAATGAAGTGTACAAATTATTTTTTCCTCTTCTTCAGATACATATGTCCTCCCTCCTCAGCAATCCCAACTCATTATTGCTTTTACCCTATTAGCCAGCAGCTCTTTTCCTGTTCATTTTTTGCCCCTGGTTAATTCTTGCATATTAAGAAAGTAGGCATCAGATCAAAGTATATCTTAAGGGGTTGTGGACTCAGTTCCATGATACTGTCTACAGATTTTAATTTTTTCCCCTTCTGCTTGGGGAATTACATTCAATTTTTTTTTTCAATTTAAGAAGAATAGTCCCCCCCTTTCAAAAAACAAAACAGTATGTTTTCACTTCCCCATCTTATAATTGCCCCTTTCCTTCTAAATAGTTCTGACAACCAGTCCTGTGAAACCAGATTGTAGCTGATTGATGTATTTTTGGTGCCTCACCAAAATAATAGCCTGGAAATTGTGAGAATCTGTTGATAAGTGTGGTTTCAAACACTCAATCTTATTTGCCCTACATTCTGTATTCTATAGAGTTGTCTCTCTTTGTTTCAAAAGGAATTGGATGTATTGTCACTGCTGTTCATGAATTCTGGGACATTTTCTAAAGAGTAAGAATTGATATTGATTGGGCTGCTACTATTGCTTCCTTAGCAGTTTTGGGAAGTGAATGAGGTTTATTAATATATTGCCCCCCAAGTGAGGGTTTTAACATTTCTGAGATAAGATAATAGTAACTAGTACTGGACTGTCATGTGCCTGAGTTCATCTGAAGGATGCAGTTTAAAATAGCCGATTAGAATTATGATTCAAGTGGGCTAGGAGAAATAAGTGGAAACAGATAAGGCTGACTCCAGACATTGCTACAGTGTATTCTGGTGTATAAGACTACTTTTTAACCCAGGAAAATCTTCTCAAAAGTTGGGGGGTCGTCTTAAACACCGGGTGTCGTCGTCTTATACGGTGAGTATATCCCAAACTCTATATTTTAACTGGAAAAGTTGGGGGTCGTCTTATACTCCAGAATATATGGGGTAATTTATTCCACTGAAATAATGTTGCGGAATAAGTAGGCGATGTCTGGATACAGCTAGAGAGTTTGCCTGAAAAATGGAATGGGGAACCTGTCGTCAGACAGAGCAAAAGGAAGCATCTCTAAGCTCAGATACTGTTTAGAGATGGAATTGTTCACAGACCAGTCAGCTCCTCCCTGTTGCATGAACTTTCTGTGGTAGAAAAGATGGATTAGAGAAGGCTGGGGAACATGAGGGCCACACATTGTCTCTCTGTCACCCCTCTTGTTATGTCTAAACATGGCTTTGGGGTTTCAGACTACTATGTCTCCTTAATTCCATGACTTGAGTTCATGTGTCACAGGAAAGCAACACATTGGTCACCCCACATGTTCGATGATTTGTGGAGAATTGATCCCATTGGGGTTTCCCTGTGGGTCCTCTAACTACACAACACCAGTAGACGTTTTTGATGGAGAAGGAGTAATGGCGCCTGCTATTAGTTGTATGTAAGTTTAGTAATGGATTCAGAAGGATGCATGCTTTGTGTGTGTGACTCAAGTGCTGTGTAATGGATGTTTCAGACCTAGCAAAAGGGGTACCTCAGATGTGCTTCAGAGAGACAGTGTATACCCCTTGCATTCTCAATCCTTCAAGCCACTTTTTTTAGCACAGGATGTTCAGAAGAGGAGGGAGGGGCAGGCTGGTGTGCTGTGTCTGATCATAGCCTAATGTCTGTAATTGTGTCGGCTCATGCGATGGTAGAATTCCATCATCTGATAGTGCATGACAGTACTTCTATTCTTCAGACCAAGGCAGCTGCTTGTTTCTTGTAGTCACATAGCAGCATCCTGACTTAGCAAGTCTTGTCGTTCAAAAACACATGATACACATGATGTTCCTTTCTTGCCCGAATCCTCTCAAAATTGCTGCCAAGATTGTTGTTGCCTCCTGTTGCATCAAGCTTTACAAAATCAAGAGGGGAACTTATTCACAGCTTCTTTTTCTCTTCAGCAAAGAAAGTTTTGTAGATCATTGGTTTTTGGAAACCTTTGAACTTCTGAAAAAAATCCTATGACTTATTGTGTGAATTAAATAGGTCTGAATATTATGCCACTGCAAAATTGTTTTCCAGAGAAAGTTTTCAGAGATCCTAAAGGGTGATTTGATTTGTATTTGCTTTATTTGTTCTTCGTAAATAAAGCTTTTTTAAAGATAGGATTCCATCTTAGTTTCTTCCTGCTTTGAAACAAAGTTTAGTTTGATTCTGATATGACCGAGAGTCATTGAAGTAAATAATCAGTAATTTGAATTCAGTTTTATCTGATTAAACTCAAGTACTTCCTGTCTGATTTTGCTGGAGAAATTACATTATTAAAATAAATATAGGCTTTGAACAGTACAGAGTATTCTGGCGTATAAGACTACTTCTTAACCCAGGAAAATCTTCTCAAAGGTCGGGGGTTGTCTTATACGCCGGGTGTCGTTGTCTTATACGGCGAGTATATCCCAAACTCTATTTTAACTGGAAAAGTTGGAGGTCGTCTTATACGCCAGAATATATGGGTACCTAACTCATAGTAAACTATTTCAAAATGAGGTTTTTATTTTCCCCTAGATGCTTACAGATCAGTGACTACATTTACTATTGAAATCCATTTATTATTTATGGACTTATCAAACAAAAACATTTATATGAAAAAATAGGGCACAGGAAAAATATCCAGAAATATTTTTTTGGATAATAATTATTTTATTATATATTTTATTTAATTATTTAATTATAATAAAATATTTTATTTTTTAAGTGATAAAAAGTAAACTAACTGATACTGCCATTGTTTGGATAACTCAGCTTTGCTTTTACTTGGCTTCACTTGTTTAATGCAGAGCTGGAAATTTTCATTAATGTGATTTTGCATCTCAGATACCATTGGTCGACTAGTCTAGCAGCCACTTGCATAATGTTCTGTACTATATAGTGATTTGTGGGGATGAAATCATAGGGGTATTCAAACAGATAAAGATGAAAGTGCTATTATATTGAGTTCAAGTACCCAAGTCACCTATTTAGTTACAATTTTTCTTGGTAACTTGGAGGAAGTGGCTTGCCAGTTTCTTCTTATGGGATGTTTTTGACTTCTACCGTGCAGCCAGTGGTAGTAATAACCTTACTAGGGCAAGAATTTTCAACATTTGTCAGGCTTACAGGGGCAAGTTTGTACTTCTATTGCTGGGTATTATTGTTCGATCTTTAATTATATACTCCTATTGATGTAGGTTATACTCCAATCCCCCATTTTTGGAACCTGCCCATTTCAGCTTTTAGTCATAAAAGGTTGGGCATCCTGGAAACAAAAGAAATGGTGTAGAAAATTGCCATACCCTTTCTTGTGACCTGGGTATCTTCTTCTGCTGATATTTTTGCAGGCTAGCTAAAAGGTGTCTTGACTACACGGACTGTTGAATTGATTCCTCAGTCATTCTTGCATGCACACATTTCCTGTTCATTTATGTACCTGGCAGTTCATCCCAAGCGTGGATGATTCTATAAAAGGACAGTTGCAAAACTTAATCTTCTTCACGAAGATCGAATTTCAATGCTGTTATGCCAACTGCCCTTCAAAGAGCAAATCAATAAGGTTTCATAATTCTCCGCTCTAAAAAGTGCTTTCTATTTCTACTGTCGTCCATAGGTGTCCTTTATCTGCTGGAACATGGGGAGGAATATGTATTCACCCTGCCGTGTGCATATGCACGTTCTATACTCACTGTCCCTTGGGTGGAACTTGGAGGCAAAGTCAACATTCTCTGTGCCAAAAGTGGTTACTCTGCTACTGTCACGTTCCATACTAAGCCTTTCTATGGGGGAAAATTACACAGGTACTGAAGCTGCCGTTTATGTAGTTGCTAATGACTTTATACTGGTGCAAGATATATTTTGTTGGATGTTTCCACATGTTTTCATAGCTTCAGTGGGGTTTGCTACAGTTCCATTTCCACATCTGTGGAGGGAAGGAGATAATGTATCCAATGACCTTGAATTAGGGATGTGTACAAATTTTTTTTTGTCCAATTTGTTTTGAATTGAATGCAAAAATAAAAAAGTATTCATTTGAGTAGATCTCCTTTGAATGTGGTTGGATTCAAACTTGATACGAATGTTCAGTGCAAAATCCGATTTGAATCCCCGCTATGAATTGCCTATGAATTCACATATTCACTCTGAACATGTGACACTCGCTCTCTCCGTCCACTATGAATCTGCTTTGAAACCCACTCTGCAAATGTGACTGGGGTGGCCACTTTCCCATCTCCCCAGGTTCACAAACGTAATGAGGCTTTGTACAAATGTGTTGAAGCATTCCATTCATATTTGAATGTCAATATTTGATTCAAATTTGAATGTCCCAATTTGGACAAATTTCGAATGTGACAAATATTCGTGCACTTCCCTAACTTGAAGCAGTTACCGTGCTATTATTTGAGTGGATGGAGTATGAGCCAGTTTGGTCTTGTGGTTAAAGTTGGACTCTTACCTTGTAGTTTTCTGATTCGAGTCAGCTTTCATACATGAAGCCAGCTGGGTGACCTTGGGCTAGTCACAGCTCTCCTTCTGAGCTCTCACAGCCCCACTTACCTCACAGGGTGTCTGTTGCGAGGAGAACAGAAAGCTTTGTCAGCCACTTTGAGTCCCCTTAAGGGTGGTTAAAGCGGAGTATAAAAACTGACTCTCCTCTTCCTCCAGTGTATTAAATTTAAAATTCAAGTAATTGGAAAGTTGTTATAGTCAATATGCAAAGGTATTTCTAACAGCATTTATTCCATTACGTTGTACCCTTTTTAGAGAGGGAAAAAAACTCAATCAGATTTCTCTTAGGCTTCTAGAACAGTCAATTTGTTTGCATGCATGCTTCTAGAACAATTTATTTGCATGCATTTGTATGTTTTGCTATCTCTTCCCTTTTAAATTCAAGTTTTATTGTTGGAATTAGGGTTACAGCAGAGGTGAAGCATAACCCCACCAATACCATAGTATGTAAGGCACAAGGGGAATGGAATGGCACACTAGAATTTACGTACAAGAATGGAGAAACCAAAATAATTGACACCACAAAACTACCTATTATCCGTAAGAAGATCAGACCAATAGCAAAACAAGGCCCATTTGAATCAAGGTAAGATCATCTCTTATCTGTAACTGTTTAAGAAGCGGCAAAGCTATCTTGTGTCAGGATGCTGCCCTCGGTTTGGCAAACATCCATGTCTGTATGGGATCTTAGAATCATGGTGCTGGAAAGGACTTCTAAGGTCATCAGGGTCAATGCAGGAATCACTAAACCATCCCAGAAATATGGCTGTCTGGCCTCTTCTGGAAGACCTCCAGTGAAGGGAAAGTTGTTTCTTCAGGAGGTAACTCATTTCATTGACTGACAGTTCCTCTTGTCAGGAAGCTTTCCTTCCTAATGTCTAACCTGTATCTCCTTCCTTGAAGTGTCATGCCATTTAGGGCAAATGAGAATAAGTCCAGTACCTGTATAGTGAGTGTGACAGCCCTTCAGATATCTGAGGGCAGCTCTCTTATCCACCCTGCAGCCATCTCTTCTGCAAACGAAACATATTTAGGTCCTCTAACTAGTGCTCATAGTACTTGGTTTCCAGGCCTTTTATTATGTCCTCTGCTCTGAACTTGCTTCAGTTTGCAAAAGTTTTTTTTTGGGGGGGGGGGTCAGTGGTCTGTTCTGCTCATTGCACTAATGCTTGATTCCTCAACCATTCCAGGTTGATTCAGTGTTTTGTTACAATAGAATTCATTTCATTGAACTTTTATCCATGCCATCTAACAGTACAGCCCTATAACAGGTCTTCTCAGAAATACCTCCTACTGTACTCAGCATGGTTAGCATGGCAGATAAAAGGATTGCTACTTGGCAGTGGTGATGAGAGTCAATTGCAGGATCTGGAGAAGTTTCTTCAATTTCGTCTCACCATCTGGAGGCACCCCTACTGTTTAACTGAAATGATGACTCTGATGGCCTCTCATTGCAGCCATGTGCTTTAATGAGCTTACATGGAGCTCAGAGTTAACTGAATAGTTATTCACAGAGGCCAAGTGGGTATGAAGGCTAACAACATAGATTACTGGTTATTTTCCTCAATAGGTTTCTGATATGGTTCTCACTACAGGTGTCAGGCACTACTCCCTCCCCCACTATTACTCAACTTACTGTTTGACTACATAAAGAAGAGAAATACAAGTTTTGTTATTTTGAAAGATGGATGGTTTGTGTATTGCAGGGTATATAACATTAAAATGTATTTGAAAATCTTGTTTCAGTGGCACCTAAGAATAAGTAGCCAACATCCAGATAAATACTAGAGATTTTTTAAAAAAACCAGAAAGCGCTAGCAGCTATTAAAGCTATTTGACAGTAAAATGCTAGGAAATCTCAGCTGCACAAAATACTGCAAAGATTTTTATAGCAGCAAAATACAGTAATTATTTTTTTCCCAAGCACTGTATATTCTGGCATATAAGACTACTTTTTAACCCAGGAAAATCTTCTCAAAAGTCAGGGGTCGTCTTCTTATATGGCAAGTATATCCCAAACTCTATTTTAACTGGAAAATTGGGGGTCGTCTTATACGCCCAGTCGTCTTATACACCGGAATATACAGTACCTGATTAAAGAAATGGAAAACAGGAGCCCATATTTGGTATATGGGTAACACCACTAGCAAATAATGCAGTCTTTCATTGAACTGATAAAAACAGGAGAGTTAAATGTTTTAAAAAGCTTGCATAAACAGCTTGTTTAAAAATAAAGGGTGTGAGCGTAAGAAGAGCCCTGCTGGATCATGTCAAAGCCCATCTAGCCTAACATACTGTCTTATACAGTGGCCCATCAATTCCTTCTGGGCTTCTCAAGCAGAAAACATAGGCTGTGTTTCAACGTAAATTTAATCTAGCTTCAGGTCTCCTTCAGTGTGAGAGAACACATCGGCAAATTGGCCAGTCATTTTCTTTCCATATTTTCTATCCCAAAGGAGAATTTTCTGAGTTGGGTAATGCCAAAGGAAAACAATGTTTCACTTTGCTGGTGTGTTCTCTCACTCTGAAAGTGAACTGAAGCTGGATTAAACCTTAATGCAGCCAAAGGCAAAACCTTCACCTGCTCTTGAGTCCTTGAAAATGGCCTTTAGAGGCATCCTGCCTGTCTCTCCAGCCTGAAGGAAGTACCTAGGCATCCATTCTAGTAGTTTGTTTCATCCTGAAAATGAAAATCTGCAATATGTTGTGGGGTGGGTGTGGGTGTGATTTGCTGTTTGCAACTCATCCTTTGGTTTGATATGAAACAACGTCAAATCAAGACTCGATTAATTATGACACTGCAGATAACAAAGGCAAGTGGTAAATTTGCTGTGCCAGCACCCAGCCACTAACTAAATATTGGCCATGGGCATCTCACCCCTGAAAGACAGTTCCAGTTCTGAGGATATGAGTCTTCCTACTCTGGTGTTAAGGAGTTCTGATCTGCAGATTAGAAGTTTTCTACAGTTCCAAAATAAAATTAAAGAAAAAAATAGATAGGTGAATTGGTAGCTCTTTTTACTACTACTACTACTACTACTACTACTACTACTACTACTACTACGATTATTATTATTATTATTATTATTATTATTATTATTATTATTATTATTATTATTATTATTATTATTATTATTATTATTATTATTATTATTATTGTGCCTGGGATCCCTTAGGTTGGAGGTTAGGGTTTGATGTAAATAATATTTTGTATCCCAGAACTAATTTTCCCATTTGATGGTGTGATCTAATCTGCTAAACAGACATCTTTGGCAACATGTTACTACTGCCCTGAAGGAAGGTAACATTAGTGCCGCAACGGATTACAAGCGCGTTCTTGAGGAGAGGCAAAGAATAGAAGAGAAGCAGCGAGCGGCTAAAAATTTACCTTGGAAACCAAAATATTTTCTTAAAGAGGTAACGTCAGTAGGATGAACTGTTTACATTCTGCTTGCATGTATTCCGCACTGGTACGTAGGCTTCCTTCAGTGAGACCCGCTGCTTTAGTGCTTTGCTTCTCTGGGAAGAGTAGCAGGGAGGGGAAAACACACCTCCTGATGGTGTGTTGGAAGGTCTCTGTGCCGGGCATTTGGTCTTTGTGCCACCGACTACCTTGGCATTATGGTCAGTCTGTATAAACTGAATTTCTGCTAAATATTTGCACCGTGCAGCAATCAAATGAAACTGACTTGTAATTTCTGTGATTCTTTACAGGGTGATGGGTGGATGTACTTTGATCCCCTCTGGAAGACCCATTGATATGTTCACCTAGTCTCATAAGCCCATTTTCTAAAGGCATTAAAAAGATGCACTATTTAAACTTCAGGTGTGATTAAGTCTTGCTCTAAAAGCTGCATATATTGTGAATAATGCAGTTTAAAACAACTGAAAGCTCAAACTTATTGAGGAGCCATTTTTTTTTGTGTGTATAAGATGTGCACACTCTTACTATGTATCGATATATAGAAGTTATTATATGTATACACACATACAGTGATTAAAAACCTGAACTTTTGCACAAGTCGATGTGTACCATGTTGCTTGCAGGATCAGGTTTTATATTGGTAATTAAGACTTTTTTTATTATTAAGGTTTTCTATTTTTCACATTGCCAAAACAGTTTTGCACTTAAAACTACTTGACACTGACAAACCACGTCGTGGTTGAGCCTATGACTTAACTTGCTTTATTTGACACAAGAATGATACCCCTTGGTGTGTTCATGTGGAAGCATGTTTCTGTCTGACTCACACACAAGCACTCATTTCCAATCACCTTTTAGGAGGACAGGAAAACCTAAGCAGATTTGTTTTCTGCTACCACTCTCCTAATTTGCATGCTTGTAGGTCCATCTGGTGCTCTTCTGGTGCGTCACTTCCTTGCGCATGTGCCAGAGGCTATAGCAATACCACCCTGAGTGGACGATGAATGCTTCATTCAAGATCCAAGTCGTATTATAATTGCTTTGGTATTTGCCCATATAGCAGAGGAAGGAAATGATCTATTCCACACAGAAAATTAAGTTGCCTGTTGTCATTACATTTCTTAAAGGAAGGGCTTTAAGGAATGTGGGGGGGTGGGGAAGTGTAGAAGTGGTATCTTGAAAAGCATTAGCAGTTCTCTGACTACCAAGGATGTGCGTTAATGGCTTTGAAAGTTCTTCTCAAAAATTTATAGACCCCCCCCCCCCCCGATTGCTGCTTTTCTGCTGTTAGGAATAAAGAGGGGAAGATTAAACCAAGTTCCCTTTTCCTGTCAAGTAATTGAAGATTCATGGGTTGTGTGAAGCAGCCTTTGGCCCACACGTTTCTTTTCATTCAGCGAGGCTTAGAAGTCAGGGCCTGGGTACATAGTGTGTATACTGTTGAAGTCAGAATGTTCAACTATACTCCTTTTTGATAAAGTGATACCTTTCTGTATTTTTAACATCTGTCAAATAACTCACAGGTTGAGTTAAAAGGTAAGCCTGAAAAGTTCCTGTCTCAGTAGGAAAGGACTGTGTTCATGAATGCGCCATGAGATGAAGATTTTAGAAAGTAATTTCTCAGTGGCTTCAGATTTAGCTGTATAAAATAAGTTTAATAAAAATAAGTGTACAGTATTCCAATAGAATGTTCTCTGCTCAGTCTCTTAAAGTCATCCTTGCATTTCCCTCTGAGGATTCTGTATATTAGTTATGAAAGCTGATTTTTACATTGTATTATTTTGTGCCTTGTCTGCTCGAACTCATAATTTACATCTTGTATATAAAATGGGAGATTTACTTATGCTTCTTATTTTATTTAAGCAGATATCTAAGGTGGCAGTCCAAACTATACACATGTATCTATATAAAGGAATGTATTACAACTTGTTAACTTCACATTATCTTTGTTTTAAATCCTGTCATTTAAAGAGCAATTTTTTCTTGCTTAACCCTTATTTAAAATAAAAAAACCCTACGTATCCTTAACATTATGTACAGAAAACTGTTTGTAAAGGAATGTTTTTATAAACAATGACTTCCTGTTGTAAAATCTTACAATGAATGACTTCTAGTAGCAGCAGAACCTGATTTTGTACTGCTTGTAGAAATTCTTGTTGACAAGATGATAGCATGTTAACTGGTAAGCCATAGAGAGTTCACAGATGCTGTTGAATAGTCACCTGAAGTTATAAAAAATACCAACTTTCACTACTATCTTTGCTCATTCACCAAAGAACTTGTTGCATCTTTAGATTAAAACACTTATCAGTGCTGCAGAGTACAGTTGCATTTGGACACTTTACAATTCTGCTGTATTAACAGTATTTTTTACGCAGCCACTTCACACCGCATGATGAAAACACGCCATGTTCTGCTAAATATTATTGCTTTCTTGATGTTGTCATTTAAACATCTGCTGCCAGTACTGAAATCTGCCAAGATTTCTTTTTCCAAGGCGGAGAGAGAAGCAAGCTCATGTTTGGAATCTCTTCTGGATTCGTGTTTTCCAAGCAGGAAGCCAAAACATTTTTTTCCAGTTTTAAAAGGACTGATCTTTGTGTTCCACAATCACACAAAATTATTTTGAGATACAGAAAAGCGACATTGCCTTACTTGTAGGTTATTTTGTGTTCTTGCATTGCACCTGAATAATTTCTTTCAGTGTAGCTGCTGTACACTTTGAATTGTAATGTAAATATTGATGGATTTGCAGTTACCTTTTTGTGCACAGCTGTAGGACCTATGCAATTTTTTCTTAAATAGAACAGTTCACAAATACGTTTATACTTTGTTTAAAATCCAGTTCTTTGGCAGTCACTTCTGATTAGCCGTCCTTTCATAATTGGTGGACTAAAATCACAAGATGAAAACATTCAATAAATTTTATTTGAATTTAGTATTTTGATGCTCTGTTTGTTTAGTTTTGCAACAGTTGTAAACAGTTTTGAAAGTTCTGAGAGCTGCCATGGCTCAGTAATGTGTATACAATTATTTTAGTGAGCTATGTACCTTTAAAGGTGCTTCTAGATGACAAAAGACAACTGGGAGGTCTAAAGAAGATGCTGGGCTTCCCGTAATAGTGATCGCTTGCCTTTGTCTCTTGGCTCCTTTCATTGTTTGTTGTGACTTCTGTGTATTGGCAAGAACAATTATAACGAAAGGAGCCAGCAGACAGAAGCTATCGATTGCTACTGTGGGAAACCTGGCATCATTACCAGGCTTTCCACAACAGTTATTTTATGTGGTATCACCTTGACGTCTCAAGGACTCTATTGGGAAAGTCGCAATTATGTGTGGCATTCTCACTCTAGTTCTGGGAGAATCATGGGTTTTAGCCCCCGTCTGGAGGCACCCTAGGCTTTGTTGGGAAAAGAGCTGCATGTGATGAATTGATACATGAACATCTTGTTGCTTTGATAGTAAGTGGCCATGGGTTGAGACTGCATGGTGGCAGGAGAGAGTGGCTCTGGTTGTGCTCCCCTTTGATCTTCCCAAAGCACACTTCAATCTGCTCAGGATCAAAGCAAGGCTTGGAAGTGGAGCCTCAGTCTTTCCCCACCACCATGCTGTCCTAATCTCCACGCTACTGGTGATGATGATAAGTGATACTTTGTTTAGTTGCATTCATCAAGACAAGCCCTGGGTTGCAGCTAGGCTTAAGGATTGCTACTCCAGCAGAATTGCTACTCCTTTAAAAAAAAGAAACTTGCCCAAAATTCAGACTTGGACTCAAGTTCATTCCCAGATCTGAAAATATTTAAGACTGCTTCGTAAAGCACAATAGTTAAGCGTAGGCATAACACAATTAGCAGTTGAAGATTAAGGAAGAGTCCTGTGAGCCTGTTTTTTCTTCTTTTTCATGCTATTCCCTCTGTGGGCCTCAATGTAAATCCTATGTATGGACAAGCACTGGCGTTCCAAGTTATTTCTTGGGAGATGAAGCCTAAAGTTTGAAGCGATGTCTGCTGATTCAGGTGTTTCAGTTTGGCAGGGTTTTTCAGTCTTAGAGAAACTCTGACTCTGCGTGCATAAAATGGAGATATAAGCAGAGGGCCAGAAATAACCCAGATACAAACAGCTTCCTACAACACTCATTGTGCCCATTCAGTAGCCCTGGAGTAGTGTGTCTGTTCAGATGAAAAACTTAAATTAAAAAAAAGGATTGTGCAAAGAACTATCATTGCTTTCTAGGAATGAGTTTTCTTATTAGGTGAGGCTACAATGTCTCATTTTGCTCTAGATGTCAGTTTTGGTTTGTATAATAACAAACTGCTCTACTACTACTTTGAGCCTTTCATTGGTACTGTATAGAGTTGGGATGTGCCCGAAAGTTGTTTTTGTGTTCGATTCGTATTGAATCAAATGCAAGAAAATTAATACTGTATTTGTTCGAATAGATCCCCTTCAGATGTGGTAGGATTCATATTCAATACGGATATTCAGTCCCATACGAAGCTTCATCCGAATGTATCAGAACTTTCTAACGGAATTCAGATGTCAATCTTTGAATGGGCTAACATTCAATTCTAATATGAATGTCCGAATTTGGCCAAATTTGTATGAATTTTGAATGTTACGAATATTTGCGCACATCCCTAGTGTAGAGTCCAGGATTCTAGTAAAATAAGAGCAAGATAGTTAATAGAGGAAGTATATGAGGAAATCTAAGAATTAAGGCACTTTTGCATCTATGCTTGTACTGCAACATAGTGCATTTTAATGCATTTCCACTCTGTGCTACTTTTAACCTTGGTTTCAAAAAGATCTAACTGCTCTGATGTTTCAGTAAATATGATCTGAGGCTTCTAATGCTTCAAGGCACCTGTGATAGGCTGCAGTGGTTCATATAACAAACATGCACTGGTCCATTGATATTTGCCAAACTTGTGGGCTTGGAAAAAGAACCCGCAAAGATCTGGAAAATTAATCTAATAGGACGAGTCCAGACTTTGGGAATAGCAAAACAAATCCATATTAAATGGAAAAATAAGTACAGCCTATATTGTCTGCAGGCATAATCCTGGCAGACAGGAAAGCTAGGGTGGGAAGAGAGAGGGTGCTTCCATACTTACCCTATACTGCCTGACAGATGGGATGATCGGAAACTGTGCAGGGAAAGCGCAGTTGGTTCTGGTCCGCAGCAGCAATATCCGTCCAAAAAAGGTGGGTGTAGAAGCAATCACTCCAGAGTCATCTGATGGAGACACAGCTGGCAGAGCTGGAGAAGAAAATGCATGCCTTGGTTGGGCGGGCAGTGGGGGGTGTTGGTGAGGGCATAAGTGGAAGTAACCTTGGGCATGTTCTCTGCTAATTGTTGTCATAGCAGAGGCCTAGAGCAGGATACCAAGCTGCAACACGGTAGTGGACGGTACTCGGGGAAGCCTGAGCATGTATGCGGGGAGAGGAAAAGTTAATGGCACAGGAACATGCGACAGTTGCACAGTAAGGATTTCAAGTACACAAATTCCCTTCCTGCACGCTGTTTTGTCCTAAAAGAAACACTTGCTGTTTTTACCTGAATGCTCTTGGATTGTATATTCTGGTACGGAGACCAATTCCTGCTAATGGTATCTGTGGCCTCTGAGGATTTTCAACAATTCAATGGTTGTTTTCATATGCTTCAAGGAATAGCTTGGTAGAGCAGAAGTGGACCAATGCAGATTTAAATAACAGCTAAACCTTAGTTAACCGTTATCTTGTGCTTTAATGTCATATACGCTTTGTTAATTTTGGTTACTTTAAAAAAAATAAAGTTGGAATCCTTTTAGTAGCCAACTCATGCATTTGTTGTGAATGTTTGAATGGACTTCAGCTCTTAAGTCACATCCGTCACTCGTGCCCGGGGACGAATGACAGACGCTGCCTTCATGTACAGTTTCATAGGCTGAAACGGTTCATCTCAAGCTCCTGTTACTTAGCAGGTCACAAAAGGTGGGACTGAACACAGCAAAACTTTTGATGGCAAGTGTTACCTCCTTGTCTCCACACATCCCAATACATTCTGTATCAAAAGCTCTAAGAAGGAAATTGGGTCCTAGGGTGAGCCTGTCAGAATCAGGTGAAGGAAGCCAAGGATGCTATTCTGTGCAGTCTCATATGTATACTTAGAAGTCTTAGTAGTCCTTTCTTCTGGCTGAAAAGATTTAAAACCCCACAACTCTCTGTGACCTGTGATAAAAAAGAGTGGGTTGGAAGGCACCCTCCTTTGATTTGTTGGCTCATTTTGAGTGGGGAGAGAGATAACTCTCATTTTAGGCCACATTCAACATTACCCTCGTATCCCCTGATCGACCAAGGGCTTTCTTGAGAGCTAGGCATCATTTCTAATCTTCAGCAATACTTAGTGGAAGTGGCTGTAACCCAAGGGCAGAGCAAACTGCCTGGAAGCAGAGTTGCCAGCTTCATCCTCAGCCTTTCTCTGGAAATAAGCAATGACAAACCGCTTGTTTCTCTGCCAAGAAAACTGCGTAGAGGTGTCCAGTACTCAACCTGTGGTACCCAACAGGAACAAGTAGGAGGTACACCGTGTGCGGGAGAATTGGCTCCTGTGGTCTTGGTGCTACAGAATCTGCTCTAGGGGTTGCACGCATGAAATTTTTGGGATTCAATTTGAATCTTTAAAATTCAAATATATCCAAATTAGATTTGAATTAAGCAAATTTGAATCTATTTGTTGAATATTCTATTAGAATTTGCACTTATGTCAACATTTGTATGTGCCTGTATGCATCGTTACTCATCCCGTATGCATCTGAACATGTCCGTATGCAACCTGTTTTCATCCTGTATGCGTACAAATGCATACGGATGTGGAAAAGATATGTACATGCAAATACGTGTTGTGTACAAGCGTGTAGACATGCAAATATCTGAATAATTCAAACGAATAGATTCAAAAATTCAAAATTCGTTCGAATTTAAATTCAAATTTATGGACATTCGATTTGAATTCGAATGACTTTTGGACAAATTAGATCAAATTTTGGATGTCTCTGAATATTTGTGCATATCCCTAATCTGTTCACCATGTGGTACTGTATTACCATGGAAGTTGTGTCAATAAAAGGGAAAGAAGATTTCTACGTCTGCCAGTTTGGTATGGCAATTACTATGTTTCCTTTCTTTCAGATAGGCATCCCAGTATCACTTACAATGGTGCTAGGTTCTATGTAGTTGCTGTTAAAACTTGTAAATGAATCCCAACAGGATCTGAATAAGGACATCTTAAATAAGAGCTATTCATATGTGTGTTTAGTTAAGGTTTCAGCTCCTATTCTTTTTTACTATTTTTTGTATCTTTCATGACTGAGCTCTTGTTCTGCTCTTTGATCAAATAAACGCTTGAAGTGCTTGGACTAGGGCAGTAGTTGTCCTTGTTTGGACCTTGGCTCTTCAGTCCCAAGTAAGTGGAGGGCTCTGCCAGTTGTCAGTGCTTTCAACTGTTCAGAAGCACAAGGAGGCGTATGATGCAGCTTGGCAACAGGCTAAACAAAACAGGAATGAAATTGGCACATTTACTTGCACTTTTGATTCAAGCTGATATGTACTGGGACATGGCAGTTCTGCACTTTGAACTTTCAGGTGACAACACAGCAGCTTGTTGCTCCCCAAAATACCATTCTGGAAATTTACATAAGCTGAAATTCACCTACAGTATCATCAAAAACTTCTATAACTCAGGTTAGCTTCAACTGGCCTCCATGAGCAATCTACTTGGACCAGAGATTACATAAGTCACATAAGAAATAACCCAGACAGTATCTGTATGTTTGCCATTTCTTGCATCCCATGGGAGATAAAATACTGAGCAGTCCTCATGAGTGAACTCAACCCAGCATGGTTCAGTGAGTAATCTGGGGTTTGGGGGGTTAGAACACAAGAACATAAGAGGAGCCCTGCTGAATCAGGCCACAGCCCATTTAGTCCAGCATCCTGTCCCACATTGTGGCCCACTAGCTGCCCATGGGCCTCTCAAGCAGAAGACAAGGTCAAACCTTTGCTTACTCTCGAATCCCAGAAAGTGACACTAGAGGCATTCTGCCTGTCCACCAGCCTGGGAGATGCACCTAGGAATCCATTCTAGTAGACATTGGTACATCTGTATAACCCTTTCTTAAAGCCATCTAGTTTGGTTGCTGTTACCACCTCTTATGGCAGCAAATTCCATAGACCTTCTGGTTGAAGAAATACTTCCCCTTGTCTAATCTTATTCTCCTATCCATCAGCTTCATAGAGTCCCCCCTGGTTCACCAAAATGCATGCCACTTGTTTGTCTCCATGCATTACATTTGGGGCAGGGCACAGCAGGCTTCCTGCATAAATTCAAATTTATGCAAGAAAAAGCACATGAAAGGAGCAGACATCAGGGAAGTGAGAAAAACATTGGGTTTGAAAGACAGCACAATACTCAGGACTGAACTGTTGTTTGTTTCCTTTGCTCAGATTTTACTAGTTTAAAGACAAGGACAAACTTGTGGTCAGTGGTACTAACAGGAGCATGTGGTCCCAAATGTGTAGCTAGTTTTACACAGTAGAATGTAATTGAATATTACTGCTGAAAAACTAACTAGCACATGGAGTAAGTTGGAAATTTTCTCCAGGCAGAGGAATATAGTTGTACCACCACAAATTCTTTAACAAACCTTAAAATCTTTGGTGTATCAAGAGATCTGCTTTTTAAAGCAGCCTATTCTATAATCTGCATTTTGGACAAATTGACTCACCAACTTGCATAACTCCATTAGAATCTGCAACTTTTATCATTTTACACATGCCTTTGATTGATGGAGCACCCCTAGCTAGTGATAATAGTGCATTTCTTCTGGCTCTATTTTATCCGTAAGCTACACGGAGTATGAAATCTCCAGTCTGTACATCCAATAAACAACCAAATTCTGTTCCAGATGAAAGGAACAAAATAGATGTGCAAAACATGGTTTCATGTTACTTGAGTCATGCAGCCTTAAAACCAAACCCAGGCCAGGGATTGGAAGCTGCACTTAGACTTTGCAACTTGCTGCCATTGCTCAGGCCTTCTGGCATCTATTGGAGCTGGGGGAAATGCACCATTGCCTTTTG